>JAUIMM010000446.1:4282500-4882500 GCA_031769625.1 Taudactylus pleione | reverse complement strand
GTGTCATAATTCCAGCATATACAGGACCAGCGATCACAGTAACCCATTATATGTGTCATACATAGTGTATTGTGTGTCATAATTCCAGCATATACAGGACCAGAGATCACAGTAACCTATTATATGTGTCATACATAGTGTATTGTGTCATAATTCCAGCATATACAGGACCAGTGATCACAGTAACCCATTATATGTGTCATACATAGTGTATTGTGTGTCATAATTCCAGCATATACAGGACCAGCGATCACAGTAACCCATTATATGTGTCATACATAGTGTATTGTGTGTCATAATTCCAGCATATACAGGACCAGCGATCACAGTAACCCATTATATGTGTCATACATAGTGTATTGTGTGTCATAATTCCAGCATATACAGGACCAGAGATCACAGTAACCTATTATATGTGTCATACATAGTGTATTGTGTCATAATTCCAGCATATACAGGACCAGCAATCACAGTAACCAATTATATGTGTCATACATAGTGTATTGTGTGTCATAATTCCAGCATATACAGGACCAGAGATCACAGTAACCTATTATATGTGTCATACATAGTGTATTGTGTCATAATTCCAGCATATACAGGACCAGAGATCACAGTAACCCATTATATGTGTCATACATAGTGTATTGTGTGTCATAATTCCAGCATATACAGGACCAGTGATCACAGTAACCCATTATATGTGTCATACATAGTGTATTGTGTGTCATAATTCCAGCATATACAGGACCAGAGATCACAGTAACCCATTATATGTGTCATACATAGTGTATTGTGTATCATAATTCCAGCATATACAGGACCAGTGATCACAGTAACCATTATATGTGTCTTACATAGTGTATTGTGTGTCATAATTCCAGCATATACAGGACCAGAGATCACAGTAACCCATTATATGTGTCATACATAGTGTATTGTGTGTCATAATTCCAGCATATACAGGACCAGAGATCACAGTAACCCATTATATGTGTCATACATAGTGTATTGTGTGTCATAATTCCAACGTATACAGGACCAGTGATCACAGTAACCCATTATATGTGTCATACATAGTGTATTGTGTGTCATAATTCCAGCATATACAGGACCAGTGATCACAGTAACCCATTATATGTGTCATACATAGTGTATTGTGTGTCATAATTCCAACGTATACAGGACCAGTGATCACAGTAACCCATTATATGTGTCATACATAGTGTATTGTGTGTCATAATTCCAGCATATACAGGACCAGTGATCACAGTAACCATTATATGTGTCTTACATAGTGTATTGTGTGTCATAATTCCAGCATATACAGGACCAGTGATCACAGTAACCCATTATATGTGTCATACATAGTGTATTGTGTGTCATAATTCCAGCATATACAGGACCAGAGATCACAGTAACCCATTATATGTGTCATACATAGTGTATTGTGTGTCATAATTCCAGCATATACAGGAGCAGTGATCACAGTAACCCATTATATGTGTCATACATAGTGTATTGTGTGTCATAATTCCAGCATATACAGGACCAGCGATCACAGTAACCCATTATATGTGTCATACATAGTGTATTGTGTGTCATAATTCCAACGTATACAGGACCAGTGATCACAGTAACCCATTATATGTGTCATACATAGTGTATTGTGTGTCATAATTCCAACGTATACAGGACCAGTGATCACAGTAACCCATTATATGTGTCATACATAGTGTATTGTGTGTCATAATTCCAGCATATACAGGACCAGTGATCACAGTAACCCATTATATGTGTCATACATAGTGTATTGTGTGTCATAATTCCAGCATATACAGGACCAGTGATCACAGTAACCCATTATATGTGTCATACATAGTGTATTGTGTGTCATAATTCCAGTATATACAGGACCAGCGATCACAGTAACCTATTATATGTGTCATACATAGTGTATTGTGTGTCATAATTCCAGCATATACTGGACCAGTGATCACAGTAACCCATTATATGTGTCATACATAGTGTATTGTGTGTCATAATTCCAGCATATACTGGACCAGTGATCACAGTAACCCATTATATGTGTCATACATAGTGTATTGTGTGTCATAATTCCAGCATATACAGGACCAGCGATCACAGTAACCCATTATATGTGTCATACATAGTGTATTGTGTGTCATAATTCCAGCATATACAGGACCAGAGATCACAGTAACCTATTATATGTGTCATACATAGTGTATTGTGTCATAATTCCAGCATATACAGGACCAGTGATCACAGTAACCCATTATATGTGTCATACATAGTGTATTGTGTGTCATAATTCCAGCATATACAGGACCAGCGATCACAGTAACCCATTATATGTGTCATACATAGTGTATTGTGTGTCATAATTCCAGCATATACAGGACCAGTGATCACAGTAACCCATTATATGTGTCATACATAGTGTATTGTGTGTCATAATTCCAGCATATACAGGACCAGAGATCACAGTAACCTATTATATGTGTCATACATAGTGTATTGTGTCATAATTCCAGCATATACAGGACCAGCAATCACAGTAACCCATTATATGTGTCATACATAGTGTATTGTGTGTCATAATTCCAGCATATACAGGACCAGAGATCACAGTAACCCATTATATGTGTCATACATAGTGTATTGTGTGTCATAATTCCAGCATATACAGGACCAGCGATCACAGTAACCTATTATATGTGTCATACATAGTGTATTGTGTCATAATTCCAGCATATACAGGACCAGAGATCACAGTAACCCATTATATGTGTCATACATAGTGTATTGTGTGTCATAATTCCAGCATATACAGGACCAGTGATCACAGTAACCCATTATATGTGTCATACATAGTGTATTGTGTGTCATAATTCCAGCATATACAGGACCAGCGATCACAGTAACCCATTATATGTGTCATACATAGTGTATTGTGTGTCATAATTCCAGCATATACAGGACCAGTGATCACAGTAACCCATTATATGTGTCATACATAGTGTATTGTGTGTCATAATTCCAGCATATACAGGACCAGAGATCACAGTAACCTATTATATGTGTCATACATAGTGTATTGTGTCATAATTCCAGCATATACAGGACCAGTGATCACAGTAACCCATTATATGTGTCATACATAGTGTATTGTGTGTCATAATTCCAGCATATACAGGACCAGCGATCACAGTAACCCATTATATGTGTCATACATAGTGTATTGTGTGTCATAATTCCAGCATATACAGGACCAGAGATCACAGTAACCTATTATATGTGTCATACATAGTGTATTGTGTCATAATTCCAGCATATACAGGACCAGTGATCACAGTAACCCATTATATGTGTCATACATAGTGTATTGTGTGTCATAATTCCAGCATATACAGGACCAGCGATCACAGTAACCCATTATATGTGTCATACATAGTGTATTGTGTGTCATAATTCCAGCATATACAGGACCAGTGATCACAGTAACCCATTATATGTGTCATACATAGTGTATTGTGTGTCATAATTCCAGCATATACAGGACCAGAGATCACAGTAACCTATTATATGTGTCATACATAGTGTATTGTGTCATAATTCCAGCATATACAGGACCAGCAATCACAGTAACCCATTATATGTGTCATACATAGTGTATTGTGTGTCATAATTCCAGCATATACAGGACCAGAGATCACAGTAACCCATTATATGTGTCATACATAGTGTATTGTGTCATAATTCCAGCATATACAGGACCAGAGATCACAGTAACCCATTATATGTGTCATACATAGTGTATTGTGTGTCATAATTCCAGCATATACAGGACCAGCGATCACAGTAACCATTATATGTGTCATACATAGTGTATTGTGTGTCATAATTCCAGCATATACAGGACCAGTGATCACAGTAACCCATTATATGTGTCATACATAGTGTATTGTGTGTCATAATTCCAGCATATACAGGACCAGTGATCACAGTAACCCATTATATGTGTCATACATAGTGTATTGTGTGTCATAATTCCAGCATATACAGGACCAGTGATCACAGTAACCCATTATATGTGTCATACATAGTGTATTGTGTGTCATAATTCCAGCATATACAGGACCAGTGATCACAGTAACCCATTATATGTGTCATACATAGTGTATTGTGTGTCATAATTCCAGCATATACAGGACCAGTGATCACAGTAACCCATTATATGTGTCATACATAGTGTATTGTGTGTCATAATTCCAGCATATACAGGACCAGTGATCACAGTAACCCATTATATGTGTCATACATAGTGTATTGTGTGTCATAATTCCAGCATATACAGGACCAGTGATCACAGTAACCCATTATATGTGTCATACATAGTGTATTGTGTGTCATAATTCCAGCATATACAGGACCAGAGATCACAGTAACCTATTATATGTGTCATACATAGTGTATTGTGTCATAATTCCAGCATATACAGGACCAGCAATCACAGTAACCCATTATATGTGTCATACATAGTGTATTGTGTGTCATAATTCCAGCATATACAGGACCAGAGATCACAGTAACCCATTATATGTGTCATACATAGTGTATTGTGTCATAATTCCAGCATATACAGGACCAGAGATCACAGTAACCCATTATATGTGTCATACATAGTGTATTGTGTGTCATAATTCCAGCATATACAGGACCAGTGATCACAGTAACCATTATATGTGTCATACATAGTGTATTGTGTGTCATAATTCCAGCATATACAGGACCAGTGATCACAGTAACCCATTATATGTGTCATACATAGTGTATTGTGTGTCATAATTCCAGCATATACAGGACCAGTGATCACAGTAACCCATTATATGTGTCATACATAGTGTATTGTGTGTCATAATTCCAGCATATACAGGACCAGCGATCACAGTAACCCATTATATGTGTCATACATAGTGTATTGTGTGTCATAATTCCAGCATATACAGGACCAGTGATCACAGTAACCCATTATATGTGTCATACATAGTGTATTGTGTGTCATAATTCCAGCATATACAGGACCAGAGATCACAGTAACCTATTATATGTGTCATACATAGTGTATTGTGTCATAATTCCAGCATATACAGGACCAGTGATCACAGTAACCCATTATATGTGTCATACATAGTGTATTGTGTGTCATAATTCCAGCATATACAGGACCAGCGATCACAGTAACCCATTATATGTGTCATACATAGTGTATTGTGTGTCATAATTCCAGCATATACAGGACCAGAGATCACAGTAACCTATTATATGTGTCATACATAGTGTATTGTGTCATAATTCCAGCATATACAGGACCAGTGATCACAGTAACCCATTATATGTGTCATACATAGTGTATTGTGTGTCATAATTCCAGCATATACAGGACCAGCGA
The DNA here is from genome assembly GCA_031769625.1 of Taudactylus pleione. Taxonomy (NCBI): domain Eukaryota; kingdom Metazoa; phylum Chordata; class Amphibia; order Anura; family Myobatrachidae; genus Taudactylus; species Taudactylus pleione. The sequence goes on along the minus strand of JAUIMM010000446.1, from coordinate 4,877,024 downwards.
TCACAGTAACCCATTATATGTGTCATACATAGTGTATTGTGTGTCATAATTCCAGCATATACAGGACCAGTGATCACAGTAACCCATTATATGTGTCATACATAGTGTATTGTGTGTCATAATTCCAGCATATACAGGACCAGAGATCACAGTAACCTATTATATGTGTCATACATAGTGTATTGTGTCATAATTCCAGCATATACAGGACCAGCAATCACAGTAACCCATTATATGTGTCATACATAGTGTATTGTGTGTCATAATTCCAGCATATACAGGACCAGAGATCACAGTAACCCATTATATGTGTCATACATAGTGTATTGTGTCATAATTCCAGCATATACAGGACCAGAGATCACAGTAACCCATTATATGTGTCATACATAGTGTATTGTGTGTCATAATTCCAGCATATACAGGACCAGCGATCACAGTAACCATTATATGTGTCATACATAGTGTATTGTGTGTCATAATTCCAGCATATACAGGACCAGTGATCACAGTAACCCATTATATGTGTCATACATAGTGTATTGTGTGTCATAATTCCAGCATATACAGGACCAGTGATCACAGTAACCCATTATATGTGTCATACATAGTGTATTGTGTGTCATAATTCCAGCATATACAGGACCAGAGATCACAGTAACCCATTATATGTGTCATACATAGTGTATTGTGTGTCATAATTCCAGCATATACAGGACCAGTGATCACAGTAACCATTATATGTGTCTTACATAGTGTATTGTGTGTCATAATTCCAGCATATACAGGACCAGCGATCACAGTAACCCATTATATGTGTCATACATAGTGTATTGTGTGTCATAATTCCAGCATATACAGGACCAGTGATCACAGTAACCCATTATATGTGTCATACATAGTGTATTGTGTGTCATAATTCCAGCATATACAGGACCAGTGATCACAGTAACCCATTATATGTGTCATACATAGTGTATTGTGTGTCATAATTCCAGCATATACAGGACCAGAGATCACAGTAACCTATTATATGTGTCATACATAGTGTATTGTGTCATAATTCCAGCATATACAGGACCAGCAATCACAGTAACCCATTATATGTGTCATACATAGTGTATTGTGTCATAATTCCAGCATATACAGGACCAGAGATCACAGTAACCCATTATATGTGTCATACATAGTGTATTGTGTGTCATAATTCCAGCATATACAGGACCAGTGATCACAGTAACCATTATATGTGTCTTACATAGTGTATTGTGTGTCATAATTCCAGCATATACAGGACCAGCGATCACAGTAACCCATTATATGTGTCATACATAGTGTATTGTGTCATAATTCCAGCATATACAGGACCAGTGATCACAGTAACCCATTATATGTGTCATACATAGTGTATTGTGTGTCATAATTCCAGCATATACAGGACCAGTGATCACAGTAACCCATTATATGTGTCATACATAGTGTATTGTGTGTCATAATTCCAGCATATACAGGACCAGTGATCACAGTAACCCATTATATGTGTCATACATAGTGTATTGTGTGTCATAATTCCAGCATATACAGGACCAGAGATCACAGTAACCTATTATATGTGTCATACATAGTGTATTGTGTCATAATTCCAGCATATACAGGACCAGCAATCACAGTAACCCATTATATGTGTCATACATAGTGTATTGTGTGTCATAATTCCAGCATATACAGGACCAGAGATCACAGTAACCCATTATATGTGTCATACATAGTGTATTGTGTCATAATTCCAGCATATACAGGACCAGAGATCACAGTAACCCATTATATGTGTCATACATAGTGTATTGTGTGTCATAATTCCAGCATATACAGGACCAGTGATCACAGTAACCATTATATGTGTCTTACATAGTGTATTGTGTGTCATAATTCCAGCATATACAGGACCAGCGATCACAGTAACCCATTATATGTGTCATACATAGTGTATTGTGTGTCATAATTCCAGCATATACAGGACCAGTGATCACAGTAACCCATTATATGTGTCATACATAGTGTATTGTGTGTCATAATTCCAGCATATACAGGACCAGTGATCACAGTAACCCATTATATGTGTCATACATAGTGTATTGTGTGTCATAATTCCAGCATATACAGGACCAGAGATCACAGTAACCTATTATATGTGTCATACATAGTGTATTGTGTCATAATTCCAGCATATACAGGACCAGCAATCACAGTAACCCATTATATGTGTCATACATAGTGTATTGTGTCATAATTCCAGCATATACAGGACCAGAGATCACAGTAACCCATTATATGTGTCATACATAGTGTATTGTGTGTCATAATTCCAGCATATACAGGACCAGTGATCACAGTAACCATTATATGTGTCTTACATAGTGTATTGTGTGTCATAATTCCAGCATATACAGGACCAGCGATCACAGTAACCCATTATATGTGTCATACATAGTGTATTGTGTGTCATAATTCCAGCATATACAGGACCAGTGATCACAGTAACCCATTATATGTGTCATACATAGTGTATTGTGTGTCATAATTCCAGCATATACAGGACCAGTGATCACAGTAACCCATTATATGTGTCATACATAGTGTATTGTGTGTCATAATTCCAGCATATACAGGACCAGTGATCACAGTAACCCATTATATGTGTCATACATAGTGTATTGTGTGTCATAATTCCAGCATATACAGGACCAGTGATCACAGTAACCCATTATATGTGTCATACATAGTGTATTGTGTGTCATAATTCCAGCATATACAGGACCAGTGATCACAGTAACCCATTATATGTGTCATACATAGTGTATTGTGTGTCATAATTCCAGCATATACAGGACCAGAGATCACAGTAACCTATTATATGTGTCATACATAGTGTATTGTGTCATAATTCCAGCATATACAGGACCAGCAATCACAGTAACCCATTATATGTGTCATACATAGTGTATTGTGTCATAATTCCAGCATATACAGGACCAGAGATCACAGTAACCCATTATATGTGTCATACATAGTGTATTGTGTGTCATAATTCCTGCATATACAGGATCAGTGATCACAGTAACCCATTATATGTGTCATACATAGTGTATTGTGTGTCATAATTCCAGCATATACAGGACCAGTGATCACAGTAACCCATTATATGTGTCATACATAGTGTATTGTGTGTCATAATTCCAGCATATACAGGACCAGCGATCACAGTAACCCATTATATGTCATACATAGTGTATTGTGTGTCATAATTCCAGCATATACAGGACCAGTGATCACAGTAACCCATTATATGTGTCATACATAGTGTATTGTGTGTCATAATTCCAGCATATACAGGACCAGTGATCACAGTAACCCATTATATGCGGCAGTAGACATCCTGCCTGAGCTGTATGTATATTAGATGTGGGCACCATTCCAGACTATTGGAGCAAGTCTGGGAGCCTGGAGGAGCAGCAGAAGGACCTAGCACTGCCCTGGACATATATGTACATGTTGGGCTCTATAGCAGTGCATCTCTAACAGTGCATGTTTTCCAGATCCCCTAGTTGGTGCACAGGTTATTTATTACTGGCTGATACATGTTAAAAGATCCACAGGTGGTGCTAATTATATCATTTGTGATACTGAGAATCACATGCAGCACTAGTAAAATTCTATTATATTACTATTCCTGTTGTGGTCATGGTGTGGGCTGGGGAGGGGGGTTTCCAGGCAGATGGAAACCCCCCCCCCCCTGCGTTTGCCTGTGGATCCTAAGGATCCCTCTCATGAGAAATCTACAAAATACTAGCTATCTTTAGAAAAATTTACCTATCAATGATAAAGCATACCGAAGCGGTAAGGATGTGGCATAATGGTGAGAGAAGGGGGAGGGGTGTTGTTGTAAAAGGCTTAGAACACGGGGAGGGGGGTCGTATTTCAGAGTACCACTCAATGGCTTCCCAATTGGGGGTACATAACTGCCGCACTGCCCGCCTTTAGAATGAGTATTAGAATCGGGGGGTGTCTGAGGACGCCCTGGAAATGACAAGTTAGCTTTCAGTGTCTGACTTGTACTAGACAGATAGGTGCAGATATAGGTGCAATAGTTGCGGATTGGTGGCACCTTGGTGCACTGGCAATGCCTGCTGGTAAAGGGAGTGCAGACTAGTACTGGTTCTGTGGCTGTGGCTGAGGGCACTAGGTGGAGGGGGTGGGATGTGGTCTGCAGACCCTCAGCAGTACCAGTGTCAGGGTGCACAGCTGCAGAGCCCAGTGTGACCCCCTCTTATATATTCTGCCTCTTTAGCCCTTGTACAGTTGTTGCGCAATATGTTTGCTGTTGCCCATGTAAGGCAGATCGTGTTGAGCTTTCAAGTTGGACTCAATTTGTCGTCATGAAAACCTTTTTATAAATTCCACTGCTGACACGGTGTCTATAAAATCTGCCAGGGAGTTAGCATATAGCGCCTACTGCTTAATTCGTACTTGGCCTCGGGATCTTGTGCTGGGGGAATTTCTGGCCCAGTTCCTGCTGCTGCTCAGCCCTGGAAATAACAACCACTTTGGCAGGAGATATTACAAAGCCATCCAGCTATCTGTTTCAGAAAAGCTATTGTTCTTCTCAGCACAGACGTCGCTCGCACCGAGCACTGGACGGGCCCTTTCCATCCTCGCTGGCGGCAGATCCCGGCCATTCCTGCAAAGTGGGCGACTTCAAGAAATATCACTGATTTAAGCTTTGGATGCAACTTTTACGGTTACGTTGGAAACGTTTCAGCAGTTTTTAATTTCTAGGAAAATAACAATATCCTTTATAATAATAATATCAATAATAGAAGTTAGAAATAATTTAACCCTTCAGTGATCGGTGGCATTTTACCTGACCAAACCTAATTTCAGAGTGAGCCGTATTCAATTACCTGCGAAAAGTCCCGTCCTTTTCGCCTGCCGGACTTTCCACCTACATCGCATGTTTTTGGAGAAAACACTTTTCGTGCGCGCGACCGCCTTTCGCCCTATTCAATTCCAAAGGACGCGAAAACGTATCCCGGTGAAACTCAAACAAGCAAAAAGTGCTGTCAGATTTGGGGAAATCAGCCTGACGCCCCCCAAAAGATGCACTGACATGGGGGATCACTATGGATACCCCCGAATAGCCCTGCTGAAGGTATTTGTTGTGCTTAAATGGTCTCAAAAGCTGCTATTTAGCGTCTTTACACAAGTGGTGAAGAATAGCATTTAGCAGGGTTTTTTCGCAAAAATAACTAATCCCAGCAAATTTGGGGTACATGAAAATGGTGCAAGCATGGTTAGAAATCGCTAAAGTGAGGTTTTAAAAAAATTTAAAAAACGCACCTTCAGCAAACACCTGCAATAAAAAAAACACTTGGGGCATACTTGGGGGACCCCCTGGAGTCTATTTCACTAGTTTTTAAGTCTTTCCCCCAACTTTGACCTTTTTCGCCCCCAAAACAAAAGTACTTTTTGGGGGTGATCTAAAGGGGGTTTTTTTACTTTTTTTGACGCAGTTTACCTTTGGGGGACTATCCCAAGGCTGTAGAGGTGTACCCGCAGCTTTGCACCCCAAACCCCCAATTCTGCACTTTTTTTCGCCTGCATTCAGAGTCGAATCTTTTCCGCTGGTTACAAAGCGCAGACTTTTCACACCGGCGAAAAGTATTTGGAATTGAATATTGGGATAAGTTCTCGCCTAGCGAAATTACGTCATCAGTGGAAACTTTCGCCAAAAACGGCTTATTGCGGCTAATTGAATACGCCCTTAGCTTGAATGTTAACACCGCGCTACACCAGAAAGTAGCCCAGCCATGTTACTAGCATGTGAATCGCCCCTTTGTAAAGTCATTTGAACGGATTTGGCATTTTAGGTCGGCAGTCACCGTTTCACATTCATAATGCATTCATAATTCATGTCGACATGATAATGTCGACATGGTGGAAATGCTGACAGACAACATGTCGACCTATTGCCGACAAGGAATTTTTAAGGTCACCCTAATACTTCCCCGTAACTCTAACGGCAACGTCTACGTTTTGTCCATGACGACATTTTGCAGATATCAGTATGTTAGATGCTGTTATTTCAAACATGTCGACGACATGATAGTTGACATTCTGATGTCAAAATTTTGAATACTGTCATCATGACGTTGTGTACCCTATGTAAGATCTGACACAAAGCACAATGTATATGTACAGGTGGCCGTTGGATATAGGTAAATATTATAAAAGCAGTATGTGTGTGTTTTATAGGCCTTTATGTACAAACAAGAGTGTGGAAGATGCTTAAAAGTGAAACATGTCTGACTTGGTCATTCTGGGCTACCATTGTACCTAAAGCTGCTCTAAGAACCCATGGGGGCTCCACTCAGTAATTGTAGTCTGGGCTGTAGGTAGGCGCATGGGATGACTAATCGGGGCCCCGTAATGATTGTCCCACGTGTGGCCCTATACAGACAAACAGGAGATGGGTGCACCAACACATTGCCCATGGGTCTGCCGCATAGCGTTTGCACTGACTGGAGCCAAAGTTGAGTAAGTATCGTATATCCCTTTTATCACTCTGGTCACTGGGGACAGTCTGCCATTAAATTCTAAGGGAAATAGAATTTAGGGGTACATTTGCTAAGCTTCTCAATGCGTTTAACCCCCAAAATATAAAACAGCAAAGATATTAAAAGTAAAAGCGTAAAAGTAAATATGCAAATCAATTAGGTTCTCCGAACACTGTATGTATCACTGTAACATGTATGGGGTAATACAGATAAAACATTACCCCCTCCCCCCAGTTACTATATAGAAAGAAGAGGAAGGTTTGCCCTCTGATGAACTAATGTCTTTGGCAGTGAAAGTTTAAGAACTCCAAGGTGTAAAGTATATCCTTCTGTAACCCCAGTGAGAGAGAGAGGAAAGTGTAATTATGTCCTGAGACACAAGTAAAATACATATTGTACGTGGAGGTCTTCCAGCAGTGTGAGTCTGGTGTTATACCTGCTGTGTATCACCCAGTAAGACACCATCGAGGCACAGTCCGGGACACCCAGACTCAACGCACAGCTCAACCCTCAAACATGTATGACGCACGCCGTGAGTCATTCCGCCGTCTCTGCCGGCGAGGAGAGGGTCACAGTCGTTAGGTGGATGACAGAGCTGCTTTGTAGTTATAGGAGAAGATGGACCCTATTTACATGTATTAGGTGCTGTTGTTCTGTCCATGGCTGGATGGCGCTGCTGATATCACACACTGGATGATTCCATCAACCTCTCTGCGCACGTGTCTGAGTTGCACTGCGCCTGCGCCAAGCTTCATTACCGATGTTGCTCGCAGTGAAAATTTATTTAAGTAACTGACAGGCAGAGACCGTTTGTGGGCGGCCATTGGGGAAGGGGTGGGCGACTCAAAGTAGGCGTGTCACGACCGGTTTTCGGGTGGGGTCTCAGTCTGCGTAGGTGATCCCGCATGCAGTAAAAATAACTCTGATGTCTCAGTTTCCGCGGCCGTTCTGTGCGACCGTGGGTTACTCAGGAGTCCGATTATCATCTGATCTGCGACCGATGCTGCGTCTCTGGACACAGTCGCTTGGATATGCGAAGCCAACGTTGAGCGTCTCAGTACACATGCCTGCGGCTGCGATGGCAGCATTAGCGTCCGTCTGTGGGTCAGGCCCATAGAATCCATGTATAAGGGGCTCTGGTACATGATGTAAGAGTAGGGCCTGATTCAGAGCCAGACGCTATTTGCGCTCGCTCGTTCAGAAAATAGGGGTGGCTATTCAAATGAACCGTTTGCTCTTTGCGGTCTGTTCACGCCTCTAGGTCTGAAAGAGCGAACCAAACATGCAGTCGTTTTTTTGAAAACTACGCCCCCTGGCCGCTCGCATCCTACGTCATGTCCGCTATTTATTAGATTAATCGAGTACATCGACCAGCGTATGTACTGCTCGCTATTCTTGTGGTTGGTTTTTCCTACCACAATCTTGCGAGCAGTTCTGACTATAAAATAACCAAGTGACGTGGTCAATGACGCTGCTGTATTAATTATGCACACCCATAAAACGCCCTTTTTGACCTTTAAGCACGCCTGCGTTCTGATCTCCACTCCCCGTTTTCAAGCACCTTCCCCTGTTACCACCCACATATGCCTCCTCATGTCACTCAAAATAGCAGGCATTCGCTAATTAGCGAACAAACGATTTTCGGACGCACTAACTGGTTCGCGCATACGTATTACGATCCGTACACATGCGCAGTTGTGCAAACATCGCTCGGAACAAACGAGCGGCCGCTTACGAGCGGCTCTGAATCAGGCCCATAGTACATAGTAATGACAGTCACTGTCACCATCTGAGCTTACTCATCAGACTTTTCTATGTAATTTCTCAGGGTGAAATTTAGCTGGAAACCATATTAAGGTTGTGGAGGGTGGTCCAGGCTGTGCGCCCGATTCAGAGGTGGACCCTATGCCCATGTTTCCCTGGTTGGGCGTTGTATTTGTTCTGCGATGTCAGACACGGTGGAACGTTTTTTTTATTCTTGGCATGTGTCTAAATCGCACTGCGCGGACGTCCGGACAGCGGGACCGATTCAGAGATGGGGGCTAATGCGATTGCAGCTGCGTTTTCACACGGAACGCGGCTGCAAAAATACGCTATTGGTAGCAAAGCTTGTCCGAGCACAAGGACGCCCACCGCTGCTTTCTCATATGCGTACGATGTCGCTTACCTGCATAAATATCTGTAACATCGATGCACATCGAGCGGCCATCTTGCCCTTGCGGCAGGTCTGACCAGGCGCAGACTCGGCCGCTCTCCTGACACCGCAGAGGGCTCTCATGATGCGTAGGAGATCGCAAGGGCTAATTTATGCACGCCCATGTAACGGTGTTTAGATAGTCAGACACGCCTGTGTTTTATTGATCCCCCCCCCGTTACCACCCCTAAACGCTGACCACCTATCACTCACTTTGCGATGGATTTCTCTGTGTGTCCGTAATTACAATGCGATCTCTGCGCACCCACAGCTTATACGTCTGTGCGATCTGGGTACATAATCGCCATTGCATCCTTCTCTGAATGAGGCCCAGTGTGAGTCTGTTTTGCAATTAGAGGCGCAGGGGAAATAAACATATTGTGCGGTGACTGGGAGGTGACTCAGCGGACGCACGGAGATGGTCGTATTATGGGAGTGTGGCGGATATTGCTTGCGTACAAAGAGGCAGCCTTGTTCCCATGTGAGGCCATAGACAGAGAATAGACACCTGACATAGGGCTGGTGCAAGCTTTGATGATGCACAAATTGTTATTTTAGCATCCACGGATGCTGACAGTGGGCGCCTCGGACGCTCGGATGTATTTCAGGGGAGGGCTTTGTAGCGGCATTTGTATAAAGTCGCAGGAGCAAGACCAGCGAAAGATTCAGACACGGGCGCTGCAGAGTCCGACTCCGAATCAGCGACAAGCTGAGATCATCTACGACATTAGTACTCACTGCAGTAAGTGACGATAAAGACCCTTGACCTCTCCCCACCCACGTGAACCGGCAGTGCGCTGGTTAAGGAGTTACATATTTTGCTTTTTTTTTTTTTTTAAATCACAAAAAAAAAACTTGGCACTTGTACAGGAAGAGACCGGATTCATCTGCCCAGACTGTGTATAACATCTTTATACGATGTTCTGTGTTCCTCCGCTTCACAAGAAAATGTTCTATTCTACAGACGACTGGAATTTTCTCTAAGCAGAGAGTTGAGAGGCTGATTATGTTACAGGTGACGCGGGGTCATCGGACCTCTAACGCGCCTTATTCAGACCTCGATGCAGACGGAATGACTACATACATCCCATCCCCTGTCACTGGCATATGTAGCAGGGTCAGATGTGACAAGAGGCGTGGCTTCACTGTGGCCCTCTATCAGACCCGTTCACAAGCGCTATGCACTCGCAAGCGGGTCGATGGTGGGGCACTGCGCTCGCTCCGGGGCTCGCTACAAACTGGGCGGCGCCCCATTTTGTAGGCAGGGAGGGGGGGTGGCTGGCCAAACGGAGGCATTCCCGAGGAACGCCTGCCTTTTGGGGGCAGCCCTAATGACATCACGAGTGATGTCAGCAGTGAGCTTCCGGCTTTATTAGAGCCAAAAGCTCACTGGGGCTTGCGGCAGATGAGACCCTACCACTAGGGTCTCGTCGCAAGCCCCGACCATCCTGACCATCACCTGGCCGCTCGCTAAAGCTGTGGCTGGTCACCCACAGCTTAGCGGGCGACCAGGAGGCCGGCTTTAAAAAAAAAAACGTCCGCCCTCATTCAGAGTGAGCGCTCGCTTTTTGCGAGCAGCTTTGAATGAGGGCCTGTGTCTGCTAAAAACAACAGTACACAATGGAAGCACATCACTTGTGATGGCAGCGGATGCATATTGTAAGGACCCAAGTGGATTGGCGCACCTTACATGTGACGCCAACCGGATGCTAATAACTCATATATATAATTTATTATGAAAACATACGTGCAGGCGGCCCCTTCCCCAACTGAGTATGAATGCACTTTATTTGTGAGATGACTGTGCACTGCAGCATAACGTTACTTTTTAAAACACAGTTGGAGCAGTTTTAGTGTGTTTGCATTCACAGGTATGGGTGTGACTTTAACGCTTGCGACCAATCAGCAATCATCATCAGTGTTACACTTACACTTTAACGTGTACCCGCAAGTCAGACTCTTCTAGTCTGAATTCGCACCTAGACAACCATATTATCTCTTATTGTACATTGGCCGTGTCTGCACCCCTGCTGCCCACGTCTGCATGTCCATTCCCGCCCTGGTCCATGACCCTAGTCGTACACAGACGTGCACTAAACATTTGCAAGTTGCTCTTGAAAAAAGCCACAAATGTTGTTTATGCTTGACTCTGAATAGGCCCTATGTGGTTATATGGGGATGAGTGGGGGATTCTCAGTCTCGTTATGGGTTTATCAGTCTGGTATACCTCATAGCGTTTATGGAATGTACAGAACATATTATATATGTGTTATTTATTGTCTGCTATCTTTGGAGTCCCATGTTGGACACTTGTTCATCAATTAGAACATAATGCCCATACATAACTTTAAGGGACCTTTTACTGCCGAATCGGTGCAATTACAGGTAACGTCAATGTCTCAGCAGGCACAGGATGGCTACAATCCAACGTCAATGTCTCAGCGGGCACATGAAGGCTACAACCCCACATCAATATCTCAGCGGGCACAGGAGGACTACAACTCTACGTCAATGTCTCAGTGGACACAGGAGGGCTACAGTCCCATATCAATGTCTCAGTGGACACAGGATGGCTACAATCCAACGTCAATGTCTCAGCGGGCACAGGAAGGCTACAACTCCACATCAATATCTCAGCGGGCACAGGAGGGCTACAACTCTACGTCAATGTCTCAGTGGACACAGGAGGGCTACAGTTCCACGTCAGTGTCTCAGCGGGCACAGGAGGGCTACAGTCCCACATCAATGTCTCAGCGGGCACAGGAGGGCTACAGTCCCACATCAGTGTGTCAGCGGGCACAGGAGGGCTACAGTCCCACATCAATGTCTCAGCGGGCACAGGAGGGCTACAGTCCCACATCAATGTCTCAGTGGGCACAGGAGGGCTACAGTCCCACATAAATGTCTCAGCAGTCACAGGAGGGCTACAGTCCCACATAAATGTCTCAGCGGGCACAGGAGGGCTACCACTTTTATCTAATTCTAACACCCATGGAGTCTACATGGACAAGGGGATAGACCAGCTGGCACAGGTAAGTATGTGTGAGTGGGATAGGTGTATGTAATACAGTTACTCGATCAGGCTCTCCCCGACCTTGCAGAGCTTCAAACGTGCACTGAAAACCCACCTCACCAAAGCATACCCTTCCCCTACGTAACCATGTTACCAAGTCTCTGCCCCTCCCACCTCAGCCATCTCTACCTCGCCTACTTCCTGCACTCAGGTCCCCCTCTACGCACTCATGTCATCTGTCTCCCTTCTCCCCTAGATTGTAAGCTCCTAGGAGCAGGGTCCTCCTCCCCACTGTCTCACAGCCTTCTTCTCTAGCACTTCTATGACAGCCTTCACCTTCCCAGCTGTACTGTGTATGGAGAATTGTGTTGCTAATGTTACTTGTGCCATGTTTATAATTTGGTTAATGTAATGTAATGTTCTGTGTACCCTGTACTGTATGTACGGAGCTGAAGACCACTTGTGGCGCCCTATAAATAATATGCAATAATAATTAATAATAATAATAAATGAAGTTTTACGGTATACGGTGTGTGTGTACAGTGGTTTTTTAACTATTTATTTTACAGTGGGGGTACGGGTGCCGGCAGCCTGCTGGCACTTGTAGTTCCACAAGTGCCAAAGGGCAGACATGCTGGCACCTGTGCCACTGTAAAATACAATCATTTAATACTATTTCACACATTATTATCCCCGAACCAACAGCCCAGGGGTGCGGCCAAGCCTGGAATTTTGTGAGATGGGGCTGACCGGCGTGGGGTGTTAATGCTTTGGCTATGGAGCCCCGGAGATAGGGTCTCCTGGCTGTGGCATTACACCCCAGTCGGTTTGGGTCCGGTGCTCTTTTTAATATAGGGGGATCCCTAGGCATTTTTTCCCCTCTACATTTAAAACCAGCACTGGCCCTTCAGCCAGGTGCTGGCTCCTAAATTACGGTTGAACCCTACTCGTTTTGTTCCCCGTAATTTTTGGAACCAGGACTGGCTGACCAGTCCAGGGCTGGTTATGTTTTTTTTTTGGGGGTGGACCTTACGTAATTTTTTAAAAATATAAACACTTTACATTAAGTACATGCAGAAAACATATACAAATCACAATGATGATCCCCCCCGGCGCTAAGCCCACCCCCCCGCGATCGAAGACCCCCCATGACCCCCCTTCCCTTAATTACACTTACCTGCATGATCCGGGCCTCCGGTGATGTTCTCCATGCCTCCGTACAGGTGATCTCCCATACTGCACTGGGACCCGATCACCTGATGACCAGGCAGCAGTGCACTATGGGAGACCAGCTGACCGGAGGGGAGTCATCACCGGAGGCCCGATCACCGGTCCCTGTAGTCAGGTAAGTGAATTTTTTTTTTTTACCAATTTTTTTTTCTTTTTTTTACAGTAATCATCTTGCGGTCTGTTTAGACGACAGAGCTGATCACTGGGACCAGCTCCGGGCTCTGCTCTGCCCGTTAGAGCAGGAGTCCGGTAACCGGGGGAGACCCTGGATAACGCCACCTCCAGGTGGCATTATTATCACAGGGCTTTCCCCGGTATTTTTTTACAATTTACTTTTAGTAACTTTGGCCAGATCACATTTCCCATTACAATTATGGAAAATGCGATCTGATTACTAAAAATAAGTGATACTTAGGGCTTGGAGTAGAATTTTACGAATTTTACTCCAATTGCCCTGTAATGACTATAGGTGATACTAAAATAATGTGAAAAGGGTGTGAAAACACCCTTTTTCACTTTATTTTAGTCAAAATAATGTTAATAAATAGAGCCCTTAGTAAATTTGCAAACTACGTCTTTTTCATGAAAAGTACTTCTGAGTTTGCCCGATGGTGAGAAGATTCGAGTTAGCGATCTCACCCGAGTTTTACGAATGAGAAGAGAGAAATCTCTCCCAGACTCACCAGAGTTTGCCTTTAGTAAATTTGCGAGTTGAAAAACATGCCTAAACTCACCCCTCAGGGTAGATAGTAAGGGGTAAATTTACTAAGAATCGTGTCTGGTAGTGTTAGTTTTCTCCTGATTTTAAACACAGAGATTTACTAAAGGCAAACAAGGGTAACAAAACTAGACTATGGGCCTGATTCACTATGGAACGCCATTGCGCGCAGTTCTGCTGCAAAAATATGCTAATCTCTGCAACTGCTTACCCGGCATAGAGATGCCCACTACCACTTTCGCACATCCGTAATACCTTGCAATCCTGCGTATACATCAGTAACATCGAGTAACATCGGATCCTCACGCAGAATTACAGCAGCTCTGACCCAACATAGAAATTGCAACCTGCGTATGTCGCCACAGCGGCTAATTTATTCACGCCCAGGAAACAGCATTCAAACAGACAGTCGCGCCTGCCTTTCTCCAACCACTCCCCCGTCACCACCCCTAAACGCTGAGGTTCTGTCACTCATTCTGCGATGGCTTTGTATATACGTGCGAGATTGCAGTACTATTGCAATGCTGACCCACACACGCGCACTGTGATGCAGTACGCACCATCGTCCGATCTGCGTGTGGGTTGCAATTGCGTTCCGTGATGAATCAGGCCCTCTGTCTGCAAAACACGGGTGAAAACACAAATAGAAGTCGGTACACCATCAGCCAAACTCGCAAGTACTTTCCATAGACAGGAATAGAGCGCGGGGAATTACCAAGAGTCATGTCTGCTAACACAATCGTAACACCACCAACCTCCAGACACAGAAATATCACAGAAAGATCAGTGCGAACAGTGTAAGACATTGATGATAGTGTTAAATGTGAAAAAAAAAAAAAAACCTGACATGAGGTCCCCCTCCCAAAAGCATAACCAGCCCTGCACTAGGGTGGGGGATTAGGCAGTAGGGTGGAGGGTTAGGGTTAGACACTAGGGGGAGGGTTAAGCACTAGGGGGAGGGTTAGGCAGTAGGGTGGAGGGTTAGGGATAGGCAATAAGGTGGAGGGTAAGGGATAGGCACTAGGAGAAGTGTTAGGCAGTAGGGTGGAGGGTTAGGGATAGGCACTAGTAGGAGGATTAGGCAGTAGGGTGGGGGTTAGGGATAGGCACTAGGGAGGGGGGTTAGTGTTAGACACTACGGGAAGGGTTAGGCAGTAGGGTGGAGGGTTAGGGATAGGCACAAGAGGGAGGGGGTTAGACACTAGGGGGAGGATTAGGCAGTAGGGTGGAGGGTAAGAGATAGACACTAGGGGGGGGTTAGGCAGTAGGGTGGAGGGAAAGGGTTAGACAGTAGGGGGAGAGTTAGGGTTAGACACAAGGGGGAGGGTTAGGCAGTAGGGTGGAGAGTTAGGGATAGGCACTAGAGGGAGGGTTAGGGTTAGACACTAGGGGGAGGGTTAGGCAGTAGGGTGGAGGGTAAGAGATAGACACTAGGGGGCGGGTTAGGTAATAGGGTGGAGGGACGGAGATAGACACTGGGGAGGTTATGCAGTAGGGTGGAGGGAAAGGGTTAGACACTAGGGGGAGGGTTAGGGGGAGACACAAGGGGGAGGGTTAGGCAGTAGGGTGGAGAGGTAGGGATAGGCACTAGAGGGAGGGTTAGGGTTAGACACTAGGGGGAGGGTTAGGCAGTAGGGTGGAGGGTTAGGGATAGGCACTAGAGGGGGGATTAGACACTAGGGGGAGGGTTAGGCAGTAGGGTGGATGGAAATGGTTAGGCACTAGGGGGAGGGTTAGGGTTAGACACTAGGGGGAGGGTTAGGCAGTAGGGTGGGGGGTTAAGGATAGGCATTAGGGAGGGGGGTTAGTGTTAGACACTAGGGGGAGGGTTAGGCAGTGGGGTGGAGGGTTAGGGTAGGCACAAGAGGGAGGGGGTTAGACACTAGGGGGAGGGTTAGGCAGTAGGGTGGAGGGACGGAGATAGACACTAGGGGGAGGGTTAGGCAGTAGGGTGGAGGGAAAGGGTTAGGCACTAGGGGGAGGGTTAGGGTTAGACACAAGGGGGAGGGTTAGGCAGTAGGGTGGAGGGTTAGGGATTTTCACTAGAGGGAGAGTTAGGGTTAGACACTAGGGGGAGGGTTAGGCAGTAGGGTGGAGGGTTAGGGATAGGCACTAGAGGGGGGGTTAGACACTAGGGGGAGGGTTAGGCAGTAGGGTGGAGGGAAAGGGTTAGGCACTAGGGGGAGGGTTAGGGTTAGACACTAGGGGGAGGGTTAGGCAGTAGGGTGGAGGGAAAGGGTTAGGCACTAGGGGGAGGGTTAGGGTTAGACACTAGGGGGAGGGTTAGGCAGTAGGGTGGAGGGTAAGAGATAGACACTAGGGGGAGGGTTAGGCAGTAGGGTGGAGGGACGGAGATAGACACTAGGGGGAGGGTTAGGCAGTAGGGTGGAGGGAAAGGGTTAGGCACTAGGGGGAGGGTTAGGATTAGACACAAGGGGGAGGGTTAGGCAGTAGGGTGGAGGGTTAGGGATAGGCACTAGGGGGTTAGGGTTAGACACTAGGGGGAGAGTTAGGCTGTAGGGTGGAGGGTTAGGGATAGGCACTAGAGGGGGGGTTAGACACTAGGGGGAGGGTTAGGCAGTAGGGCAAGGGATAGACACTAGGGAGAGGGTTAGGCAGTAGGGTGGAGGGAAAGGGTTAGGCACTAGGGGGAGAGTTAGGGTTAGACACTAGGGGGAGGGTTAGGCAGTAGTGTGGAGGGAAAGGGTTAGGCACTAGGGGGAGGGTTAGGGTTAGACACTAGGGGGAGGGTTAGGCAGTAGGGTGGAGGGTTAGGGATAGGCACTAGAGGGGGGTTAGACACTAGGGGGAGGGTTAGGCAGTAGGGTGGAGGGTAAGGGATAGACACTAGGGGGAGGGTTAGGCAGTAGGGTGGAGGGTTAGGCACTAGGGGGAGGGTTAGGGTTAGACACTAGGGGGAGGGTTAGGCAGTAGGGTGGAGGGTTAGGGATAGACACTAGGCGGAGGGTTAGGCAGTACGGTGGAGGGTTAGGGATAGGCACTAGGGGGGGTTAGGCACTAGGGGAAGGTTAGTTTGCGGGGCGGGGAGGGTTAGGATACTTCCTGGCAGGTGTCGATATCCTAACCCTGTCGGGATGTCGGCATCGGGATTCATCCCGTACCCATCCCTCTGTGGGAATTAATAATTTTTTCCAAAATTTTGCTTTGAAGATTTTCTTACATTTCTACATTTATTTGATATTTCCCTTGAAGGAAAGTAACTAATTGCCTGAACTTATTTACACTACATTTTATTTTTATCTTTTCCCTTTTTGGTTTAATTTAATGGAACTATTAAGAGATGAGTGTGTAAAACTATTCACGTTGCACGTTGCTGTAAAGGTGGAGCTATATCTGCTTGCAGAATATAACTTGTAATAGGGATGGCCATCGACCAACAATGGTTGGCATCCATCGATGGTTACTTCAGAGGGTGAATGGTTTTATCATCGATGGGGATGGGGCCAATGGTAAAAGTCCATTGCTTGTCAGTTAGGAGCATGTCCAGGTTTGTATTGCTATGCACAGACCTGAACCATCGTTTGATTGAAACATCAATGGTTTCCATCGGATTGTTTAAACCCATCGTCCATTGATGGTAACTTGTTCATGGGCGACCCTAATCTGTATGCAGATTAACTGTTTTATCTCTCCCATAAATCCTATGTTCTGTCAGTCTTAATCATTCATCATAATCTTAACATGAAAGAACATTTATGGGTGGGCCCTTATCCAGGGTACTGAAAAGGGGGAACAAAGTACTTTGGGCATGATTCAGCAGGGATCATAAGTCTGCGTTCGCATGCACCCGGACGATGTTTGCATTCTGGCCATGCGTATGCAGTGCGCGAATCAGCCTCTGCGAGCTGCACACAGTCTTTGTACAGTCAGACGCACGCTGCACACAGTCTTTGTACAGTCAGACGCACGCTGCACACAGTCCTCGTACAGTCAGACGCACGCTGCACACAGTCCTCGTACAGTCAGACGCACGCTGCACACAGTCCTCGTACAGTCAGACGCACGCTGCACACAGTCCTCGTACAGTCAGACGCACGCTGCACACAGTCCTCGTACAGTCAGACGCACGCTGCACACAGTCCTCATACAGTCAGATGCACGCTGCACAAAGTCCTCGTACAGTCAGTCGCACGCTGCGCACAGTCCTCGTACAGTCAGTTACACGCTGCGCACAGTCCTCGTACAGTCAGTCGCACGCTGCGCACAGTCCTCGTACAGTCAGACGCACGCTGCGCACAGTCCTCGTACAGTCAGAGGCACGCTGCGCACAGTCTTCGTACAGTCAGAGGCACGCTGCGCACAGTCTTCGTACAGTCAGAGGCACGCTGCGCACAGTCTTCGTACAGTCAGACGCACGCTGCGCACAGTCCTCGTACAGTCAGACGCACGCTGCGCACAGTCCTCGTACAGTCAGACGCACACTGCACACAGTCCTCGTACAGTCAGACGCACGCTGCGCACAGTCCTCGTACAGTCAGAGGCACGCTGCGCACAGTCCTCGTACAGTCAGAGGCACGCTGCGCACAGTCCTCGTACAGTCAGAGGCACGCTGCGCACAGTCCTCGTACAGTCAGACGCACGCTGCGCACAGTCCTCGTACAGTCAGACGCACGCTGCGCACAGTCCTCGTACAGTCAGAGGCACGCTGCGCACAGTCCTCGTACAGTCAGATGCACGCTGCGCACAGTCCTCGTACAGTCAGAGGCACGCTGCGCACAGTCCTCGTACAGTCAGACGCACGCTGCGCACAGTCCTCGTAGTCAGACGCACGCTGCGCACAGTCCTCGTACAGTCAGACGCACGCTGCGCACAGTCCTCTTACAGTCAGACGCACGCTGCACACAGTCCTCTTACTGTCAGAGGCACGCTGCACACAGTCCTCGTACAGTCAGAGGCACGCTGCACACAGTCCTCGTGCAGTCAGACGCACGCTGCACACAGTCCTCGTACAGTCAGACGCACACTGCACACAGTCCTCGTACAGTCAGACGCACGCTGCACAAAGTCCTCGTACAGTCAGACGCACGCTGCACACAGTCCTCGTACAGTCAGACGCAAGCTGCACACAGTCCTCGTACAGTCAGACGCACACTGCAAACAGTCCTCGTACAGTCAGACTCACGCTGCACACAGTCCTCGTACAGTCAGACTCACGCTGCACACAGTCCTCGTACAGTCAGAGGCACGCTGCACACAGTCCTCGTACAGTCAGACTCACGCTGCACACAATCCTCGTACAGTCAGACGCACGCTGCACACAGTCCTCGTACAGTCAGACGCACGCTGCACACAGTCCTCTTACAGTCAGACTCACGCTGCACACAGTCCTCTTACAGTCAGAGGCACGCTGCACACAGTCCTCGTACAGTCAGACGCACGCTGCACACAGTCCTCGTACAGTCAGAGGCACGCTGCACACAGTCCTCGTACAGTCAGACGCACGCTGCACACAGTCCTCGTACAGTCAGACGCACGCTGCACACAGTCCTCGTACAGTCAGACGCACGCTGCACACAGTCCTCGTACAGTCAGACGCACGCTGCACAAAGTCCTCGTACAGTCAGACGCACGCTGCACACAGTCCTCGTACAGTCAGACGCAAGCTGCACACAGTCCTCGTACAGTCAGACGCACGCTGCACACAGTCCTCGTACAGTCAGACGCACGCTGCACACAGTCCTCGTACAGTCAGACGCACGCTGCACACAGTCCTCGTACAGTCAGACGACACGCTGCACACAGTCCTCGTACAGTCAGACTCACGCTGCACACAGTCCTCGTACAGTCAGAGGCACGCTGCACACAGTCCTCGTACAGTCAGACTCACGCTGCACACAATCCTCGTACAGTCAGACGCACGCTGCACACAGTCCTCGTACAGTCAGACGCACGCTGCACACAGTCCTCTTACAGTCAGACTCACGCTGCACACAGTCCTCTTACAGTCAGAGGCACGCTGCACACAGTCCTCGTACAGTCAGACGCACGCTGCACACAGTCCTCGTACAGTCAGAGGCACGCTGCACACAGTCCTCGTACAGTCAGACGCACGCTGCACACAGTCCTCGTACAGTCAGACGCACGCTGCACACAGTCCTCGTACAGTCAGACGCACGCTGCACACAGTCCTCGTACAGTCAGACGCACGCTGCACAAAGTCCTCGTACAGTCAGACGCACGCTGCACACAGTCCTCGTACAGTCAGACGCAAGCTGCACACAGTCCTCGTACAGTCAGACGCACGCTGCACACAGTCCTCGTACAGTCAGACGCACGCTGCACACAGTCCTCGTACAGTCAGACGCACGCTGCACACAGTCCTCGTACAGTCAGACGACACGCTGCACACAGTCCTCGTACAGTCAGACGCACGCTGCACACAGTCCTCGTACAGTCAGATGCACGCTGCACACAGTCCTTGTACAGTCAGAGGCACGCTGCGCACAGTACAGTCAGACGCACGCTGCACACAGTCCTTGTACAGTCAGACGCACGCTGCACACAGTACAGTCAGACGCACGCTGCACACAGTCCTTGTACAGTCAGACGCACGCTGTACACAATCCTTGTACAGTCAGACGCACGCTGCACACAGTCCTCGTACAGTCAGACGCACGCTGCACACAGTCCTCGTACAGTCAGACGCACGCTGGACACAGTCCTCGTACAGTCAGACGCACGCTGCGCACAGTCCTCGTACAGTCAGACGCACGCTGCGCACAGTCCTCGTACAGTCAGACGCACGCTGCGCACAGTCCTCGTACAGTCAGACGCACGCTGCGCACAGTCCTTGTACAGTCAGGTGCACGCTGCGCACAGTCCTCGTACAGTCAGACGCACACTGCGCACAGTCCTCGTACAGTCAGACGCACGCTGCCCACAGTCCTCGTACAGTCAGACGCACGCTGCCCACAGTCCTCGTACAGTCAGACGCACGCTGCACACAGTCCTCGTACAGTCAGACGCACGCTGCACACAGTCCTCGTACAGTCAGACGCACGCTGCACACAGTCCTCGTACAGTCAGACGCACGCTGCACACAGTCCTCGTACAGTCAGATGCACGCTGCACACAGTCCTTGTACAGTCAGAGGCACGCTGCGCACAGTACAGTCAGACGCACGCTGCACACAGTCCTTGTACAGTCAGATGCACGCTGCACACAGTACAGTCAGACGCACGCTGCACACAGTCCTTGTACAGTCAGACGCACGCTGTACACAATCCTTGTACAGTCAGACGCACGCTGCACACAGTCCTTGTACAGTCAGACGCACGCTGCACACAGTCCTCGTACAGTCAGACGCACGCTGGACACAGTCCTTGTACAGTCAGACGCACGCTGCACACAGTCCTCGTACAGTCAGACGCACGCTGCACACAGTCCTCTTACAGTCAGACTCACGCTGCACACAGTCCTCTTACAGTCAGAGGCACGCTGCACACAGTCCTCGTACAGTCAGACGCACGCTGCACACAGTCCTCGTACAGTCAGAGGCACGCTGCACACAGTCCTCGTACAGTCAGACGCACGCTGCACACAGTCCTCGTACAGTCAGACGCACGCTGCACACAGTCCTCGTACAGTCAGACGCACGCTGCACACAGTCCTCGTACAGTCAGACGCACGCTGCACAAAGTCCTCGTACAGTCAGACGCACGCTGCACACAGTCCTCGTACAGTCAGACGCAAGCTGCACACAGTCCTCGTACAGTCAGACGCACGCTGCACACAGTCCTCGTACAGTCAGACGCACGCTGCACACAGTCCTCGTACAGTCAGACGCACGCTGCACACAGTCCTCGTACAGTCAGACGACACGCTGCACACAGTCCTCGTACAGTCAGACTCACGCTGCACACAGTCCTCGTACAGTCAGAGGCACGCTGCACACAGTCCTCGTACAGTCAGACTCACGCTGCACACAATCCTCGTACAGTCAGACGCACGCTGCACACAGTCCTCGTACAGTCAGACGCACGCTGCACACAGTCCTCTTACAGTCAGACTCACGCTGCACACAGTCCTCTTACAGTCAGAGGCACGCTGCACACAGTCCTCGTACAGTCAGACGCACGCTGCACACAGTCCTCGTACAGTCAGAGGCACGCTGCACACAGTCCTCGTACAGTCAGACGCACGCTGCACACAGTCCTCGTACAGTCAGACGCACGCTGCACACAGTCCTCGTACAGTCAGACGCACGCTGCACACAGTCCTCGTACAGTCAGACGCACGCTGCACAAAGTCCTCGTACAGTCAGACGCACGCTGCACACAGTCCTCGTACAGTCAGACGCAAGCTGCACACAGTCCTCGTACAGTCAGACGCACGCTGCACACAGTCCTCGTACAGTCAGACGCACGCTGCACACAGTCCTCGTACAGTCAGACGCACGCTGCACACAGTCCTCGTACAGTCAGACGACACGCTGCACACAGTCCTCGTACAGTCAGACGCACGCTGCACACAGTCCTCGTACAGTCAGATGCACGCTGCACACAGTCCTTGTACAGTCAGAGGCACGCTGCGCACAGTACAGTCAGACGCACGCTGCACACAGTCCTTGTACAGTCAGACGCACGCTGCACACAGTACAGTCAGACGCACGCTGCACACAGTCCTTGTACAGTCAGACGCACGCTGTACACAATCCTTGTACAGTCAGACGCACGCTGCACACAGTCCTCGTACAGTCAGACGCACGCTGCACACAGTCCTCGTACAGTCAGACGCACGCTGGACACAGTCCTCGTACAGTCAGACGCACGCTGCGCACAGTCCTCGTACAGTCAGACGCACGCTGCGCACAGTCCTCGTACAGTCAGACGCACGCTGCGCACAGTCCTCGTACAGTCAGACGCACGCTGCGCACAGTCCTTGTACAGTCAGGTGCACGCTGCGCACAGTCCTCGTACAGTCAGACGCACACTGCGCACAGTCCTCGTACAGTCAGACGCACGCTGCCCACAGTCCTCGTACAGTCAGACGCACGCTGCCCACAGTCCTCGTACAGTCAGACGCACACTGCACACAGTCCTCGTACAGTCAGACGCACGCTGCACACAGTCCTCGTACAGTCAGACGCACGCTGCACACAGTCCTCGTACAGTCAGACGCACGCTGCACACAGTCCTCGTACAGTCAGATGCACGCTGCACACAGTCCTTGTACAGTCAGAGGCACGCTGCGCACAGTACAGTCAGACGCACGCTGCACACAGTCCTTGTACAGTCAGATGCACGCTGCACACAGTACAGTCAGACGCACGCTGCACACAGTCCTTGTACAGTCAGACGCACGCTGTACACAATCCTTGTACAGTCAGACGCACGCTGCACACAGTCCTTGTACAGTCAGACGCACGCTGCACACAGTCCTCGTACAGTCAGACGCACGCTGGACACAGTCCTTGTACAGTCAGACGCACGCTGCACACAGTCCTTGTACAGTCAGAGGCACGCTGCACACAGTCCTCGTACAGTCAGACGCACGCTGCACACAGTCCTCGTACAGTCAGACGCACGCTGCACACAGTCCTTGTACAGTCAGAGGCACGCTGCACACAGTCCTTGTACAGTCAGACGCACGCTGCACACAGTCCTTGTACAGTCTGACGCACGCTGCACACAGTCCTCGTACAGTCAGACGCACGCTGCACACAGTCCTCCTACAGTCAGACGCACGCTGCACACAGTCCTCGTACAGTCAGACGCACGCTGCACACAGTCCTCGTACAGTCAGACGCACGCAAATTTAAGCCCGAGTGCATTAATATGACTCAAACGGACAATGGTTTTTATAGTCAATTACTTGGCTGCCTTCTCTACAGATTGCTTTAAAACACAAAAAACCTGTTCCTTCTCAGGATAATTTAATGGAGTCTGGAGTACGTCTGGGAACCCAGGACCTGTCTATAGAGATTCAGAACATTTTCACAACCTCCGTTTATGTTCCTGCTGCCTGCAAACAGTCTGATGAGTGTTAGCAGGGTCGGCAGGTAAATCATCCATTTAACAGATAACTGTAGCCTCTGTGATGCTGGGAGCCTGGCCTGTTTAATCCCCTTTCTGCTGATAGGAGCCACAACACTAAGACTGGGACCAGGGGGATGATGGAACGTTAACCATTAAGATACTTCTAGGTTACTCCAAACTGCTGTTCAGACAGAACCCTACCCATACTATGGCGGTAGATTCAATGGGGCCTTGTCATTAAGGTGAACGGGTTTGTTATCATGGACGTATCTACAATGGCTGCAGAACGCGCGGCGCACACGGCCCCTGGGTCCGAGGGGGCCGCATTGCACACCCTGCACTCATGGACGGTACTTACCTGTCCCTTGGCGCCACAGAAATCACTGGGAAATTGGTGCCTGCGCACGTGCAGTACAAAGACGATCAGGAATATGGCGTGGGCGCCAGATTCGTGGAGATTGACGCATGCGCAGTAGGTTCTGGCACAGTGCCAGAGTCTGCTTACCGCAAGAGAGTGGGGGCACGCACGGAGACTGCATACGGGCCCCCCTCCTCTCTTAATCCGCCCCTGTCTGTTATACATATGGATACGTAAGACGCACACACTGACCCTGCAGTGTCCCACAATTAGAGTAACAGAATCACGTGCCCCGATGTGCCTCTCGTAAATTCATCAAGCTCCGCAGTACGGATGCAGGAACTAACGCCATTTTCAGATGGCGTTAGCCCACTGAGCCCTGCTCCTTCCAACTGGGAAGGGGATCTGGAGAGTGAAGAGGGATCCGTTCAGATATGTTTCTCGCTATGCGCATGCCTGAACTAAGTTTACGCACGCACAGTAACACTGCCTGGCCGTGTAAGATTTCGCCACCATTAGTTAAAAAAGTGGTAGTTAGGGTTCGCAGGAAAGCTGCAGTACATTGGTGTCCGCCGTATAGCGGAGACTTAGAAAACATAATTTACGTGGTAATATTGAATAGGCCCCTATAAGAGAACAGGATGGAGAAATGTATGCCCTATTCCACAGGTTCTCACTCGGTCCTCAAGACCCCAAACAGTGCATGTTTTCCAGGTCTCCTCACAGAACTGTAAGTGAAATCATTAGCTCCACCTGTGGATTTTTAAAAATGTGTCAGTGAATAATGAATACACCTGTGACCTTATGGGTGACCTGGGAAATGTGTCAGTGAGTAATGAATACACCTGTGACCTTATGGGTGACCTGGGAAATGTGTCAGTGAGTAATGACTACACCTGTGCTCCTGCTGGGTGACCTGGGAAATGTGTCAGTGAGTAATGAATACACTTGTGCTCCTGCTGGGTGACCTGGGAAATGTGTCCGTGAGTAATGAATACACCTGTGCACCTGCTGGGTGACCTGGGAAATGTGTCAGTGAGTAATGATTACACCTGTGCACCTGCTGGGTGACCTGGGAAATGTGTCAGTGAGTAATGAATACACCTGTGCACCTGCTGGGTGACCTGGGAAATGTGTCAGTGAGTAATGATTACACCTGTGCACCTGCTGGGTGACCTGGGAAATGTGTCAGTGAATAATGAATACACCTGTGCTCCTGCTGGGTGACCTGGGAAATGTGTCAGTGAATAATGAATACACCTGTGCTCCTGCTGGGTGACCTGGGATATGTGTCAGTGAGTAATGATTACACCTATGCTCCTGCTGGGTGACCTGGGAAATGTGTCAGTGAGTAATGAATACACCTATGCTCCTGCTGGATGACCTGGGAAATGTGTCAGTGAGTAATGATTACACCTGTGCACCTGCTGGGTGACCTGGGAAATGTGTCAGTGAGTAATGACTACACCTGTGCTCCTGCTGGGTGACCTGGGAAATGTGTCAGTGAGTAATGATTACACCTGTGCACCTGCTGGGTGACCTGGGAAATGTGTCAGTGAGTAATGACTACACCTGTGCTCCTGCTGGGTGACCTGGGAAATGTGTCAGTGAGTAATGAATATACCTGTGCACCTTCGGGGTAACCTGGGAAATGTGTCAGTGAGTAATGAGTACACCTGTACACCTGCTGGGTGACCTGGGAAATGTGTCAGTGAGTAATGAGTACACCTGTACACCTGCTGGGTGACCTGGGAAATGTGTCAGTGAGTAATGAATACACCTGTGCACCTGCTGAGTGACCTGGGAAATGTGTCAGCGAGTAATGATTACACCTGTGCTCCTGCTGGGTGACCTGGGAAATGTGTCAGTGAGTAATGATAACACCTGTGCTCCTGCTGGGTGACCTGGGAAATGTGTCAGTGAGTAATGATTACACCTGTGCTCCTGCTGGGTGACCTGGGAAATGTGTCAGTGAGTAATGAATACACCTGTGCACATGCTGAGTGACCTGGGAAATGTGTCAGCGAGTAATGATTACACCTGTGCACCTGCTGGGTGACCTGGGAAATGTGTCAGTGAGTAATGATTACACCTGTGCACCTGCTGGGTGACCTGGGAAATGTGTCAGTGAGTAATGAGTACACCTGTGCTCCTGCTGGGTGACCTGGGAAATGTGTCAGTGAGTAATGAATACACCTGTGCACATGCTGAGTGACCTGGGAAATGTGTCAGTGAGTAATGATTACACCTGTGCTCCTGCTGGGTGACCTGGGAAATGTGTCAGTGAGTAATGAATACACCTGTGCACATGCTGAGTGACCTGGGAAATGTGTCAGTGAGTAATGAGTACACCTGTGCACCTGCTGAGTGACCTGGGAAATGTGTCAGTGAGTAATGAATACACCTATGCTCCTGCTGGATGACCTGGGAAATGTGTCAGTGAGTAATGAGTACACCTGTGCTCCTGCTGGGTGACCTGGGAAATGTGTCAGTGAGTAATGATTACACCTGTGCACCTGCTGGGTGACCTGGGAAATGTGTCAGTGAGTAATGAGTACACCTGTGCACATGCTGAGTGACCTGGGAAATGTGTCAGCGAGTAATGATTACACCTGTGCACCTGCTGGGTGACCTGGGAAATGTGTCAGTGAGTAATGAGTACACCTGTGCACCTGCTGAGTGACCTGGGAAATGTGTCAGTGAGTAATGAATACACCTATGCTCCTGCTGGGTGACCTGGGAAATGTGTCAGTGAGTAATGATTACACCTGTGCACCTGCTGGATGACCTGGGAAATGTGTCAGTGAGTAATGACTACACCTGTGCTCCTGCTGGGTGACCTGGGAAATGTGTCAGTGAGTAATGATTACACCTGTGCTCCTGCTGGGTGACCTGGGAAATGTGTCAGTGAGTAATGATTACACCTGTGCACCTGCTGAGTGACCTGGGAAATGTGTCAGTGAGTAATGAGTACACCTGTGCACCTGCTGAGTGACCTGGGAAATGTGTCAGTGAGTAATGAATACACCTGTGAACCTGCTGGGTGACCTGGGAAATGTGTCAGTGAGTAATGAATACACCTGTGCACCTGCTGGGTGACCTGGGAAATGTGTCAGTGAGTAATGAATACACCTGTGCACCTGCTGGGTGACCTGGGAAATGTGTCAGTGAGTAATGAATACACCTGTGCACCTGCTGGGTGACCTGGGAAATGTGTCAGTGAGTAATGAATACACCTGTGCACCTGCTGGGTGACCTGGGAAATGTGTCAGTGAGTAATGAATACACCTGTGCACCTGCTGGGTGACCTGGGAAATGTGTCAGTGAGTAATGAATACACCTGTGCCCCTGCTGGGTGACCTGGGAAATGTGTCAATGAGTAATGAGTACACCTGTGCACCTGCTGGGTGACCTGGGAAATGTGTCAGTGAGTAATGATTACACCTGTGCACCTGCTGGGTGACCTGGGAAATGTGTCAGTGAGTAATGAATATATCTGTGACCTGCTGGGTGACCTGGAAAACGTGACCTGTGTGGGGTCCTGAGGACTGTTTGAGAACCCCTGTCTTATTCTATTACATCAGATCGCCATTTTTATGATTAGTGAGTAACATAAAGAAAATACTCTTTCTGGACTAAAATAAAAAGATATTATACAATATTACAGATTATGGGCAGGATGCATCCCGCCATGGTTCTCATGCATGCTGGTGTTCATTACGCCGGTGTGCATGAAAATATGCGCAAAGTACCGATCTCTTGGTAAGAGCGGTACCTTGCAAATGAGGGGCTTCCACGTCTGTGACCCAGAAGGGGAAGCAGTCGGGAAGCCGACTGCCTATATACCGGCAGCCGGCTTCCCGACTGTCTTATCCCGGCAAGGGTGAAATGCCGGGCGTCTAGATGTAGACGCCCGCATTTCCCCCACGCCGGGAGACCGGCACCCGGCATCACGATCGTAGTGGTGCCGGGCGCGGCGAGCGGACAGCCACGGGGGGGAGGGATAGGTTTAGGGCTACCGGGGGGGACTTCGGGTTAGGCACCCCCCCCGGGAGGGTTAGGGTTAGGCTAGGGGGAGGGAGAGTTAGGGTTAGGCACCCCCGGGGGAGACTTAGGTTTAGGCAGCGGGGAAGGGGGTGGTTAGGGTTAGGCACAGAGGGGGGATTAGGGTTAGGCACTTGGGGGGGAAGTTAGGATTAGGCACCCCTAAGGAGGGTTAGGGGGGTTAGGTTAGTGGATACTTACCTATCCACGATCGGGATTTCCAGCGCTGTCGGGCTTCCGCTGCATCGCACTCTGCTCCTGTCGGGCTGCCGCTGACAGGAATCGAACCGCCGGCCCTGCGGCCGCCGGTATTTCATACCCATTCCCCCAGAAGTCCCCTTGGTGGGGGGGTGTGGTGGTACTAGGAGGGATCGGATCCCTCTCACAGAACTCTCCTGATAGAAGCCCATAGCCTTCAATAGCATAACGCCATCTTACCCACCGCATCCAAGCCTGTAATGCATGGCGTTCTGAGGCTTGGTACATATGAGAAATGCGGTGAAACGCGCATTTTCGGGGTTTGATCGCAAATCTGTACGCAGCAGCTTTGCAAAAATATGCGTTGCATCCGGAACGGAATTGTGTTGACACGCCATCTGTGGCTTCACAAATCCAAGCGGCCATGTACAAGGACGCAGCATCGGTCTATAATCGCCCTCCTGAGTAACACTAAGGTGGCGCAAAATAGCTGTGGGAACTGATACCCTGGAGCCATTGTTACTGCATACGGGATCGCAGACGCAGGCTGAGACGCACCCTAAAAATGCTCGCGGTTCGCCTGTGACTCAGTTACTACCCCCGTTGCCGCCCACAAACGGTCGCTGCCTGTCAGTCACTTTGTGAATAAATCCTCACTGCAATCAACATCGGTAATGAAACTTGACGCATGCGCAGTGCAGCTCAGACGCGTGCGCAAATCACCGATAATCGCTGAACCGTGTAGTTATCACCATTGTATCCATATATGAATCAGGCCCTACGAGTCACTAATGCGGAAGCGAATGCAGAGTTTGCGTTTCTGGAAGCCGTGTCGGCTATTGATTAAATGCCAGTGGCTGACACCGTCGTCGTCAGTATCGGCACTTGCTAAGTTCCTTCCCTATACGCACGAAGCGCACAAAACTTAGCTTTAGCTTTAGCTACACACCCATGACACTCCTGCAAGACACGCCATCGCATTGTCGCTGACCATTTACCGACCCAGATATGCGCAATTTCAGGGGAAGACAGATCTGGGCAAGTTCTGTCCAGCTAAGGGCCGTATTAAATTTGAAGTGAAAAGCCGTTTTTCGACGATTCCATTTATCCCCATATTCAATTTCCCCGACATTTCGCCGGTGCGAAAAGTTTGCACATTGTAACCAGCGGAAAAGTTTTGCCTATCAATATCTGGCGAAAAAAAGTGCAGAATCGGGGTTTTAAGGTGCAAAATTGCGGCAAACCCACTAAACCCTTTTTACACCCCCCTTGACGCTAATTGCGTCAAAAAACGCTAAAAAACCCACTAAAGACACCCCAAAAAAGCACTTTGAAAAAATGGGCGAAGAAAAATCAAAGTGAGGGTACAAATTCAAAAACTAGCGAAATAGCCTATAGGGGTGGCTGGTAGTTTGGGGGAGGTGTATTTTTGATTGCAGGGGCTTGCTCAAGGTGCGTTTTTGGCGCTATTTAATGCTTTACTTTAGCAACTTTAAAATATGCTTGCACCCATTTTCATGTACCCCAAATTTGATGAGAATACTTATTTTCCCCCAAAAAATTTCAAAATTCTATTTTTCACCACTGTCACCAAAGATGCTAAATAGCGCCTATTGAGACCATTCAAAGACCCCAAATACCTCCAGCAGGGCTAATCGGGGGTACCCATAGTGTCAGAGCATCTTTTGGGGTGTGTCAGGCTGATTTCCCCCAAAACTACACGACTTTACGCCTGTTTGCGTTTCGTCGGATCCCGTTTTCGGCGATTTGGAATTGAGTAAGGGGATACACAGGGGCACACGCAATACTTTTTCGCTGGCAAAACCTCTGATGACGACAAAAAATCCGGCCTCGGTCTTTTCGATTCAAATTGAATACGGGCCTAAGAGTAGGACGGATATACACAAAGATGCAGAAATTAACATTTGTACATGCGCTGTACGGTGTACACAATATCTGGGCAGCCCCCAGCCTCTCCTGACACAGGAGCGGGGCGTGTAATGGATGACCTGCTCAGTCATGCAACATCCATCACCCGTGCTCACCGTTTGGTAACACTATCCAAGGGGCAGCTCGGATGGTGTCACCTGGTGCAGCTCGCACCCCGCTAGAGACTCCACTGGGTACAACATTTTCCCAGTGACTGGCACCCACTTTCTAGGTATACGAGAGGAAGCAGGAGGATTTTAGGACACCTGGCCTGATTCAGGGTTGTACTCAGTTCCAATGTTTTTGCAGTGAAGCGTTTCTTTTGCTACTGCGTATTCGCGAATCGGTGAGGAAACTCACTGCATACGAGCGAGCTGTAGTTTGAGATGGCATTCGCAAGCTCTCCGTAATCGCAAGGTCCTTAGCAGACCACTGCCATCCATGGGCTTTCCTGGGTGGAATCAGGGAGGTGGATGAAAGTGTTTTTCCACAAGCTCGTCCACGGGCGTGTTATGGGAGTTCTAAAGGGTGTGTCTGACATCGCGGCTGGGTTCCCATTCGCAGAACCTCAGTCTAAGAGGTCATTTTTGGAGAGAAACCTGATCCCGGAATCTGCGCAGCCCAGGACTTACTGGAGCTGGGGGGTCCATTAGCCGGCATTTGCAGATTTTCACACATAAATTGCGAGCACTGCTGCGAACGCAATAGCGTACAAGTCTTAATCACGCCCTAAATCTATATCCCCAAATAGTGTGCTGCACAGAGAACATTCTATTGTTACAGTGCATCCAGTGTCAGACCGGCCTTATTCTATAATAATTCACAGAGATGTCTGACAGCAGATAAAGATCACCAGACCCTCGTACGTTGTCTGTAACCTTTCAGTGTAAGCTTACAGTTATCTGAGGTTCCAAATCATTCTTAGGCTTGTGAGCAAAATAACCTGGGAATAAACAAGGCAGTATACCTCAAAGGGCAGATGTATGGATATATATTGCTATTCCGGTTTCTATACCCCCCCCATAATACGCCTTTCCCTGTTTAGCACCCACAATAGCCATCCAGGATGCAAGCTACCCTGGTACAATCCTGTTTTGCTATATTACACCTGACCTTCTGGGTGTTTCAGTCTTAAATCTTCTGCTGACTGCCCTGAAATGACCAGACAAAAAAAAATGATAGAGGCAGCTGGAGGTCATGGCGTGTCAGCAACTAATCTTCATATGACAGGTCCTGCTGCTTGTCTACCCTTTTACAGTTGCGTTCCCTGTGCTGCTTTCTAGAGGTCACAGGTCAGCATACAGTGGTCATATATAGAGGGTTCCATGGGAAACTCCTACTGCAGAGTTTTGGCACTGATCATACATGTAGGTGTTGGTGGCAGGGTTCTGGTACTGATCATACACGTAGATGTTGGAGGCAGGGTTCTGGTACTGATCATACATGTAGGTGTTGGTGGCAGGGTTCTGGTACTGATCATACATGTAGATGTTGGAGGCAGGGTTCTGGTACTGATCATACATGTAGATGTTGGAGGCAGGGTTCTGGTACTGATCCTGCATGTAGATGTTGGAGGCAGGGTCCTGGTACTGATCCTACATGTAGATGTTGGAGGCAGGGTTCTGGCACTGATCCTACATGTAGATGTTGGAGGCTGTGTTCTGGCACTGATCCTACATGTAGATGTTGGAGGCAGGGTTCTGTCACTGATCCTACATGTAGATGTTGGTGGCAGGGTTCTGGCACTGATCCTACATGTAGATGTTGGTGGCAGGGTTCTGGCACTGATCCTACATGTAGATGTTGGAGGCAGGGTTCTGGTACTGATCCTACATGTAGGTGTTGGTGGCAGGGTACAGGCACTGATCCTACATGTAGATGTTGGAGGCAGGGTTCTGGTACTGATCCTACATGTAGGTGTTGGTGGCAGGGTTCTGGCACTGATCCTTCATGTACAGTAGATGTTGGAGTCAGGGTTCTGGCACTGATCCTACATGTAAATGTTGGTGGCAGGGTTCTGGCACTGATCCTACATGTAGGTGTTGGTGGCAGGGTTCTGGTACTGATCCTACATGTAGATGTTGGTGGCAGGGTTCTGGCACTGATCCTACATGTAGATGTTGGAGGCAGGGTTCTGGCACTGATCCTACATGTAGATGTAGGAGGCAGGGTCCTGGTACTGATCATACATGTAGATGTTGGAGGCAGGGTTCTGGTACTGATCCTGCATGTAGCTGTTGGAGGCATGGTTCTGGCACTGATCCTACATGTAGATGTTGGTGGCAGGGTTCTGGCACTGATCCTACATGTAGATGTTGGAGGCAGGGTTCTGGCACTGATCATACATGTAGATGTTGGAGGCAGGGTTCTGGTACTGATCATACATGTAGATGTTGGAGGCAGGGTTCTGGTACTGATCCTGCATGTAGATGTTGGAGGCAGGGTTCTGGTACTGATCCTACATGTAGATGTAGGAGGCAGGGTCCTGGTACTGATCCTACATGTAGATGTTGGAGGCAGGGTTCTGGCACTGATCCTACATGTAGGTGTTGGTGGCAGGGTTCTGGCACTGATCCTACATGTAGATGTTGGAGGCAGGGTTCTGGTACTGATCATACATGTAGATGTTGGAGGCAGGGTTCTGGCACTGATCATACATGTAGATGTTGGAGGCAGGGTTCTGGCACTGATCATACATGTAGGTGTTGGAGGCAGGGTCCTGGTACTGATCCTACATGTAGATGTTGGAGGCAGGGTTCTGGTACTGATCCTACATGTAGATGTAGGAGGCAGGGTCCTGGTACTGATCCTACATGTAGATGTTGGAGGCAGGGTTCTGGCACTGATCCTACATGTAGGTGTTGGTGGCAGGGTTCTGGCACTGATCCTACATGTATGTGTTGGAGGCAGGGTTCTGGCACTGATCCTACATGTAGATGTTGGAGGCAGGGTTCTGGTACTGATCATACATGTAGATGTTGGAGGCAGGGTTCTGGCACTGATCCTACATGTAGGTGTTGATGGCAGGATTCTGGCACTGATCCTACATGTATGTGTTGGAGGCAGGGTTCTGGCACTGATCCTACATGTAGATGTTGGAGGCAGGGTTCTGGTACTGATCATACATGTAGGTGTTGGAGTCAGGGTTCTGGCACTGATCCTACATGTATGTGTTGAAGGCAGGATTTTGGCACTGATCATACATGTAGGTGTTGGTGGCAGGATTCTGGCACTGATCCTACATGTATGTGTTGGAGGCAGGGTTCTGGCACTGATCCTACATGTAGATGTTGGTGGCAGGGTTCTGGTACTGATCCTACATGTAGATGTTGGTTGCAGGGTTCTGGCACTGATCCTATATGTAGATGTTAAAGGCAGGGTTCTGGCACTAATCTGTAGATGTTGGTGGCAGGGTTTTGGCACTGATCATACATGTAGGTGTTGGTGGCAGGATTCTGGTACTGATCCTACATGTAGATGTTGGTGGCAGGGTTCTGGCACTGATCCTACATGTAAATGTTGGTGGCAGGGTTCTGGCACTGATCATACATGTAGATGTTGGAGACAGGGTTCTGGTACTGATCCTACATGTAGATGTTGGAGTCAGGGTTCTGGCACTGATCCTACATGTAGATGTTGGAGGCAGTGTTCTGGCACTGATCCTACATGTAGATGTTGGAGGCATGGTTCTGTCACTGATCCTACATGTAGATGTTGGTGGCAGGGTTCTGGCACTGATCCTACATGTAGATGTTGGTGGCAGGGTTCTGGCACTGATCCTACATGTAGATGTTGGAGGCATGGTTCTGTCACTGATCCTACATGTAGATGTTGGTGGCAGGGTTCTGGCACTGATCCTACATGTAGATGTTGGAGGCAGGGTTCTGGTACTGATCCTACATGTAGGTGTTGGTGGCAGGGTACTGGCACTGATCCTGCATGTAGATGTTGGTGGCAGGGTTCTGGTACTGATCCTACATGTAGGTGTTGGTGGCAGGGTTCTGGCACTGATCCTTCATGTGCAGTAGATGTTGGAGTCAGGGTTCTGGCACTGATCCTACATGTAAATGTTGGTGGCAGGGTTCTGGCACTGATCCTACATGTAGGTGTTGGTGGCAGGGTTCTGGTACTGATCCTACATGTAGATGTTGGTGGCAGGGTTCTGGCACTGATCCTACATGTAGATGTTGGAGGCAGGGTTCTGGTACTGATCCTACATGTAGGTGTTGGTGGCAGGGTTCTGGCACTGATCCTTCATGTGCAGTAGATGTTGGAGTCAGGGTTCTGGCACTGATCCTACATGTAAATGTTGGTGGCAGGGTTCTGGCACTGATCCTACATGTAGGTGTTGGTGGCAGGGTTCTGGTACTGATCCTACATGTAGATGTTGGTGGCAGGGTTCTGGCACTGATCCTACATGTAGATGTTGGAGGCAGGGTTCTGGCACTGATCCTACATGTAGATGTAGGAGGCAGGGTCCTGGTACTGATCATACATGTAGATGTTGGAGGCAGGGTTCTGGTACTGATCCTGCATGTAGCTGTTGGAGGCATGGTTCTGGCACTGATCCTACATGTAGATGTTGGTGGCAGGGTTCTGGCACTGATCCTACATGTAGGTGTTGGTGGCAGGGTACTGGCACTGATCCTACATGTAGATGTTGGAGGCAGGGTTCTGGTACTGATCCTACATGTAGGTGTTGGTGGCAGGGTTCTGGCACTGATCCTTCATGTACAGTAGATGTTGGAGTCAGGGTTCTGGCACTGATCCTACATGTAAATGTTGGTGGCAGGGTTCTGGCACTGATCCTACATGTAGGTGTTGGTGGCAGGGTTCTGGTACTGATCCTACATGTAGATGTTGGTGGCAGGGTTCTGGCACTGATCCTACATGTAGATGTTGGAGGCAGGGTTCTGGCACTGATCCTACATGTAGATGTAGGAGGCAGGGTCCTGGTACTGATCATACATCTAGATGTTGGAGGCAGGGTTCTGGTACTGATCCTGCATGTAGCTGTTGGAGGCATGGTTCTGGCACTGATCCTACTTGTAGATGTTGGTGGCAGGGTTCTGGCACTGATCCTACATGTACTGTAGATGTTGGTGGCAGGGTTCTGGCACTGATCCTTCATGTACAGTAGATGTTGGAGTCAGGGTTCTGGCACTGATCATACATGTAGGTGTTGGAGGCAGGGTTCTGGCACTGATCATACATGTAGATGTTGGAGGCATGGTTCTGGCACTGATCCTACATGTAGATGTTGGTTGCAGGGTTCTGGCACTGATCATACATGTAGGTGTTGGAGGCAGGGTTCTGGCACTGATCATACATGTAGATGTTGGAGGCATGGTTCTGGTACTGATCATACATGTAGATGTTGGTGGCAGGGTTCTGGCACTGATCCTACATGTAGATGTTGGAGGCAGGGTTCTGGCACTGATCCTACATGTAGATGTAGGAGGCAGGGTCCTGGTACTGATCATACATCTAGATGTTGGAGGCAGGGTTCTGGTACTGATCCTGCATGTAGCTGTTGGAGGCATGGTTCTGGCACTGATCCTACTTGTAGATGTTGGTGGCAGGGTTCTGGCACTGATCCTACATGTACTGTAGATGTTGGTGGCAGGGTTCTGGCACTGATCCTTCATGTACAGTAGATGTTGGAGTCAGGGTTCTGGCACTGATCATACATGTAGGTGTTGGAGGCAGGGTTCTGGCACTGATCATACATGTAGATGTTGGAGGCATGGTTCTGGCACTGATCCTACATGTAGATGTTGGTTGCAGGGTTCTGGCACTGATCATACATGTAGATGTTGGAGGCATGGTTCTGGCACTGATCCTACATGTAGATGTTGGTTGCAGGGTTCTGGCACTGATCATACATGTAGATGTTGGTTGCAGGGTTCTGCCACTGTTCCTACATTTCATGTCGTTCAATATATACTGCTCTGTATAGTATGGCTATGTACCAGCCCTGTGGAATCGCTATGCAGTCACTTTTTTGACATTCAGAATGTCGACAGCATAATGTCAAAATGCACAGAATGTCATCATTGTCAGAATGTCGACAGACAAGGGGTAAATTTACTAAGAATCGAGTTTGTCCCAAGTTTTCTCGAGAACAAATACTCTGAGCTTTGCCGGGACTCTGGAGAGTTTGGTAAAATCAAATTCGCAAATCTACAAAGATTCGAGTTTTGCAGAATCGAGTTTTTCGATGGTGAATGATACAGAGTTTTCTCTGGCGAGTTCCCTGTGTCTGACCACAGCCAAACACACCCAAATATGCAGTCTGCACACATCAGTGAGATACGTGCAGGCTGCGTGTGTGTATTTTGTGTAAACATAAACGGATCACACTGATCTGTGTATGTTTCTGCAGAACTCGCAGCTCACGGGCAGGTGAATTGTTTTCCCGAATTTGGACTGAGTTGGTTAGCGAGTTTGGTCGATGGTGAATTGAAGCGTCTTTGCTAACTCTCCCGAGTTGTCCGGTAGGAAACGAGAATTCTCTGCCAAGTTTGACGTTAGTAAATTTACGAGTTGCAAAAAATGACCAAACTCTCCAGAGAATGCTGACTCCACCAAACTCGAATCTTACTAAATTTACCCCAAAATGTCAACACTGGCTTTTAGGGTTAAGATGAGGCTACAATTAGAGTTAGGATGTAGTTAGAGTTAAGGCGGCCGGACACACTGAGACTAAACGATGTCTAGTGTGTTACGACCTTGTTAGCGACGGCACCTGGCAAAGTGCAGGCATCGGCAAGTGCGTACACACTTGCCAATGCAGGCAGCGACGAAAAACGATGGTGGGGGCCATGCTGCATTCGGCAGCATGGCCCCACTGACGATATCGCCCAGTCCGACGGGCAATGTTGCTGACGACGCCCGGAGGTGCGCATCGTCAGTGACATTGAGGGTACACACTAGACAATCAGGCCAGATCGGATGAGATATTGGGCCTGATTCAGACCCACTCGCGAGCGGCTGTCCGCTCGCAAGTGGGTCGATGGTGTGCACTGTGCATGCGCACGACGGAGGGAGCTCCGTCGTGCGCATGCGCGAGATGCGACGAGCGAAGGACTTTCCTTCGCTCGTTGTGTCTGATCAAAGGGGGCGTGCTGTCGATGTTGATTGACAGCACGCCCCCTTTGGTGGGCGTGCCAGGGGCGTGCCTGCCAGACGGCCCCACTGACATCACTAGTGATGTCAGTGGGAGTGATTTTGGCTCTGATAGAGCCAAAATCACTTCTGGCCTTGCGGTTGAGAAACTCAACCGCAGGCTTCTGCTCGCACTGGCGATGGTCGCGATGGTCAAGACCATCGCGACCATCATCCTGCACGCTCGTATAGGCTGTGGGTGGTGACCCACAGCTATACGAGCGTCCAGGAGGACGCTCCATATTTATGGAGGTGGGCCCTGATTCAGAGCGAGCGCTCTGGTCAGAGCGTCCGGCTCTGAATCAGGGCCATTGTCTAGTGTGTACTCAGCATTAGGTGTAGACTGAGTAAGGGGTGCCATTAGGAGGACCTATGGGTGATTCCAAGGTGAGCTAGGTCTCATTTCAGATATATTTGTGTATGTGCCATTATCCTGTGGCGTTATATGACCCAGATTGGATACTATTAGTTTTAGAGATGAGTTTGGGGCGCGGTGCCCCCTGGGTTGGTGCGGCTGGGCTGCTCTGGGCTGGCATACTATAACACTTTATTCAGCACCTTTTTAACACTTTCAAATTATGTTTCTACTAATACTAGATATTTTTGTTGCATTTTAATTACACCTTTCACCTGTGTATCACCTTTTAACACACAGTTTTTGCTTTATTCTTACTTACACTCACTAACACTTTAGCCTCTCACTGGGGTGCTGCCCTGGGATGGCTTTGACTAAGACTTTGACCAAGTATTAGGGACCTCCAGTATCAGAGAAGCCGTGACGTGACCTGGAGGCTTAGCCATATTTTTGCAAATATATGCAACTGAGATCTCTGAATTACCTACCACCATGTAGTTTTTCATATCTTATTGCTGACATCGGCCCTCATTCAGAGCCGTACGCTCTGAGCAGAGAGCACGCTCTGAATGAGGGCCGTCCTCCATAATTATGGAGCGTCCTCCTGGACGCTCGTATAGCTGTGGGTCACCACCCACAGCCTGTACGAGCGTGCAGGTTGATGGCCGCGATGGTCTTGACCATCGCGACCATCGCCACTGCGAGCCGGAGCCTGCGGTTGAGTTTTTCAACCGCAAGGCCCGGAGTGATTTTGGCTCTATCAGAGCCAAAATCACTCCCACTGACATCACTAGTGATGTCAGTGGGCCGGCTTCTGACGGTAGGCGTTCCGTTGGGAACGCCCCCGTCAGGGAGGCACGCCCCCGGCACGCCCACCAAAGGGGGCGTGCTGTCAATCAACATCGACATGCCCCCTTTGATCAGACACAACGATGCACCACATCGACCCACTTGCGAGCGGACAGCCGCTTGCAAGTGGGTCTGAATCAGGCCCATCATTCTGAGTGCTGGGGAGTACCGTTTGCTGTTTCTTGTATAGAATAACCCCTCCCTTACATGCACCTGAATGATATTACTGAAGTGATTGAGCAGCTTCCAATATGTACTGAGTAAGGGGTATGTTTACTGTATTGCGGGGTTTTAGAAGTGGAGATGTTGCCCATAGCAACCAATCAGATTCTAGCTATTATCTTCTAGAAGGTGCTAGATAAATGATAAGTAGAATCTGATTGGTTGCTATGGGCAACATCTCCACTTATAAAAACTCTCACTTTAGTAAAAATACCCCTTAGAGTCAACGGGAAATCACATTGTCAACATGCCGACTATCGACATTGCCAGAACTAAGCCACAATGTGTCAGTTTCTATGTTGTAAATGTCAATATTTGTCATGTCGACACTCTGTACATGTCGACATCCTGATTGTTCACAAAATACACCACACCCATGGAATCATATGCCATTACTGCTCTGTATTATTATATGTTGCACTATAGTATAATCAATGTGTTAAGAAAGATGCATACACACATAACCGTTTTGTAACCAACGATTACCTGTCAGATTTTCCCGTGAAAAGTGAACGATTTTTTGAAGTGTAATGAACGATTTTTACAACGATGAACGAAAAATGTTCCTTCCCTTAATGAAAATCGTTATGCTGAACAGCCTGAAATGAACTACAAGCTACAAACGGCAGCGCGCTTGAACGATTCAGAAACTGAACGATTTGTTGAACGATTCAACGATAACGACGTCGTTATAGTTAAATCGTTCAAAAAATCGTTACGTGTGTACGCACCTTTATTCAGTGTATGGTTGGGTACACTACACACGTAAAGATTTTCTGTACAATCATCCAACTAGTTGATTGGTTGGAATAAAAATCTGGTAATGTATGGGAGTAACTGATGATCAGCAATTTGCTCCTAAATGCCAGAAAACAGATGAAAATGACGTCAGACAAGTTTGTTAAATGTTTGATCTAAACTATTTGTTCAAACAACAGTTTTTGTCCATGTTCCGGAGTTTGGGAGCAAATTGCTGATCATCAGTTACTCCCATACATTACCAGATTTTCATTCCAACCAATCAACTAGTTGGCTGGTTGGACAGAAAATCTTTACGTGTGTGCCCAGCGTTATTTTGCCCTGTAATGTTCTTTGCTATCTCACACTGAACTTTATCAATCTTTACGCGAGGGGCAGTTCCTGTTACACCCCTGACAATTACAAATTGGAATTTCTGCAACTTGACAGTAGCCATCGGTCGCGACCTCACGGCGTCTCTCAGCGCTCCCTGGACAGAGTGCATCTGTTGTTGCTACAACATCCAGGATAGCCAGGGCTATTTTTGTTTCCTTTTGTTTAAGGGGAATCTCTGTGTCGGTCCTGACAAGGAAAAGCCCACTTAGGACCCTGACATGTAAATGCGTTGCGGAAGAGGTGTAGCTTTCACGCACAACAATACATTTTGCGCTGAAAGCTCCAAGTGCTTTTCTGAATGGTCATTTAGCAGGGCAACACTCGCATAAATTAGGCTATGGGTTCTGCACTGACATGGGAAACAACTGGAGCATTGGGGATTATTTTCTTCCACTGCAAAACACTTCTGAAAATGGCAATTTTACAAAGGATGTCATTCACTATTGTTATCTATAGTTGTACTATTCTTTTGTATCAAATATTGAATTATTATTATTAAATGAGCAGTGTTGTAAATGTAGGGACCTCAGGAATTTAAGAAAAATCGTGGGGCGGGCAGGGCCGGTGCAAGTTTTCCCGGGCGCCCTAGGCAAAGGTTCACAATGCCGCCCCTGTTCTCCCCCAAACCCTCCACCCAGCTCACAGACACATACACAGCACCCTAATAATATTCATATGACC
This sequence comes from Taudactylus pleione, assembly GCA_031769625.1. Classification (NCBI taxonomy): domain Eukaryota; kingdom Metazoa; phylum Chordata; class Amphibia; order Anura; family Myobatrachidae; genus Taudactylus; species Taudactylus pleione. Next base: position 4,836,320 of record JAUIMM010000446.1, on the reverse strand, counting down.
CGAATTAAAGGGATGATTCCCCCAGCAGTGCCCCCAGTAGTAAGGGCCCCTGTAGTGCCCCCAGTGGTAATGCCCTTATAGTGCCCCCAGTAGTAATGCTCCCTGCAGTGCCCCCAGTAGTAATGCCCTCGTAGTGCCCCCAATAGTAATGCTCGCTGCAGTGCCCCCCGTAGTAATGCCCTCATAGTGCCCCCAATAGTAATGCTCCCTGCAGTGCCCCCAGTAGTAAGGGCCCCTGTAGTGCCCCCAGTGGTAATGCCCTTGTAGTGCCCCCAGTAGTAATGCTCCCTGCAGTGCCCCCAGTAGTAATGCCCTCGTAGTGCCCCCAATAGTAATGCTCCCTGCAGTGCCCCCAGTAGTAATGCCCTCGTAGTGCCCCCAATAGTAATGCTCCCTGCAGTGCCCCCAGTAGTAATGCCCTCGTAGTGCCCCCAATAGTAATGCTCCCTGCAGTGCCCCCAGTGGTAATGCCCTCATAGTGCCCCCAATAGTAATGCTCCCTGCAGTGCCCCCAGTAGTAATGCCCTCGTAGTGCCCCCAATAGTAATGCTCACTGCATTGCCCCAGTGGTAATGCCCCTTGAAGTGCTCCCAGTAGTAAGGGCCCCTGTAGTGCCCCCAGTTGTAGTGCTTCCAATAGTGCCACTCATATGATGCACCTGTAGTGCCCCCTGTAGTAAGCCCCCCCCTCCCGTGCATACACATACACACACTAAAAAAAAAAATACCATAAACCCCGCTCTAGTGCCTGCCGCTGTCCGTCCCCGGCGCCCGCTCGAAGTCGGAACTATGGGAGTGACGTCATAGTGCACTGCGGGCTTGGAAGCCGGAGCTCAGGAGTGAACTCCGTCCTCCAGCTGCCGACGGCGCTGGGGGGTAGAGAAGGAGCCGTGCACCCGCTGGTAACACAATCTCAGTGGGTGCCCGGCAAATGGGGGGTACGATCGCTGGGCCTGCGGGCTCCTTAAGCCGCCGGGCCCCATAGCAACCGCACCCCCTGCACCTTCCGTAGTTAGGTGGACTTAGAAGCGCCCTCTAGTGGCCGAGGGGGGGGGCACTTCTCTAAATCTTCAATATAAATGGAATTAGGGCCTGATTCAGAGCTGAACGCTCTGACCAGAGCGCTCGCTCTGAATCAGGGCCCTCCTCCATGAAAATGGAGCGGCCTCCTGGACGCTCGTATAGCTGTGGGTGACCACCCACAGCTATAGCGAGCGTCCATGATGATGGTCGCGATGGCCTTGACCATCGTGACCATCGGACTTGCGACGGAGACCCTGCGGTAGGGTCTCCTTGCCACAAGCCCTGGAGTGATTTTGGCTCTATCAGAGCCAAAATCACTCCCACTGACATCACTAGTAATGTCAGTGGGGCCGGACCCAGACGGTAGGCGTTCCCATGGGAACGCCTCCGTCTTGCAGGCACGCCCGCGGCACGCCCACCAAAGGGGGCGTGCTGTCACTCAACATCGACAGCACGCCCCCTTTGGTGCGAGACCCGGAGCGATGGGAAGCCCGTCGCTCCCCGGGTCTCGCGCATGCGCACGACGGAGCTCCCTCCGTCGTGCGCATGCGCAGTGGGGAACATCGACCCGCTTGTGAGCGTACTGCCGCTCGCGAGCGGGTCTGAATGACTCCCTTAGACTGAATTTTTGTGGTGAATAAGTGACGACAGGCGAATCTCAGCAGTTGGACGTCCCTGATATTCCGCGTCATTCTCTACAGGTGGATTTCCCTAGGGCTCGCTGCCGGGTACTATACGTGTGTTTTATAACACTATTAAACACATTAGGGCTGATTATGAGTTATTGGACGCAGAGTCGATGTCGGACACAGTGGAGCGTTTTTTCATCTGCATGTGCGTCCGAGCTACGTCGCTCATGCGTCCTGATTTTGTACGCACAGTCATGTGGAAACAGTTGTTTTCCGGGAATTTCCCACTGGAAGAATGTTAATCAGTATTCCCGTAGCCCGCATTAATGCTCTGGCAATACCGTCATGAGATTTACAGGTATTGTCCACGATAGGCTTTCTGCACTCAAAGGCATGAAGGGATCTTGACCAGCAAAAGCCAGAGAAATCTTTCGCTGCTTAAGGAAGTATGCTAGTATTGTTATGGGCAGCATGGTCACGCAGTGGTTAGCATTGCTGTCTCATATCCCTTTTCTACCAAAATCCTGAGTCTGACTCGGGATTTGGAACAGGGTTCCAAGCCGCGTCAGCACCGGTTTTATCCCATTTCCACTGCGTTGCCGACGGGGTGTCATCATCAACTCGAGTTCTGCCCTGAACGCCAGACCGGAGCGAGCCAGCGACCAGGGGAGGGGGTCCTTCCCAGGGTGGGGTCTTTTCAGGAGGCTGTGATGTCACATCTGTCACTGGGGAGACGGGCAGGGAAAGATTACAGCCTCCCCGTATGAAGCGGGGACGGGGTAAAAACAGGAACGATCCGAGCCATACGGGGAGGCTGTAATCTCTCCCTCCCCGGTGACAGCTGTCACACAGACAGCTTCCAAATACCACCAATCACCGTGCTGGATACAGGAAGACCCGGATAACCCGTTTTCACTGAGCTTGACCAGGGTTTTACCTGCTAAAAACCCTCCTCAATACCCGGGAAGAAATCCGGGAAGATTGATCCGGGATTTTTCCTAGGAGCCTATTCCCACTGAGCCACTACCCGGGCTGACATCCCGGGTCTTTTAGCCAGTGGAAAAGGGGTATTAGAGCACTGAGGTCCGACCAGAGTTCTCTCTGTGTGGAGTTTGTATGTCCTCCCCATTTTTGCATGGGTTTCCTCTGAGTTTACTTCCACGGTTCAAAAACACACTGGTAGGTGACTGGAATTCTGACGGGAAAAAGAAACTGTAACACTAGTGTGTCCGTGTGTCCGTGAGATAGGGAGTACAGGGTCCTGCAATCTCGCTCTCTGATCCCCCTCACCGTAGCATGATTGACATGCTGCGGTGTTTGGGGGGGCTTAGTGGGGGCATGCCTTGCCAGCGATTCCGGAAACGGGGGCGTATAATCCCCATTTTCCATGAGTGCCGAGGCCAGAATCTCCGTCGGAGGACGCTGATGCCCTGGCCTCACTGGCTGCCAGCCTGAGTGAGCTGAAGCTGGTGCTGCCGCCATAGCGACCAATGGATTACGGTCACTGCACTCGGAACGCTAATGCTGTCAGGAGGCATCTGCTTCCTATAGGCGCCTCCTGCAGTATTTTATTATTTGCTGGACAGTATTGCACAGTCCCTTCCTTGCGGCTGTGTATTACCATCCAGACCTGAATCAGAACATGGATTGTAAGCTGCACTGAGGCAGGGACTGATGTGATTGAGGGGTCTATTTACTAAGCAGTTTTAGGAGACAGAGTGATAAGTGATAAGGTACCAGCCAATCAGCTCCCAACTGTCATCTCACAGGCTGTTTGAAAAATGACAGTTAGGAGCTGATTGGCTGGTACCTTATCACTTTTCACTCTGTCTCCTAACACTGCTTAGTAACTAGACCCCTAAGTAATGACTCCCTGTAAGGTGCTGTGCAATGTGTGTGCACTCTATAAATAACTGCTAATGAATTATCACCAGTGGTTAGCCCTTTGGGTCTAAAGGGCGATACGATAATGATCCCTTACATAAATAGACACCCTAGTAACTTCCATTGCCGTATTAGTGGCCCCAATAATGTATACATTAATAAGTATTAGCCTAACCACTTAGACTGAACCCTGTGTCTTTTTTTTTTTCTGACCGATCTGTGGACCCCCAGGAAAAAATCTAAAGCAACAGGCGTTGGAGAGAGAGAAGGTGAAATTCAGCATAGAATGAGATGATTTATGCTCTTCACTGGCACAGGAAATTTTACGATGCAGCCATTGTATTTTGGAAAAATAGCTTCCAAAAAAGCTCCCTGCATCCCCTTTCCCATGTAGGGTTGGGGGTTACAGGAGAGGTTAGTGGTATTGTGTTGCTAGGAGCTGGCCGTGTGTTGCCGTCCTCTGTGCTCAGCATTCTAAATTAGCAACGTCATTAAATTCTGCGCTCCCGAGTGTGACTAGGGACAGCGGAAGTTTTTCCTGCCTGAGACGGCACGCAACCAGCAAACACTATAACTGGATCTTCCTGTCCGACCTACAGATGACATGGAAAAAAAAATAATAATGAATAAATCATGGACTTTATTTTAATGACTTTTCCAAGTATTGATTCTAATGGTGCATACACACGGCACGGTCTGCACAACCAACGGTATCGCTGAACGATTTCCCTTCAGCTTTCTGTAGTGCAGGACAAACGTTATTGGGTGTACACACTGATAGATATTGGGTGTACACACTGATAGATATATATGATAGATATTGGGTGTACACACTGATAGATAGATATGATAGATATTGGGTGTACACACTGATAGATATTGGGTGTACACACTGATAGATATATATGATAGATATTGGGTGTACACACTGATAGATATTGGGTGTACACACTGATAGATATATATGATAGATATTGGGTGTACACACTGATAGATATTGGGTGTACATACTGATAGATATATATGATAGATATTGGGTGTACACACTGATAGATATTGGGTGTACACACTGATAGATATATATGATAGATATTGGGTGTACACACTGATAGATATATATGATAGATATTGGGTGTACACACTGATAGATATTGGGTGTACACACTGATAGATATATATGATAGATATTGGGTGTACACACTGATAGATATTGGGTGTACATACTGATAGATATATATGATAGATATTGGGTGTACACACTGATAGATATTGGATGTACACACTGATAGATATATATGATAGATATTGGGTGTACACACTGATAGATATTGGGTGTACATACTGATAGATATTGGGTGTACATACTGATAGATATATATGATAGATATTGGGTGTACATACTGATAGATATATATGATAGATATTGGGTGTACACACTGATAGATATATATGATAGACATTGGGTGTACACACTGATAGATATTGGGTGTACACACTGATAGACATTGGGTGTACACACTGATAGATATTGGGTGTACACACTGATAGATATATATGATAGACATTGGGTGTACACACTGATAGATATTGGGTGTACATACTGATAGATATTGGGTGTACATACTGATAGATATATATGATAGATATTGGGTGTACATACTGCTAGATATATATGATAGATATTGGGTGTACACACTGGTAGATATTGGCTGTGCACACTGATAGACATTGGGTGTACACACTGATAGATATTGGGTGTACACACTGATAGATATTGGGTGTACACACTATTAGATATATATGATAGACACTGGGTGTACACACTGATAGATATATATGATAGACATTGGGTGTACACACTGATAGATATTGGGTGTACACACTGATAGATATTGGGTGTACACACTGATAGATATATATGATAGACATTGGGTGTACACACTGATAGACATTGGGTGTACACACTGATAGATATTGGGTGTACACACTGATAGATATATATGATAGACATTGGGTGTACACACTGATAGATATTGGGTGTACACACTGATAGATATATATGATAGATATTGGGTGTACACACTGATAGATATTGGGTGTACACACTGATAGATATATATGATAGATATTGGGTGTTCACACTGATAGATATATATGATAGATATCTTTCAGTGAAGTCATCCTGCCACATCTCTGAACATACAAATCCTGATGAAATCGTCCAAGTTGGCCTGCATGTACGGACGACCATAAATATCGTTATCGTCCATGCGGGAACGCGCATTGTTGGTCGTTCACCGCATAAAAATGAACGATATGCACAATGTATCGTTGAACAATATCGTTATCGTTCATAGATATCGCACCGTGTGCACGCACCTTTAGAAATCAATATTTACTACAAATAGATTAAGTAAAGATGATGGGTCGGAGACATCTTGTTCCTGGAATAGTTTTTCTGTGTGATGTTTGTAAGTGGAATAGTATATGATGCAATATGGATAATGGCCCTCATTCAGAGCTGCTCGTTAGCGGCAGTACGCTCGTACCGAGCGATGTTCGCACATCTGCGCATGCGTACGGTTTTTAGTACGCATGCGCGAACCAGTCAGTGCGGCCGAAAATCGTTTGTACGCTATATAGCGAGTGCCTGCTATTTTGAGTGACAGAATGAGGCGTATGTGGGTGGTAACAGGGGAAGGTTCTTGAAAACGGGGGAGTGGAATTCGAACGCAGGCGTGCTTAAAGGTCAAAACGGGCGTTTTAAGGGTGTGCATAATTAACCCAGCAGCGTCATTGACCACGTCACTTGGTTTTTTTAAACTCAGAACTGCTCGCAAAATAGCGGTTGAAAAAACCAACCACAAGAATAGCGAGCAGTTCATACGCTGTACGATGTACTCGATTAATCAAATAAATAGCGGACATGACGTATGGTGCGAGCGGCCAGGGGGCGTTTTTATCAAATAAACGAGCGTATGTTTTGCTCGCTCGTTCAGACTTAGAGGTGTGAACAGACTGCAATTTGCGAACGGATCATTTGAATAGCCACCCCTTGTTTTTGAACGAACGACCGCAAATAGCGAACGGCTCTGAATGAGGGCCTATGTCAGAAATCTGAATAATGCTGACACTCATAACTCCCAGGATATATTTAGGGAAGCTTTCACCTCAGGCAAAAGCCGTGCATTAGAGGAGGGTCTGCTATGGGGGTCATTTTTTTCTTTTTTTAAACATTACATTTGTATTGAATTTTCATATAATGTCGAAGGGTACAGAAAAGAAAAGGGAAGAACAAAAAAGGGGGTAAAATGGGTGTAGAAATATTTAGGAGAAAAATCCTGAAGCGAAGTACACAACATAAACAGTATTACATAGTAGTACAGCATAAACTGGATTTGCACTAGAAATAATATAAAGCTAAGCGCCAGCAGTATCGGAAGTAGCGGAATGAAGCAGAGTAAGCTCAATAATCCTACTCTGCATAGAGGAGACACCCTGCTCTTCCCTAAGGGCATGATTCAGAGCCACTCGTAAGCGGCCGCTCGTTCGTTCCGAGCGATGTTTGCCCAACTGCGCATGCGTACGGATTTTAATACGCATGCGCGAACCAGTCAGTGCGGCCGAAAATCGTTTGTTCGCTAAATAGCGAATGCCTGCTATTTTGAGTGACAGGAGGAGGCGTATGTGGGTGGTAACAGGGGAAGGTGCTTGAAAACGGGGAGTGGAGATCAGAACGCAGGCGTGCTTAAAGGTCAAAACGGGCGTTTTATGGGTGTGCATAATTAATACAGCAGCGTCATTGACCACGTCACTGGGTTATTTTATAGTCAGAACTGCTCGCAAGATTGCGGTAGGAAAAACCAACCACAAGAATAGTGAGCAGTTCATACGCTGGTCAATGTACTCGATTAATCTAATAAATAGCGGACATGACGTAGGATGCGAGCGGCCAGGGGGCGTAGTTTTCTAAAAAACGACCGCAAGTTTTGTTTGCTCGTTCAGACCTAGAGGCGTCAACAGACCGCAAAGAGCGAATGGTTCATTTGAATAGCCACCCCCTTTTCCTGAACGACCGTCCGCAAATAGCGTCCGGGTCTGAATCAGGCCCTATATTCATTCCACCTGAACCATTTCACATGAGGAGACGAAGCAGATGTGGAATATAATTTACAATCCGCAGTCTGGAATTCTCAGTGTGTGATAATGACGCTGTCTCCTGCACCAGCTCCAGTCACTGCCCTACAATGTGTCCAGCTGAGGTGACACAGTGATATGTGCTGGAATGTTACTTTATTTGACATTATCTGCAGGACATTGAATAATAATGTTTATGTTTGAAATGCTTAACTGACAACTATATCAGCAGAGTATTTCCATGCAGGACGCTGGATATATATGTTACACTCTCCATGTGTTTCTGGGATGACTGATACATTGTATCAGACAATACAACAAATTGTCCTAAACCTGCCCCCAGAAAATCCATCTGCACCTATTATGTGGAACGCAGGGGCGTATCTATAATGGGGTCCAGGGGGGCCCACACCGCACACCCTGCACCCATATTATCTAAAACTTACCTCTCCAAGGTTGGGTTTCTCAGCGCTGCTCAAAATGGCTGCCGCGGCCATTTTCCCGGTGATTTCCTCACTGTGTCTGTGCCATACGCCAGAAAAATGGCCACGGTAGTCTGTGCATGCTCAGTAGACTCTGGGCACACTCTAGAGCCCAGAGTCTAAGGATGCTGCGGTGGCCGGCCAGCCGCGCCAGCCGGCTGCCGACCACTGGGGAGAGAGGAGCGTGCCCCGGACAGGGAATGCACACAGGCCCCCGCTCTTAAGATGCCCCTGGTGGGACGTATGTATCGGATGGTGAAAACCAAAAATACAAATAAAAGTCATTGCTACGGCCACTTGAGTAGCAATAATTATATGATCATTTGATACGGTGCAAAATTCCCTTACTCTAATATTCCACTGAAGCAATGGCAATAGACCCCACATTGGTAACATTACCCCCCCCCCACACACACACTTATACGCACACACTCTTTTTGCACCCCCACTCCTCCTACGCTGTGACTAGTTTATTCTTTTTTTATTATTATTATTCATTTAGCCCCCCTCCAGCATCATAATAATTAATTGTTCCCTCCCCCAGCCCCATTTATACTAGATATGCCCTGATGATCAGTCCCCCCTGCGTCAGCTGACCTCTGCAGAACGGATCCCCTCTACAGCTGGGGCACAGACAGAGCAGGGCGTCGCGGTCACATGTGATGACAGTGGGCGCTGATATGTCCTCGGCCTAATCCTGTAAGTTTCATGGCTCTAGCCCATTTCCTTCTTGGTGAGGGCCGTGGACTCTTCAGCACCCCCTGGTAATACTCCTGAACCATATGGTACAATAACACCATAAAGCTTAAACAAGAGTAGGTGGTGTCTCTAACATACTGTAGGCTAGATCCATTTAGGGATGGCCATCAAAGCACTGACCATCGGGAGGAACCCATTGATGTTGCTAACCATTGATGGTCGAGGGTCATCCCTAGTCTCATTGTCATATTGCATCTCTCCATCCTTGGGGAAGGTTGTGGGTTCTGTTCTCCCACTGTCACAAATGGTCAGCACTGTGGAACATTGGTAGCTCTCAGTGCAATCCAAGCAGGTTGCCAGACCTCTACTGCCTACAGCCGGGAGTCTCTCCCTTCACTCATTACGCCCCAATCGCGTCTCTTTGTAACACAGGTAACAGGAGCCCAGCGCGGGGGAGCTGCCCAGTCGCCTACTTGATCCGTTCAATCACCGCACAAAAGACTGCTGAAGTGATCATTCATCTGGGTCACTTGCAGTCAGAGATGGCGGCTTCCACAGCCTGCAGCCTACAGACGTGGCCCCGCAGAGTCACACCTCGCAGATGCTTGCACTTGCTGACAGCCCAGTAAAGGTGCCCAATTAGCAAATGGCACCAGAAATGATATACGCTGCCCCTGGGCCACCATTAACTAGAAACACTATACAGAGTTTTCACGAGGTCTTAAGTCTGTGCCAATAACTTAGTGAGAAACACGCTGCTACTTTAATTATTCCCATCCCAGTATAAATGGTGGTGGCAGCATTAACCCATCGTGTGCTCTCTTGGCCTGATTCAGGGGAGGGTGCTATTGCAGCCGCGACCGGTCATTTGCTGAATCGCTACCGCGTCTTTTTGTTAAAGCCGCAGCCGATGGGATTCATACGTAGATGCCCGCCGGCTGTAATACGGCGCACATTGGTCGCACCATGGAATATTGCACCAGCCCTATGGAAGCGCAGCATCTCTGTCTGTACATGGCCGCCGATATCAGAGCCGGCGACACGCCCAAGTCTGGCTAGCCACCCCCGTTACCACCCAGCAGCACTGAAATTGCCTCTCTCTGCGTCCATTCGTTTGGCGGGTTTCGGCAGTAACCATCGGGACACATGCGCAGTGCACCTCGGACGCTTGCGCAGACTGAAAACTTTGTCCGCTTGCATCCGTCATCGACTCTGCGTCCACCTCTAAACCAGCCCCATTCTGTGTAACGCATTCGCTGTAGGAGATTATAGGAAACTTTGCGCAGGCGCAGTAGCAAGAAATTGCTCAACTCCGCAAAATTAGCCATTGCCTGTGACTCAGAATGAGGCCCCTTATTCCAGCATTTGAGCCCAGAGCTGATATATACTCATTTAGCAGGTAAACGTGATAATAAAAATACGCAGCTTTTACACAATTGAGTCCACAATAAAGATACTTGCTAACGATCGGCTAGTTAACAATTACACACGTGTGTTCTGATCCGACTGATAACTTTCAAATAAATAATATTATAATGGATACAAGATGCATATTCACATTGGATCATATTCTAGGTTCACTGACCCCATAAAGTCATTTGGAGGGTAAATGCGATGAGGAAATCTTTCTATTTTATATTCTGCTGAAGACAAGCTGAATCCAATTATTTTATTCACACAATACAAACAAATAAGCCTTAATGTCCTTATGTGGGGTCTCAGTATGAAATCCAGATCGCTTTCCCAATATCCCCCGTTTCCCCGAGTTCTTGGTCATTCGCTGCCGCGGTTCTGCGCTGCTTGTCACATCTCCAAGCTGCCAGTCTTCATTTCCCAGCTCCGCAACCAGACCCAGCATCTATTACCAGAGAACATTTAATAAGAGGTCCTGGAGTACAGGACAAGTAAATACTGTGGTTAATGCCATTTGTTCAAAATATAAATTGTAACTATTTTATAAACAAGAGTCATTTATTTACTAGAAATAAAAAAAGAAACAATAGACAAACAACAATTTCTGTAAGAGACTATTTCACGGAAATAAAATGTATTTGAAAGTTAAAGGTGCATACACATGTACACACGTAACGATTTTTTGGAACGATTTGTCGTTAACTACGTCGTTATCGTTCAAAAAAATCATTCAGTTTCTGAGTTATAATGTTGAACGATAATCGTTCAAGCGCGCTGCCGTTTGTAGTTATCGTTCATCGTCCATTTCAGACTGTCCAACATAACTATTTTCATTAAGGGAAGGAACATTTTTCGTTCATTACACTTCAAAAAATCGTTCACTTTTCAAGGGAAAATCTGACAGATAATCTGACAGAAAATCATTGGTTATAAAATCGTTACGTTACATCCGTAGTTCGTCTGACAGATCTGACTGTGTGTATGCACCATTAAGGTGCGTACACACGGTCAGATCTGTCAGACAAACTACGAACAATTTGAATGATTTTACCAACGATTTCATGAACTACGAACGATTTCAGACAGTATTATGGTGCATACACGCGGTCAGATTTTTCTTCAGATCTGAACAATAATGATTTAAAAAATCGTTCATATCTAAAAGAAAAATCTGACATGTGTGCAACGATGGACGATGAACGATGCTCGTTCCCGATTGTCAGATAACGATATCTGACATCTGATGTGTTTGCAGTCAGTTTTGGACGATTTCCATTCATTTTAATGGACTATGGTACATTTACTCATGTTCTCTATACTGGGTGTAATTCTCATCTCTCCTTGTTACATGTATGGACAAAAGCACAGTATCACGTCTCTTGGTCTCTATACTGGGTGTAATTCTCATCATGTGTCCTTGTTACTTGTATGGACAAAAGCACAGTATCACGTCTCTTGTTCTCTATACTGGGTGTAATTCTCATCATCTGTCCTTGTTACATGTATGGACAAAAGCACAGTATCACGTCTCTTGTTCTCTATACTGGGTGTAATTCTCATCATCTCTCCTTGTTACATGTATGGACAAAAGCACAGTATCACGTCTCTTGTTCTCTATACTGGGTGTAATTCTCATCATCTGTCCTTGTTACTTGTATGGACAAAAGCACAGTATCACGTCTCTTGTTCTCTATACTGGGTGTAATTCTCATCATCTGTCCTTGTTACATGTATGGACAAAAGCACAGTATCACGTCTCTTGTTCTCTATACTGGGTGTAATTCTCATCATCTCTCCTTGTTACATGTATGGACAAAAGCACAGTATCACGTCTCTTGGTCTCTATACTGGGTGTAATTCTCATCATCTGTCCTTGTTACTTGTATGGACAACAGCACAGTATCACGTCTCTTGTTCTCTATACTGGGTGTAATTCTCATCATCTGTCCTTGTTACATGTATGGACAAAAGCACAGTATCACGTCTCTTGTTCTCTATACTGGGTGTAATTCTCATCATCTGTCCTTGTTACTTGTATGGACAAAAGCACAGTATCACGTCTCTTGTTCTCTATACTGGGTGTAATTCTCATCATCTGTCCTTGTTACATGTATGGACAAAAGCACAGTATCACGTCTCTTGTTCTCTATACTGGGTGTAATTCTCATCATCTCTCCTTGTTACATGTATGGACAAAAGCACAGTATCACGTCTCTTGGTCTCTATACTGGGTGTAATTCTCATCATCTGTCCTTGTTACTTGTATGGACAAAAGCACAGTATCACGTCTCTTGTTCTCTATACTGGGTGTAATTCTCATCATCTGTCCTTGTTACATGTATGGACAAAAGCACAGTATCACGTCTCTTGTTCTCTATACTGGGTGTAATTCTCATCATCTCTCCTTGTTACATGTATGGACAAAAGCACAGTATCACGTCTCTTGGTCTCTATACTGGGTGTAATTCTCATCATCTGTCCTTGTTACTTGTATGGACAAAAGCACAGTATCACGTCTCTTGTTCTCTATACTGGGTGTAATTCTCATCATCTGTCCTTGTTACATGTATGGACAAAAGCACAGTATCACGTCTCTTGTTCTCTATACTGGGTGTAATTCTCATCATCTGTCCTTGTTACTTGTATGGACAAAAGCACAGTATCACGTCTCTTGTTCTCTATACTGGGTGTAATTCTCATCATCTGTCCTTGTTACTTGTATGGACAAAAGCACAGTATCACGTCTCTTGTTCTCTATACTGGGTGTAATTCTCATCATCTGTCCTTGTTACTTGTATGGACAAAAGCATAGTATCACGTCTCTTGAACTCTATACTGGGTGTAATTATCATCACCTGTCCTTGTTGCATGTATGGACAAAAGCACAGTATCACGTCTCTTGGTCTCTATACTGGGTGTAATTCTCATCATCTGTCCTTGTTACTTGTATGGACAAAAGCACAGTATCACGACTCTTGTTCTCTATACTGGGTGTAATTCTCATCATCTCTCCTTGTTACATGTATGGAAAAAAGCACAGTATCACGTCTCTTGTTCTCTATACTGGGTGTAATTCTCATCATCTGTCCTTGTTACATGTATGGACAAAAGCACAGTATCACGTCTCTTGGTCTCTATACTGGGTGTAATTGTCATCATCTGTCCTTGTTGCATGTATGGACAAAAGCACAGTATCACGTCTCTTGTTCTTTATACTGGGTGTAATTCTCATCATCTGTCCTTGTTACATGTATGGACAAAAGCACAGTAACACGTCTCTTGTTCTCTATACTGGATGTAATTATCATCTGTCCTTGTTACATGTATGGACAAAAGCACAGTATCACGTCTCTTGTTCTCTATACTGGGTGTAATTCTCATCATCTGTCCTTGTTACTTGTATGGACAAAAGCACAGTATCACGTCTCTTGTTCTTTATACTGGGTGTAATTCGCATCATCTGTCCTTGTTGCATGTATGGACAAAAGCACAGTATCACGTCTCTTGCTCTCTATACTGGGTGTAATTCTCATCATCTGTCCTTGTTGCATGTATGGACAAAAGCACAGTATCATGTCTCTTGTTCTCTACACTGGGTGTAATTCTCATCATCTGTCCTTGTTACATGTAAGGACAAAAGCACAGTAACACGTCTCTTGTTCTCTATATTGGGTGTAATTCTCATCATCTGTCCTTGTTACATGTATGGACAAAAGCACAGTATCACGTCTCTTGTTCTCTATACTGGGTGTAATTCTCATCATCTGTCCTTGTTACATGCATGGTCAAAAGCACAGTATCACGTCTCTTGTTCTCTATACTGGGTGTAATTATCATCTGTCCTTGTTACATGTATGGTCAAAGCACAGTATCACGTCTCATGTTCTTTATACTGGGTGTAATTCTCATCATCTGTCCTTGTTGCATGTATGGACAAAAGCACAGTATCACGTCTCTTGTTCTCTATACTGGGTGTAATTCTCATCATCTGTCATTGTTGCATGTATGGACAAAAGCAAAGTATCACGTCTCTTGTTCTCTATACTGGGTGTAATACTCATCATCTGTCCTTGTTACATGAATGGACAAAAGCACAGTATCACGTCTCTTGTTCTCTATACTGGGTGTAATTCTCATCATCTGTCCTTGTTACATGTATGGACAAAAGCACAGTATCACGTCTCTTGTTCTCTATAATGGGTGTAATTCTCATCATCTGTCCTTGTTACACGTGTGTACAAAAGCACAGTATCATGTCTCTTGCTATGTATATTGGGTGTAATTCTCATCATCTGTCCTTGTTACATGTATGGACGAAAGCACAGTATCACGTCTCTTGTTCTCTATACTGGGTGTAATTCTCATCATCTGTCCTTGTTACATGTATGGGCAAAAGCACAGTATCACGTCTCTTATTCTCTATACTAGGTGTAATTCTCATCATCTGTCCTTGTTACATGTATGGACACAAGCACAGTATCACGTCTCTTGGTCTCTATACTCGGTGTAATTCCCATCATCTGTCCTTGTTACATGTATGGACAAAAGCACAGTATCACGTCTCTTGTTCTCTATACTGGGTGAAATTCTCATCATCGGTCCTTGTTACATGTATGGACAAAAGCACAGTATCAGGTCTCTAGTTCTCTATACTGGGTGTAATTCTCATCATCTGTCCTTGTTACATGTATGGACAAAAGCACAGTATCACGTCTCTTGTTCTCTATACTGGGTGTAATTCTTATCATCTATTATTCTAAATGTATGCACAACGGCACAGTACTAATTCTCCTGTTCTGTGTGCTGGGTGTAATTCTCATCATCTGTCCTTGTTACACGTGTATACAAAAGCACAGTATCACGTCTCTTCTTCTCTATACTGGGTGTAATTCTCATCATCTGTCCTTGTTACTTGTACGAACAAAAGCACAGTATCATGTCTGATATTCTCTAAACTGGGTGTAATTCTCATCATCTGTACTTGTTACATGTATGGACAAAAGCACAGTAACACGTCTCTTGTTCTCTATACTGGGTGTAATTCTCATCATCTGTCCATGTTACTTGTATGGACAAAAGCACAGTATCACGTCTCTTGTTCTCTATACTGGGTGTAATTCTCATCATCTGTCCTTGTTACATGTATGGACAAAAGCACAGTATCACGTCTCTTGTTCTCTATACTGGGTGTAATTCTCATCATCTGTCCTTGTTACATGTATGGACAAAAGCACAGTATCACGTCTCTTGTTCTCTATACTGGGTGTAATTCTCATCATCTGTCCTTGTTACTTGTATGGACAAAAGCACAGTATCACGTCTCTTGTTCTCTATACTGGGTGTAATTCTCATCATCTGTCCTTGTTACATGTATGGACAAAAGCACAGTATCACGTCTCTTGGTCTCTATACTGGGTGTAATTCTCATCATCTGTCCTTGTTACATGTATGAACAAAAGGACAGTATCACGTCTCTTGTTCTCTATACTGGGTGTAATTCTCATCATCTGTCCTTGTTACATGTATGGACAAAAGCACAGTATCACGTCTTTTGTTCTCTATACTGGGTGTAATTGTCCTCTGTCCTTGTTACATGTATGGACAAAAGCACAGTATCACGTCTCTTGTTCTCTATACTGGGTATAATTCTCATCATCTGTCCTTGTTACATGTATGGACAAAAGCACAGTAACACGTCTCTTGTTCTCTATACTGGGTGTAATTCTCATCATCTGTCCTTGTTACATGTATGGACAAAAGCACAGTATCACGTCTCATGTTCTCTATACTGGGTGTAATTCTCATCATCTGTCCTTGTTACATGTATGGACAAAAGCACAGTAACACGTCTCATGTTCTCTATACTGGGTGTAATTCTCATCATCTGTCCTTGTTACATGTATGGACAAAAGCACAGTATCACGTCTCTTGGTCTCTATACTGGGTGTAATTATCAACTGTCCTTGTTACATGTATGGACAAAAGCACAGTATCACGTCTCTTGGTCTCTATACTGGGTGTAATTCTCATCATCTGTCCTTGTTACATGTATGGACAAAAGCACAGTATCACATCTCTTGTTCTCTATACTGGGTGTAATTCTCATCATCTGTCCTTGTTACATGTATGGACAAAAGCACAGTATCACGTCTCTTGTTCTCTATACTGAGTGTAATTCTCGTCTGTCCTTGTTACATGTATGGACAAAAGCACAGTATCACGTCTCTTGGTCTCTGTACTCGGTGTAATTCTCATCATCTGTCCTTGTTACATGTATGGACTAAAGCACAGTAACACGTCTCTTGTTCTCTATACTGGGTGTAATTCTCATCATCTGTCCTTGTTACATGTATGGACAAAAGCACAGTATCACGTCTCTTGTTCTCTATACTGCGTGTAATTCTCATCATCTGTCCTTGTTACATGTATGGACAAAAGCACAGTATCATGTCTCTTGTTCTCTATACTGGGTGTAATTCTCATCATCTGTCCTTGTTACATGTATGGACAAAAGCACAGTATCACGTCTCTTGGTCTCTATACTCGGTGTAATTCCCATCATCTGTCCTTGTTACATGTATGGACAAAAGCACAGTATCACGTCTCTTGTTCTCTATACTGGGTGTAATTCTCATCATCGGTCCTTGTTACATGTATGGACAAAAGCACAGTATCAGGTCTCTAGTTCTCTATACTGGGTGTAATTCTCATCATCTGTCCTTGTTACATATATGGACAAAAGCACAGTATCACGTCTCTTGTTCTCTATACTGGGTGTAATTCTCATCATCTATTATTCTATATGTATGCACAACGGCACAGTACTAATTCTCCTGTTCTGTGTGCTGGGTGTAATTCTCATCATCTGTCCTTGTTACACGTGTATACAAAAGCACAGTATCACGTCTCTTCTTCTCTATACTGGGTGTAATTCTCATCATCTGTCCTTGTTACTTGTACGGACAAAAGCACAGTATCATGTCTGATATTCTCTAAACTGGGTGTAATTCTCATCATCTGTACTTGTTACATGTATGGACAAAAGCACAGTAACACGTCTCTTGTTCTCTATACTGGGTGTAATTCTCATCATCTGTCCTTGTTACATGTATGGACAAAAGCACAGTATCAAGTCTCTTGTTCTCTATACTGGGTGTAATTCTCATCATCTGTCCTTGTTACATGTATGGACAAAAGCACAGTATCACGTCTCTTGGTCTCTATACTGGGTGTAATTCTCATCATCTGTCCTTGTTACTTGTATGGACAAAAGCAAAGTATCACGTCTCTTGTTCTCTATACTGGGTGTAATTCTCATCATGTGTCCTTGTTACATGTATGGACAAAAGCACAGTATCACGTCTTTTGTTCTCTATACTGGGTGTAATTCTCCTCTGTCCTTGTTACATGTATGGACAAAAGCACAGTATCACGTCTCTTGTTCTCTATACTGGGTGTAATTCTCATCATCTGTCCTTGTTACATGTATGGACAAAAGCACAGTAACACGTCTCTTGTTCTCTATACTGGGTGTAATTCTCATCATCTGTCCTTGTTACATGTATGGACAAAAGCACAGTATCACGTCTCATGTTCTCTATACTGGGTGTAATTCTCATCATCTGTCCTTGTTACATGTATGGACAAAAGCACAGTATCACGTCTCTTGGTCTCTATACTGGGTGTAATTATCAACTGTCCTTGTTACATGTATGGACAAAAGCACAGTATCACGTCTCTTGGTCTCTATACTGGGTGTAATTCTCATCATCTGTCCTTGTTACATGTATGGACAAAAGCACAGTATCACGTCTCTTGTTCTCTATACTGGGTGTAATTCTCATCATCTGTCCTTGTTACATGTATGGACAAAAGCACAGTATCACGTCTCTTGTTCTCTATACTGAGTGTAATTCTCGTCTGTCCTTGTTACATGTATGGACAAAAGCACAGTATCACGTCTCTTGGTCTCTGTACTCGGTGTAATTCTCATCATCTGTCCTTGTTACATGTATGGACTAAAGCACAGTAACACGTCTCTTGTTCTCTATACTGGGTGTAATTCGCATCATCTGTCCTTGTTACATGTATGGACAAAAGCACAGTATCACATCTCTTGTTCTCTATACTGGGTGTAATTCTCATCATCTGTCCTTGTTACATGTATGGACAAAAGCACAGTATCAGGTCTCTAGTTCTCTATACTGGGTGTAATTCTCATCATCTGTCCTTGTTACATATATGGACAAAAGCACAGTATCACGTCTCTTGTTCTCTATACTGGGTGTAATTCTCATCATCTATTATTCTATATGTATGCACAACGGCACAGTACTAATTCTCCTGTTCTGTCTGCTGGGTGTAATTCTCATCATCTGTCCTTGTTACACGTGTATACAAAAGCACAGTATCACGTCTCTTCTTCTCTATACTGGGTGTAATTCTCATCATCTGTCCTTGTTACTTGTACGGACAAAAGCACAGTATCATGTCTGATATTCTCTAAACTGGGTGTAATTCTCATCATCTGTACTTGTTACATGTATGGACAAAAGCACAGTAACACGTCTCTTGTTCTCTATACTGGGTGTAATTCTCATCATCTGTCCTTGTTACATGTATGGACAAAAACACAGTATCACGTCTCTTGTTCTCTATACTGGGTGTAATTCTCATCATCTGTCCTTGTTACATGTATGGACAAAAGCACAGTATCACGTCTCTTGGTCTCTATACTGGGTGTAATTCTCATCATCTGTCCTTGTTACATGTATGGACAAAAGCAAAGTATCACGTCTCTTGTTCTCTATACTGGGTGTAATTCTCATCATGTGTCCTTGTTACATGTATGGACAAAAGCACAGTATCACGTCTTTTGTTCTCTATACTGGGTGTAATTCTCCTCTGTCCTTGTTACATGTATGGACAAAAGCACAGTATCACGTCTCTTGTTCTCTATACTGGGTGTAATTCTCATCATCTGTCCTTGTTACATGTATGGACAAAAGCACAGTAACACGTCTCTTGTTCTCTATACTGGGTGTAATTCTCATCATCTGTCCTTGTTACATGTATGGACAAAAGCACAGTATCACGTCTCATGTTCTCTATACTGGGTGTAATTCTCATCATCTGTCCTTGTTACATGTATGGACAAAAGCACAGTAACACGTCTCATGTTCTCTATACTGGATGTAATTCTCATCATCTGTCCTTGTTACATGTATGGACAAAAGCACAGTATCACGTCTCTTGGTCTCTATACTGGGTGTAATTATCAACTGTCCTTGTTACATGTATGGACAAAAGCACAGTATCACGTCTCTTGGTCTCTATACTGGGTGTAATTCTTATCATCTGTCCTTGTTACATGTATGGACAAAAGCACAGTATCACGTCTCTTGTTCTCTATACTGGGTGTAATTCTCATCATCTGTCCTTGTTACATGTATGGACAAAAGCACAGTATCACGTCTCTTGTTCTCTATACTAGGTGTAATTCTCGTCTGTCCTTGTTACATGTATGGACAAAAGCACAGTATCACGTCTCTTGGTCTCTGTACTCGGTGTAATTCTCATCATCTGTCCTTGTTACATATTTGGACTAAAGCACAGTAACACGTCTCTTGTTCTCTATACTGGGTATAATTGTCATCATCTGTCCTTGTTACATGTATGGACAAAAGCACAGTATCACGTCTCTTGTTCTCTATACTGGGTGTAATTCTCATCATCTGGCCTTGTTACATGTATGGACAAAAGCACAGTATCATGTCTCTTGTTCTCTATACTGGGTGTAATTGTCATCATCTGTCCTTGTTACACGTGTGTACAAAAGCACAGTATCACGTCTCTTGGTCTCTATACTGGGTGTAATTCTCATCATCTGTCCTTGTTACATGTATGGACAAAAGCACAGTATCATGTCTCTTGTTCTCTATACTGGGTGTAATTGTCATCATCTGACCTTGTTACACGTGTGTACAAAAGCACAGTATCACGTCTCTTGGTCTCTGTACTCGGTATAATTCTCATCATCTGTCCTTGTTACATGTATGGACAAAAGCACAGTATCACGTCTCTTGTTCTCTATACTGGGTGTAATTCTCATCATCTGTCCTTGTTACATGTATGGACAAAAGCACAGTATCACGTGTCTTGTTCTCTATACTGGGCGTAATTCTCATCATCTGTCCTTGTTACATGTATGGACAAAAGCAAAGTATCACGTCTCTTGTTCTCTATACTGGGTGTAATTCTCATCATCTGTCCTTGTTACATGTATGGACAAAATCACAGTATCACGTCTCTTGTTCTCTATACTGAGTGTAATTATCATCTGTCCTTGTTACATGTATGGAAAAAATCACAGTATCACGTCTCTTGTTCTCTATACTGGGTGTAATTATCATCTGTCCTTGTTACACGAGTGTACAAAAGCACAGTATCACGTCTCTTGTTCTCTATACTGGGTGTAATTCTCATCTTTCCTTGTTACATGTATGGACAAAAGCACAGTATCACGTCTCTTGTTCTCTATACTGGGTGTAATTCTCATCATCTGTCCTTGTTACATGTATGGACAAAAGCACAGTATCACGTGTCTTGTTCTCTATACTGGGTGTAATTCTCATCATCTGTCCTTGTTACTTGTATGGACAAAAGCACAGTATCACGTCTCTTGTTCTCTATACTGGGTGTAATTCTCATCATCTGTCCTTGTTACTTGTATGGACAAAAGCACAGTATCACGTCTCTTGTTCTCTATACTGGGTGTAATTCTCATCATCTGTCCTTGTTACATGTATGGACAAAAGCACAGTATCACGTCTCTTGTTCTCTATACTGGGTGTAATTCTCATCATCTGTCCTTGTTACATGTATGGACAAAAGCATAGTATCACATCTCTTGTTCTCTATACTGGGTGTAATTCTCATCTGTCCTTGTTACATGTATGGACAATAGAACAGTATCGCGTCTCTTGTTCTCTATACTGGGTGTAATTCTCATCATCTGTCCTTGTTACATGTATGGACAAAAGCACAGTATCACGTCTCTTGTTCTCTATACTGGGTGTAATTCTCATCTGTCCTTGTTACATGTATGGACAATAGAACAGTATCGCGTCTCTTGTTCTCTATACTGGGTGTAATTCTCATCATCTGTCCTTGTTACATGTATGGACAAAAGCACAGTATCGCGTTTCATGTTCTCTATACTGGGTGTAATTCTCATCATCTGTCCTTATTTTATATCTATGGATAGCAGCTCATGTTTTGTATGCTGTGTGTAATCAGGGGCGTGTTAAGAGAGGAGGGGTCCCTTCTCTTTCCCGGGCCCACTCCCCTCTCTCCGGCGTCTGGCAGCACACTGGGCACAGCACCGCAGCAGTAGACTCTGGGCCCTAGTCTGTGTCCAGAGTCTACTGTGCATGAGCAGGTCACCAGGGAAATGGCGCTAGTGCCATTTTCCCAGTGATTTCCTTACTGCGCATGCGCAAAAAGCCACCCATTTTCCAGGCGATTTTTACAGTGCTGATACCGCCACCGTGCAGGGCCGGCCCTAGCCCAAATAGTTTGGTAAGCGAGTATTTTTTTGGCGCCCCCCCCTATGCAGTGCCCCTTTTACAATGCCCCCGGTAGTGGTCCCCCCAGTGCAGTGCCCCTTGTGCCCCCAGTAGTAAGCCCCTTATATAGTGCCCCAGTAGTACTCCCCCCCCATGCAGTGCCCCCAGTAGTGGTACCTCCCTATGCAGTGCCCATTATATAGTGCCCCTAGTAATAGTCCCCCATCTTGTAGTGCCCCCAGTAGTAGACCCCTTGTAGTGCCCCCTGTAGTATTCCCCCTTGTAGTGCCCCCAGTAGTATTCCCCCCCCTTGTAGTGCCCCCCAGTAGTATTTCCCCCCTGTAGTGCTCCCAGTAGCCCCCCCTTGTAATGCTCCCAGTAGTCCCCCCCCTTGTAGTGCCCCCCAGTAGTATTCCCCCCCTGTAGTGCTCCCATTAGTCCCCCCCTTGTAGTGCTCCCAGTAGTCCCCCCATTGTAGTGCCCCCAGTAGTGTTCCCCCCCTTGTAGTGCCCCCAGTAGTATTCCCCCTTTGTAGTGCCCCCAGCAGTATTGCCCCGCTGTAGTGCACCCAGTAGTTCCCCCCCTTGTAGTACCCCCAGTAGTCCCCCCCGTAGTGCCCCCAGTAGTAGCCCCCATTGTAGTGCCCCCAGTAGTATTCCCCCCTTGTAGTGCCCCCAGTAGTATTCCCCCCTGTAGTGCTCCCAGTAGCCCCCCCCTTGTAGTGCTTCCAGTAGTCCCCCCCTTGTAGTGCCCCCAGTAGTATTCCCCCCCTTGTAGTGCCCCCAGTAGTATTGCCCCCCTGTAGTGCTCCCAGTAGTTCCCCCCCTTGTAGTGCCCCAGTAGTATTCCGCCCCTTGTAGTACCCCCAGTAGTATTGCCCCCCTGTAATGCTCCCAGTAGTTCCCCCCCTTGTAGAGCCCCCAGTAGTAGTCCCCCCCTTGTAGTGCCCCCAGTATTCCCCCCCCTTTTAGTGCTTCCAGTATTTCCCCCCCCTTGTAGTGCCCCCAGCAGTAATCCGCCCCCCTGTAGTGCCCCCAGTAGTATTCCCCCCCTTGTAGTGCCCCCAGTAGTATTCCCCCCCCTTTTAGTTCCCCCAGTAGTATTCCCCCCCTTATAGTGCCCCCAGTAGTAATCCAGCCCCCCCCCCCGCAGTAGAGACATAATAAAAAAATAAAAAAAAACCACTTACCTGACACCCGCTCCTGGTCCCACCGCCGAGATCAGCTCCTCCGTCCGCCGCTTTGCATTATGGGAGTGACGCATTACCCACTGCGGGAGTCCGGCTCCGGCGGCTGTGTGTTTGTGCTGTGTAGCGCTGACCGAACTCCGTCCGGTCAGCGCTACACACACAGTGCAGCTGTGTCACAGAGACAGTCTGCACCGCGTAACGGGAGAACCGGCCCTGCCACCGTGGGACGGCGGAGAGGTAACATTAATTATATGTGTGCAGGGTTTGCAGTGTGGGCCCCCCTGGACCCAGCACACCCTGCACCCATTATGGATACACCCCTGCATGTAATTCTCAGTAGCTGTTCTTATTCTGCATGCTCTGTATAGTACATGTACAGGTCTGTGTTATCCGTGCTGTGTGCAGTATTCTCCATGCAGTATACTGTACATATTCTCAGTAGCTGTTCTTATTCTGCATGCTCTGTATAGTACATGTACAGGTCTGTGTTATCCGTGCTGTGTACAGTATTCTCCATGCAGTATACTGTACATATTCTCAGTAGCTGTTCTTATTCTGCATGCTCTGTATAGTACATGTACAGGTCTGTGTTATCTGTGCTGTGTACAGTATTCTCCATGCAGTATACTGTACATATTCTCAGTAGCTGTTCTTATTCTGCATGCTCTGTATAGTACATGTACAGGTCTGTGTTATCCGTGCTGTGTACAGTATTCTCCATGCAGTATACTGTACATATTCTCAGTAGCTGTTCTTATTCTGCATGCTCTGTATAGTACATGTACAGGTCTGTGTTATCCGTGCTGTGTGCAGTATTCTCCATGCAGTATACTGTACATATTCTCAGTAGCTGTTCTTATTCTGCATGCTCTGTATAGTACATGTAACAGGTCTGTGTACAGTATTCTCCATGCAGTATACTGTACCCTCAGTAAGGCGTAGTACAGCTGTAGTAAATGGAAATTAGGGCAATGACTATCCCCTCAGACATTCACCTCCATCTCAGGGCCCCGGGGCCTCCTCACTCCATCAATGACATCTCAGTCCTCCCCTCTGACCGCACATTGCTGTATTATCATCCCGCTTCATGACAGACTGGCCATTAACCCTTCGTGATTAATCCTTCTTCATGCAGAAATTATGTTATTCCCATAGAATGGGTCAGATGCACCCATCTATCCCCTCTGCACGCCAAGTTACCATACTGTATATACATATGTATTACCACGCCTTACCATACTGTATATACATATGTATTACCACGCCTGCACGCCTTACCATACTGTATATACATATGTATTACCACGCCTTACCATACTGTATATACATATGTATTACCACGCCTTACCATACTGTATATACATATGTATTACCACGCCTGCACGCCTTACCATACTGTATATACATATGTATTACCATGCCTGTACGCCTTACCATACTGTATATACATGTGTATTACCACACCTGTACGCCTTACCATACTGTATATACATGTGTATTACCCCGCCTGTACGCCTTACCATGCTGTATATACATGTGTATTACCCCGCCTGTACGCCTTACCATGCTGTATATACATATGTAAAACCACGCCTGCACGCCTTACCATACTGTAGTGTATATACATATGTATTACCATGCCTGTACGCCTTACCATACTGTATATATATACATATGTATTACCACGCCTTACCATACTGTCTATACATGTGTATTACCATGCCTGCACGCCTTACCATACTCTATATACATATGTATTACCACGCCTTACCATACTGTATATACATATGTATTACCACGCCTGTACGCCTTACCATACTGTATATACATGTGTATTACCCCGCCTGTACGCCTTACCATGCTGTATATACATATGTATAACCACGCCTGCATGCCTTACCATGCTGTATATACATGTGTATTACCACGCCTGCACGCCTTACCATACTGTATATACACATGTATTACCATGCCTGTACGCCTTACCATGCTGTATATACATATGTATTACCAGACCATGCCTGCACGCCTTACCATACTGTTTATACATATGTATTACCACGCCTTACCATACTGTATATACATGTGTATTACCAGACCATGCCTGCACGCCTTACCATACTGTTTATACATATGTATTACCACGCCTTACCATACTGTCTATACATGTGTATTACCATGCCTGCACGCCTTACCATACTCTATATACATATGTATTACCACGCCTTACCATACTGTATATACATATGTATTACCATGCCTGCACGCCTTACCATACTCTATATACATATGTATTACCACGCCTTACCATACTGTATATACATATGTATTACCACGCCTGTACGCCTTACCATACTGTATATACATGTGTATTACCCCGCCTGTACGCCTTACCATGCTGTATATACATATGTATAACCACGCCTGCATGCCTTACCATGCTGTATATACATGTGTATTACCACGCCTGCACGCCTTACCATACTGTATATACACATGTATTACCATGCCTGTACGCCTTACCATGCTGTATATACATATGTATTACCACGTATATGGGAAAGATTTCTGGACTGCAGAACCTGACTATATATACAGTATATAATGGGAGGTGCTACCTGATGAGACTAATTGCAGGCACAGAAACAGACAAATCTCAGGTGCACAACTCCAAATTATTAATAATATATATAAATGCAATAAAATGTTGCAGTGAATAGAGGTTTTTTAGCATAATCACGGCCAAGGTTATGGGCCTACCCACCATATCCAGGTAACCGCTGTCGGGTAGGTCCCTAACATACTAGGGTTCAAATCCATAGCACAGGACCCCCCAAAACTGGCCCAGCTAAGCCGCCCCAGGGCACCACCATAGTAAGAAAAGTGCAGTGTAAAGAGATAGTTAGGAGCAGCTGCAGCTCACTGTATTATGCACAATTCTAGGTAAGTCCTACAAGTTATATACTGTAGTGCTTTGGTTCATTTTTGGGGCATATGTATTACCACGCCTGTACGCCTTACCATAGAGTATATACATATGTATTACCACACCAGACAGACAGACAGATATGAGATCAATAGATATTAGATCGATAGATATGAGAGAGATAGATAGATATGAGATTGTAAGCTTGCGAGCAGGGCCTTCCTACCTATATACAGTTAGGTGCATAAATATTGGGACATTGACAGAATTTTCATATTTTGGCCTCTAGTCACCACCACAATGGCTTTGAAATGAAACAAACAAGATGTGATTTACCTGCAGACTTTCAGATTTAATTTGAGGGTAATTACATCCAAATCAGGTGAACGGTGTAGGAATTACTACGGTTTCTATATGTGCCTCCCACTTTTTAAGGGGCCAAAAGTAATGGGACAAACTAAACCATCCTAAATCTAACTTTCACTTTTTAATACTTTGTTGCAAATCCTTTGCAGGCAATTACAGCCTGAAGTCTGGAACGCATAGACGTCACCAGACGCTGGGTTTCATCCCTGGTGATGCTCTGCCAGGCCTCTACTGCAAATGTCTTCAGTTCCTGCTTGTTCTTGGGGCATTTTCCCTTCAGTTTTGTCTTCATCAAGTGAAATGCATGCTCAATCGGATTCAGGTCAGGGGATTGACTTGGCCATTGCATAACATTCCACTTTTTAGTCTTAAAAAACTCTTTGGTTGCTTTTGCAGTATGCTTCGGGTCATTGTCCATCTGCACTATGAAGCACCGTCCAATGAGTTCTGAAGCATTTGACTGAATATGAGCATATAATATTGCCCAAAACACTTCAGAATTCATTCTGCTGCTTTTGTCAGCAGTCACATCATCAATAAATACAAGGGAACCAGTTCCATTGGCAGCCATACATGCCCACGCCATGACACTACCACCACCGTGCTTCACTGATGAGGTGGTATGTTTTGGATCATGAGCAGTTCCTTTCCTTCTCCATGCTCTTCTCTTCCCATCACTCTGGTACAAGTTGATCTTTGTCTCATCTGTCCATAGGATGTTGTTCCAGAAATGTAATGGCTTTTTTAGATGTTGTTTGGCAAACTCTAATCTGGTCTTCCTGTTTTTGTGGCTCACCAATGGTTTGCATCTTGTGGTGAACCCTCTATATTCACTCTTGTGAAGTCTTCTCTAGATTGTTGACTTTGACACATATACACCTACCTCCTGGAGAGTGTTCTTGATTTGGCCAACTGTTGTGAAGGGTTTTTTCTTCACCAGGGAAATAATTCTTCTGTCATCCACCACAGTTGTTTTCCGTGGTCTTCCGGGTCTTTTGGTGTTGCTGAGCTCTCCGGTGCATTCTTTCTTTTTAAGAATGTTCCAAACAGTTGATTTGGCCACACCTAATGTTTTTGCAATCTCTCTGATGGGTTTGTTTTGATTTTTCAGCCTAATGATGGCTTGCTTCACTGATAGTGACAGCTCTTTGGATCTCGTATTGAGAGTTGACAGCAACTGATTCCAAATACAAATGTCACATCTAGAATCAACTCCAGACCTTTTACCTGCTTAATTGATAATGAAATAACGAGGGAATAGTCCACACCTGTCCATGAAATAGCTTTTGAGTTGATAGTCCCATTACTTTTGACCCCTTAAAAAGTGGGAGGCACATATAGAAACCATTGTAATTCCTACACCGTTCACCTGATTTGGATGCAATTACCCTCAAATTAAATCTGAAAGTCTGCAGGTAAATCACATCTTGTTTGTTTCATTTCAAAGCCATTGTGGTGGTGACTAGAGGCCAAAATATGAAAATTCTGTCAATGTCCCAATATTTATGCACCTGACTGTATCTGTCTGTTATTACCCAGTTTTGTTCTATTAATGCTTACAATTGTAAAGCGCAATGGAATATGCTGCGCTATATAAGAAACTGTTAATAAATAAAATATGAGAGAGGTAAATAGATTGATAAGAGATAGATAGATAGATAGATAGATAGATAGATAGATAGATAGATAGATAGATAGATATGAGAGAGATAAATAGCTAGAAATGAGATAGATATGAGATAGATACATACAGTACATAGATATGAGAGAGATAAATAGATTGATAACAGATAGATATATACATACATAGATATTAGATAGATAGATAGATAGATAGATAGATAGATAGATAGATAGATAGATATGAGATATAAAGATAGATAGATAGATAGATAGATAGATAGATAGATAGATAGATAGATAGATAGATAGATAGACAGATATGAGAGAGATATGAGAGGTATATAGATTAGGGATGTGCAGGCTCGGATAGGTTCGAGTTTGCACGTTGAGTTTGGATTTTTCCCTCCAAAAAAACGGAACTCAGAAAGAGGCAAAACGTCATCTTACATGGACGAACATCATCCTTCCTGAACTTTTGTCCAGGAATTATGATGTTCGTCCATGTAAGATGACGTTTTGCCTCTTTCTGAGTTCCGTTTTTTTGGAGGGAAAAATCCGAACAACGTGCAAACTCGAACCTATCCGAGCCTGCACATCCCTAATATAGATAAGTAGATAGATAGATAGATAGATAGATAGATAGATAGATAGATAGATAGATAGGTAGATATGAGAGAGATATTTAGATAGACAGACAGACAGACAGATAGATAGACAGACAGACAGACAGATAGATAGATAGATAGATAGATAGATAGATAGATAGATAGATAGATACATAATAATATAAATGAACATGTAAAGTTTTCAAACAAAGAAAAATGAGCAAGAACTGTAAAACCAGAAAAAACACTGCTAGAAATGCAGATTATAATGTCAGCAAACTAATCCTGTTTCATTTCTGGGTAATATATATTAGGAGCAAAATAAAGGAGACCCTTTGGCCCTGCACTGAGCTGTGCAGTATGTCTGAGGGTGCATCATCCGCAGTATAATATGACATGATTAAACGCTGTGATTTCTCAGTTCCTGCCGACCTCTGCGGCTATTCCGTGCAGTTCTCTTCCTGCACTATATCAAGTCGGCCACTTTTTTAAGGCCACACCAGATCACTCTGGTTGCCGGAAAAGCTGTGTTTTCTCAGGACTTGCATAGTCTTCATAGTTGTAGTTCTATGTGTAGTATGAGGGGTAGAGACCCGTAATGCAGCTCATAGTGTAGTCATCATTACTCATCTCTATATTTATTGCTGCTGTGACTTTCCTGAGGCAGTGGCCATCTGGCAGGGAAAGTCAGCTCTGTGTAAACCAGGCTCGGTTACGTATCTCCAGTATGGTACACAATTTAGGGCCGTATTCAATTAGTTTCGTACCAGCAATACTTTTTCGCCTGCTGGACTTTTCGCCTACATCGCGTGTTTTGCATGCGGAAAAGTATCGGGCGCGCTCCCGCTATTCGCTGTATTCAATCAGAAAGGACGAGAAAACGGCACCCGGCGAAACTGAAGCAGGTAAAAAGTTCTGTCAATAATGGGGAACTCATCCTGACACCCCCCAAAAGATGCACTAACATTGGGGATCACTATAGATGCCCCCAAATAGCCCTATGGAAGGTATTTGGGGTACTTGAGTTGTGTCAATTGGTGCCAATTAGCGCATTTACACAAGTGGTGAAGAATAGCCTTAAGCAGTATTTTTTTTTTAAAAGTAACTACTCCCAGCAAATTTGGGGTACATGAAAATGGGGGCTAGCATATTTTTAAGTTGCTAAAGTGAAGTTTTAAAATACATTAAAAATCCAGCTGCCGCAAGCACCTGCAATCATAAAAACACCTGCCCCATACTTGGGGACCCCCCAGAAGTCTATTTTGCTAGTTTTTAAGTGTGTCCCCCAACTTTGAACTTTTTTACCCCCAAAATGAAAGCACTTTTTTGGGGTGTTCTAAAAAATAAAAAATAAATGTTTTGACACAGTTTATCTTTGGGGTACTGTCCCATGAGTGCAGGGGGGTTTCCCGAAGTTTGCACCCCAAAACCGCAATTCTGCACTTTTTTCCGCCTGCTATTCATAGGTGAAACTTTTCCACCTATTACATTGCATTGACTTTTCGTGTATGTGAAAAGTCTTTGGAATGGAATACGGCAGAAACTTTCCGCCTCACTAAATGATGTCATCCGCGATACTGTTCCGCGGATTCTGACCTTTCGCGTCTAATTGAATACGGGCCTTAGAGTGGAAGCTCCATTGGGCCAGGGATTGGTGTTGAATGATTATGTACATCTGTGCGGCCAAATGTACAAGGACATTGGGATTCGTTTGTACTATATAAATAACAGTTAACAATAATAATGTAAAAATAATGGAAACCCATTATTTATAGTTCCGCTCTTTTGGATTTCAGTACCATCTGTACGCGGATGATACTCAAATCTACCTATCCTCCCCAGATTTATCACCATCTGTACTGGTCCATGTCACTGAATGTCTTTCTGCCATTTCATCTTGGATGTCATCTCGCCACCTGAAACTTAATATTTCTAAAACAGAATTATTATATTTCCACCGGCCAATAACAGTTACCAACCTGATCTCTCTATCACAGTTGATAACTCGACAATCCACCCCGCCCCACAAGCTCGCTGCCTTGGTGTCATCCTTGACTCTGAACTGTCCTTTGTTCCCCACATTCAATCTGTCTCATACATCTAAAAAACATAGACAAAATTCGACCATATCTCACACAAGACACTGCAAAAACTCTAATCCATGCACTCATTATTTCCCGCATTGGCTATTGCAATAGTCTCTTTACTGGTCTTCCCAAAAACAGGCTATCGCCATTACAATCCATTATGAATGCAGCTGCGAGGCTTATCCTCCTTGCCAAACGTTCGTCTGCTGCTCCGCTCTGTCAGTCCCTCCATTGGTTGCTGGTTTTCTACCGTATTCAATATAAAATACTGTTACTTACACATAAGGCTATTAACCAAACCACACCAACATACATCTCTTCACTCATTTCTAAATATCTCCCTACCCGACCTCTCCGCTCAGCACAAGATCTGCGTCTCTCATCCCCATGCATTACTTGCTCCCATTCACGGTCACAGGACTTTCTTCAGGTTGCACCCACTCTTTGGAATGCCTTACCATGCACAATAAGACTTTCCTCTAGTCTCCAATCCTTCAAGCTTTCCCTGAAAACTCACCTCCTCAGGCAAGCTTATCAGATTCCAGAACCACCCACATAACCTTCATAGCTTCCATATTTAATTACATCCCCTCTCACAGCCCACACATAACCTCACACATCGTCTTTCTTTCATCATCCTCCTGATATTTGGCCGACATTCCTGTGTGACTGGATCATGCAGCCAACCAAGAAACTCTGCATTCTGGCCGGACCACGATGCAATATATAGCACCTATCCTTGTGTATCAATGCCTGTTTCCCTATAGATTGTAAGCTTGCGAGCAGGGCCCTCTTACCTCTATGTCTGTCTGTTATTACCCAGTTTTGTTCTATTTATGTTTCCAATTGTAAAGCGCAACGGAATATGCTGCGCTATATAAGAAACTGTTAATAAATCAAGTAATATACAAGAAATAACTGGAGTTTTTATACTTGATAAGAATACTGGGCCTGATTCAGAGCCGCTCGTAAGTGGCCGCTCGTTCGCTCCGAGCGATGTTCGCACAACTGCGCATGCATATGGGTTGTAATGCGCATGCGCAAACCAGTCATTGCGGTCGGAAATTGTGTGCTTGCAAAATAGCGAGTGCCTGCTAATTTGAGTGACAGGATGAGGCGTTTATGGGTGGTAATAGGGGAAGGTGCTTGAAAACGGGGAGTGGAGATCCGAACGCAGGCGCGCCAAACGGTCAAAACGGGCGTTTTAAGGGTGTGCATAATTAACAAAGCAGCGTCATCGGCCACATCACTTGGTTGTCTCTTAGCCTGAACTGTTCACATGATTGCGGTAGGAAAATCCAACCACAAGCACTGCGAGCAGTTCATACGCCTTTCGATGTACTCAATTAATCTAATAAATAGCGGAGATGACGTAGGATGCGAGCGGCCAGGGGGCGTTTTTTTTAAAATAGCGAGCGCATGTTTCGTTTGCTCGTTCAGACATAGAGGCGTCAACAGACCGCAAAGAGCGAGCGCTCTATTTAAATATCCGGCCCCTTTTTCTGAACGAGCGAGCGCAAATAGCGTCCGGCTCTGAATCAGGCAAACTGTGCAATTCCTTATCCCCCTGTGGCAGATTGCTATGTTTGGAGGGACGGGTTTCTCTAAGTCAGGGATCTTCAACCTTGGCCCTCCAGCTGCTGTGGAACTACACATCCCAGCATGCACTGCCATAGTTTTAGCATGCTTTTATATCAAAAGGTGGCAGTGCATGCTGGGATGTATAGTTCCACAGCAGCTGGAGGGCAAAGGTTGAAGACCCCTGCTCTAAGTAGACAGAGGGTGACTGACAGTCTCGCAGAACTGCACAGACAAAGGGGCGGAGCCAGTAACGTCATCTGTCTGTGGACACACTTGTATCAGCCAAGTACGGTTGACCATCGAAAGCCATAGGGCAGTACCGATGGAGATGTTCTCCCATGCTTGTGTGGGATTCCTCCTGGTACTCCAGTTTCCTCCAACAATCTGAACATATGACAAAAATGAACCATAAAGTGTTTGTGTGTGTACATATAGTAGGGAATATTGCTCTATAAAACTCTGCAGAATATGTAACAGTAATCGGCGGTTTAACTTGGCGCATACACAGGCTGTGGCCATCGGGACACCACCATGGATGGAAAACATTGATGGTCTCCCATAGTTAGTAACACTAGTTACCATCGCCATCAGACCATCGATGGTTGCTAATCATCGATGGTCGATAGTCAACCCTACAGCCTAGTTGAACAAGCCAACCACCATATTGGTTTTCCAAGTTTGTGCTCATCATGTCACAGAGATAGAGCTAAACCGCTGGCATTTACTGGCAGCCACAAAACACCCATCAGGATGCTATGCACATAAAAACTATGGGTGTGGTATGACATGTCAACCGTCATAATGCTGGCATTCATTGTGTCGACATGGTCATAATGTCTACATTGACCATATCGACATTCATCATTTAGAAAGTGATTAATTGTGACATATCATCCCTGGTGGCCCAGCAGTGACTTACCTGCTCCTGATGGCTGCAACAAACGCAGCGCGGCATCCAGGTCCTGGCGATCATGTGACTGTCACTTCCAGGTCACACCTGTGATCCTTCAGCATTCCGGTGAGTATTTCTCCCCTAATACATACCCCTAACCCAACTTCCCCGGAGCCTAACCCTCCCACCCAAAGCCTAACCTCGCACACAGCCTAACCCTCCCACCCACAGCCTAACCCTCCCACCCACAGCCTAACCTCCCACCACACCCTAACCCTCCCACCCACAGCTTAACCTCCCCTGCACCCTAACCCTCCCACCCACAGCCTAACCTCCTCCCGCACCCTAACCCTCCCACCCACAGTCTAACCTCCCCCAGACCCTATCCCTCCCACCCGAAACATAACCTCCCCCCGCCCCCCTAATCCTCCCACTCAAAACAAACTCCTCCCACAGCCTAACCCTCCCACTCACATCCTAATCTCCCCCCGCACCCTAACCCGCCCACCCGAAACATAACCTCCCCCCACAGCATAACCTCTCCCCACAGCCTAACCATAATGTCAACATTCTGATAATGTTGACATTTCACTCATGACATTCTAAAAATGTCCACACGTTGCTTGTTGACATGACTGTCAACATTGTGTTCTCAACCTTTTTAGTACATCCAAGGACTATATTATTGTATTTAATACAGTCAGTACAGCAATGAGATGGTGGCCATTTTATCTGGCTACACCCCTAACGCAGGAGGCATGTGCGTTTTCTCATTTACGGGCCTGATTCAGAGGTGGGTGTTCTACGTATGCGCATGCATCTGAGACGCTCTACGCATGTCTCCCGATGGTTACTGTTGCTGAGCGCAGATTGGAACTGCATGGAGATCGTACGTTTCCAATAGGCTTTCCTGGGCGGTGACAGGGGGATTTGGCTCGAATTGATGGGAATACCGGGGGCGTGCCACTGTCAGGGGCTATGGGCCTAATTCAGACCCGCTCGCGAGCGCTGAGCGCTCGCAAGCGGGTCGATGTTGGCCAAGTGCGCATGCGCATGACGGAGGCGGCTCCGTCGTGCGCATGCGCAAGACCTGAATAACGACGGCCAAGCACCAAAGGGGGCGTGCTGTCGATGGTGATTGGCGGATGTCCCATTAATGGTGCACCTTTATGCGCACTACGGTGGAGTAGAGCTTCATCCGGTGGGCGTCTCTATAGACAGCCCATCGGCTGCGGCATTAGCAGAATTTGGTAGTAGCGGCTGCGTTGGAAATCCACCTTTGGTCGGGCCCTGGGAGCTTTACATGCTGTAATACACTTTCTGCCCAGCAGGTGGATAGCGAGAACGCTCCCTTATTCAATTGGCACTGCGCTTGGGGTCTATCCCAGTATGGACGTGTGTATGTGTGCGTACCGGTCCTGCTGTTATCCTATAGCTCTCAGACTGTTTAATAGCACAGAGGTACTCCTATGTCCGAGAGGAACTCTGCAATGTTATAGAATTAGCACTAGGCGCTGCTCCGTTGATGTCCTCCTTGATATTTAAATGATTCCATCCACACACCAGAAGTGTCTCCCGTTAATATGCAGAACACTGAAGCCCTGCAGAGCATCTGCAGAACAATACGGTGCCAGTTATGCATTACTAGGGCATATTTACACGTGTGCCAATGAAGAGGGGAAAAAAATCAGCTACAAAGTGCTTCCCAGAATGATGTTTCTCACATGGCTCATTCTAAGTCAACCATCAAGTGGCAGCCGGAACACCCATATGTCTCCGTACAAAAGGCATTGTACATTCCTCCGGTTAAGGACATGGTTTTCCAGATCTGTCCGCACAGAGGAACGTTTCCAGCCGGTGGGAAAATGCCAAATCCGCTGAAACCTGGCACTCTGCTCACCAATCAGTTCTGGGTCTAAATACACCCCAGAGCCCATCTGAATAGCACATACATGGCTGTGATTGCTGCACCCCTCCCAGGCCTTCCCTCCATGTCCTTGTCCCAGGGACACTGCCGCTGGAGTTTTGCCCTGATCGGGAAACGCTTATGAGAAGTGGTGCAGTCACCCAGAACCCAGACATGTACATTCTCAGTCTAATCACTATTACAGCAGGACGGATGCGTGAGCGTAATTTTACACCAACGTATATTTCACAGTACAACCTTCCGACATCGTGTGACGGGTTCCTCGCATCACTGCTCTATGCTGGGTACGAACCGCAAGAACACTAATAAATGAATTGCATTAATGCACCTAATTGCTGCAAAGAATATTTCCAGTATCTCTGCCAGGGCAGCGGCACTAGGGCGATATTTCTCTTTAACCAGGAATGGAGATTTATATTAATCATGAGAATGAGGGGACTTATACCCCTTTCAGACATACAACCCTGGAAATTTCCTGCTCAGACCCGGGAATTTCTCCTGTATTTGGTCGAGACCCCCCTTTCACACTACAGTGTCTACCCGGGAAATTCCCAGGTAGACCCCTTTCAGACAGGAGCAGGGTTTTTCTGCTTACCTGCCTCTTCTCTGCCGCCTGCTCCCTCCTAGCCTATCCCCTCTCTGGCTGATGATGATGTCATCATTCAGCAGCCAAAAGCCGGCCAATCGAAATGCAGTTTTTTGTTTTTTTATTAGCATTTTTTTAACATTTATTTTAATTGCGGGCAGCCCGCTGTGGCACAGCCGGCCGGTGCTGGGGGTGGTGAGCAGCAGTGCTGAGCGTCCTATAGGATGCTCTGCGCTGTCAACTACATGCAAAAGTTGCTTGGTGCTGCCTGGGAGTGGTAAATTCCCGGGTAGCACCATTCAGACAGAAGCAGGGTACCTGGTCGATTGCAGGGGTGGCTACCCGGGAACGTACCTTTCACGCAGACATGAGACCCGGGAATTTTGGCCGAGGCAGGCCAAAATCCCGGGAACCTCAGTATGTCTGAAAGGGGTATAAGGAAGTTTATTACATGTGATAAGGCCACCAAGCCTTACTACTGGAGACCTGTATTATGCACAGAGCCAGGTCCTGACTGGCCACTTGGCAATAAATGTTTAGTAATTGCTTATTATTACCTTGCATTAGCGGTATACATACAGGCTATGAATGCTGGTTCTTGGTTAATTTTTTGGTGTGTGCAGGAGTTGTATACATTAGTAGGTTGCGCACCGCTGATGCACACAATGGGGGTGGCATTGCAAGGAGGTGTGGTTACATCTCCCCTGCACTCTCGGGCTACTACAGAGGCCCGGACGCAGGTGATCGGTACCCGCTTCCCCCTCCTGGCGCCCTTGCTGTTCAGAAGCAACATGGACGAATGGAGACAGAGCCATGTCTAACGCCATATAAATGAACCATACTTACTGATATCCTGGCTGTTCCCTAAAGGAGGGGCCTGCAATGTGGGAGGTGCGGGGGCCGCGGATCACGTCACTGTGGTGGTCACACCCCTGCCCTACAAAACCACAACTCCCAGCATTGTAAAGCGGGGGACACAATTTGTGTAATCAAGCCATCCGGACTGCCTGCTGCACTAGGGATGTGGGCAGCAGCGAGGGGCCTGCGGGAGAGTTACCTGCTTGTCCTGGCATCCGGTATAGCCACCTGAGATGTGGGAGTCTCCCGGACATTCCAGGAGAGCAGGTCAGTATGAAATTACCTGATGATAGCAGATAAGTACTTTCTTCTGATTTGAATATATTTTGCAGAGCAACAGAACAGAAAACTTTCAAAGTATATTCTGGGTCCAATGCACCAAGTTCAGAACCCCCATTAGCACTCTCGGTAATGGGGACCTGAGTCACTGCCATCTAGCCTGGCCCTGAACCATAATTTTGCATAAAATATACAAACATTTTGCATACAATGGGGGTCATTCAGATCCACTCGCGAGCGGCAGTACGCTCGCAAGTGGGTCGATGTTCCCCACTGCGCATGCGCACGACGGAGGGAGCTCCGTCGTGCGCATGCGCGAGACCCGGCGAGCGAAGGACTTTCCTTCGCTCGGAGTGTCTCATCATAGGGGGCGTGCTGTCGATGGTGACTGACAGCACGCCCCCTTTGGTGGGCGTGCCGGGGGCGTGCCTGCCAGACGGAGGCGTTCCCAAGGGAATGCCTACCGTCTGAAGCCGGCCCACTGACATCACTAGT
Source organism: Taudactylus pleione (assembly GCA_031769625.1). Classification (NCBI taxonomy): domain Eukaryota; kingdom Metazoa; phylum Chordata; class Amphibia; order Anura; family Myobatrachidae; genus Taudactylus; species Taudactylus pleione. The sequence goes on along the minus strand of JAUIMM010000446.1, from coordinate 4,799,073 downwards.
GATGTCAGTGGGAGTGATTTTGGCTCTGATAGAGCCAAAATCACTCCTGGCCCTGCGGTTGAGAAGTCCAACCGCAGGCTTTCACTCGCAGTTTCCGATGGTCGTGATGGTCAAGACCATCGCGACCATCTGTTTGCACGCTCATATATGCTGTGGGTGGTGACCCACAGCTATACGAGCGTCCAGGAGGACGCTCCATTTTAATGGAGGTGGGCCCTGATTCAGAGCGAGCGCTCTGGTCAGAGCATCCGGCTCTGAATCAGGGCCAATATCCTATTGTGACCGGCCCTGGCGACTTAATGCTTGAAACACAAGTAGACCGGGAGAGCATTACTGGAGTTGTAGTTCCACAAGAGCAATTCCACACCAACCATTCCATGACTGTAGCTGACATGGTATGATGAGACTTGTTGTTCCACAACAGAATTTTCCAGAATGGAAGTTCCGTAAAAGCCTAGTGCTGGCTGCCATGCTGGAACTTGCAGTTCTGCAACATCTGGCGAACAGCAAGGTACCAAATTCTGATCTATAGGATCCTTTCTTGTCTAATTTTGCTCTTTCCATGGAAAATGTGAGGCTGGGAGCACAGAGCTGGCGCGGTGGTCAGGACTTGGCCGGCGTACAGGCATGACACCATAACTGAGTAAATTCCATGTTTATATTCCTGTATCCAGCAGCTTCCTTATGTACCGAGCCGCACAGCTATATCAATCAGCTCTACGCTGGTATATTGGTCAGAGGTAAATGCTACTCACAGATAAACAAGTGATCGGCAGATGGTATTTCACAGAGGCCCAATGTCTCATCCTCAGCGTTATAGGCAGTCTCTTGTATACTCTCTTTTTTAGCTACAAGGATATATATGGAGGTTGTCTTAGTGATGCAACACATTAAAACTGGACAAGGTTTGGAATGTTTTACTAAACTGTTTGGGACCAGAAGGAAGCTCTAATGTTCTCAGCTGTTCCTGGACCCCAACCAGCCTTTGCTGATGACAATACCTTCTGATGGAATCATACACATCACACCAGAATTGTTCCATGCTATGGTACCACAACCAAATAACTTGATGTTCATGCATGTGAAAACCTATAGACGTGCAAAGATTTGGAGTTGCCAGTGTACAGGGGCACGTTGCAGTAAAGTGACTCTGATTCCCAAGGTATTGTTTCTGTTGAAAATACAAACACAGCCCTTTAAACGGACGCTCTCCTAGGGAAGAAGCTTCTCTGATCATGCGAAACACGTTGTCTACAAATGCCTCGCCAGTGAGCGCAAACATTCACCTCTCCCAATTTCGTTTTTGAAAACGTTAGTGATCGTCAAAAGTCAACGTTTTTTGGGGGGGAGTTTCTTTTTCCATTCAAATGTTGCTTTTTACTCTAATAATGATGATTTATTTTAAATTAATATAGCATTAGAACGTGTTTTACATTCCTTATTTATTTATAGACAATAGATTTAAACAGAAACTCTCCAAAGTTGCCCGAAGTAGATTTTTTTATTCTGATTTATTAACATAACATTTATTTTATAGAATAAACATAGTAATAAAACAGACTTAGGGCCTGATTCAGAGCCACTCGTAAGCGGCAGCTCGTTCGCTCCGAGCGATGTTTGGCCAACTGCGCATGCGTACGGATCGTTATACGCATGCGCGAACCAGTCAGTGCGGTCGAAATTCATGTGCTCGCAAAATAGCGAATGCTTGATAATTTGAGTGACAGAATGAGGCGTATGTGGGTGGTAACGGGAAGGTGCTTGAAAACGGGGAGTGGAGATCAGAACGCAGGCGTGCTTAAAGGTCAAAACGGGCGTTTTATGGGTGTGCATAATTAATATAGCAGCGTCATTGACCACGTCACTGGGTTATTTTATAGCCAGAACTGCTCGCAAAATTGTGGTAGCAAAAACCGACCACAAGAATAGCGAGCAGTTCATACCCTGGTCGATGTACTCGATTAATCTAATAAATAGCGGACATGACGTAGGATGCGAGCGGCCAGGGGGCGTAGTTTCCCAAAAAACGAACGCAAGTTTTGTTCGCTCGTTCAGACCTAGAGGCGTGAACAGACCGCAAAGAGCGAACGGTTCATTTGAATAGCCACCCCTATTTTCAGAACGAGCGAGCGCTAATTGCGTCCGGCTCTGAATGAGGGCCTTAGTCTGTAGGTAGATTAGATAAACCACTGAGAAAATATTGTCACAGTAAAGTATGAATAGACATGACCCTGATCTTACATGGAGATGGTAGAATGAATCATTAACGCACCTTTATCGGTGTAATGTATATTTCTAATAGCGACCGAGAGGCCAGTATCTAGCACAGCGCTTATTAGCAATAATTCTGGGGGGACCCAGCTGTCGGCACTCTCCGCTAATACTGGGGAAACGGCATAATCCATAGCATCTTTTGGCAGAAATGAAGACATTAAGGAGAATTTATTGTTCTGAAAACATGTTCTCTGTGTTTTCAGATGCCCTGGGGAGTGATCCCTCACAGAGCAGACAGCCGGCTCGGGAGAGACTGGAGGGGAATATAGGACAGAACGAGTTGCAATCAGAGGAAGTTTGGGAATGAGTTCCTGATGACAGCGCAGTGGTTATAGTAGAATCGGATCAGGAGAGCGGGCGAGTAGGGAGGGAAACGGGTGTTTTCCGTGCGAGCCTCACAGGCTTGGCCCCCCGCCACCAATTTCCCAAGCTGCCAATTCAAATACACCTTTCACAGCTAAATGTCCGTGATGTGACCCTGCACCGTTCCTGCCAGAAATTCAGCCCTGGACGGGAATGCTCATCCTTGATAGACCTTTAGGGGGTATATTTACTAAAGTGTGGGATCATAGAAGTGGAGATGTTGCCCATAGCAACCAATTAGATTCTACTTAACATTTATATAGCACCTTCTTGACGATAATAGCTAGAATCTGATTGGTTGCTATGGGCAACATCTACACCCACTATTAACTTTAATTACAATGTTAACATGTCTGGTGTCGGCAATTTCCACCAGATACAGAATAAGGTCATTATTCCGTGGAACAGTATTAAAATGTTTGCTCACCTCTAATTGTGGACCTGTCCTGTTAATACCCATTATAGGAATTATTACTGCTATGCATTAGTTTTACATATGGCAATATGTTTTTTGCATAAGATCGGAAGTTCAGTCCATGCTCACCTGGCCTCTTCCCTCCCCCCCAACGGCGGTGACATACCTCCTTTTTGGGAATCGGAGGCAATCACTGACAGTCTGCTGTTGGACTGCGTGCGAACATGCAGGACCCGTACTGTACATGCGCGGTACAGGTCAGGCACCTGCGCAGATTCCCGACCATAGGGCATCTGCGTTCAGCTGCTGAATAAGGCCCATTGCGCAATTTGTAAATGACATCCAATATGTGCAGCCAGTGGACACAAGATCTAATTGCTCATCAGCCAAAGCAACAATTAAATATACGCGTTCCTGTCCAAAATGTATATTGACAATGCATGCGCATTTATGTATTTATTCCGAGGGGCGCGAGTCTTACGTGTGACTCAGCACAGCGCCCTAAATGCAGCCGCAGTCATCGTCATCATTTCAAATTAAACAAATTAATAGCGAGATAGAAAATGTTTACCTGTCCCCCTCTGTTCTTCCCCCTAAAATAATTTACGCACCATCCCTGATAGCCTAGGTTGTTTGGCGCTAATGCATGGGGACAAACATCGTGGGGTTCCCCCACAGCACTAGGCTATGACAGCCACAAGTCAGGGTCAGCAGAGGGCTGAATTTCCTCTGGGAATCGAGCCTGCCCTAAAATGCGGGTGAGGGTGTTTCCTATAGACTGGCAATATCAGGCAGAAGTGTTTGGAAGGCAGTAAAAAGATATTGCTGTAAATGTCTAAATTGAGGTTTACAAACTGCTGACAAATATAATAATGGTTTATGTGACCACATTTGTCCTATATACCTATATATACCCTGCACCTACAGTATACCTCCCAATAGTTTGTATAAGAGATAAGACCTCAGGACGCAGAATAATCCGTCTCGCCAGTGTCAGGATCTATCACAGTACTCCTGTGTCAGTATATTCTGTAAAGTGGTTACTGGAATCAGGATTCGGCCTGAGAGCTGACCGACAAGATCAGCTGCCAATATGTAGGGTGAGCGCCTTCTACCATCCCTGGTGATTTCATCTCCAAATGCGTCCCCCAATAAGCCAGAAACCCATCTGACCAATTTCAGTCAGGTCAGTCTTATTAGACATCAGCTGGGAGTTGGGCCCCAGACTCTGTTATATTGGGTAAGTTGCAGCTTTGTAGTCTGATAATAAGGAATGGGTATGATATACCGTTGGCCGCATGGCCGGCGGTTCGATTCCCGTCAGCGGCAGCCCGACAGGAGCAGAGTGCGACGCAGCGGAAGGCCGACAGCGCTGTAAATCCCGTTCGTGGATAGGTAAGTATTTACTAACCTAACCCCCCTAACCCTAACCCTCCTTAGGGGTGCCTAACCCTAACTTCCCCACAAGTGCCTAACCCTAAGTCCCCCCCGGGAGCCCTAAACCTAACCCCCCTGTGGCTGTCCGCTCGCGGCGCCCAGCATCACGATCGTAGTCTCCCGGCGTCGGGGAAATGCGGGCGTCTACATCCAGATGCCCTTGCCGGGATAAGACAGTCGGGAAGCCGGCTGCCGGTATATAGGCAGTCGGCGTCCCAATTGCTTCCCGATAATAACACTGGTGACTGATTATACTGTACAGTTTAGGTGCGTACGCACGGTACGATATCTATGAACGATAACGATATCGTTCAACGATATATATCGTTCGTTTTTATGCAGTGAACGACCAACGATGCGCGTTCCCGCATGAACGATAACGATATCTATGATCGTCCGTACATGCAGGCCACTTGCCTGGTCAGAGATGTGGCAGGATGACTTCACTGAAAGATATCTTTCAAGTCGTTGGTGGTACAGATGGTACCGTGGGTATGCAGCTATAGTCACAGCCTGATAGCAATCCCACGGGGACCTACTGTAGGCAAGACGCTGGTTTGGGCCTATTTCTCCCTCCTCCCTTTTTTTCAAAACCCCCAACAAAATAAAACATGTTAGGTGATCTGGTCTAATCAGACCCCACTGGGCACAAGATGGGACCCTAGGTTGCCTAATGGATGGTCCTGGGCCAGTATATCACTGCACCTAGACCCTCGCCCCCCATTTCCGCCTGTGCTGAGCGATCAGCCGCAGAGCGCGTTGTCCGTGTGTTCAGGATCTGCAGGTCCTACAGATTTTTTTAGGCATTAGAGTTTCCAATAGAAGGTTTTATATCTACTCGTGTTCCTTCCCCTGGTGTCTGCTCTCCAAAAATAAGACTGCAAGGCGCACATTAATTGTGAAGGATGGTCCTCAGACAGGGGCCAAAAGGTTGTCTCTGGGGTGTGGTTTCCAGGACATTTTTGCATGCTCCGTTCACCAGGTCACTGGATCCAGAAGCTAATGACATCCTGCTGACTTCCTCCGCTGGCTGGACTGGGACGAAATGAGACCCGCAGGCAATGTCCAGCAATGTCGCAGGGAAACAGACTGACCCTCCACCTCTCCCTGTAGGCAGTCGTCATGTCTGCGCACGGCAGAACGTTACCAGGGATTATATAGCTAAAGGCAGGTTGTGCGATAGGTCTCTCTCATTGTTTGGGGTAACACCTGGGGCACATTGTCTCCAGCTATGTTGGTGCATCATGCACAGACCCCCTTTATGCTCCCAGCAATGTGGCCCATAGAAGCTATATATATTATTTGTTGACCATTATCTGCAAATTAATAGGGACAAAGCTTTTTCTTAGCTGCATTTTTCTGTGATATGTCCATGAAAAAGACATTATTACATTTATAGACTAATGTGAATGATCCTTCCAGGGCCATAACTAGGATTGTGTGACTGGTACTCCCACACAGAGCGCAGACCTCTCTGGCCGGCACCGTCGCTGGCCCTTGTCTCTGGCGAGCAGGGTGCCTGGAACGACAGCTTGCAATCAGTAACCCAGTAGCATCCACTGGACCAGGCTTGGTCGGGTGCCGCTTCCGACCCCCTGGAAAGGCAGGTAAACCTCCCGGCTGCCACCTGCCCCCACGACTACCTACTAGAAACCCCCGCAGCGAGGGATCCCGATGACGCGATTCGCGCTGAATCGCGTCATCGTGGCACCGCCCCCTGCTTCACAATGCCTTTATTTTCGGCATTATTAGGTGGGGGCGGGGCAACGATGACGCGATCTATTGCCCGGCCCCGCCCCCCACTTTGCAGGAGGGTGCTGAATGTCGGCAAGTATGCTCTGGACACTACAGGCCGGCACCCTGCCACGTATACAGCTGCACAGAGCATCTTCTAGATGCTCCATGCACTGCTATGCTTCCAGGTGCTGCCTGGCCCCGCCCGCTATGTGCGACACCATGATGTCATGTACAATGGTGGCGGGTCTGGCACTGGGTTCATTAAAGCCCTGTTACAGCACTAGATCCATCATGTCATGCACAATGGTGGCGGGTCTGGCACTGGGCGCATTGAAGCCCTGTTATGGCACTAGATCAATCATGTCATGCACAATGGTGGCGGGTCTGGCACTGGGCGCATTGAAGCCCTGTTATGGCACTAGATCCATCATGTCATGCACAATGGTGGCGGGTCTGGCACTGGGCGCATTGAAGCCCTGTTACACACTAGATCCACCTACAGAAACCTTGTTACGACTTTTACTTTCCATAGATTGTCAAGTATGATAGCCTGAGGGTCTTCTCTGCATCCTACCTGGGCTGTGTCCAACCTAGAGGGGGCGATCTGAGGACATCACTAAACCATCCAATCAGTAGTAGCGACGGGCACCAATCTCTAGGCCTGGAAAAAACACAAAAACTTACTTTATCCAGTATAACTTACACTCCTCTGTAACTTACATATAAAAGTGATGCTTATAATGTTACTACACTATGTAGACAAAAGTGATTGGACACCCCATACCATTGCACACGAGTTCCAATGGCCATTAATGTGGCGGTTGTGACAAGAACACTTGGTAGGGAGGCCCATGCACTCGCAGTTCTCCGGAAACAATAAATGTTTTTATCAGGGTGACAATGCCACCTGTCATGTTTCCAGGGCGACGCTGGACTGGTATACAGAAAATTCTGTAACCTGGATGGACTGACCAGCTCAGAGTCCAGATCTGAACCCCACTGAGAACCTCTGGGACGTATTGGAGTGACGGGCGCGTTCTAGGCCGACTAGACCTTCCTTGGTCACTGTACATAAGGCAGAATAATGGCAGAACATAGCGCCTGCTGCTGTCCAGGGACTTGTGGTCAGTTTGCCAAGAAGGGTGTCTGCAGTAATCACTGCACGTGGTGACCTACACAGTACTGACACCAATAACATCTCACTGATCTATTTGCTGTCAGTGTCCAATCACCTTCATCTACATAGTGTAATATAAATGAAAAACATACTTGCTGAAATTTTACTTTAGGCCTCCTGGAAATATCGGAAGGAAGGTCATGGTGGGAAGAGTAGGGGGAGTGGTGAGAGAGGCAGGGAATCCCGTCATGGCAGCCACAATCCTCGCTGTTCAATTGTGCAATCAGTGGAAAGAACTGAGCTTCACTGTGCAATAATATAAATAGAGCATTGATTGTTGTTGTCAAATAAACAAAAACATGTAATATGTATTTACAATACTGACAGGTTTCTCTTTTATATAAGCATCTTGAATTGCGTATGCATCGCAATGCACGTGCGCAAACACACAACTGCGATCTGGACTGTGATCGCAGTGAATAGGCAGACCCATCGCATAGTGATTGACAGGAAGTACCATTTGGGAGGGGTGACGGGGGGTGGTTGGCGTACCGCAGGAGTGCCAGTGCGTTTAAACACCGTTACATGGAAGTGCATAAATTAGCCACTGCGATGCCGTACGCAGTATGGGCAGTCACTGCGTGTGATAAGGTTAGTAATTCCTGAGTAAGGTCAGAGCCTGTGTAAGTGTGTGTGAGGATGTGATGGTACTCCATGTTACTGATGGTGTCTCAGTCTTGTGTAATCACTGCGTGTGATGAGGTTAGTAATTCCTGAGTAAGGTCAGAGCCTGTGTAAGTGTGTGTGAGGATGTGATGGTACTCCATATTACTGATGGTCTCTCAGTCTTGTGTAATCACTGTGTGTGATGAGGTTAGTAATTCCTGAGTAAGGTCAGAGCCTGTGTAAGTGTGTGTGAGGCTGTGATGGTACTCCATGTTACTGATGGTGTCTCAGTCTTCTGTAATCACTGCGTGTGATGAGGTTAGTAATTCCTGAGTAAGGTCAGAGCTTGTGTAAGTGTGTGAGGCTGTGATAGTACTCCATGTTACTGATGGTATCTCAATCTTGTGTAATCACTGTGTGTGATAAGGTTAGTAATTACTGAGTAAGGTCAGAGCTTGTGTAAGTGTTTGTGAGGATGTGATGGTACTCCATGTTACTGATGGTCTCTCAGTCTTGTGTAATCACTGTGTGTGATGAGGTTAGTAATTCCTGAGTAAGGTCAGAGCCTGTGTAAGTGTGTGTGAGGATGTGATGGTACTCCATGTTACTGATGGTGTCTCAGTCTTGTGTAATCACTGCGTGTGATGAGGTTAGTAATTCCTGAGTAAGGTCAGAGCCTGTGTAAGTGTGTGTGAGGCTGTGATGTACTCCATATTACTGATGGTCTCTCAGTCTTGTGTAATCACTGTGTGTGATGAGGTTAGTAATTCCTGAGTAAGGTCAGAGCCTGTGTAAGTGTGTGTGAGGCTGTGATGGTACTCCATGTTACTGATGGTGTCTCAGTCTTCTGTAATCACTGCGTGTGATGAGGTTAGTAATTCCTGAGTAAGGTCAGAGCTTGTGTAAGTGTGTGAGGCTGTGATAGTACTCCATGTTACTGATGGTATCTCAATCTTGTGTAATCACTGTGTGTGATAAGGTTAGTAATTACTGAGTAAGGTCAGAGCTTGTGTAAGTGTTTGTGAGGATGTGATGGTACTCCATGTTACTGATGGTCTCTCAGTCTTGTGTAATCACTGTGTGTGATGAGGTTAGTAATTCCTGAGTAAGGTCAGAGCCTGTGTAAGTGTGTGTGAGGATGTGATGGTACTCCATGTTACTGATGGTTTTTCAGTCTTGTGTAATCACTGTGTGTGATGAGGTTAGTAATTCCTGAGTAAGGTCAGAGCTTGTATAAGTGTTTGTGAGGCTGTGATGGTACTCCATGTTACTGATGGTATCTCAGTCTTGTGTAGTCACTGTGTGTGATGAGGTTAGTAATTCCTGAGTAAGGTCAGAGCTGTGTAAGTGTGTGTGAGGATGTGATGGTACTCCATGTTACTGATGGTGTCTCAGTATTGTGTAGTCACTGCGTGTGATGAGGTTAGCAATTCCTGAGTAAGGTCAGAGCCTGTGTAAGTGTGTGTGAGGCTGTGATGTACTCCATGTTACTGATGGTTTCTCAGTCTTGTGTAATCACTGCGTGTGATGAGTTAGTAATTCCTGAGTAAGGTCAGAGCTTGTGTAAGTGTGTGTGAGGCTGTGATGGTACTCCATGTTACTGATGGTCTCTCAGTCTTGTGTAATCACTGTGTGTGATGAGGTTAGTAATTCCTGAGTAAGGTCAGAGCCTGTGTAAGTGTGTGTGAGGATGTGATGGTACTCCATGTTACTGATGGTTTTTTAGTCTTGTGTAATCACTGTGTGTGATGAGGTTAGTAATTCCTGAGTAAGGTCAGAGCTTGTATAAGTGTTTGTGAGGCTGTGATGGTACTCCATGTTACTGATGGTATCTCAGTCTTGTGTAATCACTGTGTGTGATGAGGTTATAGTAATTCCTGAGTAAGGTCAGAGCCTGTGTAAGTGTGTGTGAGGCTGTGATGTACTCCATGTTACTGATGGTATCTCAGTCTTGTGTAATCACTGCGTGTGATGAGGTTAGCAATTCCTGAGTAAGGTCAGAGCCTGTGTAAGTGTGTGTGAGGCTGTGATGTACTCCATGTTACTGATGGTTTCTCAGTCTTGTGTAATCACTGCGTGTGATGAGTTAGTAATTCCTGAGTAAGGTCAGAGCTTGTGTAAGTGTGTGTGAGGCTGTGATGGTACTCCATGTTACTGATGGTATCTCAGTCTTGTGTAGTCACTGTGTGTGATGAGGTTAGAAGTTCCTGAGTAAGGTCAGAGCTTGTGTAAGTGTGCGTGAGGCTGTGATGGTACTCCATGTTACTGATGGTATCTCAGTCTTGTGTAATCATTGCGTGTGATGAGGTTAGACAATCCTGAGTAAGGTCAGAGCCTGTGTAAGTATGTGTGAGGCTGTGATAGTACTCCATATTACTGATGGTATCTCAGTCTTGTGTAATCACTGTGTATGATGTGGTTAGTAATTCCTGAGTAAGGTCAGAGCCTGTGTAAGTGTGTGTGAGGCTGTGATGGTACTCCATGTTACTGATGATATCTCAGTCTTGTGTAGTCACTGTGTGTGATGAGGTTATAGTAATTCCTGAGTAAGGTCAGAGCTTGTGTAAGTGTGTGTGAGGTTGTGATGGTACTCCATGTTACTGATGGTATCTCAGTCTTGTGTAATCACTGTGTATGATGTGGTTAGTAATTCCTGAGTAAGGTCAGAGCCTGTGTAAGTGTGTGTGAGGCTGTGATGGTACTCCATGTTACTGATGGTATCTCAGTCTTGTGTAGTCACTGTGTGTGATGAGGTTATAGTAATTCCTGAGTAAGGTCAGAGCTTGTGTAAGTGTGTGTGAGGTTGTGATGGTACTCCATGTTACTGATGGTATCTCAGTCTTGTGTAATCACTGCGTGTGATGAGGTTAGTAATTCCTGAGTAATGTCAGAGCCTGTGTAAGTGTGTGTGAGGCTGTGATGGTACTCCATGTTACTGATGGTGTCTCAGTCTTGTGTAATCACTGTGTGTGATGAGGTTAGTAATTAATGAGTAAGGTCAGAGCCTGTGTAAGTGTGTGTGAGGATGTGATGGTACTCCATGTTACTGATGGTATCTCAGTCTTGTGTAGTCACTACGTGTGATGAGGTTAGTAATTCCTGAGTAAGGTCAGAGCCTGTGTAAGTGTGTGTGAGGATGTGATGGTACTCCATGTTACTGATGTTTTCTCAGTCTTGTGTAGTCACTGTGTGTGATGAGGTTAGTAATTCCTGAATAAGGTCAGAGCCTGTGTAAGTGTGTGTGAGGCTGTGATGGTACTCCATGTTACTGATGGTATCTCAGTCTTCTGTAATAACTGTGTGTGAGGAGGTTAGTAATTCCTGAGTAAGGTCAGAGACTGTGTAAGTGTGTGTGAGGATGTGATGGTACTCCATCTTACTGATGGTCTCTCAGTCTTGTGTAATCACTGTGTGTGATGAGGTTAGTAATTCCTGAGTAAGGTCAGAGCCTGTGTAAGTGTTTGTGAGGCTGTGATGGTACTCCATGTTACTGATGGTATCTCAGTCTTGTGTAGTCACTGTGTGTGATGAGGTTAGTAATTCCTGAGTAAGGTCAGAGCTTGTGTAAGTGTGTGTGAGGCTGTGATGGTACTCCATGTTACTGATGGTGTCTCAGTATTGTGTAGTCACTGCGTGTGATGAGGTTAGCAATTCCTGAGTAAGGTCAGAGCCTGTGTAAGTGTGTGTGAGGCTGTGATGTACTCCATGTTACTGATGGTATCTCAGTCTTGTGTAATCACTGCGTGTGATGAGGTTAGCAATTCCTGAGTAAGGTCAGAGCCTGTGTAAGTGTGTGTGAGGCTGTGATGATACTCCATGTTACTGATGGTTTCTCAGTCTTGTGTAATCACTGCGTGTGATGAGTTAGTAATTCCTGAGTAAGGTCAGAGCTTGTGTAAGTGTGTGTGAGGCTGTGATGGTACTCCATGTTACTGATGGTATCTCAGTCTTGTGTAGTCACTGTGTGTGATGAGGTTAGAAGTTCCTGATTAAGGTCAGAGCTTGTGTAAGTGTGTGTGAGGCTGTGATGGTACTCCATGTTACTGATGGTATCTCAGTCTTGTGTAATCATTGCGTGTGATGAGGTTAGCAAATCCTGAGTAAGGTCAGAGCCTGTGTAAGTATGTGTGAGGCTGTGATAGTACTCCATGTTACTGATGGTATCTCAGTCTTGTGCAATCACTGTGTGTGATGAGGTTAGTAATTCCTGAGTAAGGTCAGAGCCTGTGTAAGTGTGTGTGAGGCTGTGATGGTACTCCATGTTACTGATGGTATCTCAGTCTTGTGTAGTCACTGTGTGTGATGAGGTTATAGTAATTCCTGAGTAAGGTCAGAGCTTGTGTAAGTGTGTGTGAGGTTGTGATGGTACTCCATGTTACTGATGGTATCTCAGTCTTGTGTAATCACTGCGTGTGATGAGGTTAGTAATTCCTGAGTAAGGTCAGAGCTTGTGTAAGTGTGCGTGAGGCTGCAATGGTACTCCATGTTACTGATGGTATCTCAGTCTTGTGTAATCATTGCGTGTGATGAGGTTAGACAATCCTGAGTAAGGTCAGAGCCTGTGTAAGTATGTGTGAGGCTGTGATAGTACTCCATATTACTGATGGTATCTCAGTCTTGTGTAATCACTGTGTATGATGTGGTTAGTAATTCCTGAGTAAGGTCAGAGCCTGTGTAAGTGTGTGTGAGGCTGTGATGGTACTCCATGTTACTGATGATATCTCAGTCGTGTGTAGTCACTGTGTGTGATGAGGTTATAGTAATTCCTGAGTAAGGTCAGAGCTTGTGTAAGTGTGTGTGAGGTTGTGATGGTACTCAATGTTACTGATGGTATCTCAGTCTTGTGTAATCACTGTGTATGATGTGGTTAGTAATTCCTGAGTAAGGTCAGAGCCTGTGTAAGTGTGTGTGAGGCTGTGATGGTACTCCATGTTACTGATGGTATCTCAGTCTTGTGTAGTCACTGTGTGTGATGAGGTTAGTAATTCCTAAGTAAGGTCAGAGCTTGTGTAAGTGTGTGGGAGGCTGTGATGGTACTCCTTGTTACTGATGGTATCTCAGTCTTGTGTAATCACTGTGTGTGATGAGGTTAGTAATTACTGAGTAAGGTCAGAGCCTGTGTAAGTATGCGTGAGGCTGCGATGGTACTCCATGTTACTGATGGTATCTCAGTCTTGTGTAATAACTGTGTATGATGTGGTTAGTAATTCCTGAGTAAGGTCAGAGCCTGTGTAAGTGTGTGTGAGGCTGTGATGGTACTCCATGTTACTGATGGTATCTCAGTCTTGTGTAGTCACTGTGTGTGATGAGGTTATAGTAATTCCTGAGTAAGGTCAGAGCTTGTGTAAGTGTGTGTGAGGTTGTGATGGTACTCCATGTTACTGATGGTATCTCAGTCTTGTGTAATCACTGCGTGTGATGAGGTTAGTAATTCCTGAGTAATGTCAGAGCCTGTGTAAGTGTGTGTGAGGCTGTGATGGTACTCCATGTTACTGATGGTGTCTCAGTCTTGTGTAATCACTGTGTGTGATGAGGTTAGTAATTAATGAGTAAGGTCAGAGCCTGTGTAAGTGTGTGTGAGGATGTGATGGTACTCCATGTTACTGATGGTATCTCAGTCTTGTGTAATCACTGCGTGTGATGAGGTTAGCAATTCCTGAGTAAGGTCAGAGCCTGTGTAAGTGTGTGTGAGGCTGTGATGTACTCCATGTTACTGATGGTTTCTCAGTCTTGTGTAATCACTGCATGTGATGAGTTAGTAATTCCTGAGTAAGGTCAGAGCTTGTGTAAGTGTGTGTGAGGCTGTGATGGTACTCCATGTTACTGATGGTCTCTCAGTCTTGTGTAATCACTGTGTGTGATGAGGTTAGTAATTCCTGAGTAAGGTCAGAGCCTGTGTAAGTGTGTGTGAGGATGTGATGGTACTCCATGTTACTGATGGTTTTTCAGTCTTGTGTAATCACTGTGTGTGATGAGGTTAGTAATTCCTGAGTAAGGTCAGAGCTTGTATAAGTGTTTGTGAGGCTGTGATGGTACTCCATGTTACTGATGGTATCTCAGTCTTGTGTAGTCACTGTGTGTGATGAGGTTAGTAATTCCTGAGTAAGGTCAGAGCTTGTGTAAGTGTGTGTGAGGCTGTGATGGTACTCCATGTTACTGATGGTGTCTCAGTATTGTGTAGTCACTGCGTGTGATGAGGTTAGCAATTCCTGAGTAAGGTCAGAGCCTGTGTAAGTGTGTGTGAGGCTGTGATGTACTCCATGTTACTGATGGTATCTCAGTCTTGTGTAATCACTGCGTGTGATGAGGTTAGCAATTCCTGAGTAAGGTCAGAGCCTGTGTAAGTGTGTGTGAGGCTGTGATGTACTCCATGTTACTGATGGATTCTCAGTCTTGTGTAATCACTGCGTGTGATGAGTTAGTAATTCCTGAGTAAGGTCAGAGCTTGTGTAAGTGTGTGTGAGGCTGTGATGGTACTCCATGTTACTGATGGTATCTCAGTCTTGTGTAGTCACTGTGTGTGATGAGGTTAGAAGTTCCTGAGTAAGGTCAGAGCTTGTGTAAGTGTGTGTGAGGCTGTGATGGTACTCCATGTTACTGATGGTATCTCAGTCTTGTGTAATCATTGCGTGTGATGAGGTTAGACAATCCTGAGTAAGGTCAGAGCCTGTGTAAGTATGTGTGAGGCTGTGATAGTACTCCATATTACTGATGGTATCTCAGTCTTGTGTAATCACTGTGTATGATGTGGTTAGTAATTCCTGAGTAAGGTCAGAGCCTGTGTAAGTGTGTGTGAGGCTGTGATGGTACTCCATGTTACTGATGATATCTCAGTCTTGTGTAGTCACTGTGTGTGATGAGGTTATAGTAATTCCTGAGTAAGGTCAGAGCTTGTGTAAGTGTGTGTGAGGTTGTGATGGTACTCCATGTTACTGATGGTATCTCAGTCTTGTGTAATCACTGTGTATGATGTGGTTAGTAATTCCTGAGTAAGGTCAGAGCCTGTGTAAGTGTGTGTGAGGCTGTGATGGTACTCCATGTTACTGATGGTATCTCAGTCTTGTGTAGTCACTGTGTGTGATGAGGTTAGTAATTCCTAAGTAAGGTCAGAGCTTGTGTAAGTGTGTGTGAGGCTGTGATGGTACTCCTTGTTACTGATGGTATCTCAGTCTTGTGTAATCACTGTGTGTGATGAGGTTAGTAATTACTGAGTAAGGTCAGAGCCTGTGTAAGTATGCGTGAGGCTGCGATGGTACTCCATGTTACTGATGGTATCTCAGTCTTGTGTAATCACTGTGTATGATGTGGTTAGTAATTCCTGAGTAAGGTCAGAGCCTGTGTAAGTGTGTGTGAGGCTGTGATGGTACTCCATGTTACTGATGGTATCTCAGTCTTGTGTAGTCACTGTGTGTGATGAGGTTAGTAATTACTGAGTAAGGTCAGAGCCTGTGTAAGTATGCGTGAGGCTGCGATGGTACTCCATGTTACTGATGGTATCTCAGTCTTGTGTAATCACTGTGTATGATGTGGTTAGTAATTCCTGAGTAAGGTCAGAGCCTGTGTAAGTGTGTGTGAGGCTGTGATGGTACTCCATGTTACTGATGGTATCTCAGTCTTGTGTAGTCACTGTGTGTGATGAGGTTAGTAATTCCTAAGTAAGGTCAGAGCTTGTGTAAGTGTGTGTGAGGCTGTGATGGTACTCCTTGTTACTGATGGTATCTCAGTCTTGTGTAATCACTGTGTGTGATGAGGTTAGTAATTACTGAGTAAGGTCAGAGCCTGTGTAAGTATGCGTGAGGCTGCGATGGTACTCCATGTTACTGATGGTATCTCAGTCTTGTGTAATCACTGTGTATGATGTGGTTAGTAATTCCTGAGTAAGGTCAGAGCCTGTGTAAGTGTGTGTGAGGCTGTGATGGTACTCCATGTTACTGATGGTATCTCAGTCTTGTGTAGTCACTGTGTGTGATGAGGTTATAGTAATTCCTGAGTAAGGTCAGAGCTTGTGTAAGTGTGTGTGAGGTTGTGATGGTACTCCATGTTACTGATGGTATCTCAGTCTTGTGTAATCACTGCGTGTGATGAGGTTAGTAATTCCTGAGTAATGTCAGAGCCTGTGTAAGTGTGTGTGAGGCTGTGATGGTACTCCATGTTACTGATGGTGTCTCAGTCTTGTGTAATCACTGTGTGTGATGAGGTTAGTAATTAATAAGTAAGGTCAGAGCCTGTGTAAGTGTGTGTGAGGATGTGATGGTACTCCATGTTACTGATGGTATCTCAGTCTTGTGTAGTCACTACGTGTGATGAGGTTAGTAATTCCTGAGTAAGGTCAGAGCCTGTGTAAGTGTGTGTGAGGATGTGATGGTACTCCATGTTACTGATGTTTTCTCAGTCTTGTGTAGTCACTGTGTGTGATGAGGTTAGTAATTCCTGAATAAGGTCAGAGCCTGTGTAAGTGTGTGTGAGGCTGTGATGGTACTCCATGTTACTGATGGTATCTCAGTCTTCTGTAATAACTGTGTGTGATGAGGTTAGTAATTCCTGAGTAAGGTCAGAGACTGTGTAAGTGTGTGTGAGGATGTGATGGTACTCCATCTTACTGATGGTCTCTCAGTCTTGTGTAATCACTGTGTGTGATGAGGTTAGTAATTCCTGAGTAAGGTCAGAGCCTGTGTAAGTGTTTGTGAGGCTGTGATGGTACTCCATGTTGCTGATGGTATCTCAGTCTTGTGTAGTCACTGTGTGTGATGAGGTTAGTAATTCCTGAGTAAGGTCAGAGCTTGTGTAAGTGTGTGTGAGGCTGTGATGGTACTCCATGTTACTGATGGTGTCTCAGTATTGTGTAGTCACTGCGAGTGATGAGGTTAGCAATTCCTGAGTAAGGTCAGAGCCTGTGTAAGTGTGTGTGAGGCTGTGATGTACTCCATGTTACTGATGGTATCTCAGTCTTGTGTAATCACTGCGTGTGATGAGGTTAGCAATTCCTGAGTAAGGTCAGAGCCTGTGTAAGTGTGTGTGAGGCTGTGATGATACTCCATGTTACTGATGGTTTCTCAGTCTTGTGTAATCACTGCGTGTGATGAGTTAGTAATTCCTGAGTAAGGTCAGAGCTTGTGTAAGTGTGTGTGAGGCTGTGATGGTACTCCATGTTACTGATGGTATCTCAGTCTTGTGTAGTCACTGTGTGTGATGAGGTTAGAAGTTCCTGATTAAGGTCAGAGCTTGTGTAAGTGTGTGTGAGGCTGTGATGGTACTCCATGTTACTGATGGTATCTCAGTCTTGTGTAATCATTGCGTGTGATGAGGTTAGCAAATCCTGAGTAAGGTCAGAGCCTGTGTAAGTATGTGTGAGGCTGTGATAGTACTCCATGTTACTGATGGTATCTCAGTCTTGTGCAATCACTGTGTGTGATGAGGTTAGTAATTCCTGAGTAAGGTCAGAGCCTGTGTAAGTGTGTGTGAGGCTGTGATGGTACTCCATGTTACTGATGGTATCTCAGTCTTGTGTAGTCACTGTGTGTGATGAGGTTATAGTAATTCCTGAGTAAGGTCAGAGCTTGTGTAAGTGTGTGTGAGGTTGTGATGGTACTCCATGTTACTGATGGTATCTCAGTCTTGTGTAATCACTGCGTGTGATGAGGTTAGTAATTCCTGAGTAAGGTCAGAGCTTGTGTAAGTGTGCGTAGGCTGCAATGGTACTCCATGTTACTGATGGTATCTCAGTCTTGTGTAATCATTGCGTGTGATGAGGTTAGACAATCCTGAGTAAGGTCAGAGTCTGTGTAAGTATGTGTGAGGCTGTGATAGTACTCCATATTACTGATGGTATCTCAGTCTTGTGTAATCACTGTGTATTATGTGGTTAGTAATTCCTGAGTAAGGTCAGAGCCTGTGTAAGTGTGTGTGAGGCTGTGATGGTACTCCATGTTACTGATGATATCTCAGTCTTGTGTAGTCACTGTGTGTGATGAGGTTATAGTAATTCCTGAGTAAGGTCAGAGCTTGTGTAAGTGTGTGTGAGGTTGTGATGGTACTCAATGTTACTGATGGTATCTCAGTCTTGTGTAATCACTGTGTATGATGTGGTTAGTAATTCCTGAGTAAGGTCAGAGCCTGTGTAAGTGTGTGTGAGGCTGTGATGGTACTCCATGTTACTGATGGTATCTCAGTCTTGTGTAGTCACTGTGTGTGATGAGGTTAGTAATTCCTAAGTAAGGTCAGAGCTTGTGTAAGTGTGTGTGAGGCTGTGATGGTACTCCTTGTTACTGATGGTATCTCAGTCTTGTGTAATCACTGTGTGTGATGAGGTTAGTAATTACTGAGTAAGGTCAGAGCCTGTGTAAGTATGCGTGAGGCTGCGATCGTACTCCATGTTACTGATGGTATCTCAGTCTTGTGTAATCACTGTGTATGATGTGGTTAGTAATTCCTGAGTAAGGTCAGAGCCTGTGTAAGTGTGTGTGAGGCTGTGATGGTACTCCATGTTACTGATGGTATCTCAGTCTTGTGTAGTCACTGTGTGTGATGAGGTTATAGTAATTCCTGAGTAAGGTCAGAGCTTGTGTAAGTGTGTGTGAGGTTGTGATGGTACTCCATGTTACTGATGGTATCTCAGTCTTGTGTAATCACTGCGTGTGATGAGGTTAGTAATTCCTGAGTAATGTCAGAGCCTGTGTAAGTGTGTGTGAGGCTGTGATGGTACTCCATGTTACTGATGGTGTCTCAGTCTTGTGTAATCACTGTGTGTGATGAGGTTAGTAATTAATGAGTAAGGTCAGAGCCTGTGTAAGTGTGTGTGAGGATGTGATGGTACTCCATGTTACTGATGGTATCTCAGTCTTGTGTAGTCACTACGTGTGATGAGGTTAGTAATTCCTGAGTAAGGTCAGAGCCTGTGTAAGTGTGTGTGAGGATGTGATGGTACTCCATGTTACTGATGTTTTCTCAGTCTTGTGTAGTCACTGTGTGTGATGAGGTTAGTAATTCCTGAATAAGGTCAGAGCCTGTGTAAGTGTGTGTGAGGCTGTGATGGTACTCCATGTTACTGATGGTATCTCAGTCTTCTGTAATAACTGTGTGTGATGAGGTTAGTAATTCCTGAGTAAGGTCAGAGACTGTGTAAGTGTGTGTGAGGATGTGATGGTACTCCATCTTACTGATGGTCTCTCAGTCTTGTGTAATCACTGTGTGTGATGAGGTTAGTAATTCCTGAGTAAGGTCAGAGCCTGTGTAAGTGTTTGTGAGGCTGTGATGGTACTCCATGTTACTGATGGTATCTCAGTCTTGTGTAGTCACTGTGTGTGATGAGGTTAGTAATTCCTGAGTAAGGTCAGAGCTTGTGTAAGTGTGTGTGAGGCTGTGATGGTACTCCATGTTACTGATGGTGTCTCAGTATTGTGTAGTCACTGCGTGTGATGAGGTTAGCAATTCCTGAGTAAGGTCAGAGCCTGTGTAAGTGTGTGTGAGGCTGTGATGTACTCCATGTTACTGATGGTATCTCAGTCTTGTGTAATCACTGCGTGTGATGAGGTTAGCAATTCCTGAGTAAGGTCAGAGCCTGTGTAAGTGTGTGTGAGGCTGTGATGATACTCCATGTTACTGATGGTTTCTCAGTCTTGTGTAATCACTGCGTGTGATGAGTTAGTAATTCCTGAGTAAGGTCAGAGTTTGTGTAAGTGTGTGTGAGGCTGTGATGGTACTCCATGTTACTGATGGTATCTCAGTCTTGTGTAGTCACTGTGTGTGATGAGGTTAGAAGTTCCTGATTAAGGTCAGAGCTTGTGTAAGTGTGTGTGAGGCTGTGATGGTACTCCATGTTACTGATGGTATCTCAGTCTTGTGTAATCATTGCGTGTGATGAGGTTAGCAAATCCTGAGTAAGGTCAGAGCCTGTGTAAGTATATGTGAGGCTGTGATAGTACTCCATGTTACTGATGGTATCTCAGTCTTGTGCAATCACTGTGTGTGATGAGGTTAGTAATTCCTGAGTAAGGTCAGAGCCTGTGTAAGTGTGTGTGAGGCTGTGATGGTACTCCATGTTACTGATGGTATCTCAGTCTTGTGTAGTCACTGTGTGTGATGAGGTTATAGTAATTCCTGAGTAAGGTCAGAGCTTGTGTAAGTGTGTGTGAGGTTGTGATGGTACTCCATGTTACTGATGGTATCTCAGTCTTGTGTAATCACTGCGTGTGATGAGGTTAGTAATTCCTGAGTAAGGTCAGAGCTTGTGTAAGTGTGCGTGAGGCTGCAATGGTACTCCATGTTACTGATGGTATCTCAGTCTTGTGTAATCATTGCGTGTGATGAGGTTATACAATCCTGAGTAAGGTCAGAGCCTGTGTAAGTATGTGTGAGGCTGTGATAGTACTCCATATTACTGATGGTATCTCAGTCTTGTGTAATCACTGTGTATGATGTGGTTAGTAATTCCTGAGTAAGGTCAGAGCTTGTGTAAGTGTGCGTGAGGCTGCAATGGTACTCCATGTTACTGATGGTATCTCAGTCTTGTGTAATCACTGTGTGTGATGAGGTTAGTAATTCCTAAGTAAGGTCAGAGCTTGTGAAAGTGTGTGTGAGGCTGTGATGGTACTCCTTGTTACTGATGGTATCTCAGTCTTGTGTAATCACTGTGTGTGATGAGGTTAGTAATTACTGAGTATGGTCAGAGCCTGTGTAAGTATGTGTGAGGCTGCGATGGTACTCCATGTTACTGATGGTATCTCAGTCTTGTGTAATCACTGTGTGTGATGAGGTTAGTAATTCCTGAGTAAGGTCAGAGCCTGTGTAAGTATGTGTGAGGCTGTGATGGTACTCCATGTTACTGATGGTATCTCAGTCTTGTGTAATCACTGCGTGTGATGAGGTTATAGTAATTCCTGAGTAAGGTCAGAGCCTGTGTAAGTGTGTGTGAGGATGTGATGGTACTCCATGTTACTGATGGTATCTCAGTCTTGTGTAATCACTGCGTGTGATGAGGTTAGTAATTCCTGAGTAATGTCAGAGACTGTGTAAGTGTGTGTGAGGCTGTGATGGTACTACATGTTACTGATGGTGTCTCAGTCTTGTGTAGTCACTGTGTGTGATGAGGTTAGTAATTCCTGAGTAAGGTCAGAGCTGTGTAAGTGTGTGTGAGGCTGTGATGGTACTCCATGTTACTGATGGTCTCTCAGTCTTGTGTAATCACTGTGTGTGATGAGGTTAGTAATTCCTGAGTAAGGTCAGAGCCTGTGTAAGTGTGTGTGAGGCTGTGATGGTACTCCATGTTACTGATGGTGTCTCAGTCTTGTGTAATCACTGTGTGTGATGAGGTTAGTAATTAATGAGTAAGGTCAGAGCCTGTGTAAGTGTGTGTGAGGATGTGATGGTACTCCATGTTACTGATGGTATCTCAGTCTTGTGTAGTCACTACGTGTGATGAGGTTAGTAATTCCTGAGTAAGGTCAGAGCCTGTGTAAGTGTGTGTGAGGATGTGATGGTACTCCATTTTACTGATGGTTTCTCAGTCTTGTGTAATAACTGTGTGTGATGAGGTTAGTAATTCCTGAGTAATGTCAGAGCCTGTGTAAGTGTGTGTGAGGCTGTGATGGTACTCCATGTTACTGATGGTATCTCAGTCTTGTGTAATAACTGTGTGTGATGAGGTTAGTAATTCCTGAGTAAGGTCAGAGACTGTGTAAGTGTGTGTGAGGATGTGATGGTACTCCATGTTACTGATGGTCTCTCAGTCTTGTGTAATCACTGTCTGTGATGAGGTTATAGTAATTCCTGAGTAAGGTCAGAGCCTGTGTAAGTATGTGTGAGGCTGTGATGGTACTCCATGTTACTGATGGTTTCTCAGTCTTGTGTAATCACTGTATGTGATGAGGTTAGTAATTCCTGAGTAAGGTCAGAGCCTGTGTAAGTATGTGTGAGGCTGTGATGGTACTCCATGTTACTGATGATATCTCAGTCTTGTGTAGTCACTGCGTGTGATGAGGTTAGTAATTCCTGAGTAAGGTCAGAGCCTGTGTAAGTGTGTGTGAGGCTGTGATGGTACTCCATGTTACTGATGGTTTCTCAGTCTTGGTGTAATCACTGTGTGTGATGAGGTTAGTAATTCCTGAGTAAGGTCAGAGCTTGTGTGTGTGTGAGGATGTGATGGTACTCCATGTTACTGATGGTGTCTCAGTCTAGGTGTAATCACTGTGTGTGATGAGGTTAGTAATTCCTGAGTAAGGTCAGAGCCTGTGTAAGTGTGTGTGAGGCTGTGATGGTACTCCATGTTACAGATGGTATCTCAGTCTTGTGTAATCACTGTATGTGATGAGGTTAGTAATTCCTGAGTAAGGTCAGAGCCTGTGTAAGTGTGTGTGAGGCTGTGATGTTACTCCATGTTGCTGATGGTCTCTCAGTCTTGTGTAATCACTGTGTGTGATGAGGTTAGTAATTCCTGAGTAATGTCAGAGCCTGTGTAAGTGTGTTTGAGGATGTGATGGTACTCCATGTTACTGATGGTATCTCAGTCTTGGTGTAATCACTGTGTGTGATGAGGTTAGTAATTCCTGAGTAAGGTCAGAGCCTGTGTAAGTGTGTGTGAGGCTATGATGGTACTCCATGTTACTTATGGTATCTCAGTCTTGGTGTAATCACTGTGTGTGATGAGGTTAGTAATTCCTGAGTAAGGTCAGAGCCTGTGTAAGTGTGTATGAGGCTGTGATGGTACTCCATGTTACTGATGGTTTCTCAGTCTTGTGTAATCACTGGGTGTGATGAGGTTGGTAATTCCTGAGTAAAGTCAGAGCCTGTGTAAGTGTGTGAGGATGTGATGGTACTCCATGTTACTGATGGTTTCTCAGTCTTGTGTAATCACTGCGTGTGATGAGGTTAGTAATTCCTGAGTAAGGTCAGAGCCTGTGTAAGTGTGTGTGAGGCTGTGATGGTACTCCATGTTACAGATGGTATCTCAGTCTTGTGTAATCACTGTATGTGATGAGGTTAGTAATTCCTGAGTAAGGTCAGAGCCTGTGTAATTGTGTGTGAGGCTGTGATGTTACTCCATGTTGCTGATGGTCTCTCAGTCTTGTGTAATCACTGTGTGTGATGAGGTTAGTAATTCCTGAGTAATGTCAGAGCCTGTGTAAGTGTGTTTGAGGATGTGATGGTACTCCATGTTACAGATGGTATCTCAGTCTTGTGTAATCACTGTATGTGATGAGGTTAGTAATTCCTGAGTAAGGTCAGAGCCTGTGTAATTGTGTGTGAGGCTGTGATGTTACTCCATGTTGCTGATGGTCTCTCAGTCTTGTGTAATCACTGTGTGTGATGAGGTTAGTAATTCCTGAGTAAGGTCAGAGCCTGTGTAAGTGTGTGTGAGGCTATGATGGTACTCCATGTTACTGATGGTATCTCAGTCTTGGTGTAATCACTGTGTGTGATGAGGTTAGTAATTCCTGAGTAAGGTCAGAGCCTGTGTAAGTGTGTATGAGGCTGTGATGGTACTCCATGTTACTGATGGTTTCTCAGTCTTGTGTAATCACTGCGTGTGATGAGGTTAGTAATTCCTGAGTAAGGTCAGAGCCTGTGCAAGAGTGCGTGAGGCTGCAATGGTTCTCGGTGTAACCGATGGTTTCGCAGTCTTGCTAAACATTAGGAATGTGTGTAAGGTAAAGTGGGCGTCCATATGTTAGGCTGCGTATGTCATAGTGATCGCAGACATTAGCATAACTTTGCAGTGAGACTGCGCACGTAATCGCTATTGTGATCGCAGTTGCGATTTGTACTGAATCAGGCCCATTGGAAATAATTCTCACAATGTATAATTATTCCCCAAGCTGTTTTAATATTAAATAGAATCATTTAACATGCAAAAAAAAGTTACAATTAAGTTTATTGAACATATGAAAATATTTATGCTGATATAGTGATATGAGCGTAAATGTCACGGGGGAGAAATTTGATTGTGAACCCCAAACATTATCACTGTGAGCTGCAAAGTATGAGCATTAGAGACGGGAGGCAAACCTGGACGTCCGCAGGGGGAAAATGTAGTGTATCACAATAACTCAAAAACACTGCTGCATTAAGGCGCATTCCCCTGGGCCTGCAATCTGCTTTCAGTGCGTTACGAAACAATTTCACCAAGAGCAAATTGTTCTTCATCCAAAAAGTCATAGTAGATACTGCTATGGCACAATAAGTATTAGGGGTCTATTTACTGAGCAGTGTTAGGAGACAGAGTGAAAAGTGATAAGAAAGTGATAAGGTGCCAGCCAATCCGCACCTAACTGCCATCTCACAGGCTGTGTTAACTGCCATCTCACAGGCTGTGTTTGAAAAATGACAGCTGGGAGCTGATTGGCTGGCACCTTATCACTTTTCACTCTGTCTCCTAACACTGCTTAGTAAATAGACTCCTATGTCCTCCACCAGAATAGAAGTATTCACCCTGTGGCTCTCAAAGTGCTGTGGAACTACAAGCTCCATCATGCTCTGCCAACCAGAGGCTGACAAGACATGCTGGGAATGAAGGAAACACAACTACGGGAGAGCCACACGTTTCATTAAATTGGGCAGCAAAGTTGCGAGCACAGAGCTGCGTGTTGCCCCCTGCTGGGCATTCTTGTTATGCCATTATTTACCACCCAGGCTGTATTCCCAGTTGGTTATGTCTTCTGATACCTCTCTGTATACACCTATGGTTACAACACACAGGCATCAGGCACAATGGATCCCTGACCAAAATCTCTGCCTGCTGAAATTCCCGCCCTGGCAAAACTGGGCCATGGAGAATGTTTATGTTACCGGCTACCAACTTCCTTCAGCAACACAATGGAAAATCCAGCAATGGTGCCCATAAAGCTCACGCACTAGCGTCTCACCAGAATGCAGTGCAATACAATGCTGACCGCCAGGGGCAATTCTCTGGAGAAGGATATGTGTGTTTAAGGGCATTACCACTGACATATCCACTGTGCCCGCAGGGTACGTGGTGCACCGAGGGACCCCTTAGCTTGTGGTCCCTCTGAACCCAAAGTGAAATAGCTAAATATAGCAGAGTGCTCTGGCTCCCAGTATATGGGCTCACGAGCGGAACTCCTCCGGCTTTGTGCCAAATTCTAACAGCGGATGAGGAAGCGGTGCTATTGCTGTCCGTATACATAGAGACTTTTTATGCTTTCGCCTTCCATGAGGCTAATCTGTTCCCGATAGGTCAGCTCACAAATAGATGTTTTTCAAATGTAATTTTGTGAAGAGAAACTTTTTTTTTTTTTGCACATTAATTTACCTTTAAAAGAGGTTTTTGTCCCAAATACATCCTGCCTGTCACATTAACCCCATTACTGCCAAAGCCAAGCACAATCTCCGCCGTTTAAGTGCCTTTCCTCCTAAGAAAACAATAGGCCTGTGTGATTAATCTCCCACGGCCGTCCTCTGCGCCTAATGTACCTACAGCCGGCGTTGCCAGCAATGAGATAGATCGGCCTAGAGGGCAGCTTTTTCTTGAAGTGGGTCTTGTTGCAGAACATTAATGGAACAAGAACATTTATTTTGGCAGGAAAAGGCAAACATATTTCCTCTGGAAATAAAAGACGCTTTCCCCCTGCACACACACAGGTGCTTTGCTGCTGGGGCCAGGAATCTGTATCCTCTGCTGCCACTGCGGAGTCCGGTACATACCAGAGTGAGGGGACGGATCTAAGGTCTGCTCTGGTAAACAGAGAATGTGCGGCTCTCCGTGTTCTCCCGGCCGTCACCCGAAAGGTTCCTGACTCGCTGGATACAAATGACAATGGGAGAATCAGAACTTTCACTAATACCCCTTTTACACCAGAGCAAAAACCCGGGTTATTGCTGGGTCTACCCGGGTCGCAGCTCAGTGTAAAAGGGTCCCTGAAAAATAACCCAGGACAAGTGACCCAGCAATCCTACCCAGGGTTGGACCTGGGTAATGGTGCAGTGTAAACGGAGCGACCCAGGTTATCCGACCTTGGTCATGCCTAAAATGAGCTGATTGGTGGTTGTGCAGCAGTCACCTCCCACTTTTTATGACCTCACAGGTTTAGCAGGGCAGACCTGGGTTCAGTGTGAACATGGCTGACCTAGGAGTAACCCAGATCGAAGGTGCAGTGTAAATGGGGTCTGACCTGGGTTGGAACCATGTCCAAAAATCCAGGTTGGACCTGGGTTTTTGGTGGAAAAGAGGTATAAGACAGAAATGCCTGTAACCTCTGTCACTTCATCCAGCCAGTGTTACTACATCCATGTATGACCGCAACATGTTCAATGTGACAAATGTGTAAGGCGCGCGCGTAGTTATCAGGACAGCAGAGGCTATGGTGCCCGGCAGCCCAGGGGGGGCCACGAGAGCCTCTCAGCTGCCCCTCATACATCTCTGGGTCCTGATCCCCGCTGCAGTCTCCTCTGTACGCTGAGCATGTAGGAGAGTATTATAGCTTCTATGTATTGGCCACTGATCCTGCGGCTTAGGGTCCGGGCTGAGTGGCGGGATCGGCTCATATGCGGCCCAAGGGACTGCTCTTGTGTTAAAATATGCAGTAAAACATTAACCCACTTGTTTGTTTTATTTCCTATAAATCTAATTAGACCCTAAGGGCCGGATTCAATTGGCCGCAAAATCGACTGATTTTCGCATGCGCGCTCCCGTTTTCACAAAAAAAAAAAAAACAGGCGAAAACGGGTAGGTGCGATAATAAAATAGGCGAAAAGTCAGAACATGCAGGAAATTGCGTCTGTTCCCCAAACAATAGCTGATGTACATTGGAAATTAATTTAGAAGTGCATTATTGGCCGCAATAAAAGTATTTTGGCTACTTAAATGGCGTTGGTTGGCCGTCATTCGCATATATGAATTTTTTATTTTAAATGATAGAAAGCAATTTTTTTTTTCCCCAGGAAATTACTGTTCCACATAAATTGGGGTTATGTTAAAATGGGTGCAAGTATATTATCATGTCATAAAAGCGCACATTTATAAAAAAAACGCCTGCTGCAACCAAGTGCCTTTCACGAAAAAAGACACTTAGCGCACCTAATTGAATCCGGCCCTAAGTGGTATATTTACTAAAGTGAGAGTTTTTAGAAGTGGAGATGTTGCCCATAGCAACCAATCAGATTCTATTTATTTATCCAGCACCTTCTAGAAGATAATAGCTAGAACCTGATTGGTTGCTATGGGCAACATCTCCACTTCTAAAAACTCTCACTTTAGTAAATTACCCCTAAGATCCTGTGGGATAGATTTTGCTGGAAGATCCTGTGAGTCGATCCTCTGGCTAGATCTTGATTGTAGATCTTGTTGATAAATCCTGTGCATAGATTCTCTAGGTAGATCCTGTGTGTACTGTAGATCCCGGAGTCAGATCAGGTGGGTAGATCCCTAGGGTAATTCTTGCTGGTTGATCCTGTTAGTAGATCCTCTGCATAAATCCTGTGAGTAGATTCTCTGGTTGGATCCCGGGGCCAGGTCATGTGAGTAGATCTTCTGGGTAAATCTTCTTGGCAGATCCTGCTAGTAGATCCCCTGGGTAAATCCGGTTAAAGGGAGCTATTTCTTTTTGTTTCTTCAGTCAGTGTTATTATTGCACATCTACTTATTTACTTGTGTTCTTATTACATATCCCAGTGGTGTAATAATTACAAATACTTATACATATATAAAGAGGACTAACAAACACAACTGTAGATAAAATGGCATCTAAGAAAGACATTATTATGTCTTATATTATATTACATTATAATTGACAATATTTAGCTTTACATTCTGACGTCAAGTTTCCTTTTCCATTTCTGTGTTATGTTACGTTCGGTTTCTATTTTTAATGATTAACAAATGATGTTGCAGGGACCTCCCAGAACTGGCTCCAGCTTTCAGCGCCTAATGCGTTAACCCCTTCACAGATGAATGTGTCTAAGGCAGGGTTGGGGGAGATCAGTATGGGTGAGTTAGACCAGATCACACAGGCCCTTCGCCCCAGGGTGCCTCCAGCAGCTTCCAGGAGATACTCCGACTGCTCCTCACTCCTCTCTCCAAATAACTGAGGTTTCTTGAGTCAGGGCCAGAATGGGATCCTTTAAACTGCAGTGTAGTGGACCAGGTCACTTCCCACTCTCTGCCCCAACGCTACGGCGGTGGTTTATCTGCTGCGCTTCCTGTTTACACAGCGCGTACGATTATTACAATTACTCTGAGCTGAGAACGTCAGTGCGGTCAGGAGTCATCTACCTGCCCTTTACACTCTGATGTATGTGATGGCCACGCGGCCTGTACAAGCCACAGGGCCTCCTCCCCCGATGTGTCCGCACATGGAGGCTTCACATGGACTACGTCAGGCCGGGATTTGTGGAGAGACCATATAGGCCAGGGCCCAGCAACACCCCCTATATTTCTGCACATTCATAGCCTACATACATTTTACCAAGGGCTGACTCCGGGCTGAAATAGAGAATGGCCCTCATTCAGAGGCGGTCGCAAGAAGCGATCGCTCTCTCTGAATGAGGGCGAGCGCTGCTTATTTTTTGGTGCGGCCTCCTGGTCGCAAGCTAAGCTGTGGGTTACCACCCACAGCTTAGCGACTGACCAGGTTGATGGTCGCGATGGTCAAGACCATTGCGACCATCGGAGCTTGCGACGAGAACCTAAGGCTGGGTTTCGGCAACCGCAAGTCCCAGGGAGCCTCCTGCTCTGATCGAGCAGGAAGCTCCCCACTGACATCACTGGTGATGTCAGTGCGGCCACCCACAAAACGGTAGGCGTTCCTTAAGGAACGCCTCCGTTTGTGTAGTCACCTCCCGCCCCGACTACAAAACGGGCCAAGCTGTCGATCACCATCGACAGCTGCCCCTTTGTAGTGAGCTCCGGAGCGCGTGCGCAAGGCCTTAACATCGACCCGGTTGCGAGCGCTCAGCGCTTGCGACCGGGTCTGAATGAGGTCCTATGACCCTAATCTCTTTCACTAATATTAATAATATCATTACCAGGCATCCAGCACGGGAAGCAGTCAGGAAGGCGATGGACGGAATCCCGACTGTCTAATCCCGGCAAGGGTTAAATGACAGGCGTTGGGACTTCGGCCAGCGGTAAATCATACCGATCCCATACACCTACTACAGACCCATCTATAGAGGCTGAACTTCCGATATGAGCGATAAAGGGTCATTTTGCCATTACCTAGAGAACCTGGCGTTATGTGGCATTCTGGGCAGTTTTGACGGACCGCACACTGCAGCCCTAAAAACTGCCCCTACATTTATACAACGCTCATGTCAGACGCTCTCTGCCTATTCACATGTCACATTATAAATAATAAATGTAGAAATGACATTACTGTGGCAGCTGTGACTTATAGATTTATTATATTGAATGATTTTTGTCCTTACAGGGGCAGAGTTGGTGCAGTGACTGAATGAGGGGATCACCGATCCCTTGTTCTGGCTCCTGTGGGGTAACAGGGGAACGTTCTGGCTCTGTGCCTTACTATAGTCTCTTTCTTCTCGTACCCCCATCTCTGGGATGACTCCCACTGTGTGACGTCTGCAGTCAGGGGTCCTCGGGGACATTTGTCATATAGATAACAAGTCTGTCACTCAGGAGAGCAGCAAATGGTGGGGAAGGTGTCACCTCGGCTCTGGGGACAGATCTCTGTGAGGGTCATTCAGGTGGGTCAGACAGGAGTCACCTGGAGAGAGGATCAGAGGCCTCGTCATTCCTCAGCAGATAAAGGGTCTCCAGCCATTTGCTTTCTCCCAGCAGTGCTTCATTTGCACTGAGATCCCCATTTGCCTTCCACGCTTCCTTCACTGTGTATTGTATATTATATTCTCTATTCCTGGTTATGTCTCCCATACAACAAACACCTGCAGGTATCGGTGACTGGTGACACTTTACAGTGCTGGGATCCTTCCCAGCTGTGGTTACTGCGCAAGCGTGACATTAGGATCCCTCTTCGCAATCCAGATCCTCCTCCCATAGGACGATTACAACGTCCGCATACACGGTATGGGAATGGCGCTGCACATCGTGTCTTAAACGAACGCAGGAAATATCCACGATTTTAGTTTCATAAATGGTTCCGATCCTTATAAATACAGAAACGATTGTTTCCACATAAATAACGTGGCCGGTCCAAAAGCGTCAAATTAAAAATGTCCCCAGAAAGGTTAACCTGCGAAAGGACCTCTGACGTCACAATCACGTGACCGCTACGGCAGGGCCGGTCAGCTACCATTGTTACTATCCACATGGGCATAGAGAGGGAATATAAACCGTGCCAAAGCGTGGCGCACAAAGCGAGCCCACGAGGGGCTAATTTTGGCCCCTCGTTCTCAATCTTACCCCTCCCCTTTGGTCGTGAGTCACCTGGTTGTGACATCAGAGGTCCTGTAAAGCATCTCGTTCTAGACCTAACCATGGCCGTTGAGAGCCGGCCCGAGCCCCATTACTATGGGGGGTGTGACCTAATCACAGGAGGCGTGACAACGCCCTCTTAGAGGAAAAAAAAGAATACAAACACGATTTCCAGCGCCGCTGTGCACTAAGGAGAAGGGGTGCTGTGAGACCCTCAGCCCAGCGCAAATCCAGGGGGGAGGTCGTGATCAGTGTGATCGCTTCCCCCCACAGGCAGCGAGCAGACTCCTAGGTCTCCCACTGCAGCGGAGCGCACAGCAGCATGTATTGAGGAGACCTCGGGAGTAGTAAAGGCCTCGGGTGGGAGAGTAACCAGCTTTTGCAAGGACCCCTCACCTCAGGGCCCTGTAGCGGCAACACCCCATTCAGTGTTCATAGTAATTGCGCTGTATGATGTCACAAAATGGTATTTGCATTAGCTTCATAAGTGACCGTTAAGTACACACACTGGAGCGCTGTTGCGCCAATTTACCGTTTCATAGCAACAAATCACGTACATCACTCAGTGTGTACGGCCAATATGCGCGCTCCTGCACATCAAACCTGACGATATCGCATGCGACCTAATGTAAGTTAATGAAGGACGGGACAAATTATTGGTCCATCGTTCCTTAATCGCTGTAGGGACACCCTGGACATGGGCACGATTGCCAGTCATCTCAGTGTGTACCCAGCCTTAGTAATGGACTTGATAAATTCGGAGTTGTGACCAGTCCCATTGTCTGTCATTGTCCTTATTTTTTGACCCAGGTGTCTCCTCTCTGGTTTCCCTCCCTATTATGGGCCGTATTCAATTGCCGGCGAAAAGCCGAGATTGTCGAAAAGTTCTTGCCGGTGATGTCATTTCGCCAGGTGAGAACTTTTCCCCGTATTCAATTGCAAAGACTTTCCGCCGGTGCGATAAGTCTGCGCCTTGTAACCAGCGGAAAAGATTCGCCTCTGAAAGGAGGCGGAAAAAAGTGCAGAATTGGGGGTTTGGGGTGCAAAGTTGCGGCAACACCCCTGCAGGCTTGGTCAGTCCCCCAAAGGTAAACTACATTAAAAAAAAAAAACTTTAGATCACCCCAAAAAAGTACTTTCGTTTTGGGAGCGGAAAAACCAAAGTTGGGGGACAAAATTAAAAACTTGCGAAGTAGACTCCAGGGGGTCCCCCAAGTATGCCCCAGGTGTTTTTTAGATAGCAGGTGATGCTGAAGGTGCGTTTTTTACGTTTTTTAAAAACGCACTTTAGCGATTTTTAACCATGCTTGCACCCATTTTCATGTACCCCAAATTTGCTGGGATTAGTTACTTTTGCCAAAAAAAATACCCTGCGAAATGCTATTCTTCACCACTTATGCAAAGACACTAAATAGCTCCAATTGAGGGCATTTAAGCACAACAAATACCTTCAACAGGGCTATTCGGGGGTATCCATAGTGATCCCCCATGTCAGTGCATCTTTTGGGGGCTGTCAGGCTGATATCCCCAAATCTGACAGGACTTTTCGCCTGTTTGAGTTTCGCCGGGACGCGTTTTCGCGTCCTTTGCAATCGAATAGGGCAAATAGCGGGGACGAGCGCGATACTTTTCCGGAGCTTAAACTGGCGATGATTGCGAAAAGTCCGGGACTTTTCGCCGGCAATTGAATACGACCCTAAATATATGAAGAGCTCCCATAAGCTTGTAGCTGTGAATCTCCCAATCATCCATCCTGCAGTATGTGGATGTCACGTTCCCCTCAGTGATGTACACATTGCGCCCCCTGCAGGTTCCAAATGCACTTTCCTAATGACACGTTCTATGTTTATCTCTTTTCATGGCTTACAGGCTCTTTTACTTCAGGAATTATAGGAAAAGTTATATGACTATAAAACTTACATATTGAACTATTTATTAAACTGCTGGTCTTGTGTCGCCCTATTAAAGCTCTGTTTACATAATTCAACAATTAGCAAATAAACGTTATTATTCTTCCGATAAATGGATTTCTCTACTAGGGGTGGATGAAGGACTGAATGCACTATCGGCATGAAAAGCGGGTGTTTGTGTCAGCGAAGCAGTACGTTATACGTTACCGTTCGCAATAGTATTAATTGGATAAATTCCTGATATAAAATATCATTCTTATTATTGCTACATAGGCCCCATAGTTCTCTTTCTGGATTAGGCCTGATTCAGAGTTGTACGCTGTTGCAATCTTAACTGCGCTCATGCTTGCAATGTATTCGCGAAAATATGCAAATGCCGGCTAACAGCCTCCCCGCCTGATATAGTCTGTGACAGACTGTGCGAATGCAACTTACACCCACCCCCTATCTGCCCTGTGTACAGATCCTCCGGGGGACGAGAACACACCACAATCCACCAACATCGGACGCACATCGACTCCTGGAGTAAGTCCTTGGCAGCACAGATTCCCGATGGTTTGCGATTGCGGTAGAACTGCGCAGGGTCTGTATTGCACATGTTCAGGTCTCCCTCTGCCAGATCCATCGTAGCGTGGACAGGGTCAGCCTTGTATTCAGGGAGTGCCAAGTCCAGGCTCTGCGTCTTCCGATGGGGACATCCCGGCCTTGGCTATGGAACTGCGAAGGGCAGTTGGAGTAACCTCAGGGGTTACACAGATTGCCAATGGTAAAGTCCGATGCTGCGTCTGCAATGCAGCCAGGACTCGGAAGGCGTCTCTTTACACCCCCTGCTGCGCTAGCAGATTACCCGTGCGACATTGCTTCCCTGCGGCTGCACAATAGCGTACAGCGCTAAATCAGGCCCTATAAAGATTAAGAAAATAAATTGCTAAATATTTTTAAATTCTGAGAACCTTAAAAATAATAATAATTCCAGTTTGGGTGACAATCTCCCACAAATATATATTACTAAGGACTTCCCTATGGGCCTGATTCAGAGCCGGACGCAATTAGCGCTCGCTCGTCCTGAAAATAGTGGTGGCTATTCAAATCAACCGCTCGCTCTTTGCGGTCTGTTCACGCCTCAAGGTCTGAACAAGCGAACAAAACTTGCGGTCGTTTTTTGGGAAACTACACCCCCTGGCCGCTCGCATCCTACGTCATGTCCGCTATTTATTAGATTAATCGAGTACATCGACCAGGGTATGAACTGCTCGCTATTCTTGTGGTTGGTTTTTCCTACCACAATTTTGCGAGCAGTTCTGGCTTAAATGACGCTGCAGTTTTAAATATGCACACCCATAAAACGCCCGTTTTGACCTTTAAGCACGCCTGCGTTCGGATCTCCACTCCCCCGTTTTCAAGCACCTTCCCCTGTTACCACCCACATACGCCTCATCCTGTCACTCAAATTAGCAGGCATTCGCTATTTTGCGAGCACATGAATTTCGGCCGCACTGACTGGTTCGCGCATGCGTATAACGATCCGTACGCATGCGCAGTTGGGCAAACATCGCTCGGAGCGAACGAGCTGCCGCTTACGAGTGGCTCTGAATCAGGCCCTATGTCCCCAGATTTCCATTACCGTGACAAACGTTAGGTTAGCACGGTGGCGCAAATCGCTGGACATTAACCCTTTATCTCTAATAAAGCCGTTTATTTGCACAGTGACATACAGAACTGTCCCATTTTGCTAGAGGAAATAGAAGATACTAATGTTTAGTTGTATATGTCAGTTTATGCCTATAGACAGTTTATGGACGAGGGAAACATCTTGTGTTACACGCCTGGCTCGGTTTTCTGTGTCAAAACATGTGGATCCTCGTTAGGCCATGTGCAGAAATGCGATTCCAGGGCCCACTTATCTACAGATCGATTTATTGGGCTCTTATCAAACCTCCCACAGGCTGTAAACTCCCCTGATTGCCTCACCGTGTGGGCTCCAGGAATTACACATCCCTGTGCGGGTTTACTACATGTAATAAATCCCACGCCTTCCAGACACGCTCATCCTCCTGGACATTTATCATACAAGGAGTAAATATTTTGCAGGGTGCTGAGCTGTGGGCGACATGCTGATGTCTCAGATATTTACATATAGAGCGCTTTTCCAGTCCCTGTGACTCATGGCGCCTTTTACATCAAGTGTCAACATCCAGATCTTCATTCCCCCCCCCAGAAACCACAATCCCACCAGACAGACGGAGAGTCGCACACGAAGCCTTGGGGCCCAGGTCTGCTAATATGTGCTACGCGTATTACTGGGAGCTGTACGCTTTCCATTCTGGTGTTGTGTGTCCAGAGGGAGAGTTCCGTTCATTTCATTTTTTTTTAAATTGTGAGCTCTTGGGTCGGGCTGAGCCTCCTCTTACAGCGTATTTCTGCTGCTTGCTGTAAAGCAAATGTGAATATTTATTGTTATAAGTACCAGTCATGGCAGATGTTCAGATGGATTTTGTATTGGCTAGTGTCATCTCGTCACCCCTGAATCCAGACACACAGACATATAATAATAATATACACACATATAATAATAATATACACACATAACATATACTCACATATTCATGCACATATATACATACACACACATACAATATTTGTACACATACATGCATACAAATATATACGTATATAAACTCATTTACACACACATGCACAGACATTCCAGGACACACATACGGGCATACAGGGCCAACATCAGGGGCGGACTGCCGGGACTCCAGTTCCGGAGAGAGAGGGGGCCGGGTGATAGTAGCGAGGAATGCACGGGTGGCAGGCACTGGTAGGGAGAAAGACCATCGGCTGCATTTGAAATATGAAGCCGGACGCCAGGCCATGAGCCAATCACAGCTCGCGGAAATGCTGCCAATCAGGAGCGGCCGCAGCGGCTGCTCCTGATTGGCTGCCGTTCCGCAAGCTGCGGTTGGCTCGCAGCCGGCTGCATATTTCAAATAGGTTGTCACTAGATCCAAGTTGGAGAAAGAACCTCTGACATCACAACCATGTGACTGCTGCGGCAGGGCTGGTCAGCTACCAGTGTTACTATCCACGCGGGCATAGAGGGGGAATATAAACCTGAGGCGAGCCCACGAGGGGACACATTTGGCCCCCGTTGTGAACCTTGCCCCTACCCCTTCTGCCGTGGGTCACATGATTGTGATGTCAGAGGTGCTTTACATCACCTTGTTCTAGACCTAACCATTCCAAACACCGCTGCGCTGATGCACTTTCTCCCTGCTAGCGCCCGCAATGGATCCATTTTGCGCCACTTTGCCTCTGCTTGATATTGGTGGGATGCACCAAAACGGAAAATGCGGTAAAACCCCTGTTTACCGTATTTTCGGTATGCATTATTCTCCTGGCCACCGGCTGCGATGCGGAGGGTAACGAGAGCTGTTGCTGGCGTTACCCTATAGAAGCCTATGGGCTTCTACCGCATCGCACTGCTATGAGGGATCCGATCAGATCCCTCCCAGCATGCCCTGCGGCCGCTGCGTCACTCTGCGCATGCGCAGATGGACTCCCGGGTCACAAACCCGGAAGTCCACGGGGCAGGGCAGATCGCAAAGGACAGCTCTTATCTGCCCTTTGCTCCCCCTACTCCAACCAGCCTTCCCTAACAACTGCCCCCACAGCCCAAACTAGCTCCACCCACATTATCCACAGCTCCGTCCACCTCTGTCGCATACCTCCGGGGGGAAGGGGCTACCTATTTTGTAAGTACCAGGCCCCACAATTTCTGATGACAGCCCTGCAGGCATATTGTACATATATACACATGCACATTTTATACATGTACCCACACACACACTCCAGAACACCCAAAGTCTCTATGTCATTCGCTGGTTGGGGAAATGCCAGTGACAGCACATGTAAAACGCCATGTAGCGCTGGTAATTACAGTTGTGGGCGGGTCCCTGTGTAGGAGGCGGGGCTAAAAGAGGCAATTCATGAAGGATTGTGTCTTAGCCCCACCCCCTATGTAAATGCACAATTTACCGTGGAAGGGCTGGGCTTAATGCTGCAAACCGACAGGCCCCGGCGCAACCCATCTGCTTCTCCCGGGGCGGAGGAAAAACAAGTAGGCAAGTATGGAGTACACCCCATTGCCCCCATACTCTCTGTCAGCAAACGTGAGCTGATAGAGTAATATTGTTACTACATTACCAGTGAAAAGAGGATTGAAGAACGATTATCGATGCCACTTGGTAAGGGGCCATTATTGTCTGCAGTACCTGTGGCCCTTAGGAGCCTGTTACTCATACGTTCTCTCTGTCTGTGCTGCCCCACACCCCATACCCACCTTGAACCTCAGTCGCCCTCCATAATGCAAACCTCACCGCACCCTGCTCCTAACAATAATAGAAATGGAAAGAATTTCAAACTGTTTCACCTTAACAGTAATGCATAATGGCACAGTGGTTAGCATTGCCGCCTAACAGTGCTGGCATTGTGGGTTCAATTCTGACTAGGACCCTATCTGTGTATAGTCTCTACGTTCTCTCAGTGTCCTCGTTGGTTTCCATGGGGTGCTCCAGTGTCACACCCCACACCCCAAAGACTTGCTGGTAGTTTGATTGGCTGCTGACTACATTAATACTATTGTGTGTGGGGATATGGATTGTAAGCTCCTGTGGGGCAGGGACTGATGGGGATATGGATTGTAAGCTGTGGGGCAGGGATTGATGGGGATAGGGATTGTAAACTCCTGTGGGGCAGGGACTGATGGGGATATGGATTGTAAGCTCCTGTGGGGCAGGGACTGATGGGGATATGGATTGTAAGCTCCTGTGGGGCAGGAACTGATGGGGATATGGATTGTAAGCTCCTGTGGGGCAGGGACTGATGGGGATATGGATTGTAAGCTCCTGTGGGGCAGGGACTGATGGGGATATGGATTGTAAGCTCCTGTGGGGCAGGGACTGATGGGGATATGGATTGTAAGCTCCTGTGGGGCAGGGACTGATGGGGATATGGATTGTAAGCTCCTGTGGGGCAGGGACTGATGGGGATATGGATTGTAAGCTCCTGTGGGGCAGGAACTGATGGGAATGATTCCATGTTCTCTGGAAGGTGCTGAGCAGGATATAATTGCACATAAGGAATTTTTCATTGTACAAAATAAAAAGTAAAACTACTGATGAGGATTTGCACAGCATGGTAGTATACCCACTCTGATGCCTGTATGGAGTCCAAGAGATCGATTCACTTAGGGGTGGTGCCCACTATGTGTCATTAGAATGGCACTGCAACGCTGGCACCGAAAGTCTTCATTGCCTCAATACCATGCCTATTTAGCCCTTACATCTTGCATCTTAGTTCTCAGACCCATAGGGGTGCCTATTAAGATGTGCAATGTAGGAGCTGACGTATGTACCCTGTTGATTCATACTACATTGCCTGCATTGCAGATAAGGGGCCTGATTCAGAGCCGTTCGCTATTTGCGGTCGTTCGTTCAAAAACAAGGGGTGGCTATTCAAATGATCCGTTCGCAAATTGCAGTCTGTTCACACCTCTAAGTCTGAACGAGCGAGCAAAACATACGCTCGTTTATTTGTTAAAAACGCCCCCTGGCCGCTCGCACCATACATCATGTCCGCTATTTATTAGATTAATCGAGTACATCGACCAGCGTATAAACTGCTCGCTATTCTTGTGGTTGGTTTTTGCTACCACAATCTTGCGAGCAGTTCTGGCTATAAAATAACCCAGTGACGTGGTCAATGACGCTGCTGTATTAATTATGCACACCCATAAAACGCCCGTTTTGACCTTTAAGCACGCCTGCGTTCTGATCTCCACTCCCCGTTTTCAAGCACCTTCCCCTGTTACCACCCACATACGCCTCATTCTGTCACTCAAAATAGCAGGCATTCGCTTTATTGCGAGCACATGAATTTCGGCCGCACTGACTGGTTCGCGCATGCGTATAACGATCCGTACGCATGCGCAGATGTGCGAACATCGCTCGGAATGAGCGTACTGCCGCTAGCGAGTGGCTCTGAATGAGGGCCAAGGTCTCCCAACATCTCTAATATAATTGCTGAATTAACAGTACAGGCTCTTGCATGCTATGGTTTGCAATACCAGAAAGTAACCAGCAGAGGGTGTGAGAACACCTATAAATGTTACATTATATGAGCTACCAGTGTAAATTGATGATAAGAAAAACTCTCCATCGTTTTCCTGGTGACATCTATAGAAGCTCCACAGCCCGGTTCTGATGCCAGTCATCCGGCTTCTAGCGTACAAGGGGCAAAGGTGCTTTATAATGTCATATGACAATATGAAAGTGTGACCTATAGGATACAGAGACACCAAATACCAACCCTTAGGCTAATGACCCACTGGCCCAGTGTTCACCCAGCTCGTGTGCCAGGAGGTCAGACTCGCACCGCGTGGGGAAGAGGACGCGACAGACCACTTTGATATAGGGATACTGGAACCGCCAATGTCTGCATATGACTTAAGGGATATTATTACTGTTACAGTTATTATCATTATTAAATGAAAAACATTTATTGAGAAGCAAATATTGTAGATAAAGAGCTGTTTCTATACAGGGAGGAGGTTGGACTAACTTGTGCACTAGTGTATATTCGGCCCAGGGTCATACCAGCCTACGTTTATAAAGCATGTCAGGGAGAGTGTGAAAGCAGCACCTATGAGTGCGGCGGTAAAGTGGGCATGTACTGCTACATCTGAGAGGCGTGTCACACATGTGATGGGCGTGTACTGCTACATCTGAGGGGCGTGTCACACATGTGATGGGCGTGTACTGCTACATCTGAGAGGCGTGTCATACATGTGATGGGCGTGTACTGCTACATCTGAGGGGCGTGTCACACATGTGATGGGCGTTTACTGCTACATCTGAGAGGCGTGTCATACATGTGATGGGCGTGTACTGCTACATCTGAGGGGCGTGTCACACATGTGATGGGCGTTTACTGCTACATCTGAGAGGCGTGTCAAACATGTGATGGGCGTGTACTGCTACATCTGAGGGGCGTGCCATACATGTGATGGGCGTATACTGCTACATCTCAGGGGCGTGTCATACATGTGATGGGCATGTACTGCTACATCTGAGGGGCGTGTCATACATATGATGGGCGTGTACTGCTACATCTGAGAGGCGTGTCATACATGTGATGGGCGTGTACTGCTACATCTGAGGGGCGTGTCAAACATGTGATGGGCGTGTACTGCTACATCTGAGGAGCGTGTCATACATGTGATGGGCGTGTACTGCTACATCTGAGGGGCGTGTCATACATGTAATGGGCGTGTATCGCTACATCTGAGGGGCGTGCCATACATGTGATGGGCGTGTACTGCTACATCTGAGAGGCGGTCATACATGTGATGGGCATGTACTGCTACATCTGAGGGGCGTGTCAAACATGTGATGGGCGTGTACTGCTACATCTGAGGGGCGTGTCATACATGTGATGGGCGTATACTGCTACATCTCAGGGGCGTGTCATACATGTGATGGGCGTGTACTGCTACATCTGAGGGGCGTGTCATACATATGATGGGCGTGTACTGCTACATCTGAGAGGCGTGTCATACATGTGATGGGCGTGTACTGCTACATCTGAGGGGCGTGTCAAACATGTGATGGGCGTGTACTGCTACATCTGAGGAGCGTGTCATACATGTGATGGGCGTGTACTGCTACATCTGAGGGGCGTGTCAAACATGTGATGGGCGTGTACTGCTACATCTGAGGGGCGTGCCATACATGTGATGGGCGTATACTGCTACATCTCAGGGGCGTGTCATACATGTGATGGGCGTGTACTGCTACATCTGAGGGGCGTGTCATACATGTGATGGGCGTGTACTGCTACATCTGAGGGGCGTGTCAAACATGTGATGGGCGTGTACTGCTACATCTGAGGAGCGTGTCATACTTGTGATGGGCGTGTACTGCTACACCTGAGGGGCGTGTCATACATGTAATGGGCGTGTATCGCTACATCTGAGGGGCGTGCCATACATGTGATGGGCGTGTACTTCTACATCTGAGAGCCGTGTCATACATGTGATGGGTGTGTACTGCTGCATCTGAGGGGTGTGTCAAACATGTGATGGGCGTGTACTGCTACATCTGAGAGGCGTGTCATACATGTAATGGGCGTGTACTGCTTCATTTGAGGGGCATGTCAAACATGTGATGGGCGTGTACTGCTACATCTGAGGGGCGTGTCAAACATGTGATGGGCGTGTACTGCTACATCTGAGGGGCGTGTCAAACATGTGATGGGCGTGTACTACTGCATCTGAGGGGCATGTCATACATGTGATGGGCGTGTACTGCTACATCTGCGGGGCATGTCATACATGTAATGGGCGTGTATCGCTACATCTGAGGGGCGTGTCATACATGTGATGGGCGTGTACTGCAAGATCTGAGAGGCGTGTCATACATGTGATGGGCGTGTACTGCTACATCTGAGGGGCGTGTCAAACATGTGATGGGCGTGTACTGCCACATCTGAGGGGCGTGTCATACATGTGATGGGCGTGTACTGCTACATCTCAGGGGCGTGTCATACATGTGATGGGCGTGTACTGCTACATCTGAGGAGCGTGTCATACATGTGATGGGCGTGTACTGCTACATCTGAGAGGCGTGTCATACATGTGATGGGCGTGTACTGCTACATCTGAGGGGCGTGTCAAACATGTGATGGGCGTGTACAGCTACATCTGAGGAGCGTGTCATACATGTGATGGGCGTGTACTGCTACATCTGAGGGGTGTGTCATACATGTAATGGGCGTGTATCGCTACATCTGAGGGGCGTGTCATACATGTGATGGGCGTGTACTGCTACATCTGAGAGGCGTGTCATACATGTGATGGGCGTGTACTGCTGCATCTGAGGGGTGTGTCAAACATGTGATGGACGTGTACTGCTACATCTGAGGGGCGTGTCATACATGTAATGGGCGTGTATCGCTACATCTGAGGGGCGTGCCATACATGTGATGGGCGTGTACTGCTACATCTGAGAGGCGTGTCATACATGTGATGGGTGTGTACTGCTGCATCTGAGGGGTGTGCCAAACATGTGATGGGCGTGTACTGCTACATCTGAGAGGCGTGTCATACATGTGATGGGCGTGTACTGCTACATCAGAGAGGCGTGTCATACATGTAATGGGCGTGTACTGCTACATCTGAGGGGCATGTCAAACATGGGATGGGCGTGTACTGCTACATCTGAGGGGCGTGTCAAACATGTGATGGGCGTGTACTGCTACATCTGAGGGGCGTGTCAAACATGTGATGGGCGTGTACTGCTACATCTGAGGGGCATGTCATACATGTGATGGGCGTGTACTGCTACATCTGAGAGGCATGTCATACATGTGATAGGTGTGTACTGCTACATCTGAGGGGCGTGTCAAACATGTGATGGGCGTGTACT
Organism: Taudactylus pleione; assembly: GCA_031769625.1. Classification (NCBI taxonomy): domain Eukaryota; kingdom Metazoa; phylum Chordata; class Amphibia; order Anura; family Myobatrachidae; genus Taudactylus; species Taudactylus pleione. The sequence continues at coordinate 4,757,324 of JAUIMM010000446.1, read as the reverse complement.
GCTACATCTGAGGGGCGTGTCATACATGTGATGGGCGTGTACTGCAACATCTGAGAGGCGTGTCATACATGTGATGGGCGTGTACTGCTACATCTGAGGGGCGTGTCAAACATGTGATGGGCGTGTACTGCTACATCTGAGGGGCGTGTCATACATGTGATGGGCGTGTACTGCTACATCTCAGGGGCGTGTCATACATGTGATGGGCGTGTACTGCTACATCTGAGGGGCGTGTCATACATGTGATGGGCGTGTACTGCTACATTTGAGAGGCATGTCATACATGTGATGGGCGTGTACTGCTACATCTGAGGGGCGTGTCAAACATGTGATGGGCGTGTACTGCTACATCTGAGGAGTGTGTCATACATGTGATGGGCGTGTACTGCTACATCTGAGGGGCGTGTCATACATGTAATGGGCGTGTATCGCTACATCTGAGGGGCGTGTCATACATGTGATGGGCGTGTACTGCTACATCTGAGAGGCGTGTCATACATGTGATGGGCGTGTACTGCTGCATCTGAGGGGTGTGTCAAACATGTGATGGGCGTGTACTGCTACATCTGAGAGGCGTGTCATACATGTGATGGGCGTGTACTGCTACATCTGAGAGGCGTATCATACATGTAATGGGCGTGTACTGCTACATCTGAGGGGCATGTCAAACATGTGATGGGCGAGTACTGCTACATCTGAGGGGCGTGTCATACATGTGATGGGCGTGTACTGCTACATCTGAGGGGCGTGTCAAACATGTGATGGGCGTGTACTGCTACATCTGAGGGGCGTGTCATACATGTGATGGGCGTGTACTGCTACATCTGAGGGGCGTGTCATACATGTGATGGGCGTGTACTGCTACGTCTGAGGGGCATGTCAAATATGTGATGGGCGTGTACTGCTACGTCTGAGGGGCGTGTCATACATGTGATGGGCGTGTACTGCTACGTCTGAGGGGCGTGTCATACATGTGATGGGCGTGTACTGCTACATCTGAGGAGCGTGTCATACATGTGATGGGCGTGTACTGCTACATCTGAGGGGCGTGTCATACATGTGATGGGCGTGTACTGCTATATCTGAGAGGCGTGTCATACATGTGATGTGCGTGTACTGCTACATCTGAGAGGCGTGTCAAACATGTGATGGGCGTGTACTGCTATATCTGAGTAGCGTGTCATACATGTGATGGGCGTGTACTGCTACATCTGAGAGGCGTGTCATACATGTGATGGGCGTGCACTGCTACATCTGAGGGGCGTGTCAAACATGTGATGGGCGTGTACTGCTACATCTGAGGGGCGTGTCATACATGTGATGGGCGTGTACTGCTACATCTGAGGGGCGTGTCATACATGTAATGGGCATGTATCACTACATCTGAGGGGCGTGTCATACATGTAATGGGCATGTATCGCTACATCTGAGGGGCGTGTCATACATGTGATGGGCATGTACTGCTACATCTGAGGGGCGTATCATACATGTGACGGGCGTGTACTGCTACATCTGAGGGGTGTGTCATACATGTAATGGGCGTGTACTGCTACATCTGAGGGGCGTGTCATACATGTGATGGGTGTGTACTGCTACATCTGAGGGGCGTGTCATACATGTGATGGGTGTGTACTGCTACATCTGAGGGGCATGTCATACATGTGATGGGCGTGTACTGCTTCATCTGAGGGGCGTGTCATACATGTGATGGGCGTGTATCGCTACATCTGAGGGGCATGTCATACATGTGATGGGCGTGTATTGCTACATCTGAGGGGCGTATCATACATGTGATAGGTGTGTACTGCTACATCTGAGGGGCGTGTCATACATGTGATGGGCGTGTATCGCTACATTTGAGGGGCGTATCATACATGTGATAGGTGTGTACTGCTACATCTGAGGGGCGTGTCATACATGTGATAGGTGTGTACTGCTCCATCTGAGGGGTGTGTCATACATGTGATGGGTGTGTACTGCTACATCTGAGTAGCGTGTCAAAATTGCCTTACATACAAATGTACATGAGCCCCAAAGCAGTTAGTAAGATCTATTTGCTGAGGAATGCACACTGATACATTACAGAAAATACAAGTAGCCATAGGGATGTCATGACCAGGGTTTTGCGGCGTGGTGGTTGTGTTCCTTGCCGGTATGGGCGCTGTGGCGTGACCCTTCCAGTGAGGGAGCTGACGCGTGGAGACTGGCATTGTGTGTGTGCTGGGGTCTGCCAGCGCTGGGCCATCCTGGCAAGGGTATGTCTAGCAGTGTCTCAGCATCACAGGTACACGGGAGCGGCCATCTTGCCTCAGGTCATGTGACATAGTGGGCCGATCCTGATGCGTCAGGTGATCTCTCCAGCCATTCACGCTCTGCTGCTGGGTACTTAAGGGGGTTTGGAGCTCCCTGTAGTGACCAGTGCAACCGTGTGTTTCAGCATCAGCTATGAGAGAGGTCCTGCGCTTCTGACCTTGGGGCCTGATTCAGAGCTGCTCGTAAGCGGCCGCACGTTCGCTCCGAGCGATGTTCGTACAACTGCGCATGCATATGGTTTGTGATACGCATGCGCGAACCATTCATTGCGGTCGGAAATTGTGTGCTCGCAAAATAGCGAATGCCTGATAATTTGAGTGACAGAATGAGGCGTTTGTGGGTGGTAACAGGGGAAGGTGCTTGAAAACGGGGAGTGGAGATCCGAACGCAGGCGTGCTTAAAGGTCAAAACGGGCGTTTTAAGGGTGTGCATAATTAACAAAGCAGCGTCATCGGCCACGTCACTTGGTTGTTTCTTAGCCTGAACTGTTCGCATGATTGCGGTAGGAAAATCCAACCACAAGCACTGCGAGCAGTTCAGACGCCTTTCGATGTACTCGATTATTCAAATAAATAGCGGAGATGACGTGGGATGCGAGCGGCCAGGGGGGCGTCTTTACAAAATAGCGAGCGCATGTTTCGTTTGCTCGTTCAGACATAGAGGCGTCAACAGACCGCAAAGAGCAAGCGCTCTATTTAAATATCCGGACCCTTTTTCTGAACGAGCGTCCGCAAATAGCGTCCGGCTCTGAATCAGGCCCTTAGTCTTGTGCTCTGGTGCTTGCTCTTACTCCTTGTTGGTCCCTGGCTCCCTGCAAACCTGCACCATGCTACCCTGCCTTGCTTCCTGCTGTGGATAAAGGGCCTGATTCAGAGCCGGACGCAATTAGCGCTCGCTTGTCCAGAAAATAGGGGGTGGCTATTCAAATGAACAGTTCGCTCTTTGCGGTCTGTTCACGCCTCTATGTCTGAACGAGCGAACAAAACTTGCGGTCGTTTTTTTGGAAACTACGCCCCCTGGCCGCTCGCATCCTACGTCATGTCCGCTATTTATTAGATTAATCGACTACATCGACCAGCGTATGAACTGCTCGCTATTCTTGGGGTTGGTTTTTGCTACCACAATTTTGCGAGCAGTTCTGACTATAAAATAACCCAGTGACGTGGTCAATGACGCTGCTGTATTAATTATGCACACCCATAAAACGCCCGTTTTGACCTTTAAGCACGCCTGCGTTTGGATCTCCACTCCCCGTTTTCAAGCACCTTCCCCCGTTACCACCCACATATGCCTACTCCTGTCACTCAAATTATCAGGCATTCGCTGTTTTGCGAGCACATGAATTTCGACCGCACTGACTGGTTCGCGCATGCGTATTACGATCCGTACGCATGCGCAGTTGGGCAAACATCGCTCGGAGTGAACGAGCGGCCGCTTACAAGCGGCTCTGAATCAGGCCCAAAGTCCTGTTCCTTCTACCTACCCTCTCCTTCCTGAACCTGTTGTTCCCAATTACCTACTCCAGCCTGCACCTGTGTTTTCAGCAACTATTACAGCATTTCCGGATTACCCTGCGCAGTCAACTCTCAGCATTTTTCAATTTCCCTTCAGCCATTATCACAGCATTTCCGGATTAACCTTGTTCAGCCATCGTCTCAGCATTACCCGATTTTCCTTTCAGCTATTATCACAGTGTTCCCGGATGCCCTGCTATCACCACTGACTTACTGGACTTTTCCTTCAGCTCCACAGTTACCTCAGTTATTAAGACTTTATTCTAGTTCTGTCACTGATCTGGACATTCATTCGTTGCATCACTATTGTTCCTTCGGTCACAGATGTTAATCAGTATTATTATTGTTCATGTCTACCGACAGTCACACTAAACAACCCACCTTTCAGTTTAAATCTGTTCCGGTGTCTGCTCCTGTTTCCACCCCGGGTCCATAACAAACACAGGGCCTGATTCAGAGCCGGACGCTATGACAGAGCGCTCGCTCTGAATCAGGGCCGTCCTTCTTCATTTGTAGAGCGGCCTCCTGACCACTCATATAGCTGTGGGTGACCACCTACAGCTATAGCGAGCGGCCAGGAAGATGGTCGCAATGGTCAAGACCATCGCGACCATCGGGCTTGCGGCGAGACCCTGCGGTAGGGTCTCGTTGCCGTAAGCCCTTGAGTGCTTTTGGCTCTATCAGAGCCGAAAGCACTCCCACTGACGTCACTTGTGAGGTCAGTGGGACCGGCCCCAGACGATAGGCGTTCCCATGGGAACGCCTCTGTCTGGCCAGCCACGCCCACCAAAGGGGGCATGCTGTCACTCACCATCGACAGTACGCCCCCTTTGTAGCGAGACCCATAGCGACGACTCCGTCGTGCGCATGCGCACTGGGCCAACATCGACCTGCTTGCGAGCGGTCAGCGCTCGCGAGAGGATCTGAATTAGGCCCACAGATCCTAACAAGGGATCATTGTGCCTTATAACCAATGCAGGGAAATAATACTAATAATCCCATTTGAATGTATATATCTATGTTTTTTTAATATAACAGCTACATAATGGGGGTTAGGTACAATCAGGGAGATTGCTAGACTCTTCAGGGAGACAGGGAGATTGCTGCTATTTCAGGGAGTCTCCCTGACAATGAAGGAGCATTGGCAAGTGTGCCCAGGGTATGTATGAATCATTAATAGGAATTATCTGCATTCTTATGGCACCTTCAGGATGATTCATGGAGGACTAGCAGGGAAATTGTGTGGGTGACATTATCTGCAGTACAAGAGTAACTACAGACACAAATTCCTGCTCTGCATGTTCTCTCCACTGTCCTATCATCCCGGGGCTGCGCTGATCCTGCAGGCCACAGACCCTCACTTACGCCTGTCTCTTATTACTGTGACAGTCTCAGAGAGTGTCTGTATATCGTGGCTCAGTCCCCTGAATTAGTTGGGCCTATAGATGAGTGACATTACTGTGACAGTCTCAGAGAGTGTCTGTATATCGTGGCTCAGTCCCCTAGATTAGTTGGGCCTAGAGATGAGTGACATTACTGTGACAGTCTCAGAGAGTGTCTGTATATCGTGGCTCAGTCCCCTGGATTAGTTGGGCCTATAGATGAGTGACATTACTGTGACAGTCTCAGAGAGTGTCTGTATATCGTGGCTCAGTCCCCTGGATTAGTTGGGCCTATAGATGAGTGACATTGCTGTGACAGTCTCAGAGAGTGTCTGTATATCGTGGCTCAGTCCCCTGGATTAGTTGGGCCTATAGATGAGTGACATTACTGTGACAGTCTCAGAGAGTGTCTGTATATCGTGGCTCAGTCCCCTAGATTAGTTGGGCCTAGAGATGAGTGACATTACTGTGACAGTCTCAGAGAGTGTCTGTATATCGTGGCTCAGTCCCCTGGATTAGTTGGGCCTAGAGATGAGTGACATTGCTGTGACAGTCTCAGAGAGTGTCTGTATATCGTGGCTCAGTCCCCTGGATTAGTTGGGCCTATAGATGAGTGACATTACTGTGACAGTCTCAGAGAGTGTCTGTATATCGTGGCTCAGTCCCCTGGATTAGTTGGGCCTATAGATGAGTGACATTGCTGTGACAGTCTCAGAGAGTGTCTGTATATCGTGGCTCAGTCCCCTGGATTAGTTGGGCCTATAGATGAGTGACATTGCTGTGACAGTCTCAGAGAGTGTCTGTATATCGTGGCTCAGTCCCCTGGATTAGTTGGGCCTATAGATGAGTGACATTGCTGTGACAGTCTCAGAGAGTGTCTGTATATCGTGGCTCAGTCCCCTGGATTAGTTGGGCCTATAGATGAGTGACATTACTGTGACAGTCTCAGAGAGTGTCTGTATATCGTGGCTCAGTCCCCTAGATTAGTTGGGCCTATAGATGAGTGACATTACTGTGACAGTCTCAGAGAGTGTCTGTATATCGTGGCTCAGTCCCCTGAATTAGTTGGGCCTATAGATGAGTGACATTACTGTGACAGTCTCAGAGAGTGTCTGTATATCGTGGCTCAGTCCCCTGGATTAGTTGGGCCTATAGATGAGTGACATTGCTGTGACAGTCTCAGAGAGTGTCTGTATATCGTGGCTCAGTCCCCTGGATTAGTTGGGCCTAGAGATGAGTGACATTGCTGTGACAGTCTCAGAGAGTGTCTGTATATCGTGGCTCAGTCCCCTGAATTAGTTGGGCCTATAGATGAGTGACATTGCTGTGACAGTCTCAGAGAGTGTCTGTATATCGTGGCTCAGTCCTCTGAATTAGTTGGGCCTAGAGATGAGTGACATTGCTGTGACAGTCTCAGAGAGTGTCTGTATATCGTGGCTCAGTCCCCTAGATTAGTTGGGCCTATAGATGAGTGACATTACTGTGACAGTCTCAGAGAGTGTCTGTATATTGTGGCTCAGTCCCCTGGATTAGTTGGGCCTATAGATGAGTGACATTACTGTGACAGTCTCAGAGAGTGTCTGTATATCGTGGCTCAGTCCCCTGGATTAGTTGGGCCTATAGATGAGTGACATTACTGTGACAGTCTCAGAGAGTGTCTGTATATCGTGGCTCAGTCCCCTGGATTAGTTGGGCCTATAGATGAGTGACATTACTGTGACAGTCTCAGAGAGTGTCTGTATATCGTGGCTCAGTCCCCTGGATTAGTTGGGCCTATAGATGAGTGACATTGCTGTGACAGTCTCAGAGAGTGTCTGTATATCGTGGCTCAGTCCCCTGGATTAGTTGGGCCTAGAGATGAGTGACATTGCTGTGACAGTCTCAGAGAGTGTCTGTATATCGTGGCTCAGTCCCCTGGATTAGTTGGGCCTATAGATGAGTGACATTACTGTGACAGTCTCAGAGAGTGTCTGTATATCGTGGCTCAGTCCCCTAGATTAGTTGGGCCTATAGATGAGTGACATTACTGTGACAGTCTCAGAGAGTGTCTGTATATCGTGGCTCAGTCCCCTGGATTAGTTGGGCCTAGAGATGAGTGACATTGCTGTGACAGTCTCAGAGAGTGTCTGTATATCGTGGCTCAGTCCCCTAGATTAGTTGGGCCTATAGATGAGTGACATTACTGTGACAGTCTCAGAGAGTGTCTGTATATCGTGGCTCAGTCCCCTGGATTAGTTGGGCCTATAGATGAGTGACATTGCTGTGACAGTCTCAGAGAGTGTCTGTATATCGTGGCTCAGTCCCCTGGATTAGTTGGGCCTATAGATGAGTGACATTGCTGTGACAGTCTCAGAGAGTGTCTGTATATCGTGGCTCAGTCCCCTGGATTAGTTGGGCCTATAGATGAGTGACATTGCTGTGACAGTCTCAGAGAGTGTCTGTATATCGTGGCTCAGTCCCCTGGATTAGTTGGGCCTATAGATGAGTGACATTACTGTGACAGTCTCAGAGAGTGTCTGTATATCGTGGCTCAGTCCCCTAGATTAGTTGGGCCTATAGATGAGTGACATTACTGTGACAGTCTCAGAGAGTGTCTGTATATCGTGGCTCAGTCCCCTGAATTAGTTGGGCCTATAGATGAGTGACATTACTGTGACAGTCTCAGAGAGTGTCTGTATATCGTGGCTCAGTCCCCTGGATTAGTTGGGCCTATAGATGAGTGACATTGCTGTGACAGTCTCAGAGAGTGTCTGTATATCGTGGCTCAGTCCCCTGGATTAGTTGGGCCTAGAGATGAGTGACATTACTGTGACAGTCTCAGAGAGTGTCTTTATATCGTGGCTCAGTCCCCTGAATTAGTTGGGCCTATAGATGAGTGACATTGCTGTGACAGTCTCAGAGAGTGTCTGTATATCGTGGCTCAGTCCCCTGAATTAGTTGGGCCTATAGATGAGTGACATTGCTGTGACAGTCTCAGAGAGTGTCTGTATATCGTGGCTCAGTCCCCTGGATTAGTTGGGCCTAGAGATGAGTGACATTGCTGTGACAGTCTCAGAGAGTGTCTGTATGTCGTGGCTCAGTCCCCTGGATTAGTTGGGCCTAGAGATGAGTGACATTGCTGTGACAGTCTCAGAGAGTGTCTGTATGTCGTGGCTCAGTCCCCTAGATTAGTTGGACCTATAGATGAGTGACATTACTGTGACAGTCTCAGAGAGTGTCTGTATATCGTGGCTCAGTCCCCTGGATTAGTTGGGCCTATAGATGAGTGACATTACTGTGACAGTCTCAGAGAGTGTCTGTATGTCGTGGCTCAGTCCCCTGGATTAGTTGGGCCTATAGATGAGTGACATTGCTGTGACAGTCTCAGAGAGTGTCTGTATGTCGTGGCTCAGTCCCCTGGATTAGTTGGGCCTAGAGATGAGTGACATTGCTGTGAAATGATGTTTTGTAGGACTGTAAGGTCCCCGGCAATACAATCTGCTGCCTTTGCTTCTCACTCCCGTACAGCGCAACCAGCCCGATTTCGTCAGGGCCAAAGTTCCGATTTCAGATGACTGTCCTCCCACCCCGAGATCAGGATGTTTGTCACGATTTGCCGTAGGTTAGGAGGTAGCTCCATAAAAATGGTTTTATGGGGAAAAAGCTGACATAGTGCCATGGCCTCTATGATATTCCAGATTTCAGCTAATAGAGATGATGTGGGGTGCTCCAAGCCAAATGCCTGTATATAAGCCTGTATATATGTGCTCCGGACAGTAACCTAACGTGTTTCCCTGTGGTATCCCTTCAGCTTTTACCTCCATTTAGCAAGGTACATGGAATTATTGTATTAGCCACATGAGGGCGCCAACACTTAACATTTTAGACAAACTGAGATTTAATTGTTCAGATTTATGTATGATACAAACAAGGGAGAAAAATCAATAACATTTCTGACAAGTTACTTTCGACACCTTAGAATGTGGATGTGAGGAGGGGGAGCTGGAGCTGGGCAGGTTGTCTACTTACACATGTTATATAATTAGACTAGCCTTCTTACACTTGTCATCTTATCAAATCTGTACCTTCCTGGAGATCTGCAGAACATTACTCTGTCCCATGTATCTCCCTTTGTGATACTGTATATTCTGCAGATTATTACATTACTGAGATCTGCAGAACATTGCTCAATTCCATCTACCTCTTGGCAGATACATAGTAATATATTCTGCAGAATTATAGTTACTGACCTCTAGAGATCTGCAGAACATTGCTCTATTCCATCTACCCCCTGACAGGTACATAGTTATATATTCTGCAGATTATTACATTACTGACCTCTAGAGATCTGCAGAACATTGCTCTGCTCCCTCTACACCCTGACAGGTACATAGTTATATATTCTGCAGATTATTACATTACTGGCCTCTTTAGAGTCTGCAGAACATTGCTCTATTCCACCTACCCCGACAGATACATAGTTATATATTCTGCAGATTATTACATTACTGTCTTCTTTAGAGTCTGCAGAACTTTGCTCTGTTCCATCTATCCCCCGAGCAGGTACTTAGTGATATATTCTGCAGATTATTACATTACTGTCTTCTTTAGAGTCTGCAGAACATTGCTCTATTCCATCTACCCCTGACAGGTACATAGTGATATATTCTGCAGATTATTACATTACTGTCTTCTTTAGAGTCTGCAGAACATTGCTCTATTCCATCTACCCCTGACAGGTACATAGTGATATATTTTGCAGATTATTATATTACTGTCCTCTTTAGAGTCTGCAGAACATTGCTCTATTCCATCTACCCCTGACAGGTACATAGTGATATATTTTGCAGATTATTACATTATTGTCCTCTTTAGAGTCTGCAGAACATTGCTCTATTCCATCTACCCCTGACAGGTACATAGTGATATATTCTGCAGATTATTACATTGCTGTCTTCTTTAGAGTCTGCAGAACATTGCTCTGTTCCATCTACCCCCCTGACAGGTACATAGTGATATATTTTGCAGATTATTACATTATTGTCCTCTTTAGAGTCTGCAGAACATTGCTCTAATCCATCTACCCCTGACAGGTACATAGTGATATATTTTGCAGATTATTACATTATTGTCCTCTTTAGAGTCTGCAGAACATTGCTCTATTCCATCTACCCCTGACAGGTACATAGTGATATATTCTGCAGATTATTACATTACTGTCTTCTTTAGAGTCTGCAGAACATTGCTGTGCTCCATCTACCCCTGACAGGTACATAGTTATATATTCTGCAGATTATTACATTACTGTCCTCTTTAGAGTATGCAGAACATTGCTCTATTCCATCTACCCCTGACAGGTACATAGTGATATATTCTGCAGATTATTACATTACTGTCTTCTTTAGAGTCTGCAGAACATTGCTCTATTCCATCTACCCCCTGACAGGTACATAGTTATATATTCTGCAGATTATTACATTACTGTCCTCTTTTAGAGTCTGCAGAACATTGCTCTATTCCATCTACCCCCTGACAGGTACATAGTGATATATTCTGCAGATTATTACATTACTGTCTTCTTTAGAGTCTGCAGAACATTGCTCTATTCCATCTACCCCCTGACAGGTACATAGTTATATATTCTGCAGATTATTACATTACTGTCCTCTTTTAGAGTCTGCAGAACATTGCTCTATTCCATCTACCCCCTGACAGGTACATAGTGATATATTCTGCAGATTATTACATTACTGAGATCTGCAGAACATTGCTCAATTCCATCTACCTCCTGGCAGATACATAGTAATATATTCTGCAGAGTAATAGTTACTGACCTCTCTAGGAGTCTGCAGAACATTTGTCTATTTTGCCTACTCCCTGACAGGTACATAGTGATATATTCTGCAGATTATTACATTACTGTCCTCTTTAGAGTCTGCAGAACATTGCTCTATTCCATCTATCCCTGACAGGTACATAGTGATATATTTTGCAGATTATTACATTACTGAGATCTGCAGAACATTGCTCAATTCCGTCTACCTCTTGGCAGATAGTAATATATATAGAACACAAAGAAAAAGAGGAATTCAAAGAAAATGAAAAAGTACTACTTAGAAAGGTGGAGAGAGTAGAAGAATCAGTCATGAAGAGCAAAGAAAAGAAGTTTATTAGAGATAAGAAGGACTACGAGTTGAATAAAGTTAAGAATTGGACGAGATTCCAGAAAAAAGAGAGAACCAACACCAGATATGAGTCTGGAGAAGGACCTAGCTGGAAAGTAGCACCCACAAGAAGGTTTAGCTACAGAAGAAACAGAGACCCCACTACTTATACTGGCCCAATAGGACTTAAACCTAGAAATAGGTTTTCCACATTACAACATCTGGACTCAAACAGTGATAATGAGCTTTTTTTATCACCAGCACAAGATCATTTAAGCAACAAATATCCAATGTTCAGAGAAACCACCAAAACAGCCTCCCCCCTGAAGCGAAGGTACAGAGAAGAAGAGGAAAACGGGGTGGCAGGAGGAAGAAACCAAAAAAGGAGGAATTTTTAATAGATCCGAAATCCAAAGGCATATTTAATTTATCCCAGCATACACTCACTAAATCTGAAATAACGTTATTAAGCAAAGGCTTGAACTTTGCCCCGACAAGAAGCATGAACAAATTTGACACTTTTATTGATTTAAACAAGTTTGTGAGAAATCTCACACTCAAACGACATTTCCTGAGAAAAGAATCAGCACCTCTAAAGAACTATATTGCCCCTAATTCAAAATCCGGTCTTAGAGGTAAATCAACATATTACCCACTGGAATCAAAAGGGACTCACATAAATGTTTTCTATGAAATGGTAAAGAAGGACCTTTGCAATAATCAGACAAACTATGCACCAATAAAAAAACAAAATCTAAGTAATAGAGAAAAGGAGGCACTAAAAAACTTAAAAGAAAACCGTGAGATAGTTCTAAAACCAGCTGATAAAGGGGGGGGTTTGGTTATCATGGATTATGCTTACTACTTAAAAGAAGCACATAGATTACTGGATGACCAAATTTCTTATGAAAAATTGACCAAAGATCCAGTTGAAGAATATACAGAAGAACTTAGAATCATTCTACTCTTTGGTCTACAGAGGAATATTTTAACCAAAGAAGAATTTCAATTCTTAATGAAATCAAACCCCACAACCCCGATTTTCTATTTTTTACCAAAAATACATAAGTCACTTACAGAACCTCCAGGGAGGCCTATAATAGCAGGTATTGACTCCCTCACATCCAACCTCTCCAAATATGTTGACATCTTTTTACAAAAATATGTTATCAAACTAGAATCTTATCTAAAGGATACTACGAGTGTATTACAGCAAACCGAAAATATAACATGGAGATCAACTTATAACTGGATAACTATCGATGTACAATCATTATATACATGTATTGAGCATGAAAAAGGTATCAACGCATCAAGAATTTTTTTAGAGTTGGATGAAGAAATTGAAGTTCCACACAAAGAGTTTTTATGTGATCTTATGTCTTTTATACTTACTCATAATTATTTTAAATTTTTAAATCAATTTTATCGTCAAATCTGTGGAACCACAATGGGTACAACTTTTGCTCCCAGCTTTGCGAATTTGTTCATGGGATGTTGGGAAAAGAATTATGTTTACAGTAATAACCCTTTTAAAGACAATATCATTTTTTATAAGAGATATATTGATGATATTTTAATTATTTGGGAAGGATCGGAAGAATCTTTTAACGATTTTTTAATTTTTATTTCAAATAACAATATGAATCTTAAATTTACATCAAATTTTAACAACAGAAGTATTGAGTTTTTGGATTTGATTTTAACATCAGAAGGTGACCAAATTTGCACAAAAAATTTTATAAAAGGAGTAGATGCGAACAGCTACCTGCATTACAAAAGCTGTCATCTGGACAAATGGAAGAACAACATACCATACTCCCAGTTCTACAGAATTAAACGTAATTGCAGCAATGCTAACGTCTGTAATGAACAACTTGATATTTATGCAACCAGGTTTAGAGAAAAAGAGTATCCGGAAGCAATCATCAATACAGCTATGTAGAAAATGAAAAACCTACAGAGAAATAATCTACTACAATATAAGACGGAGAAACCACAAAAAGAAGAAATGGTACCATTTATTACAACATATAATGGACACGAGAATCATATTAAAAAATCTCTTAACAAAAACTGGAATATCCTTCTGATGGATCCTTTACTCCAAAAGATCCTACCGACAAAACCACAGATTATATATAGAAAATCAAGGAACTTAAAAGATTTACTGGCACCGAGTATGCTGAGGGATAAAGGAAATGAAAGACCAACTATGAACACTTTGAAGTGCAATGGAAGCTATAAATGCGGACATTGCAATATTTGCAAATTTCTTCACCCCAAGAGAAAAACATTCACGAATTCGGACGGATCTAAGGAATACATTATAAAGAATTTTATGAACTGTAACTCCACATCAGTGATATACCTGTTAGAGTGCACATGTGGACTCAAGTACATAGGAAAAACCAAGAGACCACTAAAAATCAGAAATCAGGAGCACATTAGGAACATTAGAAACAGAGTTGAAGGACATGCAGTCTCCAAACACTTCTCAATAAAACATAATTCGGATCCCGAAGATATCACCTTCAAGGCAATAGAACACGTTACTCTGGGAGAAAGAGGTGGGGATTTGGGCAATCTGCTATCAAGAAGAGAGATGTTCTGGCTGTTTGAACTGGACACACTGGCACCTAAAGGCTTCAATGAATACTACGAAATTGCTCCTTTCTTGTGATATGCTCCATTCCTATCTACCAATATACCCCCAGGTTATGGAGGGGCCTGAGTAGTACCCTGAAGGTTCATCTTCTGAGGGAAGTCCAGGTTTGGTAGAATATCTGGCATTATGGACCATCGAAATATGTATTTGCTGCCATACCATCATGTGTGAGCCCAATCTCGTCCGATCTTGGAAGCAAAGCATGATTGGGCCAGGTTAGTACCAAGGAAGGTAACCCATTGAGAATACCTGGTGCTGCAAATTCAGCCGGCGGTTTGGAATATAACCAGGCTAGAGAATGATAATGCCTAAAAAGGGAATTATAGCATATTCACAATTGCAAGCCTTAAGGCCAAGGAGTGATTAATGATATCAGAACTTTACAATTCTAACTACCCAATTGAATGGAAAGAGGTGGATCTTGGGTTTGACTTATATGATTATCCAAGAAATCCTTAGAGTCTTTGGAACCTCCCCTTCAAGAAAAAGAGTAAAAGAATGATCCCCATACTTCAAGTACATCTTAAAACCGATTGTAACTATCTAACTGGATGAAAAGAGGTCGTTTGTCTGAGTCGGATCAATATGAAAATCCAAGAAATTTTCAGAGTCTTTGGAACCTCTTCTTCAAGGAAAAGAGTGAAAGAATGATCCCCATACCTTAAGAACATTTCACAACTTATTATATCCCTGAATTTCTGCTCCTCTTGGTTGAACTTTTAAAGAAATTCCTTTTTGGAATAAATATCTAAACAATATCCAATATAATTATATACATAAAACAATTCAGTACATATTCATAGTGTTTTTAGATCAAACTATTAATATATTATTATTCTAATATATATCTATGCCTAAGGAGAATGTTATACTTAGACTAATCATTTAATGATCTAACCTATATATCCAGCATCAAAACAGATTACCCTCCTTAAATGGAATGCTTATCCTTTATTATTTTAGTTTCAGATAATATGGAAGACACCACCTACTCATTATTCATACTTGGGCAAAAAACATACTAATTCTATAGACAAGAAGGGCGGAAGCATTAAGTCCGGAGAAAACAATGGGGCGGAAGAGCTCAACACATCTATTAAGTAAGGGCGGAAGTGATGTGCCGCGTCCTGGAGCGAAACGACAGAAGGGTTGGTGGAAGTGACACGGCTCACCTCCGAACACGTCAACACACGGCGGGCGGAAGTGACGTGCCCAGTTCGGAAAACGAGGAAGAAAACGGAAGTGCTTGATCGCGCGCTATGGTTTAACACAGCTGCCGGGAACGGATGTGACGCTCCAATTAAGGGCAGAGGCCAGTTCACAAAGGGCGGAAGTTGAACTTAAAAGATCGCCGTTTGACTATTTATAACTAACATTTCTTTATGGGAAACCCTGTAACACAAACTATTTTAAATGATGGCTTGCTGAATTATGAAATCGCTTGGTTTTGAGGTCTCCCTAAGACAAAGGAAGTAGGGTGAACACCTGATTCTCATTTGAACTCAGTGTGGTATAAATACAGGACCACCACACTGAAGCAATATCCCCTTGATGAAGTCATAGTGACGAAACGCGTTGGGACTGTTGGCTGCCTCATGCACTGTGGAGAACTACCTCTCTCCTTCAATCAGATAAGCTGCTTAAAAATATCAACTTTCCTCTACTTTGTTTTTATCTATTTACTGCCAGTCGTTGTTTTTATGGTCATATTTATTTATATATTTTTATGTGCACTGTTTTTCAATAAATTGTCATAATTTTTATTATACTTGGCACTAGCACTTTGTTTCAGATTCACTATATTTTTGCACTAGCACTTTGTTGTCTATATGAGTTCAACAAAAATTTATTTTATTTATTTTTTTTTTTATCTAGATGTAATCAGATATATCATATTTTGCACTAAGCACTTTGCTATTTATTGGTTTATTATATTTATTAATTAGCGTGAAACACGCCCCTCTATATGGTTTGAGGTATAACTATATTTGTAAACCATTAACCTATCTACTGTACATTTTACTGTGTGTGAATTTACACATCTAGCAAACTAGTCGCCTGATTGTCAATTCTCTTGTTTTTCAGTAATATATAGATAGTAATATATTCTGCAGAATATATATATATTCTGCAGAATTATAGTTACTGACCTCTAGAGATCTGCAGAACTTTGCTCTGTTCCACCTACCCCGACAGGTACATAGTTATATATTCTGCAGATTATTACATTACTGTACTCTTTAGAGTCTGCAGAACATTGCTCTATTCCATCTACCCCCTGACAGGTACATAGTGATATATTCTGCAGATAAATTACATTACTGAGATCTGCAGAACACTGCTCAATTCCATCTACCCCTGACAGGTACATAGTGATATATTCTGCAGATTATTACATTACTGACCTCTCTAGGAGTCTGCAGAACGTTTGTCTATTTTGTCTACTCCCTGACAGGTACATAGCGATATATTCTGCAGATTATTACATTACTGTCTTCTTTAGAGTCTGCAGAACATTGCTCTATTCCATCTGCCCCCTGACAGGTACATAGTGATATATTCTGCAGATTATTACATTACTGAGATCTGCAGAACATTGCTCAATTCCATCTACCTCCTGGCAGATACATAGTAATATATTCTGCAGAGTAATAGTTACTGACCTCTAGTGATCTGCAGAACTTTGCTCTGTTCCACCTACCCCGACAGGTACATAGTTATATATTCTGCAGATTATTACATTACTGTCCTCTTTAGAGTCTGCAGAACATTGCTCTATTCCATCTACCCCCTGACAGGTACATAGTGATATATTCTGCAGATTATTACATTACTGAGATCTGCAGAACATTGCTCGATTCCATCTACCCCCTGACAGGTACATAGTGATATATTCTGCAGATTATTACATTACTGACCTCTCTAGGAGTCTGCAGAACATTGCTCTGTTCTGTCTACCCCCTGACAGGTACATAGTGATATATTCTGCAGATTATTACATTACTGACCTCTCTAGGAGTCTGCAGAACATTGCTCTATTTTGTCTACTCCCTGATAGGTACATAGCGATATATTCTGCAGATTATTACATTACTGACCTCTGTAGGAGTCTGCAGAACATTGCTCTGTTCTGTCTACCCCCTGACAGGTACATAGCAATATATTCTGCAGATTATTACATTACTGACCTCTCTAGGAGTCTGCAGAACATTGCTCTATTTTGTCTACTCCCTGATAGGTACATAGCGATATATTCCATCTTTACGGATTTCCGAAGACAAGGCCTCCGGGGACTTTGTAGGGACAGCATGCTAACGCACCAGCTGTCCCTGATCATTTTATTTGCTGCATAGTGGTGAAAACTTAGATAAAATGCTAATAATCATGATGATATTGGGCAAAAATATTTAAGCCAATATTGCAATTATTGCTAAATAGACCCCCACAGTGATGTCCCCCTTTCTGTACAATATGTATTATTTGTGTTGTGTAACAGTAAAGCAACATGTTATACAGTGATGATTCTATCATACTTGCTATATTTACCTACCTTTTATATAACAGAATCACCACCCCACCCTCACTCATCTGCCCCCACCCCAAAAAAAACGCCACCTGAGACACTGTGAGAGCTGTTGAAATTTTGGTGCAGGAACTGCGTCCTGATATTCACTCCCCCCCCCTCATTATTATATACTGGGAGAGTCAGCAATCTATCTGTTAATGACACTACTATTCTATGGGGGTGGGATAAATCGGCTTCCTCCGAGACGAGCGGGGGAAGTAGTCACATCGGTAAGCACCCCGGAGGACAAGGCAGAGTCGTCCCAAGTGGTCTTCAACACCTGCCATCTGAGGGGGGGGTGTTGGACTGCCCCGAAAGGCGCGGCTTGGGTGGAGCTGCAATTGATAGATCAGTGGTTTCATATATAACCCTTATAAAGTACGGGTCTTATAAAGTGCAAGTAGTGAGCTTAAGAACAAGTCACAGCCTCGAGATCAGAGGAATAGGGTTCAGTATCCACTGAGCGGAGTTGGGTCGATCAGGGAAATTCATTGCTGAGTATAAAGTAGGCGCAAATCTACAATAGCAGGAACATCTCTAATTGTTGGCGACTACAATGCCTAGTCAGTCTGCCTCCTCCCCATTTACCTACATTGCTCCCAGCATCAGATCGGTAATAAAGAAAGTAGTATCTGCATGTAACCAGCGCTGTGTGATTATGGAGGTAATAATGTCACATCAGTTTGTTTTCCAGATATGTTTTCTGTTTCCACATTCTCTGCAGATCTTGCTGGCACCAAAGACAGTTTAGGGAAGTTCACATTACAAGGAAATAAAAGTTATTACTGGTTAAAACCACCAGCTCACTTCTGCAGGTTCCATTTACAAGAATGGAAAGGGGTTTCTTTTAAAGTAGGGATCACGTTTGTGCTACTACCAAACATACATATTTTATGCATGTACAGTATTCATGGGCGTGTGCGCCTGTATGTGAGTGTGTATGTATAGGCGTGTTTGCCTGTATGTGAGTGTGTATATATAGGGGTGTTTGCCTGTATGTGAGTGTGTATGTATAGGGGTGTTTGCCTGTATGTGAGTGTGTATGTATAGGGGTGTTTGCCTGTATGTGAGTGTGTATGTATAGGGGTGTTTGCCTGTATGTGAGTGTGTATGTATAGGGGTGTTTGCCTGTATGTGAGTGTGTATGCATAGGGGTGTGTGCCTGTATGTGAGTGTGTATGCATAGGGGTGTTTGCCTGTATGTGAGTGTGTATGCATAGGGGTGTTTGCCTGTATGTGAGTGTGTATGCATAGGGGTGTTTGCCTATATGTGAGTGTGTATGTGACTGTGTATGCATATGGGCATTTGCCTGTATGTGAGTGTGTATACATAGGGGTGTGTGCCTGTATGTGAGCGTGTATGTATAGGGGTGTTTGCCTGTATGTGAGTGTGTATATATAGGGGTGTTTGCCTGTATGTGAGTGTGTATGTATAGGGGTGTTTGCATGTATGTGAGTATGTATGTATAGGGGTGTTTGCCTGTATGTGAGTGTGTATGTATAGGTGTGTGTGCCTGTATGTGAGTGTGTATGTATAGGGGTGTTTGCCTGTATGTGAGTGTGTATGTATAGGGGTGTTTGCCTGTATGTGAGTGTGTATGAATAGGGGTGTTTGCCTGTATGTGAGTGTGTATGTATAGGGGGTGTTTGCCTGTATGTGAGTGTGTATGCATAGGGGTGTGTGCCTGTATGTGAGTGTGTATGAATAGGGGTGTTTGCCTGTATGTGAGTGTGTATGCATAGGGGTGTTTGCCTATATGTGAGTGTGTATGTGAGTGTGTATGCATATGGGCATTTGCCTGTATGTGAGTGTGTATACATAGGGGTGTGTGCCTGTATGTGAGTGTGTATGCATAGGGGTGTGTGCCTGTATGTGAGTGTGTATGTATAGGGGGCATTTGCCTGTATGTGAGTGTGTATGTATAGGGGGCATTTGCCTTTATGTGAGTGTGTATGCATAGGGGTGTGTGCCTGTATGTGAGTGTGTATGCATAGGGGGCGTTTGCCTGTATGTGAGTGTGTATGTATAGGGGGCATTTTCGTGTATGTGAGTGTGTATGCATAGGGGGTGTGTGGCCGGAGGCTGACCACACGTGATTAAAATGGTTGCCAAGGCATTGCGGGGATTAACCCTCATTCCATTGCACCATTTTTAAAAGGACAGTGTAAAAGCACACTGCACATGGTTTATAATAAACTGTATTAAAGTATATATATATTGCTGTAATGCACTGTAGCTGATCTGCAGTGCATTAGTGCATGAAGCAACGTATGTTTAATAGGCTATGTGCTATATGGTTTAAAAATGTATATTTTGTAGAGGAAATGCACTTCTTGAATATATGCCAGAATATGACATGACCAGCCTCTGTGTCTGCAGAAACTAGCAGGAGGTCTGATGAATAGGAAGACCTGTTGTGGTCAGTGACCTCTGGCTGGAAGGTTACTGTTTGAAGGTGTGAATGGTGTCATATAGCCAAACACTTCAGATACAGAACTTCCTTTTGAAAAGACCATTTGTTTTTGAGAAGATCCTTTTGGATGCCACTTCTAAAAGCTGAATGTGTTAAGGTTGGAAATGCCAAACTGATTGATAAGGATGAATGTCATTTACCATTTCCTGTGAAATATTATATCAACATTTTAGGAGACAGTATAATGTATGATAAATCAGTTTGTGTATAAAGTTTGGATGGTGGAATAGGAAGGAGGATATTGAGTGACTCCTTTGAAATGTAATATGTTGTTAATTTATGTTTTCTGAGATAGCCTGATTGGCTAGAAGGAACACAGGGTGGATTTGCCCCCCTGTGATGTTGTGTGTAAGAATGACATAAAAAGAGGGACTGTGAGCCCTGTATGTGTACAACCCTGTAACTTCTATGAGGAGAAGAGCTGCTGATAAGATTCCTGTATGTGGTACATCTTTGGAAATCCTTTGTGGAGAATTGCTGTTTGATTTCTGTGTGATATTCCCCTTCAGGCGGAAGGGAGGGTCTTCTTTAAGACTTTGAGCAATAAACATCTTGCCTGAATTTAATTGTATCTCAATCCTGCGACCAACAGAATTGCGCAAAACGCCATTCCGTTCTCCTGCTGTTCTGGGTAAGAGCCCCGTGTCTCCAAGTTCAAGCCCTCTGCCAAGCTACCATGCAGACCTGGTCCACTGCGAGGGATCAGGTGGGAACAGACGACACCAATCAGGGGGTGTGTCTGCTGTTAGTCAAACGCATACGCAGCAGAAGCGGTTCCAGGTGCGAGGGAGGAGCCTGAGGGTAACGTAAATAGCGGTTCCAAACGCCGGTGGTAGAGTTTGGTGGTGGAAGCATTGTTACAACCCACGGTGCAGTGGGCGAGTCAGTGACAGGCGGTCACTGACGGTGAGTGGGAGTCCAAGAGCGCTAACCCGTGACCAGGGACAGCGTAGGCGAAAGGCGTCCGGTAACAGGGTGTTTGCCTGTATCTGAGTGTGTATGCATAGGGGGTGTTTGCCTGTATGTGAGTGTGTATCCATAGGGGGCGTTTGCCTGTATGTGAGTGTGTGTGTATGCATGGGGGTGTGTGCATGTATGTGAGTGTGTATGCATAGGGGTGTGCGCCTGTATGTGAGTGTGTATGCATAGGGGTGTTTGTCTTTATGTGAGTGTGTATGCATAGGGGTGTGCGCCTGTATGTGAGTGTGTATGCATAGGGGTGTGCGCCTGTATGTGAGTGTGTATGCATAGGGGTGTTTGTCTGTATGTGAGTGTGTATGCATAGGGGTGTTTTCCTGCATGTGAGTGTGTATGCATAGTGGTGTGCGCCTGTATGTGAGTGTGTATGCATAGGGGTGTTTGTCTGTATGTGAGTGTGTATGCATAGAGGTGTGCGCCTGTATGTGAGTGTGTATGTATAGGGGTGTGCGCCTGTATGTGAGTGTGTATGCATAGGGGTGTTTGTCTGTATGTGAGTGTGTATGCATAGGGGTGTTTGTCTGTATGTGAGTGTGTATGCATAGCGGTGTTTGCCTGTATGTGAGTGTGTATGAATAGGGGTGTGCGCCTGTATGTGAGTGTGTATGTATAAGGGTGTGCGCCTGTATGTGAGAGTGTATGTATAGGGGTGTGCACCTGTATGTGAGTGTGTATGCATAGAGGTGTGCGCCTGTATGTGAGTGTGTATGTATAGGGGTGTGCGCCTGTATGTGAGTGTGCATGCATAGGTGTGTGCGCCTGTTTGTGAGTGTATGCATAGGAGTGTGCACCTGTATGTGAGTGTGTATGCATAGGGGTGTGCGCCTGTATGTGAGTGTGTATGCATAGGGGTGTGCGCCTGTCTGTGAGTGTGTATGCATAGGGGTGTTTGTCTGTATGTGAGTGTATATGCATAGGGGTATGCGCCTGTGAGTGTGTATGCATAGGTGTGTGCGACTGTATGTGTGTTTGTATAGGGGTGTGTGCCTGTATGTGAGTGTGTATGCATAGGGGGTGTGTGCCTGTATGTGATTGTGTATGTATAGGGGTGTGTGCCTGTATGTGAGTGTGTATGCATAGGGGTGTGTGCCTGTATGTGAGTGTGTATGCATAGGGGTGTGTGCCTGTATGTGAGTGTGTATGCATAGGGGTGTTTTCCTGTATGTGAGTGTGTATGCATAGTGGTGTGCGCCTGTATGTGAGTGTGTATGCATAGGGGTGTTTGTCTGTATGTGAGTGTGTATGCATAGAGGTGTGCGCCTGTATGTGAGTGTGTATGTATAGGGGTGTGCGCCTGTATGTGAGTGTGTATGCATAGGGGTGTTTGTCTCTATGTGAGTGTGTATGCATAGGGGTGTTTGCCTGTATGTGAGTGTGTATGCATAGGGGTGTGCACCTGTATGTGAGTGTGTATGCATAGTGGTGTGCGCCTGTATGTGAGTGTGTATGCATAGGGGTGTTTGTCTGTATGTGAGTGTGTATGCATAGAGGTGTGCGCCTGTATGTTAGTGTGTATGTATAGGGGTGTGCGCCTGTATGTGAGTGTGTATGCATAGGGGTGTTTGTCTGTATGTGAGTGTGTATGCATTGGGCTGTTTGCCTGTATGTGAGTGTGTATGTATAGGGGTGTGCGCCTGTATGTGAGTGTGTATGCATAGGGGTGTTTGTCTGTATGTGAGTGTGTATGCATAGGGCTGTTTGCCTGTATGTGAGTGTGTATGCATAGGGGTGTGCGCCTGTATGTGGGTGTGTATGTATAGGGGTGTGCGCCTGTATGTGAGTGTGTATGCATAGGGGTGTGCGCCTGTATGTGAGTGTGTATGTATAGGGGTGTGCGCCTGTATGTGAGTGTGTATGCATAGGGGTGTGTGCCTGTATGTGAGTGTGTATGCATAGGGGGTATTTGCCTGTATGTGAGTGTGTATGCATAGGGGTGTTTGTCTGTATGTGTGTTTATGCATAGGGGTGTTTGTCTGTATGTGAGTGTGTATGCATAGGGGTGTTTGTCTGTATGTGAGTGTGTATGCATAGGGGTGTGCGCCTGTATATGAGTGTGTATGCATAGGGGTGTTTGTCTGTATGTGAGTGTGTATGCATAGGGGTGTTTGTCTGTATGTGAGTGTGTATGCATAGGGCTGTTTGCCTGTATGTGAGTGTGTATGCATAGGGGTGTGCGCCTGTATGTGGGTGTGTATGTATAGGGGTGTGCGCCTGTATGTGAGTGTGTATGCATAGGGGTGTGCGCCTGTATGTGAGTGTGTATGTATAGGGGTGTGAGCCTGTGTGTGATTGTGTATGCATAGGGGTGTGTGCCTGTATGTGCGTG
The DNA here is from genome assembly GCA_031769625.1 of Taudactylus pleione. Lineage (NCBI taxonomy): Eukaryota > Metazoa > Chordata > Amphibia > Anura > Myobatrachidae > Taudactylus > Taudactylus pleione. Next base: position 4,733,961 of record JAUIMM010000446.1, on the reverse strand, counting down.
TGTATGCATAGGGGTGTTTGTCTGTATGTGAGTGTGTATGCATAGGGCTGTTTGCCTGTATGTGAGTGTGTATGCATAGGGGTGTGCGCCTGTATGTGGGTGTGTATGTATAGGGGTGTGCGCCTGTATGTGAGTGTGTATGCATAGGGGTGTGCGCCTGTATGTGAGTGTGTATGTATAGGGGTGTGAGCCTTTATGTGAGTGTGTATGCATAGGGGTGTGCGCCTGTATGTGAGTGTGCAGGAGCGCCGAGAGGGGGGGGAGCAGGTACAGTTTACCCGGGACCGGGCTTCCAGAGGGGTCCGGCGGGGGCCCGGGTCTGGCGCCGCCACCCCCTCACTTCCTCCCTCCGCAGCAGCCCAGCACACAGCGTGTGCTGGGCTGCAGCGGGAGATTGCTTGCGGCTGCTAAGTAGGAGCCACAGCAATCTCCTATGCCTGAAGGGAGGAGCGATCACACTGATCGCGCCCCCCACTGGCTTTGCGCCGGGCTGAGGGGCTCTCAGCGCCCCCTCCCCGGCGCGCAGCGCCACTTCGCGGCGCTGCAAAACACTGTTTTTTCATGAGGGCGTGGCCACGCCTTCTGAAAATAGGCCACGCCCCCTCTTTACCGGGGCCCCGCATGGCTCTCTACGCCCCTGTGAGTGTGTATGAAGAATAGGGGTGTTTGTCTGTATGTGGGTGTGTATGCATAGGGATGTGCGCCTGTATGTGAGTGTGTATGCATAGGGGCGTGCGCCTGTATGTGAGTGTGTATGTATAGGGGTGTGCACCTGTATGTGAGTGTGTATGCATAGGGGTGTGCGCCTGTATGTGAGTGTGTATGCATAGGGGTGTGTGCCTGTATGCGAGTGTGTATGCATAGGGGTGTGCGCCTGTATGTGTGTTTGTATAGGGGAGTGCGCCTGTATGTGAGTGTGTATGCATAGGGGTGTGCGCCTGTATGTGTGTTTGTATAGGGGAGTGCGCCTGTATGTGAGTGTGTATGCATAGGGGTGTGCGCCTGTATGTGAGTGTGTATGCATAGGGGTGTGTGCCTGTATGTGAGTGTGTATGCATAGGGGCGTGCGCCTGTATGTGAGTGTGTATGCATAGGGGCGTGCGCCTGTATGTGAGTGTGAATGTATAGGGGTGTGCGCCTGTATGTGAGTGTGTATGCATAGGGGTGTGCGCCTGTATGTGAGTGTGTATGCATAGGGGTGTGCGCCTGTATGTGCGTGTGTATGCATAGGGGTGTGCGCCTGTATGTGTGTTTGTATAGGGGAGTGCGCCTGTATGTGAGTGTGTATGCATAGGGGTGTGCGCCTGTACGTGTGTTTGTATAGGGGAGTGTGCCTGTATGTGAGTGTGTATGCATAGGGGTATGCGCCTGTGAGTGTGTATGCATAGGTGTGTGCGACTGTATGTGTGTTTGTATAGGGGTGTTTGCCTGTATGTGAGTGTGTATGCATAGGGGGTGTGTGACTGTATGTGATTGTGTATGTATAGGGGTGTGTGCCTGTATGTGAGTGTGTATGCATAGGGGTGTGTGCCTGTATGTGAGTGTGTATGCATAGGGGTGTGTGCCTGTATGTGAGTGTGTATGCATAGGGGTGTGCGCCTGTATGTGAGTGTGCAGGAGCGCCGAGAGGGGGGGGAGCGGGTACAGTTTACCCGGGACCGGGCTTCCAGAGGGGTCCGGCGGGGGCCCGGGTCTGGCGCCGCCCCCCCCTCACTTCCTCCCTCCGCAGCAGCCCAGCACACAGCGTGTGCTGGGCTGAAGCGGGAGATTGCTTGCGGCTGCTAAGTAGGAGCCACAGCAATCTCCTATGCCTGAAGGGAGGAGCGATCACACTGATCGCGCCCCCCACTGGCTTTGCGCCGGGCTGAGGGGCTCTCAGCGCCCCCTCCCCGGCGCGCAGCGCCACTTCGCGGCGCTGCAAAACACTGTTTTTTCATGAGGGCGTGGCCACGCCTTCTGAAAATAGGCCACGCCCCCTCTTTACCGGGGCCCCGCATGGCTCTCTACGCCCCTGTGAGTGTGTATGAATAGGGGTGTTTGTCTGTATGTGGGTGTGTATGCATAGGGGTGTGCGCCTGTATGTGTGTGTGTATGCATAGGGGCGTGCGCCTGTATGTGAGTGTGTATGTATAGGGGTGTGCACCTGTATGTGAGTGTGTATGCATAGGGGTGTGCGCCTGTATGTGAGTGTGTATGCATAGGGGTGTGCGCCTGTATGCGAGTGTGTATGCATAGGGGTGTGCGCCTGTATGTGTGTTTGTATAGGGGAGTGCGCCTGTATGTGAGTGTGTATGCATAGGGGTGTGCGCCTGTATGTGAGTGTGTATGCATAGGGGTGTGCGCCTGTATGTGAGTGTGTATGCATAGGGGCGTGCGCCTGTATGTGAGTGTGTATGCATAGGGGCGTGCGCCTGTATGTGAGTGTGAATGTATAGGGGTGTGCGCCTGTATGTGAGTGTGTATGCATAGGGGTGTGCGCCTGTATGTGAGTGTGTATGCATAGGGGTGTGCGCCTGTATGTGCGTGTGTATGCATAGGGGTGTGCGCCTGTATGTGTGTTTGTATAGGGGAGTTCGCCTGTATGTGAGTGTGTATGCATAGGGGTGTGCGCCTGTACGTGTGTTTGTTTGTATAGGGGAGTGTGCCTGTATGTGAGTGTGTATGCATAGGGGTATGCGCCTGTGAGTGTGTATGCATAGGTGTGTGCGACTGTATGTGTGTTTGTATAGGGGTGTTTGCCTGTATGTGAGTGTGTATGCATAGGGGGTGTGTGCCTGTATGTGATTATGTATGTATAGGGGTGTGTGCCTGTATGTGAGTCTGTATGCATAAAGGTGTGTGCCTGTATGTGAGTGTGTATGCATAGGGGTGTGTGCCTGTATGTGAGTGTGTATGCATAGGGGGTGTGCGCCTGTATGTGATTGTGTATGTATAGGGGTGTGTGCCTGTATGTGAGTGTGTATGCATAGGGGTGTGCGCCTGTATGTGAGTGTGTGGCATAGGGGTGTGCGCCTGTATGTGAGTGTGTATGCATAGGGGCGTGCGCCTGTATGTGAGTGTGTATGCATAGGGGCGTGCACCTGTATGTGAGTGTGTATGTATAGGGGTGTGTGCCTGTATGTGAGTGTGTATGCATAGGGGTGTGCGCCTGTATGTGAGTGTATATGCATAGGGGTGTGCGCCTGTATGTGCGTGTGTATGCATAGGGGTGTGCGCCTGTATGTGTGTTTGTATAGGGGAGTGCGCCTGTATGTGAGTGTGTATGCATAGGGGTGTGCGCCTGTACGTGTGTTTGTATAGGGGAGTGTGCCATTATGTGAGTGTGTATGCATAGGGGTATGCGCCTGTGAGTGTGTATGCATAGGTGTGTGCGACTGTATGTGTGTTTGTATAGGGGTGTGTGCCTGTATGTGAGTGTGTATGCATAGGGGGTGTGTGCCAGTATGTGATTGTGTATGTATAGGGGTGTGTGCCTGTATGTGAGTGTGTATTCATAGGGGTGTGTGCCTGTATGTGAGTGTGTATGCATAGGGGTGTGCGCCTGTATGTGAGTGTGTATGCATAGGGGGTGTGTGCCTGTATGTGATTGTGTATGTATAGGGGTGTGTGCCTGTATGTGAGTGTGTATGCATAGGGGTGTGTGCCTGTATGTTTGTGCGTGTTTGCCTGTATCCATGGGTGTATGTGTGGGAATTTGAATGTCTCCATACGGCAAATTTGAGACTCTATACAGCTAATGTGAGACTCCATACAGCTAATGTGAGACTATACAGCTAATGTGAGACTCTATACAGCTAATGTGAGACTCCATACAGCTAATGTGAGACTATACAGCTAATGTGAGACTCCATACGGCTAATGTGAGACTCCACACGGCTAATGTGAGACTCCATACAGCTAATGTGAGACTGCATACAGCTAATGTGAGACTTCATACAGCTAATGTGAGACTCTATACAGCTAATGTGAGACTCTATAGAGCTAATGTGAGACTCCATACAGCTAATGTGAGACTCTATACAGCTAATGTGAGACTCTATAGAGCTAATGTTTGACTATACAGCTAATGTGAGACTTCATACAGCTAATGTGAGACTATACAGCTAATGTGAGACTCTATAGAGCTAATGTGAGACTCTATACAGCTAATGTGAGACTCTATACAGCTAATGTGAGACTATACAGCTAATGTGAGACTCTATACAGCTAATGTGAGACTCTATACAGCTAATGTGAGACTCTATACAGCTAATGTGAGACTCTATACAGCTAATGTGAGACTCTATACAGCTAATGTGAGTCTCTATACAGCTAATGTGAGACTATACAGCTAATGTGAGACTCTATACAGCTAATGTGAGACTATACAGCTAATGTGAGACTCTATACAGCTAATGTGGGACTATACAGCTAATGTGGGACTATACAGCTAATGTGAGACTCTATACAGCTAATGTGAGACTATACAGCTAATGTGAGACTTCATACAGCTAATGTGAGACTCCATACAGCTAATGTGAGACTCTGTACAGCTAATGTGAGACTATACAGCTAATGCGAGACTCTATACAGCTAATGCGAGACTCTATACAGTTAATGCGAGACTCTATACAGTTATTGTGAGACTCTATACAGCTAATGTGAGACTCTATACAGCTAATGTGAGACTTCATACAGCTAATGTGAGACTCCATACAGCTAATGTGAGACTCCGTACAGCTAATGTGAGACTCCGTACAGCTAATGTGAGACTCTGTACAGCTAATGTGAGACTATTTACAGCTAATGTGAGACTCTATACAGCTAATGTGAGACTATACAGCTAATGTGAGACTCTATACAGCTAATGTGAGACTCTATACAGCTAATGTGAGACTCTATACAGCTAATGTGAGTCTCTATACAGCTAATGTGAGACTATACAGCTAATGTGAGACTCTATACAGCTAATGTGAGACTATACAGCTAATGTGAGACTTCATACAGCTAATGTGAGACTCCATACAGCTAATGTGAGACTCCGTACAGCTAATGTGAGACTCCATACAGCTAATGTGAGACTCCGTACAGCTAATGTGAGACTTCATACAGCTAATGTGAGACTCCGTACAGCTAATGTGAGACTCCATACAGCTAATGTGAGACTCTGTACAGCTAATGTGAGACTATTTACAGCTAATGTGAGACTCTATACAGCTAATGTGAGACTATACAGCTAATGTGAGACTCTATACAGCTAATGTGGGACTATACAGCTAATGTGAGACTATACAGCTAATGTGAGACTATACAGCTAATGTGAGACTTCATACAGCTAATGTGAGACTCTATACAGCTAATGTGAGACTCTATAGAGCTAATGTGAGACTCTATACAGCTAATGTGAGACTTCATACAGCTAATGTGAGACTATACAGCTAATGTGAGACTCCATACAGCTAATGTGAGACTCCGTACAGCTAATGTGAGACTCCATACAGCTAATGTGAGACTCCGTACAGCTAATGTGAGACTCCATACAGCTAATGTGAGACTCTGTACAGCTAATGTGAGACTATTTACAGCTAATGTGAGACTCTATACAGCTAATGTGAGACTATACAGCTAATGTGAGACTCTATACAGCTAATGTGAGACTCTATACAGCTAATGTGAGACTCTATACAGCTAATGTGAGTCTCTATACAGCTAATGTGAGACTATACAGCTAATGTGAGACTCTATACAGCTAATGTGAGACTATACAGCTAATGTGAGACTTCATACAGCTAATGTGAGACTCTATACAGCTAATGTGAGACTCTATAGAGCTAATGTGAGACTCTATACAGCTAATGTGAGACTTCATACAGCTAATGTGAGACTTCATACAGCTAATGTGAGACTCCATACAGCTAATGTGAGACTCTGTACAGCTAATGTGAGACTCTATACAGCTAATGTGAGACTCTATACAGCTAATGTGAGACTCTATACAGCTAATGTGAGACTCCATACAGCTAATGTGAGACTCTATACAGCTAATGTGAGACTATACAGCTAATGTGAGACTCTGTACAGCTAATGTGAGACTCTATACAGCTAATGTGAGACTATACAGCTAATGTGAGACTATACAGCTAATGTGAGACTCTATACAGCTAATGTGAGACTATACAGCTAATGTGAGACTCTGTACAGCTAATGTGAGACTCCATACAGCTAATGTGAGACTCTATACAGCTAATGTGAGACTATACAGCTAATGTGAGACTCTATACAGTTAATGTTAGACTATACAGCTAATATGAGACTCCATACAGCTAATGTGAGACTATACAGCTAATGTAAGACTCTATACAGCTAATGTGAGACTATACAGCTAATGCGAGACTCTATACAGCTAATGTGAGACTCTATACAGCTAATGTGAGACTATACAGCTAATGTGAGACTCTATACAGTTAATGTGAGACTATACAGCTAATATGAGACTCCATACAGCTAATGTGAGACTATACAGCTAATGTGAGACTATACAGCTAATGAGAGACTCTATACAGCTAATGCGAGACTCTATACAGCTAATGCGAGACTCCATACAGCTAATGCGAGACTCTATACAGCTAATGTGAGACTATACAGCTAATGTGAGACTCTATACAGCTAATGTGAGACTCACTACAGCTAATGTGAGACTCACTACAGCTAATGTGAGACTCTATAGCTAATGTGAGACTCTATACGTCTAATGTGAGACTATACGGCTAATGTGAGACTCTATACAGCTAATGCGAGACTCCATACAGCTAATGCGAGACTCCATACAGCTAATGTGAGACTCCATACAGCTAATGCGAGACTCCATACAGCTAATGAGAGACTCTATACAGCTAATGTGAGACTCTATACAGCTAATGTGAGACTATACAGCTAATGTGAGACTCTATACAGCTAATGTGAGACTCTATACAGCTAATGCGAGACTCCATACAGCTAATGCGAGACTCTATACAGCTAATGTGAGACTCTATACAGCTAAAGTGAGACTCTATACAGCTAATGTGAGACTCTATACAGCTAATGCGAGACTCTATACAGCTAATGTGAGACTATACAGCTAATGTGAGACTCTATACAGCTAATGCGAGACTCTATACAGCTAATGCGAGACTCTATACAGCTAATGTGAGACTCTATACAGCTAATGTGAGACTCTATACAGCTAATGTGAGACTCCATACAGCTAATGTGAGACTCTATACAGCTAATGTGAGACTCTATACAGCTAAAGTGAGACTTCATACAGCTAATGTGAGACTCTATACAGCTAATGTGAGACTATACAGCTAATGTGAGACTATACAGCTAATGTGAGACTCTATACAGCTAATGTGAGACTATACAGCTAATGCGAGACTCTATACAGCTAATGCGAGACTCTATACAGCTAATGCGAGACTCACTACAGCTAATGCGAGACTCACTACAGCTAATGCGAGACTCTATACAGCTAATGTGAGACTCTATACAGCTAATGTGAGACTCTATACAGCTAATGTGAGACTATACAGCTAATGTGAGACTCTATACAGCTAATGTGAGACTCTATACAGCTAATGTGAGACTCACTACAGCTAATGCGAGACTCCGTAAGGCTAATGCAAGTGCGAGACTCCATACAGCTAATGTGAGACTCCGTATAGCTAATGAGAGACTCCGTACAGTTAATGCGAGACTCCGTACAGCTAATGTGAACCTCTGTATGTTTAATGCGAGGATCCGTGCGGATTCAAATGGAAAGTCGCCGGCTACTGATTAAACGCCAACCAGCACAGTTTTCATCACTAGTGTCAGTTGCGGCCATGAACTGTGTGCCCACATAGTTACAGGGTACGCTGTTAAACCCAGCAGATTGAAGCTAGCTTGATGGCAGTGGGCATTTACCAAAGCGTTGAGAGGTAAAGGATATATGCACTCCAGCAATGCCAAATATTGTTCTGTAGTGTGCCTGAGAGACATTGTGCAGACGCAGCTCAGTTCTGTCATCTGGGACACCACGGAGATCTGTCCACCATACCACAGGTAGCGCAGGTCTGGGACACCATGGAGATCTGTCCACCATACCACAGGTACCGCAAGTCTAGGACACCACGGAGATCTGTCCACCATACCACAGGTACCGCAGGTCTGGGACACCACGGAGATCTGTCCACCATACCACAGGTACCGCAGGTCTGGGACACCACAGAGATATGTTCACCATACCAACCACAGGTACCGCAGGTCTGGGACACCCCGGAGATCTGTTCACCATACCGCAGGTCTGGGACACCACAGACTTCTGTCCACCATACCACAGGTACAGCAGGTCTGGGACACCATGGAGATCTGTCCACCATGCCACAGGTATCGCAGGTCTGGGACACCACGGAGATCTGTCCAGCATTCCACGGGTACCACAGGTCTGGGACACCACGGAGATCTGTCCACTATACCACAGGTACCTCAGGTCTGGGACACCATGGAGATCTGTCCACCAACCCACAGGTACTGCAGGTCTGGGATACCATGGAGATCTGTCCACCATACCACAGGTACCGCAGGTCTGGGACACCACGGAGATCTGTCCACCATACCAACCACAGGCACTACAGGTGTGGGACACCACGGAGATCTGTCCACCATACCACAGGTACCGCAGGTCTGGGATCTGCATAAAAAGTCAGGAGATGTATTTATTGGGTATTAGTAAAACCATAAAGGATTTGAGTGTTTAATTCATGGTGGCACACAGAACTGGGTTGACATTGAATAGCTACAATGTGTTTAGATTAGAGGTCACACAAAGGGTTGTAGATAAGTGGAATATTCTCCCATCAGAGGTGGTAGAGGCTAATACAATAAAGCAATATAAACATGCTTGGGATAGACAACGGACCTCATTCACAGTCGGTCGGTGCGGCACTGATGTTCGCTAAACTGCGCATGCGTAAAATTTGCAATGCACGTGCGCAAGCTTGCTATTACAATCTGAAATTGCTCTCTCTTCAACTTGGCCAGGTCGTTAGTTTGAGTGACAGGATGAGGCGTTTGTGGGTGGTAACAGGGGAAGGTGCTTGTGAACGGGGGAGTGGAGATCCGAACGCAGGCGTGCCTGACTATGCAAACGGTGTTTTATAGGAGTGCATAATTAACTAACTAGTGTCATGGCACATGTGAAATGGGAGGTTTTTACACTGACTTGATCGTAGTGCTTAAGAGAGGGTATGGTCAACCTTAAGGTCTACGAGCAACTCTGATGGTTCCCGATGGTCTCGATTAATCCTTATATGCCGGGAGATGACGTGTAATGGGAACGAGAAGGGGGCGTATTTTTAGTCTTACGGCCGCATCCTCCCCTCACTCGTCCAGCTAACGATCCCATCTTAACGACGCAACTTGCGAGCGCTTCATTTGCATATCCGGCCCTTTTTACCTTACGACCGTGAGGCCGCAACGACAAACTCTGAATGAGGTCCTATATCCTTACAAAGAACTAAGGAACACATAGGGTTGAGGTAAAGAGTCAGTGATTTGTATACTAACAGTTGCGACACCAACATCTGACTCACTCTCATTTTCATGTCAGGAATCTTCCCGCACAGCAGCAGCAGATTATGAAATACTGTAGTAATGCAACTTTGTAATTCAATGATCACAGAATTCCTTGTACGTCCTTCTAGGATTTTAAAGTGCAAATATCACAGACTATGCTCAGAATTTCCATAACCCGCAGTGCCATTTACATTACATACTATCATGTTAAGGAATAAAGGTGACTTAAAGGCAAGGCCGGACTGGCCCACAGGGGTACAGGGAAAATCCCCCGTGCCCCACTGCCTAAGGGCCCCGCCCCCTCCTCTTCCTGTCATGTTGCAGACTCTGCCCTGAATTGTAGATTTTCTTCTTTATTAGAGGGCCGTTACCTTGTGGAGCAGGGCCACTGATAAACATCGCTTCTTGGATTTGCTTCCATAGGAACTACACCAAGATTTGCCTAATGGCTAGCTAAGCAACTGTGCAGGCTGGCCACACTACCTCTAGGTGGAAGGCCCCCACCCCTTAAGCATGGGCCCTTATCACTGCATTCCTCCAGTTGGCCAGTCCGGCACTGCTTACAGGGTATGTTCATATTGTGTAATGTTTAATCCCATAGGGTCTGTTACACATGTAACTATATGTTGTATAACATTGATTATATACAATCGGATTAAATGTCCATCTAGAGCTATCCCAGTGAGGGTTAAAGGGAGACCCCATTCCTTGCCTCGCCTCACAGCTCTCACTGGCTGCCTGACGACCAGCCACAGCCTTTTTTCTACTCTGAGTGAGCCATTATGATGTAGTGATGGGGGGTGTTATGGGATAACAGGAATGTGTATATAGATCAGGTAGCAAGATTAGGTAATGAAGTATCCATGAGTTGGAGGAGATTGACCAATTTGCGAGACACCTTGGTGCAAAGTCACTACAGCAAGGAGAAAAAAACATCAGACCATGGTATCAGGGGAAATTTCCCTTGTGGGGCATGCCAATACATCACGTCCATGGAATCTATAGAAGATAGATTTGGCCACACTTATCATATACGGGATCATTCCAATTGCAAATCCACCAATGTGGTATACTATTTGACATGATCATGCAACAAAAAATATGTTGGTATTACCACTCGTATGCTAAAAAACAGGATTTTGGAGCATGCGGGCAATATCAGAAATGTGGATAGAGATAAGAGAAATATGAAACAAATCACCACTGTGGCCAAGCACTTCTACCATCAACGTCATGATCCTAATCACAAATTGAAAGTGTTCTGTTTAGAAAAAATTAAATTGGGTATAAGAGGAGGAGATTATATGAGCGAACTTGTGAGGAAAGAGAGTGAGTGGACCTTTAAATTAGGTTCCCTCTCGCCTAATGGTCTCAATGAACACATAAACTACAGTGTGTTTTTATAATGCATATATGGCCTGTGTCCTCATTATCCCTCCCCTTTTTTGGTACAAGTCAGTATTATTTAATATTAATGTAAGACTTCTGTTATCAATTTTATTATTTATGTTGATCACGAGTGTGATCTGACCTATGAGAGACCATCTTTTGCCCTTTGCCAATCCACCACAATTATACACTTTATATATTTAGTATATACCATTCACACATTTTTGCACATATTAGGGTTTTTTGGGGATTTTGACGTGTCTTTCATAGCAACATTTATCATTATTATTATAAAAAAAAATCACTTTTTTAATTTTTTGCTTTTTCAGTATTATCCATTTACTTTTATGGTTATATAGTTGTTGTTTTTTTGTGTTTGGTTTCACGTCTTATTTTTCACCATTTATATCACTATTCACATAGTTTTCCACATTGTAACAACAACCTCTTCATAATTCGACACCTTACACTATTTAGACATATGGATTTATTTACCTATGTCTATAATCAACATACCCTTTAATAGGAGATTCACACTATAGCACTTGGTATTTGTGATTTCACATTATATATGTTATGCATGTTGGTATGTATACACATAATATGCATTGTACTTGTACTAGGTTATATATATTTACATATAGTCACCCTTTCACACAAAAAAAATGTTTTTAATTATTATTTTTTTTATATATATTATCTTTTTATTCACTATATATACAAATAATTTTGATTAATTTTTACATTGATAAATATTGAATTCTTTTTATCATTAGAACTCAGCAATTTGAGATAAGTAGAATTAAACTCAATGCCAATTATACCTATCAATTTAATATAAAAGTTATGTATTTTATTATATATATATTTTATTATTTCTTATTATTATTCATATTCTTATATTTAAATTTTTTGTAGTATATTGTTTAGTCATTTATAGGATTAATACTTAATATATGGAACATTGATTCATCTTACTAAACATATGGTATATCAAACATGTGAAATTTAAATGTATGTTGATATATCAATGATCTGACGTTCATGTATGATTCTGGTTTCAATGGGATTCAAACTGATTATCATTATTACTGTTAGTCTTATTTATTTATTTATTTATTTGTATATTTAGTTAAAATTTTTAATTTTATATTTATTTTTATTTACCAGCTGCTGTATAATTGGTGTGTTCTCTCCATTATAGGTTAGATTCTGCATGTACTTTGTTTAAATTTGGCAGTTAAATGATATTTGTTTCTTTCACAATATTAATTAGTTTTTCTTTTCCTTTGTGACCTATAACAGAAAGTAAGATTGCATTAGATGCAAATTATATAATATGTCCAAGAACAGGATACCATTGCAAAACCCTTTTCTCTCTCTCTACCTAACAAATTTGGATCACATGATTATTTAAGTGATTATTTGATTGCCAATTTATGTTGTTTTAATCGTTTGAGCAAGCTTACAAGATGAATGTTACATTTCTATTATACAATTCTAAACACAGCAAATAGTTTTCCACACTTGCTGTATATGATGATATAAGAACATTTTTGTTCTATTGTTTTCATTATAATTTATGGAAACTGCTGGTTAATTATCCAGACCATTCTCACATGCTGTGAATCCAACATTGGAAGCCTATTTAAGACAGACCTGGATATGCAGAGTCTGGCTGTATGGTGAACAAGCCAGTTGTAGTGAAACATGTGTCCAGTCAGTCACTCCCCACTGCAGGAGGGAGCAGCAGGGTGTCAGGCACAATCCTTCGGTCTTTTTAACTCAGGTACTCTTCTTCAGGTGGGTCGTGACCTGGTCCGGTGGCGCATTCAGATTTCTGCAATGCTTTCAGCAACAGACACTGCCTAACATCACATACGGATCGGTGTCCCCCACCTCTCCCTTATTTTCTATCAGTTATTCCTGATCCCTCTCTCATCCAGGTGTCCGCTCATAGAAGACCCTGGACAGCAGAGGGGACCAGGTACTTGTACTCCGTACTTACTATTATAATTTCTATGGGGTTATGTGACACAACATGGTATTATCTGCCTATAGTAGTTTACAATATTTAAGTATGTCATCCGGGATTGCTATCCTGATATAAATCAGTATCAGGTCATCTGGGATATTTACGCCAACAGGGTGGTCTTTGCTCTCCCCTTTTTTCAGAGTACTATGCTAGCATTTCATGTGTATATTTATTTATACATTTTTGGTTACATTGAGGTAGTATCCAACCCGGCAATAGGATTAAATAATTTGTTGCAAGCCGGGGATCATTTGCATATGTGTTTGTGTTTGGCCATACATGGTATATGCATTTGGGATGATAGTCAGCAGACAAGCTATTATCACACTCAATGTACAGATTTATCTCAAATGACCGAGTAGTTATTACATACAGTTCTAATTTATGAGTTATTTCCAATTTTTATATCATACGAACTGTACCTGACCCTGCTATTATAATATATTATGTACCCATCGGGAGCTATGAGCATATGAATTCAAACAAGCACAGTCACCACATACTTTATGCTAATTCTTATAATAGATCTATTTTTATAAATTCATGAGATTAATTGCTAATGGAGCTCCATTAGATATTTATAAATGAGCTCCAACAAATCCCTATTCTTTTATTGGAGATATATTAAAAGCTAATTTTTAATTATACTAACAAATCATTTATGTACAAAAGAGTACCCCACGGAGGAATCACTACACTGATGATTGGTTTTTCCAATTATAGATACTTTTTGATAACAGGAATGTGTATATAGATCAGGTACATGTGACAGATGGGTAATGATGTAATTAGTGTGATGTAATGATGGGGGTGTTATGGGATGGGGGATACTGAGGATAACAGGAATGTGTATATAGATCAGGTACATGTGACAGATGGGTAATGATGTAATTAGTGTGATGTAGTGATGGGGGTGTTATGGGATGGGGGATACTGAGGATAACAGGAATGTGTATATAGATCAGGTACCTGTGACAGATGGGTAATGATGTAATTAGTGTGATGTAGTGATGGGGGGTGATATGGGATGGGGATACTGAGGATAACAGGAATGTGTATATAGATCAGGTACATGTGACAGATGGGTAATGATGTAATTAGTGTGATGTAGTGATGGGGGGGATGTTATGGGATGGGGATACTGAGGATAACAGGAACGTGTATATAGATCAGGTACATGTGACAGATGGGTAATGATGTAATTAGTGTGATGTAGTGATGGGGATGTTATGGGATGGGGGATACTGAGGATAACAGGAATGTGTATATAGATCAGGTACATGTGACAGATGGGTAATGATGTAATTAGTGTGATGTAGTGATGGGGATGTTATGGGATGGGGATACTGAGGATAACAGGAATGTGTATATAGATCAGGTACCTGTGACAGATGGGTAATGATGTAATTAGTGTGATGTAGTGATGGGGATGTTATGGGATGGGGATACTGAGGATAACAGGAATGTGTATATAGATCAGGTACATGTGACAGATGGGTAATGATGTAATTAGTGTGATGTAGTGATGGGGGATGTTATGGGATGGGGATACTGAGGATAACAGGAATGTGTATATAGATCAGGTACATGTGACAGATGGGTAATGATGTAATTAGTGTGATGTAGTGATGGGGATGTTATGGGATGGGGGATACTGAGGATAACAGGAATGTGTATATAGATCAGGTACATGTGACAGATGGGTAATGATGTAATTAGTGTGATGTAGTGATGGGGGTGTTATGGGATGGGGATACTGAGGATAACAGGAACGTGTATATAGATCAGGTACATGTGACAGATGGGTAATGATGTAATTAGTGTGATGTAGTGATGGGGGATGTTATGGGATGGGGGATACTGAGGATAACAGGAATGTGTATATAGATCAGGTACATGTGACAGATGGGTAATGATGTACTTAGTGTGATGTAGTGATGGGGGTGTTATGGGATGGGGATACTGAGGATAACAGGAATGTGTATATAGATCAGGTACATGTGACAGATGGGTAATGATGTAATTAGTGTGATGTAGTGATGGGGGTGTTATGGGATGGGGGATACTGAGGATAACAGGAATGTGTATATAGATCAGGTACATGTGACAGATGGGTAATGATGTACTTAGTGTGATGTAGTGATGGGGGTGTTATGGGATGGGGATACTGAGGATAACAGGAATGTGTCTATAGATCAGGTACATGTGACAGATGGGTAATGATGTAATTAGTGTGATGTAGTGATGGGGGTGTTATGGGATGGGGATACTGAGGATAACAGGAATGTGTATATAGATCAGGTACATGTGACAGATGGGTAATGATGTACTTAGTGTGATGTAGTGATGGGGGTGTTATGGGATGGGGGATACTGAGGATAACAGGAATGTGTCTATAGATCAGGTACATGTGACAGATGGGTAATGATGTAATTAGTGTGATGTAGTGATGGGGATGTTATGGGATGGGGGATACTGAGGATAACAGGAATGTGTATATAGATCAGGTACATGTGACAGATGGGTAATGATGTACTTAGTGTGATGTAGTGATGGGGGTGTTATGGGATGGGGATACTGAGGATAACAGGAATGTGTCTATAGATCAGGTACATGTGACAGATGGGTAATGATGTAATTAGTGTGATGTAGTGATGGGGGTGTTATGGGATGGGGATACTGAGGATAACAGGAATGTGTATATAGATCAGGTACATGTGACAGATGGGTAATGATGTAATTAGTGTGATGGTGATGTTATGGGATGGGGGATAGTGAGGATAACAGGAATGTGTATATAGATCAGGTACATGTGACAGATGGGTAATGATGTAATTAGTGTGATGTAGTGATGGGGGTATATGGGATGGAGATACTGAGGATAACAGGAACGTGTATATAGATCAGGTACATGTGACAGATGGGTAATGATGTAATTAGTGTGATGTAGTGATGGGGGGGATGTTATGGGATGGGGATACTGAGGATAACAGGAATGTGTATATAGATCAGGTACATGTGACAGATGGGTAATGATGTAATTAGTGTGATGTAGTGATGGGGGGGATGTTATGGGATGGGGGATACTGAGGATAACAGGAATGTGTATATAGATCAGGTACATGTGACAGATGGGTAATGATGTAATTAGTGTGATGGGGGGATGTTATGGGATGGGGGATACTGAGGATAACAGGAAGGTGTATATAGATCAGGTACATGTGACAGATGGGTAATGATGTAATGATGGGGATGTTATGGGATGGGGATACTGAGGATAACAGGAACGTGTATATAGATCGGGTACATGTGACAGATGGGTAATGATGTAATTAGTGTGATGTAGTGATAGGGGTGTTATGGGATGGGGATGCTGAGGATAACAGGAATGTGTATATAGATCAGGTACCTGTGTTTTAGGGATTTATTTACTAAACCTGGGATGGAAATAAAGTACCAACCAATCAGCTCCTGTCATTTTTCAAACACAGCCTGTGATGGAATCAGTATGAATGACCAGCTTACGGGGTGCCGGAGGTCATAAGACCGACAGGTGCATCCCGCTGTGCAAAATCCTGATAGGGGCCGGCAAGTAGCCCTCCCCTTTCCCCACCCCCTTGGTGCCTAACCCTAATCCTCACCAGTACTGTAGGTCCCTAAACCTATCCTGACTGTATACCCCTTTGACATGACTGTTAGGAGCTCATTGGCTGGTACTTTATCTCCTTCCAAGGCTTAGTAAATAGACCCCTTACTTTCCACTGTTTAAATACCCCCCACCCCTAAAAACATATCCCCCATCCCCCGCAGGGTATACTATTTTGTTTGTGAGGGCCGGTGAGGATATTGAATGATCTTGTCTGTGTTATACGCTTAATATACATATTAAAGTATGAAATAAGAGCTGGTTCTTTTCACGTGATCCACATAAGTTGCTGCATGTTTCCTTTTCTCTTTGATGTGTAAAATGTATCACTTCATGTGAATGTAGCTCTCATGAGCAGGGCCCTCTTCCCTCATGTGCTTCTCCTTCACTTAATTATACTCTAAGTTGCAACAGCACCCAACCCTTGGTTACAGACACCCTTCTGCTTATCTAATACCTCTTTTCCACCAAAAACCCAGGTCAGACCCCATTTACACTGCACCTTTTGATCTGGGTTACTCCCAGGTCAGCCCCATTCACACTGAACCTGGGTCTGCCCTGCTAAACCTTTGAGGTCATAAAAAGTGGGAGGTGACTGTTCCACAACCACCAATCAGCTCATTTTAGGCATGACCCAGGTCCATCCTGGGTCCAACCCTGGTAGCTACCTGGGTTGGAATGCTGGGTCACTTGACCCGGGTTATTTTTCAAGGACCCTTTTACACTGAGCTGCGACCCGGGTAGACCCAGCAATAACCTAGGTGTTTGCTCTGGTGTAAAAGGGGTGTAAGTGTTATGCAGCAATGTATAAATCATGTATCTGTCTCCTGCATTGTTTGTACTGTTAATAACTGTTTTTTTTCTTGTGTGCTCATTTGTTTATGTACTGTGTAAGGCGCTGCGGAACCCTTGTGGCACCATATAAATAAAGAAGAAGAATAATAATAATAATAAATTCTATTATTATTATTATCACCAATGTAGGTAAAGGAAGCAGAAAAGCCTAAACACTTCCACAAGCTGAGAACAAAACACACTTTCACGGGTAAATGACTTACACCCACGTTCCTGGTTAATAGAATTTCTCCCGGATGATAAGCAGCCGAGTTATTTAGTGTATAATACTCGGTGACACTCAGCCTATCTATAAATGTCAAACAGTAGTGTGGTCCGTGGCCGTTGCCATCCTACCAGTGACATTCGGGAGGATGGCGCATGCGCTGCAGAGAGCTAGCGGTACTTTTTAAAGCGAGGGGACCAGCTTGCCAGCACCGCTGCACCAGAGAGGTAGGCTGCCCCGAGCCTCCCTTGACCTAGGGGCCCTTGGCACCGCACACCCTGCACCCATTATAAATGTGCTTATGGCCTTACTTGCCCATTAAAGCTTTTGAGATCTGATAATTGTGATCTGCTTTATATACTACTATAACATTATTAAAGAAAATATTTAGTTTTTTTAACTAAGATTATTATTTGTCACAACAGGGGTGCCAAGAGGGGGGGACAGCCAAGCTCCTCTCGGAGGGGCGCTGTATCTACAGAGGACCCCCTACATGTCACCCTAGTATCTAGTCCCAGGCGCTCTTTTGATGACCCTGGTATGCAAAACTGTAATTTAAGGATTTGCGAAGAGTGTGTAGGATCAAGAGAAAAAAAATTATGTATGTCTTCCAGAGTTGCAACCGAACAGCGGCGGTTCCACGTAGACTCTGATGTTCTGTGTACGCGCACACTTCGTTCTGCGCATGCACAAACTACTCACTGCGATCGCATGCCGCTCGCTCGTCCTGCAAAGACAGCCCAGTGTAATGAGTGACAGGAGAGGCCGTTTGTGGGTCGCAACAGGGGCAGGACACTAATAATGGGGGGTTGGAGATGCGAACGCAGGAGTGCCTGAGTGTTTCAACACCGTTTCAGAGGCGTGCATAAATAACAGGCAGCGTCATAGTACACGTCACTTGGCTTCTTTTTTTTACACCAAAATGCTCGCAGGTTTGCGGCAGGGCAAGGCTACCACAAGCACTGCGTTCGCATCCGATGGTCCTCGATGTACCAATGTTTTCATACACTTCCTGGAGATGACGTGTGCTGGTGGGCGTCTCTACATACACTAAGGGGTGTCTGGCTGTGCGAGCAATTGCTCTGCGTATGCAAAGTGGGTGTGCTTTTGCCTTGGCGAGCGATTGCATCCCGTGATGTCAATTTGGAAAATTTGCATTCGCTCAGTGCGAGCGTACGCATCTAGCGACCTGGTCTGAATCAGGCCCTGTGTTGCGCTATAGACTCTGTGTTGCGCTATAGACTCTGTGTTGCGCTATAGACTCTGTGTTGCGCTATAGACTCTGTGTTGCGCTATAGACTCTGTGTTGCGCTATAGACTCTGTGTTGCGCTATAGACTCTGTGTTGCGCTATAGACTCTGTGTTGCGCTATAGACTCTGTGTTGCGCTATAGACTCTGTGTTGCGCTATAGACTCTGTGTTGCGCTATAGACTCTGTGTTGCGCTATAGACTCTGTGTTGCGCTATAGACTCTGTGTTGCGCTATAGACTCTGTGTTGCGCTATAGACTCTGTGTTGCGCTATAGACTCTGTGTTGCGCTATAGACTCTGTGTTGCGCTATAGACTCTGTGTTGCGCTATAGACTCTGTGTTGCGCTATAGACTCTGTGTTGCGCTATAGACTCTGTGTTGCGCTATAGACTCTGTGTTGCGCTATAGACTCTGTGTTGCGCTATAGACTCTGTGTTGCGCTATAGACTCTGTGTTGCGCTATAGACTCTGTGTTGCGCTATAGACTCTGTGTTGCGCTATAGACTCTGTGTTGCGCTATAGACTCTGTGTTGCGCTATAGACTCTGTGTTGCGCTATAGACTCTGTGTTGCGCTATAGACTCTGTGTTGCGCTATAGACTCTGTGTTGCGCTATAGACTCTGTGTTGCGCTATAGACTCTGTGTTGCGCTATAGACTCTGTGTTGCGCTATAGACTCTGTGTTGCGCTATAGACTCTGTGTTGCGCTATAGACTCTGTGTTGCGCTATAGACTCTGTGTTGCGCTATAGACTCTGTGTTGCGCTATAGACTCTGTGTTGCGCTATAGACTCTGTGTTGCGCTATAGACTCTGTGTTGCGCTATAGACTCTGTGTTGCGCTATAGACTCTGTGTTGCGCTATAGACTCTGTGTTGCGCTATAGACTCTGTGTTGCGCTATAGACTCTGTGTTGCGCTATAGACTCTGTGTTGCGCTATAGACTCTGTGTTGCGCTATAGACTCTGTGTTGCGCTATAGACTCTGTGTTGCGCTATAGACTCTGTGTTGCGCTATAGACTCTGTGTTGCGCTATAGACTCTGTGTTGCGCTATAGACTCTGTGTTGCGCTATAGACTCTGTGTTGCGCTATAGACTCTGTGTTGCGCTATAGACTCTGTGTTGCGCTATAGACTCTGTGTTGCGCTATAGACTCTGTGTTGCGCTATAGACTCTGTGTTGCGCTATAGACTCTGTGTTGCGCTATAGACTCTGTGTTGCGCTATAGACTCTGTGTTGCGCTATAGACTCTGTGTTGCGCTATAGACTCTGTGTTGCGCTATAGACTCTGTGTTGCGCTATAGACTCTGTGTTGCGCTATAGACTCTGTGTTGCGCTATAGACTCTGTGTTGCGCTATAGACTCTGTGTTGCGCTATAGACTCTGTGTTGCGCTATAACGATATCGTTATCGTTCAGTTGTCCACTTTGTCCATTTTTAACATAAAAATGATGAACGATAACGCGCGTTCCCGTGGGTTGTTCGTCATTATCGTTCATCGGGTTAACATGCAGGCCAACCTGATGTCGTCAGGTTGCTGCATGTTATGGAATGGGGGAGAGCCCGGCGCTGAACGATATCGTTAATGATATCGTTCAGCGGGTGTGCTCAATGTCATGAACGACATTGTGCACGCCCGGCCGGGGACACACAAGACGATATCGCTCAGGGAGCATATCGTCTAGTGTCTACGCTCCTTTAGACTCTGGCCCTGATTCAGATCCAGACGCTCTGACGGAGCGCTCGCTCTGAATCAGGGCCATGTTTTGTTTTTTTTAGAACGGCCTACTGGCCGCTCGCATAGCTGTGGGTGACCACCCACAGCTATAGCGAGCGGCCAGGAAGATGGTCGCAATTGTCAAGACCATAGCGACCATCGGGCTTGCGATGAGACCCTTGTGGTAGCCCCACTCGTGATGTCAGTGGGGCCGCCCCCAAACGGAGGCATTCACATGGAAACGCCTCCATTTGGGCAGCCACGCCCCTGGCCCGCCCACCAAAGGAGGCGTGCTGTCACTCAACATCGACAGCACGCCCCCTTTGGTACGAGACCCGGAGCAACGGATTACCCATCGCTGTCCAGGTCTCGTGCACGACGGAGCCGGCTCCGTCGTGCGCATGCGCTCTGGGCCACCACTGACCTGGTTGTGAGTACTCAGCGCTTGCAACCGGGTCTGAATCAGGCCCTCTGTTATTTGTAGACTCTGTTACACGTAGACTCTGGGCCTGATTCAGAGCCGGACGCTCTGACCAGAGCACTCGCTCTGAATCAGGGCCCTCATACCTAAAAATGGAGTGGCCTCCTGGCCGCTCTCATAGCTGTGGATGACCACCCACAGCTTATGCGAGCGGCCAAAAAGATGGTCGCGATGGTCAAGACCATCGGGCTTGCGACGAGACCCTGCGGTATGGTCTCGCTGCCGCAAGCTCAGGAGTGATTTTGGCTCTATCAGAGCCAAAATCACTCCCACTGACCTCACTAGTGATGTCAGTGAGGCCGGCCCCAGACGGTAGGTGTTCTCATGGGAACGCCTCCATCTGGGCAGCAATGCCCCCGGCACGCCCACCAAAGGGGGCGTGCTGTCAGTCACCATCGACAGCACGCCCTCTTTGGTGCGAGACCAATAGCGACAGCTTGGCTGTTGCTATGCGGGTCTTGCGCATGATGGAGCTCCCTCCGTCGTGTGCATGTGCATTAGGGCACAATCAACCCGCTTGCGAGCGCTCAGCGCTCGTGAGCGGGTCTGAATTAGGCCCTCTGTTACACGTAGACTGTTTTGGTTCCTGCCTTGCACTAAGCACCTGCAACGCTCTGACATCTGTGGGGCCTCAGCCAGTCCGTGTTGCAATGTTTGCCCTTGGTTGCTTTGCAGACACAGCAGGAAAGTCAGAAGCGTCGTCTTCCAGCATACGAGGGATAACCACATTATGCCTAAGACAAGAGATTGCATTCCCACCGGCGCCACACACGGAGGAACTGAACGCCGTCTCTGCTCAGCTGATCTGTCAGCCCTTCACTTTTATTTCTTCCCCTTTTCTCAGAGGGAGAGATGGCTTCATTACTCTGTGCTCTTAATAATGGGGTTTGCATGAAGATCATTAAGTTAACCCTGGAACACTGATGACGTTCCTCTTGTCTGTACCTGACCAGCGACACTCTCTTCCTTTACCGACTACCTGTTCCAAAACAGGCAGAGAGGTTTTCCGTACACCTCCTCCTCCTTTACATCAAGCAAAATAGAAGGAAGCGCACAGACGAATTTCACCTAAGTATTTACAATTTACTGTGCATTCTGGAGACCAGCGTTTCTAGAGCAACGACAGACCCTATTGTTACATTTAAGGAACTGAAATTTCAGTTTTGAATGGACTTGGGGGTCTACTCGATCCATACACGCTCACTAGATGTGTTCGCACGCAGCGAAAGTATGCGAATCCGAGATCGCTCGTCAAGGCATGAGCACACCCACTGTCTTGGCGTGCAACTGCGCTGTGTATGCAGACGCCCACCAGCCTGTCTTAAGATGCTCACTTACGCACGTCATCTCCAGGAAGTGTATGCAACCATCGTTAACATCGAGTACCATCGGAAGCGAACGCAGCGCTTGTGGTTGACCGTACCCTACCGCAAGCACTGCGAGTGCTTCAGTGTAAAAATCAGCCATGTGACGTGTACTATGACGCTGCGTCTTAATTATGCACGCCTCTGTAACGGCGTCAGGGCACTCAGGCGCGCCTGCGTTCGCACCACCACTCCCCCCGTTTTCATCGACCATCCCCTATCACCACCCACAAATGGCACGTCCTGTCACTCATTCTGCCGGGCTGTCTATGCGCAGCGAGCAAACGCTTTCCTGGACTAGTTAGCACTGCGATACATGCGCACAATGCAAACATTGGCAGTCTGCGTGCGAACGCTGCCTAGCGAGCGGGTCTGATAAAGCGGATAGATATAAAGTACCAACCAATCAGCTCCTAATTGTCATTTTTCAAAAGCCTGTAGCATGACAGTTAGGAGCTAATTGGTTGGTACTTTATCTCCATCCACTTTAACTCTCTTCAAGGCTTAGTACATAGACCCCTTATTATTTAATGGCATAGTCAAACTAGACATGAGGGCCGAGTGTAATAGTCCGTTATTTGCAGGAACTGGCGCAGTTCCGGCGAGATAGTCATTAGATTTAAAGCGAAAATTAGATAACAGGCAAAACCTGAATCGCGCCACTTCCTGCAGATTGTGGTCTTATTTTCATTTGTACCTGTAGGTCATAATTGGGCCCAACTCCCTGGACCTCATTCAGAGGCGGTCGTTAGATGCAAGTGGTCGCTCTGAATGAGGGCGGCCGCTTGCATCTTGTAGTGCCACCTCTTGGTCGATCGCTAAGCTGTGGGTTACCACCCACAGCTCTAGCGACCGACCAGGGTGATGGTCGCGATGGTCAAGACCATCGTGACCATCGGGGCTTACAACCAGACCCTAAGGTTGGGTCTGGACACTCGTAAGCCCCAGGGAGCTTCCTGCTCTGATCGAGCAGGAAGCTCCCCACTGACATCACTGCTGATGTCAGTGCGGCCACCCACAAAATGGTAGGCATTCCTTCGGGAACGCCTCCGTTTGTCCGGCCATGCCCACTGCCCGCCTCCCAAACGGGGCGAGCTGTCACTCACCATCAACAGCTCGCCCCCTTACATTTAACTCTATACTGTCGCTAGCCGGGTCTCACGCATGCGCACATGGGAGCCAGCTCTGACGTGCGCATGCCCAGTGGGGGAACATTGACCCAGTTGCGAGAGCGCTCAGCGCTTGCGACCGGGTCTGAATGACCCCCCCCCCTGTTCCAATTCACCCGCTATTCAAATAACGCAAGCTAAAATGTTGCATGAAAACACACAGATGAACACACACTTTGATGCAACATTTTAGCCTGTGTGTGTGTGTTCATCTGTGTTGGTTTCATGTGTATGCGTGCATTTGTGTGTGTTTTCGTGTGTGTGTGTGTTCATGTGTGTGACTGTCAGGGCCAGCTCCAAGAGAAACAGGACTTAAGCGCCTCTCACCTGTGCACGGCGACCAAAACTGGATGTGTGGCCTAATTAAGACAGACCACGCCCCCTTAATGACGTTATTTGGGAGTACCCTATGGCACGCCTCCCGTTTTAACATCAGGCTGGGGGTGAGCCCAGTACTCCGTCAGTAGCTGGGCTGTCCCCAGCCCTCTTCCTGCACTGAATGGATGCGGCGCGCATTCGCGGGTGGAACAACGGGGCAGTGCCTGAAAAACGGGACAGTGCCACTGAAATCTGGAATGGTTGGGAGGGGTGCGCCCTCTATTGGGTGGCACCCCTGTTTGACCGCACTGGTCGACCGTGCCTCGAGCGGGCCCTGGTCTGTTACCACCTTCCTACATTTAACTCTATACCATACAGTAATATGGATGTAACATACATGCTCACATTTATCCAGACAAAATCTGTACAAAATAAGACCCCATCCCCTGTCTGCACAAAGCACGCCTCCATTTCTCAAAACCCCACCCAGGTCCACCAACTCCTCCCACTTTCTGGTGACATCATACCAGCTTCCATGTAAAGTCCACCCCTTTCAAGGTTTAAAGAAACAGGATTGTCTCGCTGGAATTGGGGCAGTTGAGAGTTAAATGGATAATTACCTTTATAGATACTTGCATCCATTATTGTAGATTTGAAGGAAGGATGTCTCTTTAAGAGAATCAGGGGCCTATTCATCATGACAATATATATAATCACTAGTGATAATTATGTTTCAAACTCGCTCATTCATCATGCCTCATTCATCATGCCTCATTCATCATGCCTCATTCATCATGCCTCATTCATCATGCCTCATTCATCATGCCTCATTCATCATGCCTCATTCATCATGCCTCATTCATCATGCCTCATTCATCATGCCTCATTCATCATGCCTCATTCATCATGCCTCATTCATCATGCCTCATTCATCATGCCTCATTCATCATGCCTCATTCATCATGCCTCATTCATCATGCCTCATTCATCATGCCTCATTCATCATGCCTCATTCATCATGCCTCATTCATCATGCCTCATTCATCATGCCTCATTCATCATGCCTCATTCATCATGCCTCATTCATCATGCCTCATTCATCATGCCTCATTCATCATGCCTCATTCATCATGCCTCATTCATCATGCCTCCCTCACAAAAGTATCCCTTCTGAAAATCTGCTCTTTTTGCAAAGTCAGCTTTTGGTAAAGTGATACTTTTCCGCATGCAGCTGAGGTATCTACAAGGATTTCCTCGCTGCTGCATGGCTCTCTACCCGTGAGTGTGGTCTCATGTCTGCAGTGCCCCGAAGCTCTCAGCTCCAGGGCTCTGCAGTGCAGACACAGCAGGGAGGAATCTGAATAGATCTTCACAGGCTGCCATGTAAACAGCAGCCTGTGAAGATTATCGGGGGCTGAACGCCATCTCAGAGTGGCGTTCAGTAACACCATCCAGTTCCGAAAAAAATCCTTTATCAAAACTTGATGAATGTCGCTGACACTTATTTTTCACAAATAAGTGATGATGAATAAGCCTCTGAGTATGTAGAGTGGGAACAGACCTGAACGACCGGCAATCGTGCCGTTGTTCACGTCGATTTGCCTTCACCCTGGACATCGCATGATTGCCGATACTTAATGAACGATGGAATGATCTGCTCTGTCCTTCATTAATATGTACAGCCTCGCATGTGATATCGTGTTAATGACCGACCAGCGCGCCCATTCACATGATATCACATGCGACTGCTGGAGCATGCAAATCGGGCACGATATGTCCAATTAGTCGTTGTGATTTGGCTAAATCAGCCAAATACGGCCGATATCGTGCAGGTGTGTACACGACCTAAGGGTACATTATGCATTTTTTCTGTACGATGTGCTGTGATATAACATGCTGGACCTTGGGTCACAGAGAAATACTGTTACTTAGGAAAAAACACTAGACAAATATTATGAGTAAATGTACAAAACAGTGTTTAAGGTTCTAAATGTTCTCCTAAAAAAATATTCTGCCCTAGGATAACATTTGGGATGTACTATGGGCCTGATTCAGAGCCGCTCGTAAGCGGCCGCTCGTTCGTTCCGAGCGATGTTTGCACAACTGCGCATGCGTACGGATCGTAATACGCATGCGCGAACCGGTCAGTGCGGCCGAAAATCGTTTGTTCGCTAAATAGCTAATGCCTGCTATTTTGAGTGACAGGAGGAGGCGTATGTGGGTGGTAACAGGGGAAGGTGCTTGAAAACGGGGAGTGGAGATCCGACCGCAGGCGTGCTTAAAGGTCAAAACGGGCGTTTTATGGGTGTGCATAATTAATACAGCAGCGTCATTGACCACGTCACTGGGTTATTTTATAGGCAGAACTGCTCGCATGATTGCGGTATGAAAAACCAACTACTAGAATAGCGAGCAGTTCATACGCTGGTCGATGTACTCGATTAATCTAATAAATAGCGGACTTGACGCAGGATGTGAGCGGCCAGGGGGCGTAGTTTTCCAAAAAACGACCGCATGTTTGGTTCGCTCGTTCAGACCTAGAGGCGAGAACAGACCGCAAAGAGCGAACGGTTCATTTGAATAGCCACCCCTTTTTTCTGAGCGAGCGCAAATAGCGTCCAGCTCTGAATCAGGCCCTATGTTTCAAATGTATGCAAACAAGTTATTTCATATAAACTGTTTCCTATAATTACCAGGGGTATTTTCGCATAACTGGTTTTGATGTCTCACAGATTATTACCATTTACCTACTGTATATATTGCCAGCATATTCCATGGTGCTTTACAAGTGGGAACAGTAATAAAACCAGACACGCTGACACTGACTGCGAGTGACAATTTAAATTTTCACCTCCAACCTGCCGGGAAGCAGCGACGGACAAAAATTCGCCAATTCGTAAATAAGGCCCAAGGTGTTAACAGGCAGACAAAGCAATAATAGGGCGCTGCTTACATTGTGTAGGGCAAACAATGGGAGATGTAATTAGCCACGAGCTTTCGCACACAGCGGATAATTACAGGAGGGAAATCTCTGGGCTGTCAGCATAAATAAGTGAGGTTTTACTGCTCTGATATCGTCGCGCTTTGTATAACCGCGGGATGTGCCGATGGATTCTCCACACAGGAGTCTAATACTTAAATATTAACTAAAGGTACGGACAGACATGATTTACAAGAATTTCTTAAAGGGTCTATATGATCCAGTCACATGCTCTACAAAGAGAACACATGTAAGTTTTGTGTGACCTGTGTAGAGGCTTGTCATAGGGTATGATATAATAGATGGGTGGTAGGGAAGGATATAGGTTAGAACAATATAAAGATTTTTATAATATCCACAGACGTACTGCTAAGGTTTATTATTGGGATTAAATTGTCCATTAGCGGCACTGTAAATTGTTGTTGTTTTACATTATTCTCATTTAGGAGGGTACAATCTTCTTTACAGCTGTGAGAATAAAATAATAGGGTATGAAATTATTTACCCAGTGCCTATAGGCAAGTACGTTATGTCTTTATTGTTTATTTCATAATAAGTTGTGTCAGTACACCCTAAATCCGCAGTGTTTGTGTACAAGTGTTAATATGAGTTATTTGGTAATGGTGAGTAGGGGTCTAACCACTAATACGTCTAATTACAACTACGAGGTTTATTTATGAAGTGTCGGGCTGTAAAACATGACTCTTCTGTCCGTGTCTAAGCCCGATGTGTAAGTGTTTTTACTAGCAAGACGCGGCTAGTAACAGCATGGTCCTTATAAATATGGGGCATAATGACGGACAGTAGTGACACGTTTTACAGCCCGACACTCAGTAAATAAACCCCTACAAGTGCATTTGCATTCCAGTTTGGCTGAAGAGCAAATACTCCTGCACCTCACAGGTGCTCTGGGTCTCCTAGCAGCCCTCAGTTTTCCCTCCCCAAATCCTTCATTCAAAATATTTATTGCTAAAAATGTACTTTTATGTTTGCAATGGAAACCTAAAATCAGTTTTTCATCTCAAAATGATAATAATAATGATGGTATCTGTCTATCACCTGGTATGGTCACTGGTATGGTCACACCAGAGCCTGTGTAAGGCGCGTTTTCAGCAGCCATAAAGGCGAGAAATAAATTCACTGGAAAAAAATGTGAAAATAGGCGTCTGATTTCCTGTCTGTTTTCATGCTGAGAAGTTGCTGACTCTGCGCACACAGAATAAACTCATGTAAACAGTTGTGACCCCTCCGGACACGCACGTGAGACTGTTGCACAATCATGCATGCCAAAGTTCAAAATGAACACTATTGTGAATTACAAAGCACTATGTGATATAATCCGTGTCCCCAACCAAGGTTCCTGGTGTGCAGAGGGGGATGGGTACGGGATGCCGACGTTTGGGGTCCCAGTGGTCAGAATCCAAATGCCGGCACCCCATCAGGGTTAGAATACTGAAACTTGTTGGTCAGTATTCTTACTCTCCCTACCCTAACTCTCCACCCCCCCTAGCCTGACCTTAACCCCCATTAGTGCTTAAACCTAACCTCCCCCTCCCCGCACCCTAAACCTAGCCCTCCCCCCTTAGTGCTTAACCCTCTCCCTATCCTTCCATCCCTAGTGCCTAAACCTAGCCCTCCCCCCTTAGCAGGGGCTGGCTGGCAACTTTTAGCCTGGGGGCAAATGCATGGAGGCGGCCCTAGTAGTAGTCCCCTCCCCTTTTAGTGCCTCTAGTAGTAGTAGTCCTCCCTTGTAGTGCCCCTAGTAGTAGTAGTCCCCCCCCCCCCCCCTTGAAGTGCCGCCAGTAATAATCTCCAGTAGTGGTCTCCACCTTGCAGTGCTGCCAGTAGTGGTCTCCCTCTTGTGGTACCCCCACTAGTAGTCCCTCCCTCTTGTAGTGGTTCCCCCTTAGCAGTGCCCCCAGTAGTAGTAGTCCCCCCCCCCCCCTTGCAGTGCCTCCAGCAGTGCCCCCCCCCCCCCCTTGCAGTGCCTCCAGTAGTAGTAGTAGACCCCCTTGTAGTGGTCTCCCCCTTGTAGTGCCCGCCCCTCCACCAGTAGACACACGTAATTAAAAAAAAAAAAAAAAAAAAACTTATCTCAATCCCCAATCCAGACGTCGCCATCCGCTCCTCCATCTGTCCTTCCCGGGCCGGGCCGCTCTGCGTTATGGGAGAGACGTCATGACATCATGATGTCTCTCCCATTGCCCACTGCGGGAGCCGGAAGATGGAGCCCCTGCAGTGGGCGCAGCAGCAGTTAATGAGAGTCTGACAGACTCTCATTGGCTGCTGATCAAAACAAACACACAGCTGCCGAAGCCGGAGGCTGTGTGTTTGTCACTTGTGTAGCGCTGACCGAACTCCGTTCGGTCAGCGCTACACACGCAGTGCAGTCTGTGACAGACTGCCCCCGGCCCGCATGACGCTGCGGCCCGGGGGGCACATGGCACCCTGCCCCCCCGGCCCAGCCTGCCACTGCCCCTTAGTGCCTTACCCTAGTGCCTAACCCTCCCCATTTCCCTACCCTAATCCTCCCACAACCCCCCCTCCCCCCCCCGCCAGACCCAAACCCCCCCCCCCATAATGCCTAAACCTAACCTCCCCACCCTGCACTATAAAATGAACCCTCCCCCTTAACCCCGCTACTTACCTTCAGGATTCCAACAGTTGAGATGCCGGCACCGGGATTCTGACAGGTGGTGGGATTCCGGCGCTGGCATTGTGGGTGCCAGAATCCCCGCGGTCCTATGGGCCTGATACACAGATTAACGCAATACCAAAGTTTTCGCAAATGGCTGATGTTTTTATCACTGCTCATGCGTCGCAGTCGCACGGCGCATACGTCCCGATGAATTACCGTTGTCGCTCGCAGTGAGGATTTATTTGCAAAATGACCAGGGACCATTTGTGGGTGACAATGGGGGTGGAGTGCAGGTGTGTCCTCACCATTTTTAGGGTGTCAGCCTGTGACTGCGATCCTGTATGCAGGTGCAAAGGCGCCATTATCTCAGTTCCGACAGCCATTCTGCGCGACTGATATGCTGGGTCTTTGTGCACAATCGGTTGGATCTGCGAAGCCGCCGCTGACCGTCTCACTACTAATTCTGCATATTTTTGCGTAGTCGCTAAGACGCAGGTCTTCACAATTGATTCTTACTACAGTTGTGAGAATTACACAGTTCCACAAAGAGGTGTATTTTCTGTCTCTTTACATTGTAATAAATATATATCCGTTACAATAGTTATGACATATTCAGTCATCATGGTGGGGGTCCCTGGTGCTCATTAGAGCAGCACTGGATGCAATTCCCTTTATACAGCAGTGTCCATGGCAATAGCTCAATTATGGATGGCACAGTGGTCGACATTGCTGCCTTACAGCACTGGGGTCATAGGTTGAATTTCCGATCTGGGGTTTGTATGTTCTTCCCGTGGTTTGTATGGCTTTCCACCATGTGTTCTGGTTTCCTCCCACACTCCTCAGATAGACCACTGGGGTACCTGATTTATAGGGTGTGCATGTGAAACGCTCATTCAACGCCCTCTCCCATTTCTTAGACTGTGGAAATATAGGTTATTGGCAAAAAAACCAAAACAGAATTTAAATGATAAATAGTAAATAAATTGTTATATGGGACACTATGTGGCAATTGGGAACACCAGGAAAATTGGTACAGTGGATGGCGTGTAAGGGACACGTGGCATAGGGGCATGTCTGCATATGGTGGTGTCATAATGTTGTTGCGACCTCTGCCACAGGTCCTTTATATATGCCAGTAACATCCTAACTAGGTCAGAACAGAGATTTTCATGGGGGGGGGGGGGGTTTCTGATTTAAAATAAGTGCACTTTATGTAATGCTATATAGACTGGGATTAAAACAAATTATCATAAAAAGTGTCTGTTTATAGTGAAAATAATAATGTAGTAATTGGTCTCTGATCCCCTCTAGAAATCTACATTTGCCTCTGGGCAGCAGTGGATCCTGACAGCAATCTGCATCAGACATCAGTGTCTGCATTGCAGCCTCACTACTCAGCAAGTAAGAGGTAAGAGATTATATATATATATTAGTGTGTGTGTGTGTGTGTGTGTGTGTGTGTGTTCATTTCACAAGAGTCAATGGCTTATCTCTATTTATTTCATACTGCATAAGAGTGATACATTTCATTGTAACAATGTAAAATCAGTTATGGGTAACAGAAGCTACATTTTCTATATCATAGTTCAAACTTGATGTAGGTTTCAACATATATACAATCGTACAGCAGCCAAACACACACGATACCAGCCTTTCCAGCAGCCTGAAAACACTTCAGTACGTGTCATTCCACGCCAATTATGTATTTCGTCACACCTGGACTTCACCAGGGCCCTCTTTAGTAGTCAAAACTATTTTTGGAAGCAGTGAAAACCGGCGTATGAGAAATATAGTGCTTAAGCTGGGTACACACCTAAAGATTTTCTGTCCAACCAGCCAACTAGTTGATTGGTTGGAATGAAAATCTGGTAACGTATGGGAGTAACTGATGATCAGCAATTTGCTCCTAAATGCCAGAAAACAGATGAAAATGGCGTCAGACAAGTTTGTTAAATGTTTGATCTAAACAATTTGTTCACACAACAGTTTTTGTCCATTTTCCGGCGTTTGGGAGCAAATTGCTGATCGTCATTGGCTTTCATCCCTTACCAGGTTTTCATTCCAACCAATCAACAAGTTGGCTGGTTGGACAGAAAATCCTTAGGTGTGTATGCAGCATTAGTGTCAGTAATTTATAGCTTATGATAAAAGGTCAACAAGTGACCAACAAAAATGATCCAAAGAGCTGCAGGAGAAGAGTGTCGGGGGTGAAAGGGGGGGGCATGGGTGATGCGAATCATGTCGTCATGCCCCCCCCTACTGTGCTGTGCTGCAAATTATGGCATTGCCCAGAGGTGGAGGGACTACAGTAACGCAGCTCGCCTAGAGTTGCATAAACATGCACCACCCATTTCATTAGGAGGCGTGGCCAAGCCCCCTTCCCAAGGAAGAAAAAAAAATTGCATCGCCGCTGGGGAGGGGGGGGGGGGGCGCTCTGAGCCCCCTCAGCCCTAGTCAAAGCCGGGGGGTGTGGGATCAGTGTGATCGCCCCCCTCAGCAGCCACAAGCAGTCTCCCAGTGCAGCTCAGCACATGCTGTGTGCTGGGCTGCTGTGAGGGGGGGGGGAGAGTGGTGCCGAGCCCCTCAGGAAGCCCGGGCCCGGGTAATCTGTACCCGCTTCCCCCCCCCTCTCGGCGCCCCTGGCTGCAGCTGCTTGTCTCCGCACCTGGGGTGTTACACCGAGCTGGAGGGCAGTGGCTTGGGAGATCCCCAATATACAGAGACCCTATATAACACGGAAACATCTGCTAAATAAATTATTATTGGACGCATTGTGAAAACTACCCATATGTATGGAAAGAAGGGACCTTGTGAGGCTCATTGGGGTGATGACGGAACTTATTCCATATCATCTAATGTCACCAAGAGACCTAAACAATGGGGGTGACTCAATTCAGTGGGACTTGAAAAGCTTCGGGAACTCCCTCTATTCAATTCAGTGCACGGTTTAGTCGGACTAATGATATTTTCTCTCACTCCTTCGGTTTGCAGGAGAAATCCAACTAATATGCCGACCTCGAGGCAGTTTTCCAGCTTAGCGTGGCACTAACAGCCTCACGGCTGGCACTTTAGTCAGAGAATGACGGTTTTCGCAACTAAGCACCCAGGTTAATTTGTGAGAATCGCCATTCTCCGACTTTACTACTTACCGTCAGAGTAAACATCGCTGTGAATTAAATAGTTCCGGGTGCTGCCTCCCGGCGCTATTCAACTCCCGTTGAATTGAATCGCCCATTATGTGTTGAAAGAGCAGGAAATGGCGCTGACACATCCTAGGCCTGACATGCAAGGAGAGTGGCCCATTGTCTCGCTAAGAAGTGGATGAGCCTGGCAGTCGCAGGTAACAACAAAGTGCAGCAGCGCGAAGATGCCTTGTGGACGGAGGGGTCCGCAGGTAACTCGCAGACCATCAGAGTGTCCACCACACCCTGGGAACGGCTGGTCTGTGAATTCTGGAAAGAGGGAACCGCAGATACATCACAGGCAGCTGCGAGACCAACAGACCATGGGGATGGCTGGTCTGGGAATGGTGGTGCAACTCGCTCTCACCTGATTACCAGCTTGACCTGTGGCTGTCATCCCTGACCTTGCTTGTCTCACTTGGAGAACTCGTGTGTACCGACCTGGCTATTGCTGGACTTTTCTCTGGCTAAACCACTGCCTGCTGGATTACTCGTGTATCAGATCCCTGGACTTCATTGGTGTAGGTTTATGCAAGGTGCCTGGAGGCAAAATAGATGGTGGTGCACCCCCTCGTAAGCTCTGGCCCCCCACCTACATGCATCTCTAGCTCTAGCAGCCCCCAATGTCTCTCCAGGCATCCCCCAGTGTCTCACCAGCCAGCTCCCCTCTGCCTCTCCAGCCAGCCTCCATCTGTCTCTTTAGACAGCCCCTACTGTCTCACCCGCAAGTCCCTCTTTCTCTCTCTTCTGCCAGACCCCACTCTCACCTGCTAGCGCCCCTCTGTCTCTCCAGTCAGCCCACAGTCTACCCTGCCAGCCGTCCTCTCTCTCTCCAGCCAGCCTTCCTCTCTGTCAGCTGCTAGCCCCCCCTCTCTGTGTCAGCTGCTAGCCCCCCCCTCTCTGTGTCAGCTGCTAGCCCCCCCCTCTCTGTGTCAGCTGCTAGCCCCCCCCTCTCTGTGTCAGCTGCTAGCCCCCCCCTCTCTGTGTCAGCTGCTAGCCCCCCCCTCTCTGTGTCAGCTGCTAGCCCCCCCCTCTCTGTGTCAGCTGCTAGCCCCCCCCTCTCTGTGTCAGCTGCTAGCCCCCCCCTCTCTGTGTCAGCTGCTAGCCCCCCCTCTCTGTCAGCTGCTAGCCCCCCCCTCTCTGTGTCAGCTGCTAGCCCCCCCCTCTCTGTGTCAGCTGCTAGCCCCCCCTCTCTGTGTCAGCTGCTAGCCCCCCCCTCTCTGTGTCAGCTGCTAGCCCCCCCCTCTCTGTGTCAGCTGCTAGCCCCCCCCTCTCTGTGTCAGCTGCTAGCCCCCCCCTCTCTGTGTCTCCGATTATCATATTGCTGTGTGCCTCTGCAAATTGGTGACCAGTATTAGGAAAGTTACGTGATATCATGTGACAGGGGGAAGGAGGGAGGACCAGGTACATAATAGGCAGCAGAGAGACCACCAGACTGCTGGAACAGCTGATATGAGAATGGTGGAAGGCAGTGCTTAAAGTGGTCCTAAAGACATGGTGGAACTCCACCCCCCCCTCCCCTGTCCTTGGCGCCCCACACCCTCCCTCCCTTTTTTAATTGGTCTCACAAGAAAGGGATGTGATCACACAATAGTATCCCCAATTCTAATTACGCCACACAGTAGCACAATATTATTCACATTACACCACACAGTAGTGCCCCTGATTCACATTACACCACACAGTAGTGCCCATGATTCCTGTTGACACACAGCAGTTCCCCTTATACACAATGCCCACAGTAGTAGTGTCCCTTATACATTGCCCACAGCAGTAGTTCCCCTTACACATAATGCCCACAGCAGTAGTGCTCCTTATTCAATGCCCACTGTAGTGGTGTCCCTTATGCAGTGCGCCCCGGTAGCAGTGCCCCCGGTAGTAGTGTCCCCATTAGTAGTGCCCCTTACACAAAAATAAACGCACAATACTTACCTTAAGCCCCGCTCCTGCATCTGCTGCCGTCCAACTGCTCCTCGGAACTATGGTAAAGGCGTCATGATGTCTCCCTTCAACAGGAGCTGGAATGCAGAGCTCAGGTATAAACTCCAGCCTCCGGCTGCCGCTGTAGGGAAGGTAAAAAATATATATAAACATTGGGCGCTAAAAAAAATTTGTAAAACTCTGTTCTTACAGTGAGTTGTAAATTTACATAATCTTGTCTAGCTGCTCCGACAATGTGGATCTGAATTCTGCCCTGGACATATACAACTAGATAAAGAAAAAAATGGGAGCACTCCTGACACAGGACTTGATTCAGCAAGGAACGCAGTTATGTATACGCCCGCAATCATTCGATTAATTCACACTACGCATGCATATGTGTAACACCCCGACCTATGGTGACTGATACCTCCGTCAGCCGCTATACCAGAGTTGGCTGGGTCGGGTTGTCTCTCCTGACGTGATAGGTACACCTTCTAGTGGTTATTAACACTTATCATCAGTCAATTAGCCAAACACGTGACTTTTATTAACACTTTTGGGAAAACATAGCACAAAGTGTAGTTTTAGATGCCAATTACATAACAGACCAATGAACACAAATTATTACGTTTAACGTCTCTCACAAACATCAAATAACTACAACTTTATTATACAGGAACCACTCCACTCCCGGACTGTACGTCTGTAGAGGTAAAGTAGTTAACATATGGCATACAAAACGACTTATCACAATACATAAATTCCTAACTGTCTATCCTATCATTTATCTCAATACCTTTTATCTACCTTAGCTAAAGTAGTTCATACGTTGCTGGCCAGATATCTCTTTATCGGTGGTGCACGTGGGTCCTGAGGTACCTTTTTCCCTTTGATATGTCCCATTCCCTCCCCAAATCTCTACGATGCAATGCAGCGATCCTCCTATGTCACTGTCTCTGAAATTTGCAACGTACGGTAGTGACAGTGACTTCAATCCCAGTTTTAGCTTTCTTATATCGGTCCCGTGCAATACTTGTTAACTGTTGAACTGTCAGTGGGACTGACACGGCATAGCCGGTTCCCTGGTTTACACTCCCTCTGCAAAGTAGTAGTCTTTTGGACCAATTTGGAGTCAATCGCGGGAATCCCGTCCGGCTTTAAATCACCCTTTTTTAAGGGGATCTGACTTAAATGGGGTTAATAGGAGGCGGAGGAGGTATGCGATCTGCTGGCGCTCCCTATCGATGGGGTAACATTAGCTGATTACTAGGGCTAGTCTCTTTCCTAAGTATCCAGAATGGTCTAACTGCGCTGTTGAGGATGACAGGGAGACTGTTAAAGTTATTATCTTACTAGGCGGTAGGTGGTGTGTTTCCTCCTCTGAGTGGATTTAGGTTAATGCAAGTCTATAATGTGTTTTATTACAGACCTTCTCCTGTGACACCTCCGGATGGACAGGACTGTCACTCAGCCCCGAGATCTCCGCCCCCTTTTGTCCGGGCCGGCCCCTCTCTACAGGACTCAGCCACAGACACCGCCTTGGATCTCCTCCCCTCTGGCCGCTCCGCCTCCTTGCTGCTCGGCCTCCCTCCGTCAGCCAAGACTGCGCTCCTTAGGCCCTGCAGCTCCTTCCTGACGACAGCCTCCTCCGGATCCACAATGGACCCCGCAATCAGGTAAGTGCGCCTCTCTGTCCCTCAACACTGTGCTGCCAACCGCTCACCACAACTCCCAACTGTCACTAGGCATCTCCTTTTATACCCTCCGTCCGGGTTCCCCGTTCGCGGCGGGTGTTACCCTCGCGGCGGCTCGTCTCCTGCTGGTTCCGCGCGCCTGCCAGTGGCTCCGACTCGCGGACAAGCGGCTCCCCTTTCTAGTTCCCCTTTTCCCAAAACAGGCATTCACCACGATGGGGTGGTTCTTTCTTTTGGAGAGCATGAGGCAATTCCTTCACTGGGGAACGCGGCATAACCATATGCCTCCTTGGCCCAACATACATATGTAACACAACTCCAAATAAACATACTAATTGCTTTACATTACTTATCTATAGATATTCTACTTTAACCATATTACCCCTGACCCCTTCCCACATTCAGGGTTGTCACATTCCTCCCTTCTAAATTATGCGTGTCCTCACGCATTCTACATCACACAGAATTAAATTTTCCAACAAATTAACATTGGCTCCACTATCAAACAAATCTTATTGTTGATAGCGCAGCGGCACCTTTCCTTTCGTACTTCTAGTTGACCGTCTTGGTTCTAAATAGGGTGAATTGACTACTGTCGTGTCTTCCTCTCTTCCTAGATTTGAGGTTGCAACCTCAGAGAGGATTGGATCGCTGTGAGGATCGCTGTGAGGCCAACTGGGGAAGGGCTGGTGGCCACCATAGTAAATAGGCCAATACATACTCATTAATAAGTTCATATGATTGTCTGAGCCTTCACTGGAAGGAAGATTGGGTCTTTTGTTTACAGGATTCACTTCATCCGTGGGGTTATCGATCTGACCTTGACATTTTTTAAGTTGGTCCCGATGAACCAGCTGTCGGCCAGTTCCGTCTTTTCTTTGTATGTGATATAAGGCCATGTCTCCTTTTAGGTTTTCCAGTTATAACGTACGGGATATTTTCCCAGTAATGATCCAGTTTACTAACACGCTGATTCTTTTTCTTCCACACACAGCATCCGATCTCCAAAGGTTCTGCTTGCTGATTATAGTTTTCCTTTTGCCATTGTCGGGCCACTTTGCTGTTTTCTTGGACTAATTCATGTGCTACTTTCAGACGTCGTTGATGCTCGCGGACCCATTCGTTTTGTACAGTGACATTCGATCCTTCCTCCAATGAGATGCCCTATTGTACATCTGTAGGGAGCTGACCTTGTCTCCCGAATAGCAAGTAATAGGGAGTAAACCCGGTGGATTGATGGACTGTATTGTTATAAATGTATACTAATTCAGCCAGAAGGGCAGGCCATTCGGTTCGTTGTGGTAGCGGGATAGCTCGGAGAAGATTTATAAGAGTTCGGTTCATTTTCTCACACATCCTGTTCCCTTGCGGGTGATAGGCGGTAGTTCTTACTTTCTTGCAGCCATATAACGCACACAGTTCTTGAAATAAATGAGATTCGAAGGCTGACCCTTGATCCGTCAGAACTTTCTCCGGGTATCCATAAGGCCGTACAAATGCCCTCCAAAATACTTCGGCAGTAGTCTTTGCCGTGATGTCTCGTACCGGTAGGATAACAGCGTACTTCGTGAAATGATCTACTATGGTTAACGCGTACTGATAACCTGTCCGACTCCGTTCCAATTTCACATGATCCAAGGTAACAATTTCCAATGGCCGAGAGGTTCTAATCGAATGCAAAGGGGCCTTCTGCGAGACTGGAGCATTCTTCTTCAGGGTGCACGGAATGCATTTGCCACACCAATTCTCAATGTCTTGTCGCATGTTGACCCAATAAAACCGTTTCCGGATATTGTTCTCCGTTTTCTTGCAGCCGAAGTGACCCGAGTCGTTATGGTAGGCCTTCAAGATATAAGTTGCTGTATTACTAGGTACCACAATTTGCGTTAGTTTGAAATGAGTCTTAGGATCAATGCTATGTCGAACCAGGAGGCGACCGTGCATCGACAGTCGCTCCCGTTGTTTCCATAACTTCAAGAACTCCATTGGGGCTGTTTTCTTTTCTTCGATTGTCAACTGACTGTGATCTTGTATCTGTCTCTTGATTAGCTGGATATTGGGATCGTCTTCTTGCCATTTCAGCCAAGGAGTCGCAGTGTCGTCCTTATACCCATCGACCCCTCTGAGCTGAGTAACTTTTTGTGGGGCCGAATTGAGCTTTGGGGAAAATAAAGGCATCTCTACTGACTCTTCCACATCTTCTGTTTCTAACTGCTCTCGTTGGTGAGGAATTCGAGATAAGGCATCCGCATTGATGTTTAATTTTCCACTTCTATATTGGATGTTGATCGGAAAGTTAGCCAGGCGGGAGACCCAGCGTTGCTCGAGGGCTCCTAGTTCAGTTGTTTGTAGGTGAGCCAAAGGGTTGCAGTCCGTGTAGGCGGTAAAAGGGGTGGCTAAAAGATAATTTTTAAATCTTTCAGTGACTGCCCAAACCAATGCTAACAGTTCCAACTTGAATGCGCTATAATTAGCGTCGTTCGTTTCATGCTGGCGTAGGCTATTACTCTTTCTTTCCCATCCTGCCGCTGTGAAAGTACTGCTCCCAACCCTTGGCTGCTGGCATCCGTATATAACAGAAAAGGACTGCCGTAATCGGGATAGGCCAGTAATGGTGCTGCAGTGAGGAGTATCTTCAGACGGTCGAATGCTTCTTGGCACGAGGAAGTCCACATCACTGGGACGCTCCGAGTGCGACCTAAGTTCGGGACTCCTCTCAATAATTCATGAATAGGGGCAGCAATGCTGGCAAAGTGCTCAATAAAGCACCTATAATACCCCACGAAACCCAAGAACTGCCGTACTTCACGGATGGTACGCGGGGCAGGCCACTCTCGCACTGCCCTGATCTTGTCGGGATCAGGAGAAATTCCTTCGGCACTTACGACATATCCCAGGTAGGACACCTTGGGCTTAAGTAGATGACACTTGGACGGTTTTATTTTTAAGCCGTATCTGACGAGCTGCTCCAGGACTTCTCTTAGATGGTTAAGATGATCTTTGTAAGTGTGGGAGAAAACAATTACATCATCCAGATACAGAAGGACCATTTCGAAATTCCTGTGGCCCAAACAATGCTCCATTAGTCGCTGAAATGTTCCCGGGGCATTGCAGAGCCCAAAGGGCATCCTTAAGAACTCTAACAACCCCATGGGAGTAGTAAAAGTGGTTTTCTCCCTGTCTTCTGGAGCTACTTGCACTTGCCAGTAACCACTGGTCAGGTCTAGGGTGGAGAAGTACTTAGCGGTCTTAAGGGCGGCCAGAGATTCTTCAATTCGCGGAAGTGGGTAGGCGTCTTTATGAGTGATGTTGTTTAATTTGCGGTAGTCGACGCAAAATCGCAATTGTCCATTTTTTTTTTTTTACTAAAACCATGGGTGCCGCCCACGGGCTGTGGCTTTCCTTAATTACTCCAGACGCTTTCATTTCCTGCAGCATCTTTCTGACTGGTTGATACAAGGCCGGGGCTAAAGGTCGGTGTCTCTCTTTAATGGGTGCATTGGTGCCAGTCGGAAT
Organism: Taudactylus pleione; assembly: GCA_031769625.1. NCBI lineage: Eukaryota > Metazoa > Chordata > Amphibia > Anura > Myobatrachidae > Taudactylus > Taudactylus pleione. The sequence continues at coordinate 4,694,025 of JAUIMM010000446.1, read as the reverse complement.
CCGATGCAATACACAATCGACCTTCCCGAAATCGGAAGAATTAGCGCTAAAGGCTAGGGGAATCTCTTGGACCAGGCGGAGAACTCCATTCTTTTTTTTCTTCCGATGTTTCTTCATCCCCTATCTGTATAGCTTTCCACCACACCTCTTCCTCTGCCGGAGAGGCGCTTCCTGTCAATATATGGTGCTGCTCTGCAGCAAAACCTGGGTGAATTACATCTTGGAAGGTGACTAGTGATAATTTAGCAACTGGATAATGACGAAATAGCCGGACATGATGGTTATGCGGGTTCAGGATTCGTATAGGTACTCGGCCACCAACCACTTCCGCTAGGGTTCTGGCAACAACAATAGCCTCTTTACCGATACTTTCATTTGGTTCAATAAAGGCTTCATAGTCAGTCCATTGTGGCCCACAGCGTGCCTTGGCCCATATCACCATTTCTGAATTTGGTTGTAAAATCAGGGGCTTTAAGTCCGCTACCCTGGCTTTTCCAATTTCTCCATTCGGTGCGGCAAATCTTTGGTGGCCTTGAATGATTTTAATAGTATGTTGCAACACTTGTCGTTCTGTAGAACTCTTTCGAGCAAGCTCGACTTTTAGGGCTGCTATAAGTTCCTCTGGACAATTTCGGAGAATGTTCATCCCAATAATGAGGGGTATAGCGTGAGGGTCATTTACATTGGTGACTATACACCCCTGTTCAGGTAACACTGCCTTCCCAACCCTGACATCTACCTCCCAATATCCCCGACAGGATATTCCTAGCCCATTACTGGCAATAAGCTGTAGCCATGTGGGTGGCGGGAGGAGAAGCTGTTTAATGTCCCAAAATTTCTGGTAGGTGTCAAATTGATAGTGGTCACTTGGGAACCGGTGTCAAGCATGGCCAACATTTCTACTCCCCCTATTGTGATGGGTACAACAGGACACTTCCCCACAAACTTAGGCCACCATTGTTCAGGGGCAGGGTCTATTCTGCTGACGTTCCCCGAGGATTGTCCATCCTCGGGGAATTGGCGTTTAAAGGGTTTGATTGCAATGCCGTTCGACATGCACAGCCTGGTTACATTTACGGCAGATTGGGTGCCCTAGGAAGTCAAATCGATCAGTTGGACGACGTCCATTAGTGCGGGGCGGAGTTCACCATTCGGAGGTTGCCCTCCTCCTTTCTGTGCGCCACGAACTCTCGGCGGGGGCGGTGTCTATTTTTCCTGGAGAGTTTTTTTTTATCTCCTGGCACATCTGTCACCCCTGATGCCAATTTTTCCATCTGGCTTGTCAGATTATGCAGCTGGGTGGAGCTATTTTGAGTGTTTTGTACTGCATTTCCTTTTGTCATATTAGGAGTTCCCATAGAAGTTGCAGACTCCTGGATTATTTCTTGGAACCCTGGCATTTCTACTAAGGAAATTTCATCATCTTGGGTGTATCCCACGACCTTGATTGATGCTTCCTTAAAGTCCAAAAAGGAATTTCTAGGCATCTGTAGTCGTAAGAGATGCAACTGGGTTCTGGTACCCTCCCCTCTTGAACCTTCGATGAACTGGTTAATGAGTCTCATCAGGGTTCCGCACCTCATTAATATCTACTGACTGTATATGGCGTAGAGCCTCTTGTAGACCCAATGCGAAATTACGAAGGGTTTCGCCTGCTTGCTGTTTTTTAGCATAGAATCTCATTTTCAATTCTGACTTTGTTTGTAAATCAAAGGTGTCAGCTAACCTCTGCATAATTTGATTTACATTTTGTTTCTCTTCTCTGGGCCACGAAGTGACTTCTCTCAGAGCCGAGCCCTTGAGCTGGCCGATCAATATCTCCACCTGCTGACTCTCTGTCAAGGGATATAACCTGAACATACTTTGCATCTTGTGTTTGAATTCTCTTAACGAGTTACCATCGGGCTCTCCTCCTCGTTCATCTCCAGTATAAGTGGGCTTAATGGGGCCCCGAAATAATAGGGCAAGGTTATGGGGTTCAGTTGAGACATAACTGGGTTTTGGTGGCTTGAGTCTCCAGCTGAACTCTGTTCTCGTGACATCTTTACTATTTAATTTGGATCTTGATCCTGTTCGTCGTGACGCCAATTTTTGTAACACCCCGACCTATGGTGACTGATACCTCCGTCAGCCACTATACCAGAGTTGGCTGGGTCGGGTCATCTCTCCTGACGTGATAGGTACACCTTCTAGTGGTTATTAACACTTATCATCAGTCAATTAGCCAAACACGTGACTTTTATTAACACTTTTGGGAGAACATAGCACAAAGTGTAGTTTTAGATGCCAATTACATAACAGACCAATGAACACAAATTATTACGTTTAACGTCTCTCACAAACATCAAATAACTACAACTTTATTATACAGGAACCACTCCACTCCCGGACTGTACGTCTGTAGAGGTAAAGTAGTTAACATATGGCATACAAAATGACTTATCACAATACATAAATTCCTAACTGTCTATCCTATCATTTATCTCAATACCTTTTATCTACCTTAGCTAAAGTAGTTCATACGTTGCTGGCCAGATATCTCTTTATCGGTGGTGCACGTGGGTCCTGAGGTACCTTTTTCCCTTTGATATGTCCCGTTCCCTCCCCAAATCTCTACGATGCAATGCAGCGATCCTCCTATGTCACTGTCTCTGAAATTTGCAAAGTACGATAGTGACAGTGACTTCAATCCCAGTTTTAGCTTTCTTATATCGGTCCCGTGCAATACTTGTTAACTGTTGAACTGTCAGTGGGACTGACACGGCATAGCCGGTTCCCTGGTTTACTCTCCCTCTGCAAAGTAGTAGTCTTTTGGACCAATTTGGAGTCAATCGCGGGAATCCCGTCCGGCTTTAAATCACCCTTTTTTAAGGGGATCTGACTTAAATGGGGTTAATAGGAGGCGGAGGAGGTATGCGATCTGCTGGCGCTCCCTATCGATGGGGTAACATTAGCTGATTACTAGGGCTAGTCTCTTTCCTAAGTATCCAGAATGGTCTAACTGCGCTGTTGAGGATGACAGGGAGACTGTTAAAGTTATTATCTTACTAGGCGGTAGGTGGTGTGTTTCCTCCTCTGAGTGGATTTAGGTTAATGCAAGTCTATAATGTGTTTTATTACAGACCTTCTCCTGTGACACCTCCGGATGGACAGGACTGTCACTCAGCCCCGAAATCTCCGCCCCCTTTCGTCCGGGCCGGCGCCTCTCTACAGGACTCAGCCACAGACACCGCCTTGGATCTCCTCCCCTCTGGCCGCTCCGCCTCCTTGCTGCTCGGCCTCCCTCCGTCAGCCAAGACTGCGCTCCTTAGGCCCTGCAGCTCCTTCCTGACGACAGCCTCCTCCGGATCCACAATGGACCCCGCAATCAGGTAAGTGCGCCTCTCTGTCCCTCAACACTGTGCTGCCAACCGCTCACCACAACTCCCAACTGTCACTAGGCATCTCCTTTTATACCCTCTGTCCGGGTTCCCCATTCGCGGCGGGTGTTACCCTCGCGGCGGCTCGTCTCCTGCTGGTTCCGCGCGCCTGCCAGTGGCTCCGACTCGCGGACAAGCGGCTCCCCTTTCTAGTTCCCCTTTTCCCAAAACAGGCATTCACCATGATGGGGTGGTTCTTTCTTTTGGAGAGCATGAGGCAATTCCTTCACTGTGGAACGCGGCATAACCATATGCCTCCTTGGCCCAACATACATATGTAACACAACTCCAAATAAACATACTAATTGCTTTACATTACTTATCTATAGATATTCTACTTTAACCATATTACCCCTGACCCCTTCCCACATTCAGGGTTGTCACATATGCATCACTGTGCACTAACTAGCAATTGCAATGGGCACTGCATCGGCAGAGGCTACGCAGACCCAGAGCAGAGTGATTGACAGGAAATGCCGTTGTGGGTGGTGATGGGGGGTGGTCGGGCGAACGCAGGCGTATCAATGCCGTTGCATGGGCGTGCATGAGGCCTTCTGAGGTCTCGTAGCATGCGCAGAAGTTAGCAATTCCTGAGTGAGGTCTGACGTGCCTTACCTGTGCGCATGGGTCCGATGTTACCGATTGTTTCGCTATGTTGTCCTAGTATACGGATGTGAGTAAGGGGAAGTGGGCGTCCTAATGTCAGGCTGCGTAAGCAATGTGAATGCGCACATTTACATATCACCGCTGATATTAGCAATGCAGTTGTGTGCATATAAGCAGAATAGTGATCTTTGCTGAATCAAACAGAGCAGGAAGGTCCATGGGGCTTACGAGAGCCCAGACCCTAACCTTAGGGTCTGGTCGTAAGCCCCGATGGTGATTACCATCGCGACCATCAACCTGGTCGGTCGTTAAGCTGTGGATGGTAAACCGCACACATATTCTGCAGCGCTTTACAGAGAAATTATGACCATTCACATCACTCCCTGCCCCAGTGGAGCTTACAATCTATATTCCCTATCACATGCACACTAGGGTTAATTTGTGTTGGGAGCCAATTAACCTACCAGTATATTTTTGGAGTGTGGGAGGAAACCCACGCAAACACAGGGAGAACATACAAACTCCGCAGTTACTTTTTCATATAGCTGCTATTTATACAGCTGCTTCGCAGACCACTATTTTCCCTATATGTGTCATTGGGACGGGCGCTATAAATGAACACAGCAGATTGGGAATGCACTACCTGTACCCCTAGGTCTAAGTGGCTCCCAGTGATACAGTATGTATGACATAAGTCGGACATATAAAACCTATAAGGTCTATGTATATGATTATGTTGTGTACTATGCAGGTGTTATGGGCCCTTTTAGAAATGTGTCTACGTAGGGCTCCAAATGTCGCCGGCCGTACAGTGATTTAGGTTCTGCTGCCTTTGAACAGCAGTAAGCATATACCCCCCCACCCCTAAAATCCCCACCACCTATTAGGCAACAAATAGCTGGAAAACCACTCGTCAGAAATCAGAAGTGGCTGTTTATTTTGTAACAGACAAAAAGAAATTCACACGCTGAGTCGTGGGGTTAGGACTCGGGAGGAAGCAGATGTTTGACTAATTCATTATTTCATTCGTTATTTTTATCATCACAAACAAAAAAAATGCAAAATACTGAATCATATTAGAATACTGCCGAATGAAATGCTCGCCGATCAATGGAGCGGAACTCTCAAATCAGAGGCGGACAAACAGCGGACCATAAGCTTTGCAGGTACTACAAGTACCAGCAGGGCGGGCTTGGACCTATACTTCCACCACCACTGAACAGCCTCTGAATGTCTGACACGTATAAATGGGATGCAGTTTGGAAGCCGATGGTCGAAATGCCGACCGCCGGCTTACCGACTGTCTAATGCCGGAAAGGTATTAATGACAGGCGTCGAAATCCCAATGCCTGTTATTGGACCTACGCCAGGAGCCTGAAGTCCGGCATACCGAACGAAGGTAACCCGGGCGCAGACAGCCGCGTGGGGGGGGAGGGTTAGGTTTTAAGGCTCCCGGGGAGGACTTAGGGTTAGGTTAGGCTAGGAGAAGGGGAGTTAGGGTTAGGCATCGCCCCTAGGAGAGTTAGGTTTAGGCTGCGGGGAAGGGGGGTTAGATTTAGGCACTTAGAGGGGGGTTAGGGTTAGGCACTAGGGGGGACAGCGGTTCATGCGGCCGGCAATACTACATACTGATTCCCTATAAATGTTTATGTAAGATTATGCAGCACGTCTGGAGCTTTTATACAACTGACAATTGGAATCTGATTGGTTGATTTGGGCAACTTTAGGTCCGAACTTGGCCCAAACTTGTTGGAAGGGGTGTGTCATGGCCAAATCTGGAAGGCCCCGCCCTGGAAAATCAGTACCTGCCCTATTCCTCGCCCCTGGCCAACGTCTCAATTTTATCTCTCTCCAGGACGTGATACATCCCCCAGGATCTTCTTCCATCGTTTCGGTAATCGCATAATATATCCTGCACGTTTAAGTCTAAATACTGCACGGAGGGCATATTGCAGGAGCTGGATGGATCGGAGTTTTCTTAGCTGAGTACAGATTACGTAAAAAAATTAGGTTTCCTTCTACGCGACAGAATTATTGAATTCAATTTAGGAAGGGGAGGGGGGAGGCACATTCATATAGGTGTAGCCCAATTCTAAGTAGGCAGGTAGCCTTCTATTACCAGGAAACTGACCTGAATTCTACAGCTGGGCGATGGTTCCACAAATGTTATATTTAGAATGACAAGCGTCCTAGTCGCTCATTTGCAGGAAAGCACATTCGTAGGTGGTCGGCGACTAATAAAAACATATAAACCATGACGGGCATTGTGCGGAGTGTACCAGAGAGGGGTGTGATGGCATCACACGGAAGGGCAGGACTGCCTACACCCCCTAATTCTCCATGCCATGCACACGGCACCTGTTAGTAGGACACATCTCCCACTTATGTCCCCAAATCGCGACACAAGTACTGATCAGCTGAAGGGTATTTGGGGTGGGGGGGGGGGCAGTCACAGCAAACCGCGACTGCTGGGAGGTAGATAAATCCCTAGGGGTAAATTTACTAAAGTGAGAGTTTTTAGAAGTGAGTTTTGAAAGTGGTTGCTATGGGCAACATCAGTCAGATTCTAGCTATTATCTTCTAGAAAGTGCTAGTTAAATGTTAAGTAGAATCTGATTGGTTGCTATGGGCAACATCACTTTTGAAACTCACTTCTAAAAACTCTCACTTTAGTAAATTTACCCCTAAGTGTAATAGAGATAATCCCCATGTTTTATGATTAGTTTAGGCAAATTAGTCCAAACCAAGTAGTATTTTAGAATAAAACCTTAAGGAACAGATTTATCAGTAACGAGTGATTCTTGTAATCATTCGTTGCTCATCTTAAATGGTGCTCCAACCAATCAGCTCCTAGCTGTCATGTGTTTGATAAATGACAGTTAGGAGCTGATTGGTTAGAGCACCATTTAAGATAAGTAACGAGTGATAACAAGAATGTCACTTTTTGATAAGTCTGGGCCTGAATATTTAAATGAAGGAAGGGGCGGTCCCAATGTGTATATACATATAGTGGATTGTGATTGGTAGTATTGTAATATTTCATATTGTTTCACTTCATGAACTTCACATAAAACAGAGATTTCAGATTTAGCTGGTTGCCCTTTAAAATTAGTTTGGAATTGCTTACTGAACACTGCCATATTTTCTGCTCAACGCTGAATGTTAATTCATAAAAAAAATACTCTTAGTAAGCAGCAATATACACTAAAGTCGCCGTTTTTGTCAATTGTTCCAATTGTCTCTTTTACCATTTTTTTTTTTTTTTATAATTACAGACTTACATTATAATTATAGGCCAATCAGAGCAAATCCTCCTTCACCTACTCACACAGATGTGCGGTTTCTTCTAAGCTATCTATTGCTTCATGGGAAAACACTCAGCAAAAAGTACAGCATCTATTTTCAGTCTGTGTCTAGTGAGTTTCTGTTTCCTGGAAATCGGGGACAGTTGGCAAGATGTGAAAGAGCTCTGTGGGATTATACAGGTCCTTATAGTATCAGTGTCCCCCCCCCCAAGTCACATTGGACCTAAATTGTCTTTTTTGGGTGTGAAATACACATTTTTGTACTGAGGGGGGGGCACAAAAGCTCTTACGCTTCTACGCAGATTTATTCCCATCTTGCTCTGATGACTCCTTAGAGAGGCAGAAGAAGGGACTAAGTAGCCTGAGTACAGTAACGATGTGTTCATGCAAATGTGCAGGGCCGGAGAGGCCATCTGGCACTTCTGACAAATGCCAGGAGGCCCGATGGCCTAATGGGCTGCTCCACCTGAAAGCCTGACTGAGCAGCTTTGCCTGCCGGCATACTGCTTGGCCGGCATACAGAGAGTGGCATGACTCGTGTCACGCCCCTTATTCGTGCATGCACAAAGGGGGGAATTACTGCTCCAGTCGTACCTTGCAAATGCAGACCACGGCTGCAGAAAAGCCTATCAGGAGGGATATATTTTGTGGGGGCTGGTGCTAGGTTTCTCTGCACCCAGCGCCATCTTGTGCTACCCTTTCACCACTGCCCTCCACCCTTCCCTCTCTCTGAACTTATACCCAGGGCCGTAGCTAGGGTAGTGCGGCCAGTGCCATCGCACAGGGCACCACAGGGCAAGGGGCGGCGTTTGGGCCTGTCAAATTTCTGTTTATTATCTTTCCAGCTTGTAGCTTCCTCTTATTTCATCCTCAGCATCTCCTGGCCTCCCCTATCTCTTCCCTGGCCCTTCCCCATGAAGCCATGGCCATTTTTTTAGTGGATTATGGGCTGTATTCAGAGGCGGCCCACCTCGATGTTTGTCTAGTGCGCATGCGTGAGACCCGCTACAACCGACAGCGATGGTCATAGCGGGTCTCTTTCCAAAGGGGGCGAGCTGTCGATGTTGATTGACAGCTCGCCCCGTTTGGAAAGCGGGCCGGGGGGAGGGGGGTGGCAGCCCAAACGGAGGAATTCCCATGAACGCCTACCGTTTGGGGAGGCCCCACTGACATCACTATTGATGTCAGTGGAGAGCTTCTGGCTCTGACAGAGCCAGAAGCTCTCCGGGGCTTACGACAGGTGAGACCCTACCCTAGGGTCTCGTCGTAAGCCCCGATGGTCGCGATGGTCTCTGACCATCGCGACCATCACCCGAGCGGTCGTTAGGCTGTGGGTTTACACCCACAGCTCTAACGACCGCAACAGAGGCGGGCGGTCAGGATGCAAGTGGCCGCCCAGTTTCTGAGCGACCGCTTGCATCCTCCGACCGCCTCTGAATGAGGCCCTATGTCCCTTTGAAAAATGAGGGGGGCGCCAATGCTCTTTCTAGCACAGGGCACCAAAAAGTCTAGTTATGGCTCTGATTATACCAATAACACCACTGGCAGGGTGTATAGTCAGGAGCTGGCCAGGTTGCGGTGGCTGGTGGATTCTGCACTGCGCAGCCGTGACGGCCCTGTCGCCCTTGTGCAGCCACATGCACTGAACATTCCTCAAGCTAGTCCTGGTTCAACCCCTGTTGCAAAGTATACATTGATTATGATAATGGCGATTGCCAGCCACTTCTGATTGGCTGAGTGTGTTGATCCCTCTCATTGATACTATTACTATTAGTGTAGCTGCTGTGATCTATTTGCTTTATTTAATTGGTACTTGTCAGGAAAGAACAGGCCCATTAGTTTAAGGCAGCACCCCATCCCTCGTATAATATGTACACCAATAGCCTTGGGGGCCCACACAAACTGGCAGGAAGTGGAGGAGAAGTCTTTAAATAGTGGAGTTTCCTCCTCAGACTCTTCAGCAGCCTCTGTTATTCTCCGATTGGCTAAGTGAAATTACACTGTCTGTCTACCAATCAGACAACAGTCTCTTACGTGCACTGCCCAACCATGGAGGAAGCTGGAGGCACCACAGAAGGAAGAGGGGAGTGTGGGTAGGTGTGTGTATGAGAGAGCTTGTGAGTCAGTGTTTGTGAGAGTCAGTGTGCATGGAGAAAATGTGAGTCAGTGTGTGTGAGTTTGAATGTGTAAGAGAGTGTGTGTGTCAGTGTGCATGTGAGAGTGTGAGTCAGTGTGTGAGAGAGAAAGTGTGAGTCAGTGTGTGTTTAAGAATAAGTCAGTGTATATGAGAGAAAGTGAGAGTCAGTGTGTATGAGAGTTTGTGAGTCAGTTTGAGTGGGAGTGTATGTGTGGTTGAGGGAGTGAGATTAGGTGTGTATAAGACAGTGTGTGTGTGTGTGTGGGTGGGTGGGTGCATATGGGAGAGAATTAGTCAAATTGTATGAGAGATTTTGAGTTGGGTATGCATGAGAGTGAGTCCGTGTGTATGGGAGGAAATGTAAATGTGTGTGGATGAGGGTGAGTAAGTGCGTGTAATATGAGAGGTAGTGTAAGTACTGTATGTGTGTGCGTATAAGAGGGAGGGTAAGTATGTGGTATGGGAGGGAGGGTAAGTATGTGGTATGGGAGGGAGGGTAAGTATGTGGGTATGAGAGGGTGGGTAAGTATGTGGGTATGGGAGGGAAGGTAAGTATGTGGGTATGGGAGGGAGTGTAAATGTGTGTGTGTGTGTGTGTATATGAGAGGGAGTGTAAATGTGTGTATATGAGAGGGAGTGTGTATATGAGAGGGAGTGTAAGTATGTGTATATGAGAGGGAGTGTAAGTATGTGTATATGAGAGGGAGTGTAAGTATGTGTATATGAGAGGGAGTGTAAGTATGTGTATATGAGAGGGAGTGTAAGTATGTGTATATGAGAGGGAGTGTAAGTATGTGTATATGAGAGGGAGTGTAAGTATGTGTATATGAGAGGGAGTGTAAGTATGTGTATATGAGAGGGAGTGTAAGTACTGTATGTGTGTATGAGAGGGAGTGTAAGTATGTGTATATGAGAGGGAGGGTAAGTATGTGTATATGAGAGGGAGTGTAAGTACTGTATGTGTGTGCGTATAAGAGGGAGTGTAAGTATGTGTGCGAATGGGAGGGAGAGTAAGTATGTGTATATGAGAGGGAGTGTATGTGTATATGAGAGGGAGGGTAAGTACTGTATGTGTATATGAGAGGGAGTGTAAGTACTGTATGTGTGTGCGTATAAGAGGGAGTGTAAGTATGTGTGTATGAGAGGGAGTGTAAGTATGTGTGTATGAGAGGGAGTGTAAGTATGTGTGTATGAGAGGGAGTGTAAGTATGTGTGTATGAGAGGGAGTGTAAGTATGTGTGTATGAGAGGGAGTGTAAGTATGTGTGTATGAGAGGGAGTGTAAGTATGTGTGTATGAGAGGGAGTGTAAGTATGTGTGTATGAGAGGGAGTGTAAGTATGTGTGTATGAGAGGGAGTGTAAGTATGTGTGTATGAGAGGGAGTGTAAGTATGTGTGTATGAGAGGGAGTGTAAGTATGTGTGTATGAGAGGGAGTGTAAGTATGTGTGTATGAGAGGGAGTGTAAGTATGTGTGTATGAGAGGGAGTGTAAGTATGTGTGTATGAGAGGGAGTGTAAGTATGTGTGTATGAGAGGGAGTGTAAGTATGTGTGTATGAGAGGGAGTGTAAGTATGTGTGTATGAGAGGGAGTGTAAGTATGTGTGTATGAGAGGGAGTGTAAGTATGTGTGTATGAGAGGGAGTGTAAGTATGTGTGTATGAGAGGGAGTGTAAGTATGTGTGTATGAGAGGGAGTGTAAGTATGTGTGTATGTGTATATGAGAGGGAGGGTGAGTATGTGTGTATGTGTATATGAGAGGGAGGGTGAGTATGTGTGCGTACGGGAGGGAGGGTGAGTATGTGTGCGTACGGGAGGGAGGGTGAGTATGTGTGCGTACGGGAGGGAGGGTGAGTATGTGTGCGTACGGGAGGGAGGGAGGGTGAGTATGTGGGTATGGGAGGGAGGGTGAGAGTCAGACTGTAATTTGTTTGTATTCAATTAAAATGAATGTAATTGTATAATTATAATAAGCCCACACTCTGACTGCAGATTGTATAATTCATACTGTGTTCCAATGCTGGGTGGGGCACTGAGGTCTGTAAGGGTGGGGAACAGCGAGTGGTGCCAAGTTCAGTATGGCAATTCTGGCTGGTAAGAGTGGGTTTTTACAAAACATTTTGTAATGGGCAGGCCCACCAGTTTCAAATGTTTTGCTGCACTTTCTTTTATGGTAGTATGCATTACCTCTTAAGGTTAGGGTTAAGGTTAGGCTTAAGCTGGTGTGTGGCCTGGAACTGACATGTAATTGTGTAGCCTGCATTTTCCTGAGTGCAAAAATGGAGGTATAAAAAGCTATTTAATTCTATGAAAGAGGTATTGAGGTTCCCATGTTATCTGCTAAATGGGGTTAGCAGGTTAGAAAGGTGGAGATTTGTCCAAAGCTGGATAAATCTCATGTGCCGTGACATTTTTTGCCATTGTTGGCTAGTGACTGTATCACATAGCTGAGTTATATATATTTCAGAGAGGTCTGTGTACAGGTCAGAGTGCTTTATGGCACCGTGCAAATCCTGTGCCAGCAGGGAACCCCGGGGTTATCTCAGGACCTTTATAGTACTTCCTATGCGGAAGACACTTGGAAAAGCACTTTCTTATATTATCCAATGTTAGCAACTATAACTACCATCAAAGGAACAAAGAAAAATTATACATACGAGACATCATTATGTATTATCAATTTCTTTACAAACTTGTATATGTGTGGAAAAGCTACTTTCTCTGGCATATCAGACTATAATAATGCAATTAATAAACAAAGTCTCATTTATAAGAATGTCTGGTTAGATACAGTATGTGTTTTAAATACATAACCTAAAAGGGCCATAAAAAAAACAGTTGGCATATATGCAGACATTTCTTTTAGTAATCTCAAAGTGAAGGTGGGTTAGTGGGCGGCAGAAAATGTTTCAATGGTAGCGTCATTTTCTTAAAAATCGGTCAGCTCTTGGGGAACAATCTGCTATTGATGTCCTGTACGTTATCCAAACTTTCCCCACGCATTTTCCATGAAAGCTACAGTGTTTGTATCTGTTTTATTCGTGTGTGTGTGTGTGTGTGTGTGTGTGTGTGTGTGTATATAATATGTATGTATTTTTTTTATACAATAAGCATTATAACTTTTTTTGTGTTTCTAAATTCACATTACAGTTAGGCTCAATTGTTGTAATTTTACATTTGAAGCAGATAATTGTTTGGTTTTCAATAACTGTTTAAATTAGTTTGTGATTGAATTTTGAAATAAATCAAGTGTTAGTTTGGAACCAACTTTTAGTGGTGTAAGAAATGGGTGGTTAATAGTGGGTGCATGCCTTTTCATATTGGTCAACACAATAGGGTATGTATGTATGTTCGCTTTGCATACTAGCCACCAGAACAGACTGTATTATGTATGCCAGCCAGGCGAAGGGGCACACCATTGTAACCTGGTCAACAGATATAATTCATCTTTGTATAGTGGTCATCAAAGTGTATGCATGGATTTTACAAATAAAGTAGTAGTGGTTGCGCCACGTAATGGTGTTAGTTGTGATATATGTCAGGGTGTGCTGATTTTAAATAAACTTAATTTAAATCATGATTTAAATCACATGATTGTTTTAAAAAAATCATTGATTTTAAATCATGATTTTTTTTTTTTAAATAAAAAATCAGTGTTTAATGTATTGTTAAAATTGGTGGAAATGCACAATGGTTCAGAGACTAGCTGGTAATGAAAATATCATGGTAGCAGTAGAGCAATTGCTAACAGCTGCAGCTTCAGTACAAAGAAGATTTTCACCATTTTGGTTTGGTGCAGTCAAAACTGAGAAATCGCTTGGGTACTGAAAAAGCTGCAAAACTTGTTACTTTTTAAGACATTCAATAAACCTAATGTGTAGGCTTATTCAGATTTACAAATCAGACAAGGCAATTGCCAACTATTGTAACTTTCAACATCATTGCTGTTTTTTTCCTTTTGCAGATTGTGTGTAGTCTGCTGTGCCATGATTTATGGCGACACTGTCAAGTCATTTAAATTAAATATATTAAAGTTACAGTATTTTGAAAGAATTTTGTATTGTTTTTAGTTGGTTTATTTGTTTACTTGCTAATTTTTTATAAAATATCCAATTTAAATAACCTAAAAAAAAAAATCTGATTTAAATAAATAAAATATATATATTTATTTAAATCAGGATTTCTTTCACACCCTGGTATATGTAGCTGACAGATTTTGCAACACCCTTTGGCCTCAAACCCCCTGGCATTAATTACCTAAGTTTTACCACTGTTTCTAGTATCACTGTACCCTGTTGCTAGCATTTACTGGTGTTGTGGTTTTCTGAACGCATCTTGTTTTATCCACATGCATTTACCATGGTTAAATGGTTTACGGACGTTAACTTTGAGCGCCGAAGGCTACGAAGAATGTCAAACAAATCAAGAAAACAAAAAAAAATATGAGATATGGTAAGAACTTACCCTTGTTATCACTATTTCTATGAAGTCCATAGGGTTCCACAGGATACCTTGGGTATAGGTGTGACGTCAGACATCGGGCACCATAGAGTTAAGCTTTCAGCCTCCCAGGATGCACTAGGTCCCCCTCCTATACCCCGCCCTCGAGCCAAGGCACCTCAGTTAGTTACCAAGCCATAGGCCGGAGGAGGAAAAGGAAGAGAGAACAAAGATCTGGACACACACAAGAATCACATTCTCACCAGAGGGAGACGGAAAAACCGGTGACCAGAGCAAAGCCCATCTGCAGCACAGGTGCGACAGGGCGGGAGTCCTGTGGAACCCTATGGACTTCGTAGAAATAGAGATAACAAGGGTAAGTTCTTACCATATCTCATATTTTCTACTTCAGGGTCCATAGGGTATCCACAGGATACCTTGGGGATGTCCCAAAGCAGTATCCTTTAAGGGTGGGGACGCTCCTGTGCAGAAAGGAGAATCCGCCGCCCGAAGGAAGCATCCTGAGAGGCGAAGGTGTCAAACCTGTAATACCTCACGAAGGTATGGACAGAAGACCACGTAGCAGCCTTGCAGATCTGAACTGCAGAGGCACCACGTCGAGCTGCCCACGAAGGACCCACAGCCCTAGTGGAATGAGCCTTCAGAGAAGGGGGAACCGGTAGGCCTACATGAAGATAAGCTTCAGAAATAGCCATACGGATCCAGGCTGCCAAAGTTTGCTTTGAGGCAGGCCAACCCTTCTTACGGAAGCCATAGAGGACGAACAAAGCGTCCGACTTCTTAAACGAAGAAGGGCGGTCAACATAAGTCCTTAAGGCCCGCACAACATCCAAAGAGGCCTCACCCACGGAAAGACCCGGTGAGTTAAAGGCCGGAACAACGATTTCCTCGTTAACATGAAACTGGGAAACAACTTTGGGAAGAAACTCGGGCCGAGTGCGGAGCACTGCCCTGTTCCCATGAAAAACCAAGAAAGGGGGTCTACAAGAAAGAGCCCCTAAATCAGAAACACGTCTGGCCGACGCAATAGCCAGAAGGAAGACAGTCTTAGCTGTCAGCCATTTAAGATCCACTGAGCCCAGTGGTTCAAACAGCGGTCCTTGGAGAGCCCTCAGGACCACAGCCAAATCCCAAGGCGCCACAGGTGGAACAAAGGGCGGCTGAATGCGGAGAACACCTTGCATAAAGGTGCGCACATCCGGGATTGTAGCAATCCTACGGTGAAACCAGACACAGGGCCGAAACCTGTACCTTCAAAGAAGCAAGGCGAAGCCCACGATCTAGTCCCGCTTGTAGGAAGGCGAGAATCCGAGACAGACGAAACTCCCGCGGTGCATAACCTCTCGGTCGACACCACTGGAAGAACGTATGCCACACGCGATGGTATATCCTCGCGGAAGACTGTTTCTGAGCTCGCAACATGGTACGCACTACAGAGCTGGAAAACCCCCGGGACCTCAGCATGGCCGTCTCAACAGCCACGCCGTCAAAGACAGCCGAGTCAGGTCCGGGTGAAGGCAAGGACCCTGAGACAGAAGGTCCGGTCATAGCGGCAACCGCAGAGGACTGTCCACGGACAGACCCTGAAGGTCTGAGAACCAGTGCCATCTGGGCCACGCGGGAGCTATCAACAGGAGCGTCCCTCCTTCCTGTTTGAATTTCCGGATTACCCGTGGAAGAAGGGAGACCGGAGGGAACAGGTATGCAAACGGGAACGTCCACCGGACGGACAGAGCATCCACCAGAGACGCCCCTTCGTCTCTTGTGCGAGACCCGTACACCGGCAACTTGTTGTTGTGCCGAGACGCCATGAGGTCGATCTCTGGAAGACCCCATCTGTCCACCAGCAGTGGAAAAACGTCCGGGTGCAGCGACCATTCCCCCGGATGAACGTCCTGGCGACTTAGAAAGTCCGCCTCCCAATTTAGCACTCCCGGGATGAAGACCGCTGATATGGCCGGAAGATTGCGTTCCGCCCATACCAGGATCCGAGAGACCTCCACGAGAGCCACCCGACTTCGGGTTCCTCCTTGCCTGTTTATGTAGCGTTGTCCGACTGGACCTGTACCGGGCGACCCTGTAGAACCCGATGTGCCTGCTGGAGAGCATTGAAGACCGCACGGAGTTCCAAGATATTGATTGGAAGCTCCGCTTCTGTCGGCATCCACCTGCCCTGGAACAAGTGTGGACCCGAAACTGCTCCCCAGCCCCGAAGACTGGCGTCCGTTGTCAACAGGACCCAATTTGGAACCCAGAACAGACGTCCCCCGCTGAGATGGGTCGTCTGTAACCACCAGGCAAGGGACAGGCGAACCTCCGGGGTGAGCACTATCGTCTGGGACTTTAGAGACTGAGGCAGCCCGTTCCACTTGGACAGAATCAGGTGCTGCAGAGGTCTGGAGTGAAACTGGGCATATTCCACCATGTCGAACACCGACACCATGGAGCCCAGTAACCTCATCGCCGAGTGTAGAGACACCCGGCGACTGAGCAGACAACTGCGCACCCTCGACTGTAAAGCAGAGATCTTTTCCTCCGTCACGAAGATCCTCTGCTGTTCCGAGTCCAATAAGGCTCCGAGGTGCAGAATCCTCCGAGACGGGATTAGAGTGGACTTCTGCCAGTTGATTAGCCAGCCGTGCCGTTGCAGTAGTGCAATGGTCAGGCCCAAGTGGCGTAGAAGGAGCTCTGGAGATCCTGCCACTAATAAAAGGTCGTCCAAGTACGGCAACATGCGGACTCCCTGCAGTGCAGAGAAGCCGCCATGACCGCCATCACCTTGGTGAAAACACGTGGTGCTGTTGCCAGGCCAAAAGGTAACGCCCGAAACTGGAAGTGGTCGCTGCGGATTGCAAACCTGAGGAATTGATGGCGCAAAAGAATAGGGACATGCAGGTAAGCGTCCTGTATGTCCAATGACACCATGTAGTCCCCAGGTTCCAGTGCCAGAATGATGGACCGTAGGGTCTCCATCCGAAACTTCGGTACCCGCAAAGAGAGAGCTTTGAGGTTGAGAATCGGACGATACGACCCATTGGGTTTCTGTACCAAAAAAAGATTTGAATAGAAACCCTGGCCCCTCTGGGAGAATGGAACAGGCACTATAACTCCAGCCTGGAGCATAGTGTGCAATACCTTCCGCAGCTCCGTAGCCTTGTTCCGGTCTGATGGTAGACCCGTGGTGAAGAATCGAGCTGGGGGTCTGTGCCGGAAGGAGAGGGCGTACCCGTGGGAGACCACCTCGAGAACCCAAGTGTCTGTCGTAGTGACCGACCAACACTGGGCGAACTGCAGCAGGCGGCCTCCCACTTTGGGATCCCCCAAAGGGAGGCCCGGACCGTCAGGCTGCAGGCTTGTCATCTGGCTTGGGGGCTGGACGTCTGGTACTCCATGCCTGCTTCCGGGGCTTGGCCGATTTCTTAGGGCCAGCCTGTCGAGGAAAAGACTGTGGTTTGGGCCTGCCCTGGGCCCTAGATGACCGAAAGGACGATGGTCCAGAACCAGAAGGAGCAGCGGCCGACGGGAGACAAGCCGATTTGGCTGCCGCCAGCGTGGCCACAATCTTATCCAGATCCAGATCCGGACCGAAGAGAACTTCTCCAGTAAATGGCAACGCCTCCAGACCCCTTTTGGAATCTGCGTCCGCCTTCCAGGATCGCAGCCACAAGGTGCGACGAGCAGCCACCGTTGCTGAAGAAATTCTAGACACCAGAGTACTAATGTCTAAGGCCGCCTCGTTGATATAAGTGGCCGAATCACGGAGATTACCAATCAACTCCGCCTGTTCGGCCAGACAGTCGGAATCAAAAGATGCCTCTAATTAATCCGCCCAGTACTCCATCGCTCTGGCAACCCAGCAAATGGCCATAGCCGGTCGTGCTGCCCCCCCCCGCAAGGGAATAAGCGGACTTCAGGCAGATCTCCACCTTGCGGTCCGTAGCATCCTTAAGGGAGGACATGGATGGCATCGGCAATGTGGCACTACGGACAAGACGGGTCACGTGAGAATCCACCTGTGGAGGGGATTCCCACTTCGCAAAATAATTATCCGCGAACGGATAAGCCACCGCCCGGCGCCTCTGCGGCTGGTATCTTTTGCCAGGCTGTTTCCACGCCGCCTCTAAATGGTCCACCAACTGACCCGAAAGAGGAAAGACTGTGGCATCGCCCTTCACATCTTTAAAAAAGGCGTACTTGGATTTAGCTGCTAGGGGAACTTCGTCCTCAATCACCAAGTCTGTGCGGACTGCCCGAATAAGTCCAGGAATATATACCTTGGACTCAGCGTCCTTAGTATGGAGAGGTTCCTGATCGTAAGGATCCAGAATCTCCCCATCATCAGATGTCCCCTCGTCATCCTCATAAGGAGCCGACAGAGACGCCACCGGCCGTTTATGTGGCCGGATCACAGACTCCCCTTGCAACACATCCGACAAGTGCTGTACAGCTCGTCAGGGAGTTAACCCACGCCGGCTCCTGAGAAACCGGGAGCGGGGAAATAGGGAGACTGTGGGGTACCACCAATTGTCGTGGGAAACCCTGCATGGGTGACGACACCACTGACTGCTGGGACAAACCCATCGGTGTAAATGCGGGTTGCAGAGCTAACTGGCCCACTAAGGTTGTAAGCGCCTGAGCGAAACAAGCCCAGGGCGGCTCCTGTACCGGTGCTGTAACCGTAATAGGCTGCGCCATGGACAAACACTGCCGGCAGAGGCCCTCCGCACTACCCTCCCCCTCCGCTAACGGTACTTTACACGTAGTACACTGTAGACGGAGAGGAAAATCACTTTCAGACATGATGGCACCAAGTATGTGACCCCTCTCACCAATTATATATCAAATAGGCGAGAGACCACCCTGCAGCACCGCACCGCACCGCAAGGGCTTAGCAGAAAGAACAGGGATAGTAATAAAGCTGACAGTTTAGAAGAAAAGTTACAGGCAGCAGCGCTAGCACAGTCACATAGAATGCAAAGAAATATCAATTCCTGCACTAACAGCGCTGATCAATCAACTACGCAGACACAGGGCCTGGTAGGACACAGCGCAGCATACACAGACCTGACCCAAATCGGAGGAGAGGTATGCGGGGGGGACCCAGACCACGATGCTTCCGTCCAGGCTTCCAGCAGCGTTCACCATGCGTTCAGAGGAAGATGGCCGCCGAGGAGCAGAGAGGAGGCTGGCCTGGAGGAGGAGCGCTGCCACAGGACCAGTCGGCAGCGTGCAGAGAGGGCTGTGTGCAGCGGGGGAGGCGCCAGCTGTGAGACAGGGAAGGCGCGCTCCCCTGGCATGCATTTAACCCCTGGGACGCCGCAGCGCTACCCCTCTGCTGCGGTCCGCTGTCCCAGGGGGTAGTGGAAGCGCAGGTTGGTCGCCTGGCTCCACGCTGCAGCCAGTCCCCAGGGAGCCCCCTGCCTGGGGACTCAGGACCATGTGATCAGCGGGGACCCACCGCGGGACCCCGCTGCTTACCTTTGTCCCCCTTGAATCCGGCCATGGTCCGGAACATCTGGGGTCAACGCTAGCTGTGACCCCAGATGCTCACCAGCATCCCCGGATCGGTACCGGCGGGGGTGTAGGGAAGACGGCATGGACGTCAGGATTGACTGTCCATGCTGTACATCCAGATGTGCAGCCACAGCTGCATAGAAGAAAGCTTCAGGGGCTCTTCTAGCCCCCACTCCGACAGGTGCACCCGACTCCGGCCGGGCACCAAACTAAACTGAGGTGCCTTGGCTCGGGGGCGGGGTATAGGAGGGACCTAGTGCATCCTGGGAGGCTAAAAGCTTAACTCTTTGGTGCCCGATGACTGACGTCACACCTATACCCAAGGTATCCTGTGGATACCCTATGGACCCCGAAGTAGAAACAAGTCTTAGTTGCATATATATTCAAATAAATGTTTAGGTCATCCACAACTTGTGAGGTGCTTCTGCCAATTATATGATCATCAATATAATAATTGACAAAGATTATGTTTTTAGATCTATCTATTCGATAGATATCTCTAGAATGGAGAGTGAAATAGACCAGATTTTTTTCAGCCCTTCAGACTCGTAGTATAGACAATATTGGGGCCTGAGATAACTAAGACCTTCACCCAGAAATTACTGTACTGTCTGTCAAGTATTAGCAACACGCAATTGTATATTCCTGTTAGAACGAGGTGGCTCGTTAGTAGTGAGTCACGGATTGCAGTGCTATGTCCCGGACAGTTGACTAACAAGTGAGATGCTCTGCATTAGTATGTAGCTGTCGCCTGTAACACTGAATCTGATCACACACTGCTGTGTGATCAGTCTCTCATTGGGTCACAGTGCTGTTGATAGCTTCAGCCTCAGTTGTTCTTCCTTGCTCCAGGACTCGGCTGTTTTATACTGCTCTTGTGTTGCTGACTGCTACTCGGTTTTTGACTGTTTGTTTGCTGCCTGTCCTGACCTGGGATCTGTTTGACCTTGTACACTGCCTATTCCTTTGTATCTTGCTAACTATTATCTACCACAATTATGCATAACCTTCAATAAACTGGATAAACTCTTGCGAATCCCAACTTCCGTGTGGATAGTATCTAAGTACTGTTACGCATATCAAGCTTTATGAGTGAAGTTAATGGTTACATTGGTTTACTTTAATAAATAAAAGTCTCTGTAATAAGAATTAATAAATTTTATTTTATTTAAGCAATATTCAAAATAAATAAGAAATGTGCCCTTATCTGTGACAAATAAATATATCTGCATCAAATAGTAGGGCCTTGATATATAAGGTCTTTACAGGAAAATATATTTATAAACTAAGGATGCTCTGGATCAAATCTGAAATGTGACTATTGTTGAATTTAAACCATAATAAGCATATTGCAATTTAGCAGGATGAAATCTCAGCTGTAATGTTAGCTACTGAACATCTAATGCCCATATAGATTTATTTTAACATTAGGACTTGGCCAAACCAGAGCCTTGTCAAGCATCCATAGGAGTTAGACAAGTTCCGAACTGAATCCAAGATTTGCTGCATCCTTAGTATAAAACAGAAAATGTGTTCAAACAATTCACACTAGCAAGAGAGTCATTGATTAGTGATATACAACGCGTTTCGCTGATGTTCAACAATAAAGTCCCAATATTCCAACCAAACATATCATTTATCTGTCAAATAAAGCAATAATGTCTGACATAGACTTACAGAATCCATCTTCAGTAGTTCATAGCATCGTACAGAAATATCACCCGAAACACATAGATCACGTTCATTAGTTACATATGAGGCGTACACATGTCATGTCTGGGGGTCAGTTATCAGTCTCTCACAATCAAGAGAAACATTGAATTCTGAATTTGTGTATTACTTTCAAAATGCAAAACGGATCTCAACACAGAACAATAGGCTCAGGTTTAACGTGCGGACCGATGTCTCCTTATCTCTGCGTATCTGGACTATGAAACACAATGTAACCCACAAAGGCATCACACAGATGATGCAAATTTCATCAACTTTTACTAATTGCTGCACATTCCTGATTCCCGCCTGTATTTTTTTTAGCCAGGTCTATAGAGTATCAGGCAATGTTCTGTTGTTGATCTCTGCATGTGAACACAGTAGTATCCAGGATGCAGCTTTATGCGGTGATATTACAGGGCAACAAAACAAACAACTCATCCCAACAATATAAAAGAAATAATAGATGACTGAGGGACAAGCGAATCCAAATAAGTTTTGGATAATGAATTTTCCCTGCAAGAGAGAGCCGGTACCTATTCTGTGTGTACTTCCCCGAGGCAAAGTACTGTAGCTTCTTGTCTGACCTATTTCTGGACAATTAGTGGTGACCATGTCCTGGCCACCGTCTGATAGCTCCCTGACAAATCTCTGATGACAGAGGACAATAACTGAGTGTATAAAGTAAAAAAAAAAAAAACAGATTTGTAAATGTAATGTCATATTGTTAATAGACTGAGCTGTGAAACTTGGGCTATTGCTGCTGGACAAAGTCATTTATAGGGCAAAAGGCGGCTTGTCAGGGGCCCCGTCTGTGGCAACTTCCAGCTCTACCCGTCTCAGCTGGACCGATAATCCAGATATGTATTACATACGGGGAAATATACATTTACAGTAACAAAGGAACGTATACGAATTGCCAACACTGGTGCTGTCGACAGTCAAAATGCTGACACGTGTAAAATGCTTTAAATAACATTATTACCTGTCAGCATTCTCCTGTCGACTGACAACAGCAGAAGTGTTGGCAATTTAGCTACATCCCCTTGAACTCTCCAGATATAAGGAAGACTAAGGAGATTTGAGAAGAGCAAAGTCAGAGAGCAACACATAATATTTCTCTACAGATGGGATAGACTGATGCCCCTTTACCTTTTCCCACGTCCCCCTATACACAGTACTTTTATAAAGAAACTATAAAAATAAACATTTATTATGTACAATTGGTCACATATAGTGCGGGCTCAGACGGTGATCTGCGGCGTCTCTCTGTAGAAGGCCCGCTGGTGCGATGTGCAGGGGTCCGGGAGGAGGCGTTGGACGGGATCCATCTGGGGGTCTGGCAGTAAATGCAGGCTCGCTGTGTTGTAATTCTTTACCGTGTTATCTATTAGTTGTTTCAGGCCAAGCTGTTCAATCTGGAGAGAGCAGAGAGGAGACGTCACATCACACACAATAGATGGGGTGGCGAGGGGCTGGGGGGCTGTGGCAGAACTGGGAATAAACAGTTCAGACATGACACCTATCTGTGTGCCGCGCATCTGCTGGTTAGAGCCTAATGGTGCGTAGTCGCAGAGCAGTTTCCAGGTGAAGCTAAGCAGGATGCCCGCATGAGAGGATTCTGCCATCCAGGTACGTTCTGCTTCACTGACAGTATATATCTGTGATGTCACGCTGAGTCATGTGTGACATCACTACCCTCCACTACAAACAGTGATACAGGTGCGACTGCGTGTCTATGCTAATGCAGTGGCCGATAGTCTTCCTACTGAGACGCCTGCCAGCGCTAATCCATCGCTTTGCGTATTAAGACGGACCATCAATCGCACCATCGGAGATTTCACCAGCCCTACGGCGGCACAGAATCTCCATCTGAACATGGCCGCCTGTGTCGGTGCAACCCCCTCTGGCTAGCCACCACCTGCTACCCCCAGAAACGCCCACAGACATTGCATCTTTCTGCGTGCAATTTCGATCTGCATCTTAGAGGAGAATTCATTTGTTTTCACCCGCGGCTGTGAGTAATGGGTGCCCGATGGAGCAATTCAATTGCTGCCCCTTTCGGGCGCAAATACTGCGGGTGCACAGATTTCTTCCTCCGCAGGTGGTGAGCAGGAATCAGAGAAAAGTCCTGGTTCTGTGCACCCAAACTGCTGTTTGGGCGCGCTACCCAGGACTTTAGACGGGTTTAGCCGATATCCCGTCACTTCACTAACCATCAGGACGCAGCGTGAGACTGAACCATGCGCAGACTGAAAGCATCGGCCGCTACGTGCACCACCGAATCTGGCACAGTACCACTAACTCATACTTTGTTTTCAATGCCCCCCACAGCAAGTGACCGCCTGCTGCTTTTCCCTGTATGTGATGGTCTGTGAGCGTAGCGCTATGATGTCATAGCCACATGGTACACTCCCAGACTGAGGAACAGAAAATGCCCAGCCGACACGGGCACAACCTACATGATGGTTACAGTGCAATTGGTTTCTGGTTCTCACAGACTCTTTGGATTCAGTTTACTTTTGCGCAATGTCTGAGAGGCGCTACTCACACTGCAGAAATCAACATCGCACGTTTTACCTCACACCCCACCGAGGTGCGCAGGATATCTTACAGTACATGGCCTGCTGTGTAGGCAAATATGTGCACAGCCGAATATCACACAGAATTGCATTGGCCATACCATACTAATAACTAAGCCCTGATGCTGGCATATAGTTGGCACAGCATACCCTTGTGGTAAAGTACATATGCCAGCATCATGCCCAGCCTATGTGGAAGGTGGGATTCCTTCCCCATCGATACGAGGACTTGTGAGCAGTGTCTCAATGTAGTCAGGCCACCTGTCATCTTCTCACCTGTACAATGATGAGCTTTAGGTGCACAGGGGTGGCATCCAGAAACTCTTCGCCGAAGCACAACGTGACTTTGCTGTCCGGGAGTCTCAGCTGGTTGGAGTAACAATGTTGGAATTCTGGAAAGATAATAGAAGATAATATAAATGTCTGCTTCTACAAGCTGGTGCTTGGCCCAGATTCCCCTAACCCATCTTTATGTTTGGGACCCAAACCAGTGTGTTGCCTAGGGCCCCATGGCGTCTTAACCTGGCGCTGCTGAGGGCACAGTACAAAGTTTCATCACTTTGGCGGCTGGGTAGTGGAGCTGGGTACCTCTGGGAGTACTTTCTGTAATTAATGTTATAGCGAGACAACTTAAAGCTTTTATCTCTGTTTCATAGATTGGAATCACAGTGTCTGCAGTTCCTCAATATGACATTGGAGGAGCCAAGTATCACTGTGATATTATATTATATCTCTTGCTGCATTCACTCATAGCCATATAGGAAGCTGATGCCCGATGAGCTGGTCACACATGCAGCGATAATGAGCAACTGACCCAATATCGCAGGGTGTGGGGACCACAAACAGGACTGATACCGGATGATCAGCCGAACAAAGTAAAGGGGATTATATAGGGCATCTTGGTAAATGACGATATCATTCACACTACTGGGTATGACTAATGCTCGCCACACCTGCGGTCTGTGCGCTGAACAGCTGCATCCTGCTAATCTGGCCTGCTACATTAATTGTTGATAATAGTAAAGACACCAAGATGCACAGTTACTTGCTCTTTCTTACTCTATTCCCAAATCTGAATCAGGCCTATAGATCATGCTGTACTACACACAGCTAGAAACAAATAACACCGTCAATATCCTAAATTACTGGGGGATAGTAACTCTGTTATACGGCACTTAGAAGCCAGACAGCACTTATTTCCTGTCTGATTGCTTTAGTTGCAGGCGTCACCAGGGGTGTGCGGTGCCCACGGGCCCCCGGGCCACACAACCGCGCCCATTTTTCCGGTGTTCTGCCCATGCGCAGTAGACTCTGGGCACACTCTAGTGCCCAGAGTCTACCGATTCTGCGGTGGCCGGCCAGCCGCCGGGAAGAGAGGAGGGGGCCCAGCAGGGGGAATACACACGGGCCCCCTCCTCTCTTAAGATGCCCCTGGGTGTCACTGCACCTGCCAGGTAATAAGGTAAATATATGTATATACTGTAAAACTGTACTATAATATATCATCCCTGCTCACCAGTAACTATAGCTACGACAGTACCCATACACCAGTACACCCACAACTTACAGACCTTGGGGTTTATTTACGAAGTGTCAGGTTGTAAATCCCAACACTTCTGCTTGTGTTTATGCCCAATAATTAAAGGGGCAGAGCTTTTACTAGCCGTATGTGGTATAAACACGAACAGAAGTGTAAATAAACGCTCTTGTATCCTAGTTACAGAATCACCTTTGCCCTAATGCCCTATATAAGCCACCTCTGTCACGCTTAGCCATGGGTTACTTGTAATACTGGCAAAACATAAAGATCAGTGACAGATAACAGTGACACTTCCTGCAGCTCATGTACTATCTGCACGGTTCCTAGAGGCACCAGCTGGCTGCTGAGTATCTAATATTGTGACCAGCTCCCTCTCGCTGCTTTCTGTGTCTGTTAATACCCAGTCTCGTTCAATTACTGTGTTTACTGTATAGTGCAGCTAAATATGCTGGTGCTGTGTGTGTATGTATATATATATATATATATATATATATATATATATATATATATGAGATAGATAGATCAATTAACAAAATGCACAGTAGAAAAATCAAATCAATATTTGGTGCGACCGCCGTTTGCCTTCAACACAGCATCAGTTCTGCTAGGTACACTTGCAGAGAGTTTTTGAAGGAACTCAGCAGGGAGGTTGTTCCAAACATCTTGGAGAACTAAGCACAGACCTTCTGTGGATGTAGCTTGCTCAGATCCTTCTGTCTCTTCATGTAATCCCAGACAGACTGGATGATGGTGAGATCAGGGCTCTGTGGATGTAGCTTGCTCAGATCCTTCTGTCTCTCCATGTAATTCCAGACAGACTCTATGATGGTGAGATCCGGGCTCTGTGTATGTAGCTTGCTCATATCCTTCTGTCTCTCCATGTAATTCCAGACAGACTCTATGATGGTGAGATCAGGGCTCTGTGGATGTAGCTTGCTCATATCCTTCTGTCTCTCCATGTAATTCCAGACAGACTCTATGATGGTGAGATCAGGGCTCTGTGGATGTAGCTTGCTCAGATCCTTCTGTCTCTCCATGTAATTCCAGACAGACTCTATGATGGTGAGATCCGGGCTCTGTGTATGTAGCTTGCTCATATCCTTCTGTCTCTCCATGTAATTCCAGACAGACTCTATGATGGTGAGATCAGGGCTCTGTGGATGTAGCTTGCTCAGATCCTTCTGTCTTTTCATGTAATCCCAGACAGACTCTATGATGCTGAGATCAGGGCTCCTGTGGATGTAGCTTCCTCATATCCTTCTGTCTCTCCATGTAATTCCAGACAGACTCTATGATGGTGAGATCAGGGCTCCTGTGGATGGAGCTTCCTCATATCCTTCTGTCTCTCCATGTAATTCCAGACAGACTCTATGATGGTGAGATCAGGGCTCTGTGGATGTAGCTTGCTCAGATCCTTCTGTCTCTTCATGTAATCCCAGACAGACTCTATGATGCTGAGATCAGGGCTCTGTGGATGTAGCTTGCTCAGATCCTTCTGTCTCTTCATGTAATCCCAGACAGACTGGGTGATGGTGAGATCAGGACTCTGTGGGGACCATATCATCACTTTCAGGACTCCTTACGCTGACGATAGTTCTTAATGACATTGGCTGTATGTTTGGGGACGTTGTCCTGCGGCAGGATGCATTTGATGGTTTTGAAGGCAAAGCGTAGTCACACCAAATATTGATCTGATTTAGATTTCTCTTCTGTTCATTCGCTTTGCATTTTGTTAATTGATAAAAATAAACTAACACTACTATTTACGAAAGCATTCTTACTTTGCAGCATGTTTTCCTTACCTGCCTAAAACTTTTGCACAGTATTGTATAGAAAGAGAGAGATTTATATGATTTTTTTTATTTAAAAAGTGTGGCCACATACCAAAGGCACCCCAGATGGTTGAGGGCTGTGGATTGACGCCACATGTTGTTTAACTCATTCCAACCAAATAAGTTCGAAAGATAAGGTAGCACTAAAGCTGAATAATAACCAGGAGTGACTGTTCCCATTCCAGGACGCAGTACAGTATACAGGGGTATGATATTTTGTCAGCAATCACAAACTTAAAACCAGATCAGTGATTCTCAATCGACTTTTAGTTGCTCCTTCCTGGGAAAATCCCGGACAGGAGATGCAGCCGACCATTATTGGTGGCTGGGCTCTTTGCATGATTAGGGCCACAACCCTGTTGCAGCAAAATGCCGTAAATAAAAGTCCACGGGGAAGGGGAAAAGCTAAAATTATGCAAATTGTGTCATTTCAGCACCACCCCTCCAGCCGTTCCCAGTATTAATTGCGGGAGATCCACCCACGTTTCCCGGATTCTGTGGGACTACCCGAAAAATCGTGGGTACACTATGACGTTCAAGGGTATGCCAAACATGTTCTGTAATAGCAGGGAGGGGGTGGGAGATTTAGGGGATAATTAGTGCTTTTATTCCATTTATATTTTATCTATTAGCATTTGTCTTCATTACAAATGTATCACTTTGCAAATATCGGAGGTACGCAAATGCAGTGGCGGTTGGTGACGTTAGCGTGCAGCGCCCGGCTCCCTGTCACTGAGGAGGAGTCGGCATTTTGGCTGGTGACACCTGGTGGCGTCTGTAGCCCCCCTAGTGATGCCATTGCGCACGTGGGCTGCCAGAGGGAGAATATTGACATATTGCCCCTGAAATACGTTGTTATAAGCACATTAATCTTCATCACGATAGGAATTTAATTCACAGAGATACCAGCTGCCCACCTCTTATGTATTGATTGGTATCGAATATCTTGATGACCTCGTCCCTCTCCAGCTTGGCGGATCGGTCTTTGTACTGCATGCAGTTGCCGCTCCAGAACACTCGCCCCTGGCACAGCCTCTTGATGAAAAGTCCCTGCCTGTTGCTGTACAGGAGAACCCCCCTCTCCAGGTGGCCAAAGAGCTTCTTGGTGATCTGCCGCTGGCGCTCGCTGCCGATGAAGTCAGCCGATGGGAACCTGATGTTCTCTAAACTCTCCGTCCCGTAATTCTTCTCGCCGGCAACGGGCTGGTTTACAGAGAGGCGGCACCCTTCCACCCGCGACGTGGTGACTTGGCTGACGGCTTTCCCGCTGTAGTAAAACTGAATGATGATCTGGGAGAACGCTGTGGAGGCAGAAGCGACAGGACCCAGTTACTGTTTCTGTGGGTGATAATAAAACACGGGTTCTATGCCATGGCACACGTTGCGTCGCCCTAGTTACCGCCATGGACGTTTGTACATACTGGAGGCGATGTTACGGTTATCTGAGGATCTGGCACTTATTGTAACATAAAAGTTCAACTTGTCACTGTACTTATTTGTAATAATAATGTTATTTATATAGCACTTTTCTCCAAATAGGACTCAGGACCTCATTCACAGGCGGTCGTTAGATGCAAGTGGTCGCTCTGAATCAGGGCAGCCGCTTGCATCCTGAGCGACCGCCTCCTTGTCAGTCAGTAAGCTGTGGCTACCACCCACAGCTTAACGACCGACCAGGTTGATGGTCGCGATGGTGATCACCATCGCGACCATCGGGGCTTACGACCAGACCCTAAGGTTGGGTCTGGGCACTCGTAAGCCCCAGGGAGCTTCCTGCTCTGAAAGAGCAGGAAACTCCCCACTGACATCACTGATGATGTCAGTGCGGCCGCCCACAAAACGGTAGGCGTTCGTAAAGGAACGCCTCCATTTTGGAAACCACCCCCCCGGCCCGCCTACAAAAAGGGGTGAACTGTCGATCAACATCGACAGAGTTTCTCTGTTGCTCCGGGGCTTGCGCACGTGCAGTGCGGCCGCTGCGCGTGCGCAGGACTAACCATCGAATCGGTTACGAGTGCATCGGTGCTTGCGACCGACTCTGAATGAGGTCCTCAATGCTTTACCTGTCCATTAAATAAAAATGAGGGCTGATCCCTAACCCCCCCCAACAACGCACATGTCACTCGTAACTGACTTACAACATATAGGAAATGTTTTTCACTTTAAGGACTCAATATAGTATATATAATATATAAAAGTGGGGTTAATTTAGCTGTCTTTATACTGACCATTCAGCAAAACACAAAACATGTCTTTCTAGACACAAAACATTATTCCTCAGTATGTTTGTCTCCAATAACACGATTGGGAGTTGCCTTGTTACTTCCTGCAATACTGCTGCTATAATATGAACCGCAGTGCCCCTAGTGGCATAAATGTGACACAAACCCATATAATTCTAGCTTGTCTATTTGTACACAGCACAGCTCAGACACAGAGTCTCTCTTACATGGTATAAAAGTTCCTACACGTTGCTGTGCGTTTCCCCTTTAAGCCTCGCTTGCCATGTGTGCACGATGTTTCCTTCAGCCGCGCTCCAGTGATCAGGGACCGTTTCTTCCTTCACAGAGTAACAGGTGTTTCCTCAGACTGACACAATGGTATCTGGGCATTCCATAGACCCTCTGACATTCTCAGGGGCATTATTATGGACACTGCGGGGTTTTTACATTTGTAAACTATAGAGTAGTGTCAGCTGGGAGCAATGAGATTGCAGAGTCTGGAGATCCCCTCGTTTGTGGCCAAATTAGCCACCAATCTGGATTTTCTGTGACTTTAAGGAGTCTCTCTATGTTTTACTATTTTGCTAGTTAAATATTAATAAGAAATTACCTACTGACTAATCACAAAGGGACAACAAAGGGGATTGTGCACATTTCTATCCACACAAAACACTTTCTGCTCTTTAAAACTGTTAATTTACAGACTGCAAAATATGTGGACCAGCAGCTACAGTATTCTTTATTTCCCCAAGTGTTCCTCCTCCCACGCCCACTTCCCGCGCCTTACAAACTCCACGTAAGTACAACCTGCACCTACATTTATCATTCATATGTTACAAAGTACTGTCCAACCTGGTTGGGATTCCAGCACATCTGACAGTCAGAAAATGAAAGTGGGACGGGGAGACGTTGCCGACAGCAACCAATCATCTTATGGCTATCATTACACTAGTACATTCTACAAGCTGATTTGTTGCTATAACTTTTCCATCGGTTCTCTTTAGAAGGTTTGAAACATCCCTCCCAAAGTCCTTTTGTGGAGATGACAGTATGGTTCCCCTGCCCTTAAACCAATTTGGGGACACCTACAACCTGCACCAGGTAATGTATATTATAACCCTATCCCGCAAAATGGAATTTCGTATTTCCACTTCAGTGCTCTACTAGGCAGACCGGTGCCCCTAATCCGCACCTAGCAGGTACCTCCCCCAACCTTTATATTCTACCCCCACATCTAGCACTATGAATAATGAGAGGAAATGATGAAGCTCCTAGGTGCAGGTACCTCCCCCAACCTTTATATTCTACCCCCACATCTAGCACTATGAATAATTAGATGAAATGATGAAGCTCCTAGATGCAGGTACCTCCTCCAACCTTTATATTCTACCCCCACATCTAGCACTATGAATAATGAGAGGAAATGATGAAGCTCCTAGGTGCAGGTACCTCCCCCAACCTTTATATTCTACCCCCACATCTAGCACTAGGAATAATTAGATGAAATGATGAAGCTCCTAGGTGCAGGGACCTCCCCCAACCTTTATATTCTACCTCCACATCTAGCACTATGAATAATTAGATGAAATGATGAAGCTCCTAGGTGCAGGTACCTCCCCCAACCTTTATATTCTACCCCCACATCTAGCACTATGAATAATGAGATGAAATGATGAAGCTCCTAGGTGCAGGTACCTCCCCCAACCTTTATATTCTACCCCACATCTAGCACTATGAATAATTAGATGAAATGATGAAGCTCCTAGGTGCAGGTACCTCCCCCAACCTTTATATTCTACCCCCACATCTAGCACTATGAATAATTAGATGAAATGATGGAGTTCCTAGGTGCAGGTACCTCCCCCAACCTTTATATTCTACCCCCACATCTAGCACTATGAATAATGAGATGAAATGATGAAGCTCCTAGGTGCAGGTACCTCCCCCAACCTTTATATTCTACCTCCACATCTAGCACTATGAATAATGAGATGAAATGATGAAGCTCCTAGGTGCAGGTACCTCCCCAACCTGTATATTCTACCCCCACATCTAGGACTATGAATAATGAGATGAAATGTTGGAGCTCCTAGGTGCAGGTACCTCCCCCAACCTTTATATTCTACCCCCACATCTAGCACTATGAATAATTAGATGAAATGATGAAGCTCCTAGGTGCAGGTACCTCCCCCAACCTTTATATTCTACCCCCACATCTAGCACTATGAATAATGAGATGAAATGTTGGTGCTCCTAGGTGCAGGTACCTCCCCCAACCTTTATATTCTACCCCCACATCTAGCACTATGAATAATTAGATGAAATGATGAAGCTCCTAGGTGCAGGTACCTCCTCCAACCTTTATATTCTACCCCCACATATAGCACTAGGAATAATGAGATGAAATGATGAAGCTCCTAGGTGCAGGTACTTCCCCCAACCTTTATATTCTACCTCCACATCTAGCTCTATGAATAATGAGATGAAATGATGAAGCTCCTAGGTGCAGGTACATCCCCCAACCTTTATATTCTACCCCCACATCTAGCACTAGGAATAATGAGATGAACTGATGAAGCTCCTAGGTGCAGGTACCACCCCCAACCTTTATATTCTACCTCCACATCTAGCACTATGAATAATTAGATGAAATGTTGACGCTCCTAGGTGCAGGTACCTCCCCCAACATTTATATTCTACCCCCACATCTAGCACTATGAATAATGAGATGAAATGATGAAGCTCCTAGGTGCAGGTACCTCCCCAACCTTTATATTCTACCTCCACATCTAGCACTATGAATAATGAGATGAAATGATGAAGCTCCTAGGTGCAGGTACCTCCTCCAACCTTTATATTCTACCCCCACATCTAGCACTATGAATACTTAGATATTCTGGAGGAACTGGAGGAAAACGAAACTCAAAACCAGAACACTTTCTGAACAACAAGAAGCAACATACTTATGTGAATGAACAAAATCAACATCTTCTGCTGTATCCAGGCAACTACTTACTGCACTCACTGCTTGGACACTGCAAGTGCTCCCCTGTCTGTGTACTGCTCTTGTTGATTGATCTTTGTTGATCAGAACACTTTGGACTGGATCAGCTCGGGTACATTGTAATTTTGTCCTCATTCATTTTGTATTGCCTTTTCCAATTGTGCCACATCTATCCACATTAATCATTTGTTTATAAACTAATTCCTGCACCCACTACTCACATACCTCTCCTTTATATATCACTTTTGGAGCTGCGCTCATACATTAGCAGCACTGTTCTTTACATGTATTTTTGAACATTTAACAACTTTAATCCACACTGACTCTATATCTCTCTGTCTCTACATCACACAGCCTCCACATTACACTGTCTCTATATCACACTGACTCTATAGCTCACAGCCTCCACTCCAGTTTACATCTCAATTATTACCTTGTCCACAGCATGAACACCCTTACTTCACACAACCCCCATATTCTATGTCCACATAATCCTCTACTTTATCCGTCCCTCTCTTCCCCCTCCTGTTTCCTTCACTTGCTGTTCTTCCTTTTTTTCTCTCATCAGTCTGCTTCCAACCCTCTGCTTCTTTCCCCCACCTCTCCTATACCTCCACTCTCAACCACCTCCCTCCATGGTCTTGTTACCCCACTACTAAGCCCCATTCCCTCCTCGTTCTGTCTGTCACCTCCAGGGCTGCCAAGAGAAATTCTGGGCCCGGGTACTGCAACATCCTGTGGGACCACATCATGTATGGCTGCACCCATTTGTGAGTGGGTCTAGCATGTGAGATGCACCCACTCACAGGAGCATGGCATAGCACCCAGCAGCTGGAACTAAAGTAGTCACTACTGTATTAGGATGGCGGGACAGTCCCATAATAGCTGAATTTCTTGTCAGGCTGTATATAGATGCTAAAATGTAACACACAAATTAAAGTGCTTCTACTTTACTTTGTACATCTCTCATGTAAATAACACAAACAATCTATTTTCTATCATAGAGATAGATGTATGAAGGACTTAATTTTTACATAACATCAGGTCGTCTTATACACACACATTCCGCAGCACATATCCATTCCTAACCCACTGCTCCATGCTCCTTCTTCACTATCTACCCCTCTGTGTCGCCCCTGTCTGTCTGCCCTTCCCCTTTAGAATGTAAGCTCTCACGAGCAGGGCCCTCATCCTCACGTGCTTCTCCTCCCCCTACTTATAGTATAATTTACTCCTAACTCCCTACAATGGCACCTACCACCTGGTTGCTCATGTCCTGCTGCTTGTGTTTTGCAGCTGAGTTTATAACCTTGTCCTTGTCCTGCATTGTTTTGTATTACTATTAACTGTTTTTCTTGTGTGCTCATTTATGTACTGTGTAAGGCGCTGCGGAACCTTTGTGGCGCCATATAAATAAAGGATAATAATAATAATAATAATAATAATAATAATAATAAAATGTTGTTGTGTGTCCTTGGCTCGCTGCTTATCAATGTCCACACAACTTCCAGTAAGGAGCTGTAATAACTTTCACTTTCTTGTCTTATCATCCAACAGCCTCACTTACCAGAAACGTTCTGTCATAAATGTAGATAAGAGAGTTTATATTCCTTTAGCAAATTCAATTCTAAGTTAATTCATTTACAGTTTGAGCTCTGGGACAGTGTCAGTGATAGTCCAGACTACATAAAATAATTATCTATACACAGACGGTAATAATATAATCGTCAGCTCTAAGTAGTAGGCTCATTATACAATTTGGCCACACATACAGTGGTTAGATTGGATGAGATTTAGTCATTTGACTCCTGGAGTATGACTGGGGCCTGGTACCGCAGAAGGGGGGCATACAGGTACGGTGTGTATCAAATCTGTGTAATAATCTCAGTGGATAAATATTGGGCATCTCGGTCATTTTCATGTCACACATGTGATATTGCAGTGGGTGTGGATAGCAACATTTAGGGTGGAGGTTACCAGGGGGCATTATGCATTATTACCCCAAAGTCACCTCAATGCTGTATATTGTATTGCTGTCCTTATTTGCAATGCAATAAGTGAAACCATTCCATAAATTCTCAGTAATGTACTAATGACACCAGATCATACTTATATATAAGAATATCCAGATCCCTATAGAGTGTAAGCCTGCGAGCAGGGCCTTATCACCTCACTGTCTTATGTGTTATATTACATAGGGGTCTATTTACTAAGCAGTGTTAGGAGACAGAGTGAAAAGTGATAAGGTGCCAGCCAATCAGCTCCCAACTGTCATTTTTCAAACACAGCCTGTGAGATGACAGTTAGGAGCTGATTGGCTGGTACCTTATCACTTTTCACTCTGTCTCCTAACACTGCTTAGTAAATAGCAAGTCTCATCTGATTACTGTTTTATTCCCACTTGTAAAACTCAAAAAATTATGTTGGCGCTATATAAGTATATGGTATAATAATAATATTATAGCTAATGGGTAATAAATTATGTTGGCGCTATATGAGTATATGGTATAATAATATTATAGCTAATGGGTAATAATAAATGAAGAAGTACAGCACCGCTGGGAATGCAGGCCGCAAGTACCACTGAAGGTAACAGTTTTGAATTGTAATTTTTGAAGAAAGAAATTAGAAAATGCCAGAATGCTGCCAGATTGTACAATGTATGTGAAACTATTACAATAGAAGGTCACTAGAGCTGTATAAAAGCTAATTCAGTATTAAAAGTCAGCTCTGAGTGTTTGAGTAAAGGAAGGAATATAAGTATTCTTGCAGTAAAACAATATACTGTGCTCTATAATCCATCATTATAATCCATTCATGGTAACGCACAGGAAACTGATGTTCAAATCAGCTTTTCATTATTCAGATACAGATTCCATTTAACTTCCTGGCAGCAAAATATTAAATGGGACTCCGGGGTAAATTTACTAAAATGAGAGTTTTTAGAAGGGAGATTTAGAAGAGAAGTTGCCCATAGCAACCAACTCTTAAATGACAAACACAGGGGGCCTGATTCATCACAGATCGCAACAGCGCACGCAGATCGGCCGATGGTGCGTGCTGCACATGCATATTCACCGCAGTGCGCGTGCGTGAGTTGGCATTGCGATCACCTACCCAGATACAAAGCCATCGCAGATCAATGGACGGGACATCAGCGTTTTGGGGTTGGAGACGGGGGAGTGGTCGGAGAAAAGCAGACGTGCCTATCTGTTTGAACGCCGTTGCACGGGCGTGCATAAATTAGTCACTGTGACGGCATACGCAGCTTGTGTACTCACTGCGTGCGGCGAAGTTAGCAATGTCTGAGACAGGTCAGAGCTGCTGTAATTGTGCGCGAGGGGCCGATGTTACTCAATGTTATCGATGTATACGCCGGATTGCGAGGTAATACGGATGTGCGAAAGCGGTAGTGGGCGTCTCTATGCTGGCTTTGCAATTGCAGACATTAGCATATTCTTCGTGCGTAATCGCAGCTGCGATCGCAATAGCGATCCGTAGTGAATCATGGCCCTTAGTTTCTACATTACCTCCAGTTATACTGATTAGCGAGGGAAAGGACAGGTCACCCTAGGACTGTATTACCATTTAGTGCAGTGTTGGCTAACCTTGACACTCCCGCTGTTATGGAACTACATAACCCAGCATGCACTGCTACAGTTTTGCTATTAGGGCATGCTAAAACTGTGGCAGGGAATGCTGGGATATATAGTTCCACAACAGCTGAGTGTCAAGGTTAGCCAACACTGATTTAGTGCATGCACCATCCAAGAGGGCGAGATGGGCGTTCGCGGAGGATAAACAATCTTTACTCTAGTTCTTTTTTTTATGATTGAAAATCTAAATATGTGGAATATAAAGGCACATACTATATAAAAGCATCGTGTCAGAATGGCTGTAAAAGAAAAATGAACAGACTTGTACTAAATAACTGAGAAGAAACAAATATATTGAGGCTGTGTAATTTTACGCCTGGAGAAGCTGCATAGACTATATAATGGTCTTACCGTGTGACACTGGCTCGCTCATATACGTGGCGTACCCGTCCATTCCGTGCGGGCCTGACGGAGAAAAGGAGACATCAGCTCAACAGTTCTGTGTCATTAATAAGCTCTTCCAAGTCTATACTATTGTACAGGACTATCCCTGGCTGGCTGAGGAAGATTCTATGGAAACTCTGATTAGCACCTTCAGTACCAATCAACGGACAGCGCACGTAAACTGGATCACGGATTCAAGGCTGCTCGGGGGCCTAAGCATCGCTTCGTTCTCCTGAACAGATGAGGAATCAAAAGTCAACTCTGCGTCACACTTGTACAAACGCTAAAACCGCGGAAAGCCACCGTTCATAGCATGCAAGGGGAAGATTTAGGATTAGCCATATGAAACACTCGGGGGGCCCTAACAGCAGAGACAGAAGCCTATGGGCCTCTTTCCGCAAAGTGCTGATAGAAGATTCCTATCGAATCCCTCCCAGCACCCCCTGCGGCACGCGCGTCCTTTTGCTCATGCGCAGAAGGACTCCGAAGGGACTGCTGGGTCATAGACCCAGAAGTCCCTCCATCGCAAAGAGCCGCTTTTACCGACAGAGCAGACCTTTGCGGTGATCGTCATGCATACCGGCGTTACCAACGCCGGTATGCTTGCGATGACTGGCGGAATGTATCGCATCCCGAGTGCGATGCGTCATGCTTCCCGCCCCAGAGCTGAAGAATGAATTTGGATGCAGAGACAGGCAATTTTATAGGCATTTCAGTGGCGGATTAGCATAGAGACGCAGTCGCGTGGCAGCAAAAGACGCAGTCAAGGCCGCAATAGCATGCACCTCTGAATCAGGCCCAGAGTGCAGTCAGCGTGGGTTACTCAGAGTGCAGTCAGCGTGGGTTACTCAGAGTGCAGTCAGCGTGGGTTACTCAGAGTGCAGTCAGCGTGGGTTACTCAGAGGGCAGTCAGCGTGGGTTACTCAGAGGGCAGTCAGCGTGGGTTACTCAGAGGGCAGTCAGCGTGGGTTACTCAGAGGGCAGCCAGGGTGGGTTACTCAGAGTGCAGTCAGCGTGAGTTACTCAGAGGGCAGTCAGCGTGGGTTACTCAGAGGGCAGTCAGCGTGGGTTACTCAGAGGGCAGTCAGCGTGGGTTACTCAGAGGGCAGTCAGCGTGGGTTACTCAGAGGGCAGCCAGGGTGGGTTACTCAGAGTGCAGTCAGCGTGGGTTACTCAGAGGGCAGTCAGCGTGGGTTACTCAGAGGGCAGTCAGCGTGGGTTACTCAGAGGGCAGTCAGCGTGGGTTACTCAGAGGGCAGCCAGGGTGGGTTACTCAGAGTGCAGTCAGCGTGGGTTACTCAGAGTGCACTCAGCGTGGGTTACTCAGAGTGCACTCAGCGTGGGTTACTCAGAGTGCAGTCAGCGTGGGTTACTCAGAGGGCAGGCAGCGTGGGTTACTCAGAGGGCAGTCAGCGTGGGTTACTCAGAGGGCACGCAGCGTGGGTTACTCAGAGGGCACGTAGCGTGGGTTACTCAGAATGCAGTCAGCGTGATTTACTCAGTGTGCAGTCAGTTACTCGGTGTGCAGTCAGCGGGTTACTCAGAGTGCAGTCAGCGTGGGTTACTCAGAGTGCAGTCAGCGTGGGTTACTCAGAGTGCAGTCAGCGTGATTTACTCAGTGTAAAGGCAGTTACTCGGAATGCAGTCAGCGGGTTACTCGGAGTGCAGTCAGCGTGGGTTACTCGGAAAGCAGTCAGCGTGGGTTACTCGGAAAGCAGTCAGCGTGGGTTACTCGGAAAGCAGTCAGCGTGGGTTACTCGGAATGCAGTCAGCGTGGGTTACTCGGAATGCAGTCAGCGTGGGTTACTCGGAATGCAGTCAGCGTGGGTTACTCGGAATGCAGTCAGCGTGGGTTACTCGGAATGCAGTCAGCGTGGGTTACTCGGAGTGCAGTCAGCGTGGGTTACTCGGAATGCAGTCAGCGTGGGTTACTCGGAATGCAGTCAGCGTGGGTTACTCGGAATGCAGTCAGCGTGGGTTACTCGGAGTGCAGTCAGCGTGGGTTACTCGGAATGCAGTCAGCGTGGGTTACTCGGAATGCAGTCAGCGTGGGTTACAAGGAGTGCAGTCAGCGTGGGTTACTCGGAATGCAGTCAGCGTGGGTTACTCAAAGTGCAGTCATCGTGGGTTATGCCCTCAGTAAGTACAATTACCTGTGTTCGGAGGGTAGATGCACCAATCTTGCAGAAGAGGCTTCTGACATGTGTCTTTTGCTGGGGATGGGCTGCGTTTAATTATAGCCAAATAATCTTCTGTAGATGTCTGAAATAAGAGACCACAGTGGGTAAAAGAGATATTAGTGTAAGCGGATGATTTACATCTTCTGGCTGGAACTCACAGACTCCACTTCAGTCCTTGCATTAATGATTTCTACCTTTCCCGAGAATAAAATATCCATTTCCCTATTATGGGTTCCATCTATTTTGCAGCATATTGGGCCGCTCTG
The DNA here is from genome assembly GCA_031769625.1 of Taudactylus pleione. Lineage (NCBI taxonomy): Eukaryota > Metazoa > Chordata > Amphibia > Anura > Myobatrachidae > Taudactylus > Taudactylus pleione. The sequence continues at coordinate 4,655,209 of JAUIMM010000446.1, read as the reverse complement.
TAGTATTATTACATGTGTCCTGAGCGCAGAGGTCTCACAGCATGAGAACAGCCGGTTCTGCACCACAGTCATGCCAGAGATATGCCGGCTCCGCCATAATAACTGATGGACCCCAGATGTAAGACATATACAGGGAGGTGTTTAACTCTAAATTGTCTTTTTTAATTTTTCATTATACCAATGTCTAATGACCAAGGACATTTTCCTTCCTATATGTATGTAGAATCCGCTGACGGCCTTGTTTTTATGTACAGTCCCGTCCTGCTCACCTCCATTTCCGAGGAACTGCAGTCCATCTCCGGCAGCTCGTTCAGACAGCCGGACCCCATCTTACCTTCAGAGACAAAGCAACAAATTACTTACACAGCCAATGGGACCAGTATGTCATCACTGCTGGGCTGTGGAGCCTATTACATTCCAGCTGGCATATTACATATGCTGTAATGATAAGTTCCACGACAGACAGAGACGGACTGGGCCATGCATTTTATATAGAGCCTGCACTGATCAGTGAGACTGTATATAAAGTGACTGACCCCAGCACTTATACAGAGAGAACTTATTCATTTTATAGGCCGTCTATACGCCTGGCTGGGGCGGAATAGGATTCCTATTACATTATATATTATTGTTTTCCCGTTACCTGTAAATGAAGCGGGGGGGTAGTATAGAAGGTATAAGAAGGTGGGGTGTACACTGCCCCTATTTTGGGGTATCTTCATCATGTACAATATATTGCCCTGCCCTCGTACTCACACTTTTGCTCTTCCTCTGGGACGATCCTGTACACTTTGTAGGGCTCAGATATATCCAGCTGGGATCTGTCTGTTACCTCCTCAAAGTCCGGACTTTTGTTTAAAGCGCAACGCAGTCGGGTCTTCCACGTCGCTGGCTCCGCTTTGTCGCCTTCTTTGAACTTCCCTTTAAATAGCGCCCAGGCCTATAAAGACAGAGCAGGGCCTGTAGATTGTGTGCATGAGGACAAGCAGGTGCTGTGATGGTACATTGCTCCCCCATATCCTACTCACAGCTAGCAGCGACAGAGCAGAAGACTTGTCTTTGTATAATTATGTGCAATATATTACAGGGTCACAACCACATAAAAATCCTGTGTCACCCCAATCTAGAGTTTGTCAAAAAAAATAAATGCTAGTAATGGTTACTGGCGTTTTTCATCAATTAAAAGTTCGCCCTGATATATAAATATCTGAGGATCCGGTGTATGCTGGGTATTACTGAATGGCGGGGAAGGAGAGGAGGGAGACCCACTAATGATGAGCTAGTGGAGGGGAAATCTCGGTAACTATATATATATGTAGGAATTGGTACTAGTACAGATGTGACTGTACAAACATCAGGGTGAGAATTACCGGGGAGGCAGCAGCAGCGCGATGCAGGTACATGTGGGACCCTAACGCTAGGTGCACACCTGAACGATATCACTCATGATTCCACAAACGTTATCATTTTCTCAGTGATGAAGCGATTATCCGATTTCTAGTGTACACGCCACTAATTTATCAGTCCGATCCCAACGATTATCTGTCCTGTTGCCCGGCACGACTACAGGCAGACATATCGGACTGACAATAGGAATTTCATACACACTTGTGCACAATGTCGGCTCATCGTTTCTGACAAATGTCGTGCAGCAGGTCAGATCCAGTTGTCTGATCTGACAGGTTAGGGAACATAATCACCCGTGGTGCAGCGTCCACACGATCTGGGATTATCGGGCCGAGCAGCTGGAAATCAGATGACCAGCCCGATTATTGCTTAGTGTATACCTGGCAGTGTGATGGGGCTGTCAATAAGAGGGAGGCGAGGGGGGGGGGGGGGGGGGGGGGAAGAATGTTTCCACTCCCATTTTTCGGGAAGTAAGCCCTGCGCACCCCACTAAGCTGCTCCTTATTCATGGTTGTTGATTTTTATTTTATTTTATCTTTTACTATCATGGTATTTGGGAAGCAGTGATGTAAAACTATCAGAGTAAATATGGAACATACAGAAATCCTGGCCTGACACAGACTATTTGAATGTAATGTTTATTTACCCAGCAATAGGGAAGTAGCTGAATTTGTTCCTTGTTAATGCCGGCCACCGTACAAGCACAGTATGCAAACAACGGCAGCTGGTTATTCTGCCTCTCAGTTCTGTTTTGAGAACTATTAAACCTAGAATGCAGGTATAACAGAGCTAATAACAGCATTCACAAATATGTATGTTTCAGGAGTTTGTCAGCTCTGTGGGCCTGATTCAGACCCGGACGCTAAGCCGCGAACAAACGCAGCCAAAAGGGGCCGGGTATGCAAATGCCGCGATCGCACTGTCTGGTGGAAGGACGCCCTCTATGCCTTAGAGAGCGACGGCAGAGCGAACGTACGCCGGTCTAAAGACGCCCACCTTTCTTACTTACCACACGTCATCTCCAGGAAGTGTATGATTAATTGGTGACATCGAGAGCCATCGGAGCTGCACGCAGTGCTCGAGGTAGCCCCTACCCCATCGCAAGCACTGCGATTAGTGCTGTCTAAAATACAACCAAGCGACGTGTACAATGACGCATCTTTGCTAATTATACACACCCATAAGACGCCGTTTAGACGCAGAGACACACCTGCGTTCGCACATCCACTCCCCCGTTCACAAGCACCTTCCCCTGTCACCACCCACAAATGGCACTGTCACTCAAAGTAGCGCTCAGCCTTTGTGCTACGAGCGCAGGATTCCCGATCGCAGTGATTGGTTTGTGCACACGCACACTGCGATGCATACACATACGGGCAATAATCGCCCATAGCGTACGTCCGCAGCTTAGCGTCCGGGTCTGAATCAGGCCCTGGGTCTGTATGAGCTGTGATAGGAGGGAAGACATGGGGATTCCATTGACTGCGGTAAATGACCCCGGGCTAATTGATCCCCCTAGACTAGTCAATTAGCCCCGCAGGCTGCAGTTAATGGGGATTTTTTTTTTTTTTTAGCCTGAGCTGGCCCAAGAAGATATCTCCAATAAATAGCCTGTTTTTGGGTGCCGCCACCATGATAACACATAGGGCCGGGAACTTATCCCAGGTTCTGGGGTAGATGTACTATCAGGTGGCTTTCCATCGGTATTTGTCTGGACCTGCTTTGCCCATTCATGGTGGTGAAGCAGGTCCAGACTTCGGCAGGATGTATTATTCTTTGCTTTGCTGAAAAGGGAGAGCGCAAATTCACCTGCCCGGCGCATTCCGCTCTCCCCCTGTCAGATGTCCCAGGCTCCCATTTAGTGTATTGTTACACTGCGCAGGTGCAAGGTCTTTTCCACCCAGCGGTACCAGCAACTTTGTTGAAGAAAAAACTTTATTATCCAAAACAAAAAACACAACCAAGGATGGACGCAGTGTCGGACTGGGTCATGAAGGGCCCACCGGGGAAATGCAGTGGTAGGGGCCCATGCTTAATGGGCGCTTGGCTAACCCAATAGGCAAATCTTGTTGTACTGTAGTTTCTATAGAAAGGAACCAAGCCCTATGTTAATCAGTGGTACCAGGTAACTGACCATCTAATAGCGTAACAATGTATGATTTGAGGTCTGGAACCTGACACCTAAAGTAGGGGGGTGGGGCCCCCAGGCAGTGAGGCCCACCGGGGATTTCCCCTGTACCCCTGTGGGACAGTCCAACCCTGGACGGACGGAAAAGTGAGTGATACATTGCAGAATGGGTCAGTGCCACTGACCGACCGTTCATACATTTATTTGCACATCGGTGCTCCATCTTGAAGATAGGAGCGCCGATAATGATGGAGCGCAGAACGCCCCTGCCATTATGCACAAGTGAACACATTACTACACGGGGGAGGAACGGTAACTGCAGCACATAGCGTGCGCAGTTACCAGCTATTCCTCTAACGCACATTCATACATCTTCCCCTCTATGCGTTAGCTCCCGTTAATTTACCAGGCGAGAAATAGGGGCTCTAACCGAATAGCCCCGGGCTACTACCCTTTTTCACACACGGTAAATTATCAGGGCTAATCGAATTTGCCGGCAAGGGAGCCGTCACCCCACATTCAGCAATGCGCTGCCGCGAACAGAGGGGCCCATTATCTGCAATGTGGTGGGGCCAATTGGTTCTCCCCCAGGAACCAGAGCCCAAAATGTCTAATGGTGCCGGTCCTGCATACAGCTGACTCCCTGGAAGTGACCCCAATGAAAGACTCCAGTTGGCCTTTTTTAACCACTATTTGAATAAGCAAGCTGATAACAGAGAATAATAACAGCTCAGCCGACCTTGCAAACGTAAATAGTTTTTTTTAATTATCTCATGTTCTTATTTTTAATATATGTGTGTGAATTACATTAGTAGCCCTTGTACGCATATGATAAAATGTATTTTAACTTGAGTGGCCTATTAAAACTAATAGAGGAAGTGGTTTATATTTCTCTGTTGCTGAGATTACAGTCGCCGTGGCCTGAGCAGGTAACAGGTAGGGATACGCCCATTTCTCCATCCATTGTTACACCGAGCAGTGATTTGTACGCTCTGCGGCACTGCATAACCTTGGTTACACGCCAGACAAATCACCAGACAACACGTCAATGACAACGAACTTACATGTGTCATTCTTAGGAGTTATAAACTGGGGTGTGGTATATTTTGTCGACAATAACGCCATCATGAGAATGTCGACTTATGTTATTTTGGGTGTGTGGTCAGCAATAAATCAGCAGCAGTACCCCCCACACCCCCCTCCCCCCTCCACCCACCCCTCCCGCAGGCAAACACTCGGACTTCTAAACCAAACATGTCATTTAGTTATTGGTCCTTTCACAGACATATATGTCAATGTTTCAAGAATGTATTTAATGGCAGAGCTGCGGTCATGTGGGGAAGCATTATGTCAGTGGACTCTAGACTTCCTGTCTTTATGTGTCATGGAAGAGGCCCTACTTAGCAACAGAAAATATAGATTACAGCATACTTGCCAGCCCTCCCTGATTGCTGCTATTTCAGGGAGTCTCTATGACAATCTCCCTGACTCCCTGAAGAGGATAACAATCTCCCTGATTGCACCTTGTCCCCATTATGAAGTAGTTATAAAAAAAAAAAAAAACATAGATATATAATTACATTCCAATAGGATCATTAGTATAATTTCCTTGCATTGGGTATAAGGCACAGAGGGCCTGATTCAGACCCGCTCGCGAGCGCTGAGCGCTCGCAAGCAGGTCGATGGTGGCCCAGTGCGCATGCGCACGACCCGGATAGCGACGGGCAAACAGTCGCTCCGGGTCTCGTACCAAAGGGGGCATGTTGTTGATGTTGAGTGACAGCACGCCCCCTTTGGTGTGCGTGCCGGGGGCGTGGCTACCCAGACAAAGGCGTTCCCATGGGAACGCCTACCGTCTGGGGCCAGTCCCACTGACATCACTTGTGATGTCAGTGGGAGAGATTTCGGCACTGTTTGAGCCGAAAGCACTCCTGGGCTTGCGGTAACGAGACCCTACCACAAGGGTCTCGTCGCAAGCCCGACGGTCGCGATGGTCTTGACCATCGCGACCATCTTCCTGGTCGCTCGCTATAGCTGTGGGTGGTCACCCACAGCTATACGAGCGGCCAGGAGGCCGCTCTAAAAATCAAGAAGGATGGCCCTGATTCACAGCGAGCGCTCTGTCATAGCGTCCGGCTCTGAATCAGGCCCAGTGATCCCTATGGCTACATGTATTTTCTGTAATGTATCAGTGTGTTTTCATCAACACGTAGATCTTACTAACTGCTTTGGGGCTCATTTACATTTGGATTTAAATCAATTTTATGGCACGCCTCTCAGACGTAGCAGTACACGCCCAGCACATGTATGACACGCCTCTCAGATGTAGCAGTACACGTCCATCACATGTATGACACGCCTCTCAGATGTAGCAGTACAGCCCACTTTACCACCGCGCTCGTAGGTGTTGATTTTACAATCTCCCTGAAATGCTTTTTCAAAAGTAGGCTAGTATGTATTACAGTCAGCTCTGAGGACCAGACACATAAAATATCACATCCTATGCTATATCCTGGTGTTACAACATTTACACATATATTTGTGAAAATTACAAGATACTACTTTATAGTGGTGGAAAAAAAATCAGTTGATAATTAGTGACTCATTCCATCTATGTGGTGCCAAGTGATTAATGCCGGAGACCTTTACATTACTGCGCTCCACCAATGGGATATTTTCACTAAGCAGCTCCTGATTTTTATTTAGTTAAAAGGAAAATCTCAATAAAATAATTCCCAGCCATTTACTTACCTTAAATATAGAGGCGTCCACTGCCTGGTTGTAATCCTGCTTCCCGGCATGTTTCCATGGGATACGAAAGAGGCTTTTCTCGTCATTTTCCCACACAAGCCCGGGGTACAGCGAGCTATCGATTTGCTCAATCAGCCATTGCCGCAGGCGCCTGCCCCCGTTACGGTCACACATCTTACAGAGGAAGACAAGACTCTCACTAATTATGGGTTACATGTAGCATGGGATTCTCATTTATCATTATTAATAATCATGATGTTATTTATATAGCACTTTTCTCCCAGATTTACTCAAAGTGATTTACATTTAAAAAAAAACAAAAACCACACAAGATAGAATATAAATTAAATTAGTATCTACAGAAAAGAGAGCTAAGCATTTGGGTTGTAATTTATTTTATAAAAACTAAAAGGGGCACTAATGAAACGCGTGAGCAAACAGGTCAGTCATGAGTCTGCTTTCAAGGATTCTAGTGTGGAGGCTTCTCGTACTGCGCAGCGCAAGGGAGTAATGATAAATGGTGCTCCAGCCAATCAGCTCCCAACTGTCATTTTGCAAACAGATGACAGCCAGGAGCTGATTGGCTGGAACATCATTGTCATATGTCAATTTTAAAACTTGTTGCATATATGACAAAACTCGTTGATAAAAGGGTCTCTGAGTTCCAGAGAGTCAGAGCCACAAAGCTGAAAGCGGGACCCCCAGATGAAGTGTGGAGATTGTAGGTACTGCTAATAGCCCCTCATCTGCAGGTGGAAGTAAGTGAGTGGGGGGTGTAAAGACTCAGACGCTGCGCTGGGTACCTTGGACCCTGGCTATGTTGGGCTTTTATTGTCAGTGAGCCAGTCATGAAAAAGATTCGCCATCTTGCAGGCAGCCATGAGGGAAGTAGAGAACGGGTGTTATGTGTATTAATTACTATGATTATTATTCAGTATCATAAAATGAAGTCATACTTATCGCCTCTCCCGGAATGTCCATGAGATTCCCAAAATAGTGGGTGATCTCCGAGACTCAAAATAGAGACAGGAACTTTCTCTAAACCTGGGCCAGAGAGATCGATGGTGGGTGGGAGCAGGGGCGGATCTAGACAGGGAAGGGCCTGCGTGCTGCCCCCATGCAGTCCCCCTTCTCTTGCTGGCGCATGTCCTCAGGAGACTTTGATAACGTGTCAGGATCTACCACGCATGCGTCGATCTCCAATAAAATGGTGCAGGGGCCATTTTCCCTGTGATTTTTTAGTAGCGTGGATCTCCCGGACATCTGCTCCATGTTCCCGGTGATATCCGTGGTGCCGATGGCAGGGTCAGTATTGTGAGTGGGTGCAGAGTGTGTAGTGTGGGCCCCCTGGACCCAGGACCCCATGTGTACCGCACACCTTGCATCCATTATAGCTACGCCCATGGGTGGAACCCTGCAGCTCTCATCATCAGTATCCGGTCATTAGGTCTACAGTGTCTGTGTCGACTATTTGTGTGTCGACCTAATGACCCTCTCGGCCTTCAGACCCTGTTGACCTACTGCCTGTCTAACTTCCATTGTCTATGCAAACATTGTCTACCTTTTTATTGTAGACCTAATGATCCACACCCCTCATCATCATCATCATCTCCCAGAGGAGTGCTCTGAATAGTCGGCGACTATGAAAGAAGTATACAGTGGATCCTATGCTCTGACCACACTTCAGGTCACCTGGGTGTAGTGATGTCTCATGCCAACATGTTGGGGTTCATATATGCCAACTGCCCCTCTGATTGGCCAGTCCCAGTTTTTAAAGATTTGTCCTCAGGAATATCCCTATTTATCAGTACTGCTCAGTCTCTTTAACTGTCTGCGCTGGACGCAGGGCCGCTCTCTGTGCGTGGACTTTGTTATTAGGCAGGTAGTGCAGGAATCACACGTGACTGGGAATATAGTGCAGGGTCTGTGCGGACAGCAGGACCCCTGTCAGGTATAGGGGTACCGGTGGCGTCACCAGATAGCAGAGAGACAGCGTCTTTGTGTCCCCATTGTGGGTCCTCTCGCTGAGGTTTTCCTACACTGGGTGCTATGTAAGATTACTCTGAGGGAAAGTTTATGTGACAGCGTCAGAGTGAAACAAGAGAAGTGTGACAGCAGTGTTCTTATTTTCATTTTCTGTGGTGTGTAACAGGGGAATGTTCGTATAGTCCTCCACCCCAAAAATAAACCACTCCCCATAATAAAAAGAGCAGGGTAGATGGACCTTTGGGTTCTTCTGATCTCTGCACTGTCCCTTTGACACGATGCAGCTACTGCTGCCACCACACAAAGCACTTGTAACACTTCCCAGGCCAGTCTCCAGCAGATTTCCCACTGTGTCTCTTCTATGTATACCATCAGGAAAATCTATGTCTTATACATTGTCCTGGGATATGACACAACCTCGCTGTGGCCTCTGCATTGGATATGACAATCTCCAGGCAGCGGCTCTGTGTCATATCCATGGGCAATGGAAATAGAGAGCTCTGCCAGATGAGAGTATTGCATGCATTACAGCATTGCATGGTAGAAGGAAGGAAGTAGAGATAAAGAGAATTATATTTAGCAAAAGCAAGACAGCATGTGAAAGGCAATAACAATGTGCATTCATGCTGTATAAACACATATATAAAGAATAATATGAATTTAAGCATAAATGGCCCCAGTGCACCCATCGCCTTGCTCTATAGCTTCAGTCATTCTCTGGGCAGCATTAATATTAAGGAGAATGCAACTTATAAAGTGCCTGGGATGTAGTTATGTCACTGAGGCTCCCAGTGAATGGATAGACCTCATTGACATTAATATTAATGCCACCTCGATATGGCTGCGTCCGCTGGGCGCAGATAACCGGTACTCCTGAAGATGGGACCCGTCACCCGATTGCCAAGAAATGTAAGAAAAGGGACTTGAGACATCTATCAAACCAGGAATACGACCTCCTCCCAAACCGCGTGTTAGAATGACATTATGGCACATTTATATTTCTCATTGGAAATAAAATGTACAGTAACTGCAAGAATGTCATTACTACACAGAAACGGAGTACCCACAGAGCCGTCCCATCAGCATTGTAGGCCTTGGGCAAAGCAATACGAAATACACTAGGGTCCCTACCCATCCATTCGGGAATACAAATGTAAACGGTCAATAAAATTAAACCTTTAGATTTATTGGCACTTTTAACAAATTCAATGTTTACTCTTAAAATACATGATGTAAAGCAGGGATTACGGATTCCCCTGTACCCCCGCCCCCCCTCAATCTGACTCTGTGGCTGCAGGTATAGAAATCTCCCTGACCGCTCTTATTGTGTGTAACGCCCAATCAGAGTGGCCGGGGACCATCTTTCTCTGTCTGCCTCTCAGCCAGCTGCCCTATGTACAGAGCCAGCGGACGCACATTACATGTAGATGCCCCCCGGTCCAGCCTGCCCCTGCTTGAAATCTCAGAGAATCGTGGAGCCCTGGGCAGCTGCCCAGTGTGCCTTTAGGTTAAGATGGCCCCGTGTACCCGTACGGCTTTTACTTAGCAATTTCACTTTACTTTATCTTCAGTCCTGAATTGACCACACTGCCCTATTGATGGAGACTGGTGTGTAATGAGCAGTTGAGGCATAGATGTATTTATACAGCGTCAGCATATTCAATAGAGTTTTGCAATATGTGACAAGAACAGCAGGAAAACAAGACTGAATACTAACAGACATACAAAGCGGTAAGAGGGTGCTGCCTGTAAGCTTAATAGCTGAGATATGTAAGAGGGTGCTGCCCGCAAGCTTACACTCTATAGCTGAGATATGTAAGAGGGTGTTGTCCGCAGGCTTACACTCTATAGCTGAGATATGTACGAGGGTGGTGCCTGCAAGCTTAATAGCTGAGATATGTACGAAGGTGCTACCTGCAAGCTTAATAGCTGAGATATGTACGAAGGTGCTGCCCGCAAGCTTAATAGCTGAGATATGTAAGAGGGTGCTGCCTGCAAGCTTAATAGCTGAGATATGTACGAAGGTGCTGCCCGCAAGCTTAATAGCTGAGATATGTACGAGGGTGCTACCTGCAAGCTTAATAGCTGAGATATGTAAGAGGGTTCTGCCCGCAAGCTTACACTCTATAGCTGAGATATGTAAGAGGGTGCTGCCTGCAAACTTAATAGCTGAGATATGTACGAGGGTGCTACCCGCAAGCTTACACTCTATAGCTGAGATATGTAGAAGGGTGCTGCCCGCAAGCTTACGCTATAGCTGAGATATGTAAGAGGGTGCTGCCTGCAAGCTTAACAGCTGAGATATGTACGAGGGTGCTACCTGTAAGCTTAATAGCTGAGATATGTAAGAGGGTGCTGCCCGCAAGCTTACACTCTATAGCTGAGATATGTAAGAGGGTGCTGCCTGCAAGCTTAATAGCTGAGATATGTACGAAGGTGCTGCCCGCAAGCTTAATAGCTGAGATATGTAAGAGGGTGCTGCCTGCAAGCTTAATAGCTGAGATATGTACGAAGGTGCTGCCCGCAAGCTTAATAGCTGAGATATGTACGAGGGTGCTACCTGCAAGCTTAATAGCTGAGATATGTAAGAGGGTTCTGCCTGCAAGCTTACACTCTATAGCTGAGATATGTAAGAGGGTGCTGCCTGCAAACTTAATAGCTGAGATATGTACGAGGGTGCTACCCGCAAGCTTACACTCTATAGCTGAGATATGTAGAAGGGTGCTGCCCGCAAGCTTACGGTATAGCTGAGATATGTAAGAGGGTGCTGCACGCAAGCTTACACTCTATAGCTGAGATATGTAAGAGGGTGCTGCCCGCAAGCTTACTCTATAGCTGAGATATGTAAGAGGATGCTGCCGGCAAGCTTACTGTCTATAGCTGAGATATGTAAGAGGGTGCTGCCCGCAAGCTTACTGTCTATAGCTGAGATATGTAAGAAGGTGCTGCCCGCAGGCTTACTGTCTAAAGCTGAGATATGTAAGAGGATGCTGCCCACAAGCTTACTATCTATAGCTGAGATATATAAGAGGGTGTTGCCCGCAAGCTTACTGTCTAAAGCTGAGATATGTAAGAGGGTGCTGCCCGCAAGCTTACTGTCTATAGCTGAGATATGTAAGAGGGTACTGCCCGCAAGCTTACTGTCTATAGCTGAGTTATGTAAGAGGGTGCTGCCCGCAAGCTTACTGTCTATAGCTGAGATATGTAAGAGGGTACTGCCCGCAAGCTTACTGTCTATAGCTGAGATATGTAAGAGGGTGCTGCCCGCAAGCTTACTGTCTATAGCTGAGGTATGTAAGAGGGTGCTGCCCGCAAACTTACACTCTATAGCTTAGATATGTAAGAGGGTGCTACCCACAAGCTTACACTAAATAGCTGAGATATGTAAGAGGATGCTGCCGGCAAGCTTACTGTCTATAGCTGAGATATCTGTCTTCCTTTCTCATGCAGAGAAAACAATGATAAAACTGTGATGACGATTATTTCCTAATAGACAATGTGATCCGCTGTACTTTGGGCTTCAGATCAGAGGTATACTGTGGCTCTCCAGTAGAACCACAAGTCCCAGCAGGCCCTGTCTTTACACTTTCATGTCACTGGATTAGTACATAATAAACGATTGTTCTGGACCTTTCTATTTTACACATCACATTGTTTCCTAAACATCTAAATACTGATTAATACACATTTGTATCATCACAAAACTATGCTTCAGGCTTAGGCAACTTGTGGCTCACTAAACAGACCTGCTGGGACTTGTAGTTCCACACCAGCTAATGAGCCATCTTGGTTACTGAAGACCCCAAAGGTCATAGACAGATGCAAAATATGCAGAAAATATCTGAAGGATGTAGATAGGATTGTGCAAATATCGCAGCAAAAATCTAAATCAACTTTATGTACATTATAAATGTATATTATAATATCCCCTACCAATAACTACATATATATCTCTTCTGCTGGGCCTCAGTACTCCTCCCCTGATCCAGTCAATCTTTAATAATTGATTTTTCTTTCCCTTTTGCACGGAAATTACATATTTAAGTAAAGTACAATTCGGGATAAAATTCAGAACATTAGACTTGTTCCCATATGGTAGTAATATTATTAGTATTAGTATTACACGCCAGGAATGGGGGAGACAACAGGAGCAGCAGTGACAACAGAAAGGTTCTGCCATAAGCAAAGTACAAACTTTAATGGAACTACTCTTCAGGCTTAGGCAACCTGCTGGGACTTTTAGTTCCACACCAGCTACAGACCCACAGACCACATGCCTTCGACCTAGGTACCCATACCCAATAACAGACTGAACCAACAGCAGCAACTGTCGGGTTGATGGGATCATCTGCATCATTCTATAGTGGTGCCCCACACAGGGAGGGAATCATTATACAGTATGTGTCTCCTGCAGTCTGATACATTGTAACACTACAGTGATAATTGTACAGTGATTAGAGATATGTACAGAGGCACAGTGATATAATGTAACACTACAGTGATAATTGTACAGTGATTAGAGAGAGATATGTACAGAGGCACAGTGATATAATGTAACACTACAGTGATAATTGTACAGTGATTAGAGAGAGATATGTACAGAGGCACAGTGATATAATGTAACACTACAGTGATAATTGTACAGTGATTAGAGAGAGATATGTACAGAGGCACAGTGATATAATGTAACACTACAGTGATAATTGTACAGTGATTAGAGAGAGATATGTACAGAGGCACAGTGATATAATGTAACGCTACAGTGATAATTGTACAGTGATTAGAGAGAGATATGTACAGAGGCACAGTGATATAATGTAACGCTACAGTGATAATTGTACAGTGATTAGAGAGAGATATGTACAGAGGCACAGTGATATAATGTAACACTACAGTGATAATTGTACAGTGATTAGAGAGAGATATGTACAGAGGCACAGTGATATAATGTAACACTACAGTGAGAATTGTACAGTGATTAGAGAGAGATATGTACAGAGGCACAGTGATATAATGTAACACTACAGTGATAATTGTACAGTGATTAGAGAGAGATATGTACAGAGGCACAGTGATATAATGTAACACTACAGTGATAATTGTACAGTGATTAGAGAGAGATATGTACAGAGGCACAGTGATATAATGTAACACTACAGTGATAATTGTACAGTGATTAGAGAGAGATATGTACAGAGGCACAGTGATATAATGTAACACTACAGTGAGAATTGTACAGTGATTAGAGAGAGATATGTACGGAGGCACAGTGATATAATGTAACACTACAGTGATAATTGTACAGTGATAATTGTACAGTGATTAGAGAGAGATATGTACAGAGGCACAGTGATATAATGTAACACTACAGTGATAATTGTACAGTGATTAGAGATATGTACAGAGGCACAGTGATACAATGTAACACTACAGTGAAAATTGTACAGTGATTAGAGATATGTACAGAAGCATACTGATATAATGTAACACTACAGTGATAATTGTACAGTGATTAGAGAGAGATATGTACAGAGGCACAGTGATATAATGTAACACTACAGTGATAATTGTACAGTGATTAGAGAGAGATATGTACAGAGGCACAGTGATATAATGTAACACTACAGTGATAATTGTACAGTGATATAATGTAACACTACAGTAATAATTGTACAGTGATTAGAGAGAGATATGTACAGAGGCACAGTGATATAATGTAACACTACGGTGATAATTGTACAGTGATTAGAGAGAGATGTACAGAGGCACAGTGATATTAATGTAACACTACAGTGATATTTGTACAGTGATTAGAGAGAGATATGTACAGAGGCACAGTGATATAATGTAACACTACAGTGATAATTGTACAGTGATTAGAGAGAGATATGTACAGAGGCACAGTGATATAATGTAATACTACAGTGATAATTGTACAGTGATTAGAGAGAGATATGTACAGAGGAACAGTGATATAATGTAACACTACGGTGATAATTGTACAGTGATTAGAGAGAGATATGTACAGAGGCACAGTGATATAATGTAACGCTACAGTGATAATTGTACAGTGATTAGAGAGAGATATGTACAGAGGCACAGTGATACATTGTAACACTACAGTGATAATTGTACAGTGATTAGAGAGAGATATGTACAGAGGCACAGTGATATAATGTAACACTACAGTGATAATTGTACAGTGATTAGAGATATGTACAGAGGCACAGTGATATAATGTAACACCACAGTGATAATTGTACAGTGATTAGAGAGAGATATGTACAGAAGCACAGTGATATAATGTAACACTACAGTGATAATTGTACAGTGATTAGAGATATGTACAGAGGCACAGTGATATAATGTAACACTACAGTGATAATTGTACAGTGATTAGAGAGAGATGTGTACAGAGGCACAGTGATATAATGTAACACTACAGTGATAATTGTACAGTGATTAGAGAGAGATGTACAGAGGCACAGTGATATAATGTAACACTACAGTGATAATTGTACAGTGATTAGAGAGAGATATGTACAGAGGCACAGTGATATAATGTAACACTACAGTGATAATTGTACAGTGATTAGAGATATGTACAGAGGCACAGTGATATAATGTAACACTACAGTGATAATTGTACAGTGATTAGAGAGAGATGTGTGCAGAGGCACAGTGATATAATGTAACACTACAGTGATAATTGTACAGTGATTAGAGATATGTACAGAGGAACAGTGATATAATGTAACACTACAGTGATAATTGTACAGTGATTAGAGAGAGATATGTACAGAGGCACAGTGATATTAATGTAACACTACAGTGATAATTGTACAGTGATTAGAGAGAGATATGTACAGAAGCACAGTGATATAATGTAACACTACAGTGATAATTGTACAGTGATTAGAGATATGTACAGAGGCACAGTGATATAATGTAACACTACAGTGATAATTGTACAGTGATTAGAGAGAGATATGTACAGAGGCACAGTGATATAATGTAACACTACAGTGATAATTGTACAGTGATTAGAGAGAGATATGTACAGAGGCACAGTGATATTAATGTAATACTACAGTGATAATTGTACAGTGATTAGAGAGAGATATGTACAGAGGCACAGTGATATAATGTAACACTACAGTGATAATTGTACAGTGCTTAGAGAGAGATATGTACAGAGGCACAGTGATATAATGTAACACTACAGTGATAATTGTACAGTGATATAATGTAACACTACAGTGATAATTGTACAGTGCTTAGAGAGAGATGTACAGAGGCACAGTGATATAATGTAACACTACAGTGATAATTGTACAGTGATTAGAGAGAGATATGTACAGAGGCACAGTGATATAATGTAACACTACAGTGATAATTGTACAGTGATTAGAGAGATATGTACAGAGGCACAGTGATATAATGTAACACTACAGTGATAATTGTACAGTGATTAGAGATATGTACAGAGGCACAGTGATATAATGTAACACTACAGTGATAATTGTACAGTGATTAGAGAGAGATGTGTACAGAGGCACAGTGATATAATGTAACACTACAGTGATAATTGTACAGTGATTAGAGAGATATGTACAGAGGCACAGTGATATAATGTAACACTACAGTGATAATTGTACAGTGATTAGAGAGAGATATGTACAGAGGCACAGTGATATTAATGTAACACTACAGTGATAATTGTACAGTGATTAGAGAGAGATATGTACAGAGGCACAGTGATATAATGTAACACTACAGTGATAATTGTACAGTGATTAGAGATATGTACAGAGGCACAATGATATAATGTAACACTACAGTGATAATTGTACAGTGATTAGAGAGAGATGTGTACAGAGGCACAGTGATATAATGTAACACTACAGTGATAATTGTACAGTGATTAGAGAGATATGTACAGAGGCACAGTGATATAATGTAACACTACAGTGATAAATGTACAGTGATTAGAGAGAGATATGTACAGAGGCACAGTGATATAATGTAACGCTACAGTGATAATTGTACAGTGATTAGAGAGATATGTACAGAGGCACAGTGATACATTGTAACACTACAGTGATACATTGTAACAGTTATAGTACAGAGACCCAGTGATAGATATACAGAGGCTTCCAGCCCGTATTGCAGTGTAATGTGCATTATTACCTCTGCCAGTGCTGTCCTCAGTCTTGTATGCTGAATGCAGACCTCTGACACCCTACTACCATGTAATACAGTCAGAGCCCGCCCAACCCCTGACACCCACAGCCAGTAGGGCGGAGTTACCCACAGGTGGGCGGGGCCACAGCTCAGCTTCCTTCTTTTAAGCGCAGGCTTTTCCGAGAAACGCAGATTGATTTGCTCCTATTCCTCCCACAGTTACCCGCAGCCATGGTGCCCCCACAGGGGAGGGAATCATTATATATGTGTCTCTTGCCGGAAAGCCCTAGCTGCCCAATTATAATCTGCTGCCAGTCCTACATCTCCTGTCTGGTGCAGGGGGCAGCATATGGTATCATAGCACAGCATGGGTTACACACATATCATATACAGGACTTTTCACAGCAGCCTATGGTATCACAGGACAGCATGGTTACAGAGCAGCCTATATTATCGCAGCACAGCATTGTTACAGAGCAGCCTATAGTATCACAGCACAGCATTGTTACACAGCAGCCTATAGTATCACAGCACAGCATTGTTACACAGCAGCCTATAGTATCACAGCACAGCATTGTTACACAGCAGCCTATAGTATCACAGCACAGCATTGTTACACAGCAGCCTATGATATCACAGGACAGCATTGTTACACATCAGCCTATGGTATCACAGGACAGCATGAGTTTACACAGCAGCCTATGGTATCACAGGACAGCATTGTTACAGAGCAGCCTATGGTATCACAGCACAGCATTATTACACAGCAGCCTATAGTATCACAGCACAGCATTGTTACACAGCAGCCTATAGTATCACAGCACCGCATTGTTACACAGCAGCCTATAGTATCACAGCACCGCATTGTTACAGAGCAGCCTATAGTATCACAGCACAGCATTGTTACACAGCAGCCTATAGTATCACAGCACAGCATTGTTACAGAGCAGCCTATAGTGTCACAGCACAGCATTGTTACAGAGCAGCCTATAGTGTCACAGCACAGCATTGTTACACAGCAGCCTATAGTATCACAGCACAGCATTGTTACACAGCAGCCTATAGTATCACAGCACAGCATTGTTACACAGCAGCCTATGATATCACAGGACAGCATTGTTACACATCAGCCTATGGTATCACAGGACAGCATTGTTACACAGCAGCCTATAGTATCACAGCACCGCATTGTTACAGAGCAGCCTATAGTAACAAAGTGCAGCATTGTTACACAGCAGCCTATAGTATCACAGCACAGCATTGTTACACAGCAGCCTATAGTATCACAGCACAGCATTGTTACAGAGCAGCCTATAGTGTCACAGCACAGCATTGTTACAGAGCAGCCTATAGTGTCACAGCACAGCATTGTTACACAGCAGCCTATAGTATCGCAGCACAGCATTGTTACACAGCAGCCTATAGTGTCGCAGCACAGCATTGTTACACAGCAGCCTATAGTATCGCAGCACAGCATTGTTACACAGCAGCCTATAGTATCGCAGCACAGCATTGTTACAGAGCAGCCTATAGTATCGCAGCACAGCATTGTTACACAGCAGCCTATAGTATCGCAGCACAGCATTGTTACAGAGCAGCCTATAGTATCGCAGCACAGCATTGTTACACAGCAGCTTATAGTATCGCAGCACAGCATTGTTACAGAGCAGCCTATAGTATCACAGCACAGCATTGTTACAGAGCAGCCTATAGTATCACAGCACAGCATTGTTACACAGCAGCCTATAGTATCGCGGCACAGCATTGTTACACAGCAGCCTATAGTATCGCGGCACAGCATTGTTACACAGCAGCCTATAGTATCGCGGCACAGCATTGTTACACAGCAGCCTATAGTATCGCGGCACAGCATTGTTACAGAGCAGCTTATAGTATCGCGGCACCGCATTGTTACAGAGCAGCCTATAGTATCACGGCACAGCATTGTTAAACAGCAGCCTATAGTATCACAGCACAGCATTGTTACAGAGCAGCCTATAGTATCGCAGCACAGCATTGTTACAGAGCAGCCTATAGTATCGCAGCACAGCATTGTTACACAGCAGCCTATAGTATCGCAGCACAGCATTGTTACAGAGCAGCTTATAGTATCGCAGCACAGCATTGTTACAGAGCAGCCTATAGTATCACGGCACAGCATTGTTACACAGCAGCCTATAGTATCGCGGCACAGCATTGTTACACAGCAGCCTATAGTATCGCGGCACAGCATTGTTACACAGCAGCCTATAGTATCGCGGCACAGCATTGTTACACAGCAGCCTATAGTATCACAGCACAGCATTGTTACACAGCAGCCTATAGTATCACAGCACAGCATTGTTACACAGCAGCTTATAGTATCACAGCACAGCATTGTTACAGAGCAGCCTATAGTATCACAGCACAGCATTGTTACACAGCAGCCTATAGTATCACAGCACAGCATTGTTACACAGCAGCTTATAGTATCACAGCACAGCATTGTTACAGAGCAGCCTATAGTATCACAGCACAGCATTGTTACACAGCAGCTTATAGTATCACAGCACAGCATTGTTACACAGCAGCTTATAGTATCACAGCACAGCATTGTTACACAGCAGCTTATAGTATCACAGCACAGCATTGTTACAGAGCAGCCTATAGTATCACAGCACAGCATTGTTACACAGCAGCATGGTTTTACAATGCAGCCAGGGGAGAACTATGGGAGACAATGGAGGCGCCGTGCACCAGCAATATATTCACCCCACTTAGGGCTGTATATATGTATTCGGAGTGTACCGTCATGGCCGCCCAATACATGGCACCTCTTCCTGGCACCTGAGAAGCCACCATACACTAGTAGAGAGCTCCATGTCAGACCATCAGAGGCCGCTTCCGTCTATCTATAGCCTGTCCCCGCTCATTGGTGTCGCTGCTCCTCAGCAACTTCTCATGCCAGTGTGATTCTGGTGCCCTCCTCACCCACAACTCCCTGTCCCACTCCTCCCTGGTGGCAGCTCTAGCCGCGGACCTGTGCGGGGGGCCCAAGTATAAGCGAGTCTGCAAATCTTCCAGGAGCTGGATGTCAACAAGTATGCACCAGACGGAGCTGCGGGTAAGAGGGCATGGGAGGTGGGGGTCTGGGGCACAAGCGACTGAGTCTGGGGGCAGATCTTTGGTGGAGCAACTTACTGGCATGTGAAGCAGTTGGCAGAAGACTGGGCATTTTGTGATTTGTAGTCCCACCACAGTAGCAGTCTTACAGTATCATGACTCAAACTCACGGCCTGATTCAGAGCCGCTCACTATCTGCGTATGCTTGCTGGATGCCACGGGAAGCGAATGCTCGCCAAGGCATAAGCACGCCCACCATATCTTAGCGAGTGGCCACTTTGTCTGAGCGTACGCCCAGTCGCACAGGCAGAGCCGCCCACCAGCACACGTCATCTCCAGGAAGTGTATTAAACATTGGTACATCGAGCACCATCGGATGTGAACACAGTGCTTGAGGTTGCTTTACCCTACCGCAAGCATTGTGAGGAAATCAGTGTAAAAAAAAGGCAAGTGACGTGTACTATGACGCTGCCTGTTAATTATGCACGCCGCTAAAATGGCGTTGAAACACTCAGGCACGCCTACGTTCGCATCTCCAACCCCCTTGTTACCACCCACAAACGGCCTCTCCTGTCACTCTTTACACTGGGCGAGCGGTTTGCGATCACAATGTGTAGTTTGCGCACACGCAGAACGAAGCGTACGTATGCACATACGCAGAACATCGGCCCGCTTGTGAAAGCACAGCGCGAGCGAGTGGCTCTGAATCAGGCCCTCACTCCTCAAAGCCCACAAATCAGGTGGTTTTCCCCTCTATCTGGGGTATCAGGAGGGCTCCCCACCCACATCAGATGGCTATCACCTCCAACAGGAGGACTCTGAGCCTCATGCTAATTGCACCCTACTTTTGTAAAAGCATTTCAGGAAGATTGTGAAAGCAGCAGCTATGAGCGCGGCGGTAAAGTGGGTGTGTACTGCTACATTTGGGGGGGGGTCATAAACTTGGCTTTCATCCAAATGTAAACGAGCCCCAAAGCAGTTAGTAAGATCTGTTTATTGAGGAAAACACACTGATACATTACAGGGCTTACTCATGTATTGTGTTTTACAAGGGGTTCCATATAAGTGTTCAAGTGAAACCTTATATGAAAAATAAAATGCATGTAGCCATAGGGATCATTGTGCCCTATAACCAGTGCAGGGAAATGGCACTGGTTATACCATTTGAATGTATATATCTCTGATTTATTTAATTTTTTTCCACGTATACAACAGCTACATAATGGGGGTACGGTACAATCAGGGAGATTACTGGACTCTTCAGGGAGTCAGGGAGATTGCTGCTATTTCAGGGAGTCTCTATGACAATCAGGGAGATTTGGCAAGTATGAATGCACTATACAGGTCACTATCTTATCTGTGACTAACGCATAGCTGTATATACTTCTAATTAACCCCAGGGCTGTAGCTGAGGTCGCTCTTCATACTGTACACATATTCCGTTCCTCAGTGCAGTCCCCATCTTTATAATAGACAATGGTGCAATGTTATCCCTTGTGTCTCTGGCATACGATGGGAAAGCTGTATACCTGTGTCTGTGTACCAAGTAACTGAAGGGGATCTATACACAACCCTAATGCAAACCCTTCACTTCTCCCTCAGCGTTACTGTCCATGCATGGTCTGAGGAGAGTGCCAGGGAGGGATGCTACTGATCCAGAGGCGCTTTAAGAGAGGAGGGGGCCCGTGTGCAGGCTCTGATCGGGCCCCCTCTTCGGCAGTGCAGTAGACTCTAGCAGCGTGCCAGAGTCTACTGCAGTGATTCCCAACCTCGGTCCTTAAGGCACACTAACAGTCCTGGTTTTAGTGATATCCATGATTGTGCCCAGATGGTTAAATCAAAATAACTGAGGTACTAATTAAGTCACTTGTGCTCAAGTATGGCTATCACTAAAACCTGGACTGTTAGTGTGCCTTGAGGACCGTGGTTGGGAACCCCTGGTCTACTGTGCAGACACAGGTCTCCAGGTACATGGCACCTGAGGCACATTCCCGGGACATCTCTATTGTGTATGCACAAATCACCGGGAAAATGGCCGTGGTGGCCATTTTCCCAGTGATTTCTGCAGCCAGTGCCGGGCCGACGGTGAGGTAAGTATATTTTCTCAACGCTGGGGGATTAGTGATGGAAAGCGGGAGCAGCTTACTGGTGAGGTCTCCACTCACCTCTTTCATTTACATTCCCAAACTAGCACTCAATAATGCTAATCCAGTATGCGCTCACACCTCATTTTATGTGCCCATAGGGAATTAGTTGTGACTAATATGCATGTTACTTACAATTAATTTCCTATGGGCACATAAAATTAGGTGTGAGCGCATACTGGATTAGCATCATTGAGTGCTAGTTTGGGAAGGTAAGTATATTTTATTGGGTGCAATGTGTGTTGCCTGTGTGCCCCCCCCCCCCCCACACACACCTTGCACCCATTATAAATACGCCCCTGTACAGATCCCTCTCCTGGTACTTTTTGAGATCTGTAGCCCATAGGCAACAGCAGCTAACGCCACTTTGAGATAGTGGGGGAGATGTACTAAGCTTTGAAAAGTGATAAAGTGGAAAGAGATACAGTACCAACCATTAGGGCTCTAACTGTCATTTTTCAAACACAACCTGTAAAGTGACAGTTAGGAGCCGATTGGTTGGTACTTTATCACTTTCCAAGGCTTAGTACATATCCCCGAGTGTTAGCTACCAGGGCCAGCCTCCAGGAACGCAGATACATTCAAGGGATTCTATAAATTTGAAGATCTCTCGAAAAAGGGTGTTTTGGGGGATATCCTGCAAATTTATTTTAGTAAATAGGCCTAAGAGAAACAAATTCACATGTTCTATATTAGTGTTTTTATGCGTGTGTATAGACAGATAGATAGACAGATAGATAGATAGATAGATAGATAGATAGATAGATAGATAGATAGATAGATAGATAGATAGATAGATAGATAGATAGATAGATATGCACCATATTTATTTTCTCTTTTTAAGGGGGAGGGCACCAAATTCTAACTTGTCTCCGGGCGTCTGGGGTGAACTTACACCACTGAATGCAGCCTATGATATCTCCAAACAGCATGGTTTTATACAGCAGCCTATGGTATTACAGCACAGCATGGTTTTATACAGCAGCCTATGGTATTACAGCACAGCATGGTTTTATACAGCAGCCTATGATATCTCCAAACAGCATGGTTTTATACAGCAGCCTATGGTATTACAGCACAGCATGGTTTTATACAGCAGCCCATGGTATTACAGCACAGCATGGTTTTATACAGCAGCCTATGGTATTACAGCACAGCATGGTTTTATACAGCAGCCTATGGTATTACAGCACAGCATGGTTTTATACAGCAGCCCATGGTATTACAGCACAGCATGGTTTTATACAGCAGCCTATAGTATTACAGCACAGCATGGTTTTATACAGCAGCCTATGGTATTACAGCACAGCATGGTTTTATACAGCAGCCTATGGTATTACAGCACAGCATGGTTTTATACAGCAGCCTATAGTATTACAGCACAGCATGGTTTTATACAGCAGCCTATGGTATTACAGCACAGCATGGTTTTATACAGCAGCCTATGGTATTACAGCACAGCATGGTTTTATACAGCAGCCTATGGTATTACAGCACAGCATGGTTTTATACAGCAGCCTATAGTATTACAGAACAGCATGGTTTTATACAGCAGCCTATGGTATTACAGCACAGCATGGTTTTATACAGCAGCCTATGGTATTACAGCACTGCATGGATTTATACAGCAGCCTATGGTATTACAGCACAGCATGGTTTTATACAGCAGCCTATAGTATTACAGAACAGCATGGTTTTATACAGCAGCCTATGGTATTACAGCACTGCATGGATTTATACAGCAGCCCATGGTATTACAGCACAGCATGGTTTTATACAGCAGCCTATAGTATTACAGCACAGCATGGTTTTATACAGCAGCCCATGGTATTACAGCACAGCATGGTTTTATACAGCAGCCCATGGTATTACAGCACAGCATGGTTTTATACAGCAGCCCATGGTATTACAGCACAGCATGGTTTTATACAGCAGCCCATGGTATTACAGCACAGCATGGTTTTATACAGCAGCCTTTGGTATTACAGCACAGCATGGATTTATACAGCAGCCTATGGTATTACAGCACAGCATGGTTTTATACAGCAGCCTATGGTATTACAGCACTGCATGGATTTATACAGCAGCCTATGGTATTACAGCACAGCATGGTTTTATACAGCAGCCTATAGCATTACAGCACAGCATGGATTTATACAGCAGCCTATGGTATTACAGCACAGCATGGATTTATACAGCAGCCTATGGTATTACAGCACAGCATGGATTTATACAGCAGCCTATGGTATTACAGCACAGCATGGTTTTATACAGCAGCCTATGGTATTACAGCACAGCATGGTTTTATACAGCAGCCCATGGTATTACAGCACAGCATGGTTTTATACAGCAGCCTATGGTATTACAGCACAGCATGGATTTATACAGCAGCCTATGGTATTACAGCACAGCATGGTTTTATACAGCAGCCTATGGTATTACAGCACAGCATGGTTTTATACAGCAGCCTATGGTATTACAGCACAGCATGGTTTTATACAGCAGCCCATGGTATTACAGCACAGCATGGTTTTATACAGCAGCCCATGGTATTACAGCACAGCATGGTTTTATACAGCAGCCTATGGTATTACAGCACAGCATGGATTTATACAGCAGCCTATGGTATTACAGCACAGCATGGTTTTATACAGCAGCCTATGGTATTACAGCACAGCATGGTTTTATACAGCAGCCCATGGTATTACAGCACAGCATGGTTTTATACAGCACTGAACAGTGCTGGTCCATTGTGCTGGAGAAGTGACCCATCTTTTAAGGTGACTTTAAAAGTAATATGTGGCTGGCTGTAAAACAGTGTAATGCTGTATACGTCCCTTGCAGCTTTCTAAATATATTTTCTAGCATGCCCCCTGACAGGACAGGAAATGTATTAATTATTTAATGGGCGCTTATAGCAATAAAAACAAAAATCATCGCTGCGGTAGCTCAGCGAAAACTCTGTTATCAATGGCTGAAAATTGATAAATTGACTTTTTTGCCAGGTTATCCCTTGGCTTATGAGATTTGGGCTATGATTTCTACTAAAATGGAAAATCAAGTTTAAAAATGTATTATAAAAAAAAATATATTATATATATATATATATATGTATATATATATCTATATATATACACACACACACAAACATTATAGCTCAAACACACAGCATTATTCCTCAGCACGTATTCCTAACCTTTTATATCTAGTGCCACAATACAAAACATTATTCCTCAGCAGGTATTCCTAACCTTTTATATCTAGTGCCACATTACACAACATTATTCCTCAGCAGGTATTCCTAACCTTTAATATCTAGTGCCACATTACACAACATTATTCCTCAGCAGGTATTCCTAACCTTTAATATCTAGTGCCACATTACACAACATTATTCCTCAGCAGGTATTCCTAACCTTTAATATTTAGTGCCACATTACACAACATTATTCCTCAGCAGGTATTCCTAACCTTTTATATCTAGTGCCACATTACACAACATTATTCCTCAGCAGGTATTCCTAACCTTTTATTCTAGTGCCACATTACACAACATTACTCCTCAGCAGGTATTCCTAACCTTTTATATCTAATGCCACATTACACAGCATTATTCCTCAGCAGGTATTCCTAACCTTTTATTCTAGTGCCACATTACACAGCATTATTCCTCAGCAGGTATTCCTAACCTTTTCTATCTAGTGCCACATTGCACAGCTTTGGGTCTGATTCAGATTTTTACTGCAAACCCGATGGTTTTGGGTCTGCGCCGAATGGGTACTGCATGATTGCTCACAGTCCTCCCATAGCTGCAACTTGATAGATATGCTGTGGCGCTTGGGGGCAGAGACCTGCTGCATTTGCATTTTAGTTGACTGCTTCCCTACAGACCATAGCGCTTCTACAGGGATTCCTAACCTTTCCATCCAGCACCACATTACCTAGCATTGTGCTTCTGCAGGGATTCCTAACCTTTCCATCCAGCACCACATTACACAGCATTGTACTTCTGCAGGGATTCCTAACCTTTCCATCCAGCACCACATTACACAGCATTGTTCTTCTGCAAGGATTCCTAACCTTTCCATCCAGCACCACATTACACAGCATTGTACTTCTGCAGGGATTCCTAACCTTTCCATCCAGCACCACATTACACAGCATTGTTCTTCTGCAGGGATTCCTAACCTTTCCATCCAGCACCACATTACACAGCATTGTTCTTCTGCAGAGATTCCTAACCTTTCCATCCAGCACCACATTACATAGCATTCTTCTACAGGGATTCCTAACCTTTCCATCCAGCACCACATTACACAGCATTGTTCTTCTGCAGAGATTCCTAACCTTTCCATCCAGCACTACATTACACAGCATTGTTCTTCTGCAGGGATTCCTAACCTTTCCATCCAGCACCACATTACACACAGCATTGTTCTTCTACAGGGATTCCTAACCTTTCCATCCAGCACCACATTACCCAGCATTGTTCTTCTGCAGAGATTCCTAACCTTTCCATCCAGCACCACATTACCCAGCATTGTTCTTCTGCAGAGATTCCTAACCTTTCCATCCAGCACCACATTACCAGCATTGTTCTTCTGCAGGGATTCCTAACCTTTCCATCCAGCGCTACATAACACAGCATTGTTCTTCTGCAGGGATTCCTAACCTTTCCATCCAGTGCTACATAACACAGCATTGTTCTTCTGCAGGGATTCCTAACCTTTCCATCCAGCGCCACATTACCCAGCATTGTTCTTCTGCAGGGATTCCTAACCTTTCCATCCAGCGCCACATTACCCAGCATTGTTCTTCTGCAGGGATTCCTAACCTTTCCATCCAGCGCCACATTACCCAGCATTGTTCTTCTGCAGGGATTCCTAACCTTTCCATCCAGCGCCACATTACCCAGCATTGTTCTTCTGCAGGGATTCCTAACCTTTCCATCCAGCGCCACATTACACAGCATTGTTCTTCTGCAGGGATTCCTAACCTTTCCATCCAGCGCTACATAACACAGCATTGTTCTTCTGCAGGGATTCCTAACCTTTCCATCCAGCGCTACATAACACAGCATTGTTCTTCTGCAGGGATTCCTAACCTTTCCATCCAGCACCACATTACCCAGCATTGTTCTTCTGCAGGGATTCCTAACCTTTCCATCCAGCGCCACATTACCCAGCATTGTTCTTCTGCAGGGATTCCTAACCTTTCCATCCAGCGCCACATTACCCAGCATTGTTCTCCTGCAGGGATTCCTAACCTTTCCATCCAGTGCCACATTACCCAGCATTGTTCTTCTGCAGGGATTCCTAACCTTTCCATCCAGCGCCACATTACACAGCATTGTTCTTCTGCAGGGATTCCTAACCTTTCCATCCAGCGCTACATAACACAGCATTGTTCTTCTGCAGGGATTCCTAACTTTGCCATCCAGCACCACATTACACAGCATTGTACTTCTGCAGGGATTCCTAACCTTTCCATCCAGCGCCACATTATACAGCATTTGTTTTTCTGCAGGGATTCCTAACCTTTCCATCCAGTGCCACATTACACAGCATTGTTCTTCTTCAGGGATTCCTAACCTTTCCATCCAGTGCCACATTACACAGCATTGTTCTTCTTCAGGGATTCCTAACCTTTCCATCCAGCGCCACATTACACAGCATTGTTTTTCTGCAGAGATTCCTAACCTTTCCATCCAGCAACACATTACCAGCATTGTTCTTCTGCAGAGATTCCTAACCTTTCCATCCAGCACCACATTACACAGCATTGTTCTTCTGCAGAGATTCCTAACCTTTCCATCCAGCACCACATTACACAGCATTTGTTTTTCTGCAGGGATTCCTAACCTTTCCATCCAGTGCCACATTACACAGCATTGTTCTTCTTCAGGGATTCCTAACCTTTCCATCCAGCGCCACATTACACAGCATTGTTTTTCTGCAGAGATTCCTAACCTTTCCATCCAGCAACACATTACCAGCATTGTTCTTCTGCAGAGATTCCTAACCTTTCCATCCAGCACCACATTACCCAGCATTGTACTTCTGCAGGGATTCCAAACCTATTCATCCAGTACCACATTACACACCATAGTGCTTCTGCAGGGATTCCTAACCTTTCCATCCAGCACCACATTACCCAGCATTGTTTTTCTGCAGGGATTCCTAACCTTTCCATCCAGCGCCACATTACACAGCATTGTTCTTCTGCAGAGATTCCTAACCTTTCCATCCAGCACCACATTACACAGCTTTGTTCTTCTGCAGGGATTCCTAACCTTTCCATCCAGCGCCACATTACACAGCATTGTTCTTCTGCAGAGATTCCTAACCTTTCCATCCAGCACCACATTACCCAGCATTGTACTTCTGCAGGGATTCCAAACCTATTCATCCAGCGCCACATTACCCAGCATTGTACTTCTGCAGGGATTCCTAACCTTTCCATCCAGCACCACATTACACAGCATTGTTCTTCTGCAGGGATTCCTAACCTTTCCATCCAGCACCACATTACACAGCATTGTTCTTCTGCAGGGATTCCTAACCTTTCCATCCAGCGCCACATTACCCAGCATTGTTCTTCTGCAGGGATTCCTAACCTTTCCATCCAGCGCCACATTACACAGCATTGTTCTTCTGCAGGGATTCCTAACCTTTCCATCCAGCGCTACATAACACAGCATTGTTCTTCTGCAGGGATTCCTAACCTTTCCATCCAGCGCTACATAACACAGCATTGTTCTTCTGCAGGGATTCCTAACCTTTCCATCCAGCACCACATTACCCAGCATTGTTCTTCTGCAGGGATTCCTAACCTTTCCATCCAGCGCCACATTACCCAGCATTGTTCTTCTGCAGGGATTCCTAACCTTTCCATCCAGCGCCACATTACCCAGCATTGTTCTCCTGCAGGGATTCCTAACCTTTCCATCCAGTGCCACATTACCCAGCATTGTTCTTCTGCAGGGATTCCTAACCTTTCCATCCAGCGCCACATTACACAGCATTGTTCTTCTGCAGGGATTCCTAACCTTTCCATCCAGCGCTACATAACACAGCATTGTTCTTCTGCAGGGATTCCTAACTTTGCCATCCAGCACCACATTACACAGCATTGTACTTCTGCAGGGATTCCTAACCTTTCCATCCAGCGCCACATTATACAGCATTTGTTTTTCTGCAGGGATTCCTAACCTTTCCATCCAGTGCCACATTACACAGCATTGTTCTTCTTCAGGGATTCCTAACCTTTCCATCCAGTGCCACATTACACAGCATTGTTCTTCTTCAGGGATTCCTAACCTTTCCATCCAGCGCCACATTACACAGCATTGTTTTTCTGCAGAGATTCCTAACCTTTCCATCCAGCAACACATTACCAGCATTGTTCTTCTGCAGAGATTCCTAACCTTTCCATCCAGCACCACATTACACAGCATTGTTCTTCTGCAGAGATTCCTAACCTTTCCATCCAGCACCACATTACACAGCATTTGTTTTTCTGCAGGGATTCCTAACCTTTCCATCCAGTGCCACATTACACAGCATTGTTCTTCTTCAGGGATTCCTAACCTTTCCATCCAGCGCCACATTACACAGCATTGTTTTTCTGCAGAGATTCCTAACCTTTCCATCCAGCAACACATTACCAGCATTGTTCTTCTGCAGAGATTCCTAACCTTTCCATCCAGCACCACATTACCCAGCATTGTACTTCTGCAGGGATTCCAAACCTATTCATCCAGTACCACATTACACACCATAGTGCTTCTGCAGGGATTCCTAACCTTTCCATCCAGCACCACATTACCCAGCATTGTTTTTCTGCAGGGATTCCTAACCTTTCCATCCAGCGCCACATTACACAGCATTGTTCTTCTGCAGAGATTCCTAACCTTTCCATCCAGCACCACATTACACAGCTTTGTTCTTCTGCAGGGATTCCTAACCTTTCCATCCAGCGCCACATTACACAGCATTGTTCTTCTGCAGAGATTCCTAACCTTTCCATCCAGCACCACATTACCCAGCATTGTACTTCTGCAGGGATTCCAAACCTATTCATCCAGCGCCACATTACCCAGCATTGTACTTCTGCAGGGATTCCTAACCTTTCCATCCAGCACCACATTACACAGCATTGTTCTTCTGCAGGGATTCCTAACCTTTCCATCCAGCACCACATTACACAGCATTGTTCTTCTGCAGGGATTCCTAACCTTTCCATCCAGCACCACATTACACAGCATTGTTCTTCTGCAGGGATTCCTAACCTTTCCATCCAGCACCACATAACACAGCATTGTTCTTCTGCAGGGATTCCTAACCTTTCCATCCAGCACCACATTACCCAGTATTGTTCTTCTGCAGGGATTCCTAACCTTTCCATTCAGCACCACATTACCTAGCATTGTTCTTCTGCAGGGATTCCTAACCTTTCCATCCAGCACCACATTACCCAGCATTGTTCTTCTGCAGGGATTCCTAACCTTTCCATTCAGCACCACATTACCTAGCATTGTTCTTCTGCAGGGATTCCTAACCTTTCCATCCAGCGCTACATAACACAGCATTGTTTTTCTGCAGGGATTCCTAACCTATTCATCAAGCACCACGTTACACAGCATTGTTCTTCTGCAGGGATTCCTAACCTTTCCATCCAGCACCACATTACCCAGCATTGTTCTTCTGCAGGGATTCCTAACCTTTCCATTCAGCACCACATTACACAGCATTGTTCTTCTGCAGGGATTCCTAACCTTTCTATCCAGCACCACATTACCCAGCATTGTTCTTCGGCAAGGATTCCTAACCTTTCCATCCAGCACTACATAACACAGCATTGTTTTTCTGCAGGGATTCCTAACCTATTCATCAAGCACCACATTACACACCATAGTGCTTCTGCAGCGCCACACTGTACAGCATGATTCCTCAGCAGGGATTCCTATCCTATTTTTCATTCTGCACTATTTGAATAACATTGTTCTTCTACAGGTATTCTAAACCTTTTTCGCCCAACATCATATATTACATAGTAATGTTCTTCAGCAGGGGTTCCTAACCTTTTTCATCCAGCACCATATTACCCAGTAATGTTCTTCAGCAGGGGTTTCTAACCTGTTCATACAGCTCAATATTGCACAGCATAGTTTTTTTTAGCAGGGGTACCTACCCTCCCATTGTATTCAGCACCAGCTCAAGTCTGTCAATTTGATTTTGTTTTAGGTCTACTTTTTTTGTTTTTCAGTTAACTGTATCCAAGATTAATTTAGGTCAGAAAGTGCAGAAGTAAATCTATAATTTCAGCACACATTATTATTATGGATAATAACTCGCACGTTCCATCCTAAGTTATTGATCTCTGTTTCAATTATACCATAAAGTGTCTTTGAACTATTAATAATTGTATTATCTGCGCTAATTGGGATGAAAGAAGACCTAACTGAAAATAAAACACAATATAATTTATCAAAATATAAAAGGAAATTTAATATCCTGAAACAATATGACCGGTCATAGAATATCACATATGAGACAATAATATTATTAACTACAGAAAATTAATATAAGCTAAATAAATCAATAATACACTGCAATGTATAATAAAACCTAAAGGAGGTGGATCCTAAAAAAACTGGTATTACCAGTATAACGATTGTATTGTGTGATACTCGAAGAATGTAATTTTACATCAATTGATGCAATATATTTGAAGTCCCGTAGCTAGTTCAATAGAACTCAATCAAGGTTCTTTTTATGAATGCGCTGCAGGTGACGTATAAGGGAGGATGTTCCTAGGTGGTTCACTTCCCTACCCCTACTTATTTCACCTTTACATATGGCAAGACAGTTGTTGTCCGGATTTGGATAGAAATATTGCCAGACCAAAGAGGTGGAATGTTTGGTCTTCTGCCCAGGCATGACCGTGATGGGCTTTTTCATCCCACGGACAACAACTGTCTCCCCCGGAGCCTGATTTAAACAAACCAAACTTGTATATGCCCTCTACTATGACATTGGGCATCGGTCTTGGCAGACGATGTTGATGGCATGTTATCGTCTATGTCATGACTAGTGGCAGCAGCTTTAGCACTAGGAGGAAGTGGTTCTTGATCTTTCCCTATTTTATTTTTATCGGAGAAAGTTTGGTCCTCCATTTATGTTATATTGATATATACATGCAGCTAAGGCGCACACAAACACAGAAAATAATTTTTTATTTTTGTTGGAGACTAGTGCACTTTATGGGTTACACCACCCTTTAAGAAATGAGCCAGCCGGCTCTTTACTTATGGGACACAGGCACAATCTTGGCACTGCTCCTTTGTTGATGCACGTGCAGCTACAGTGCACACAATTCACAAACACAGAAAAATAATTATTTTTTTTGTGGAGTGCACTTTGAGGGTTACACCACCCTTTAACAGACAGATGCACGCTTGGCACTGCTGCTTTGAGGATGCACGTACAGTGCAGACAATTCACAAACACAGAAGAAAATGTTTTATTTTTATTGGAGTGCACTTTGGGGGTTACGCCACCCTTTAACAGACAGATGCACGCTTGGCGCTGCCGCTTTGAGGATGCACGTACAGTGCACACAATTCACAAACACAGAAAAAAATATATAATTTTTGGAGTGCACTTTGGGGGTTACAGCACCCTTTAACGGACGAGCCAACCGGCCATTTACTTATGACACAGGCGCACACTTGGCGCTGCTCCTTTGTTGATGCACGTGCGGCTACTGTGCACACAATTCACAAAAAAATATTTTTTTTTATTTTTTTTGGAGTGCACTTTGGGGGTTACAGCACCCTTTAACGGACAAGCCAGCTGGCCCTTTACTTATGGGACACAGGCGCACGCTTGGCGCTGCTCCTTTGTTGATGCGCGTGCAGCCACAGTGCACACAATTCACAAACACAGAAAATTATTTTTTATTTTGTTTGGAGTGCACTTTGGGGGTTATACCACCCAACTCAATCAAGGTTCTGTGGAGTTCTGTGTACATTCGTAATAGCAATGATGGCTTTGATGTATAATCATACGCTGTGCAGACAATATATGGACAGGGGGAGACAAAAGGAGACACTTCTCCAAACGGGGGTACCAGGCATCAACTTTCTGTCAGATAAGTACAGTGCTGTAACTCTTGTGTTGTGCCCAGCTGCAACCGTAACTGCAACAATGTGTCAGCTGTGCAGTACAATGTCTATGTCTCCAGGGCTCAACAATAGTCAGGTGTGGACGATCTTGTAAATCTCCTGATGTGCCCAGTTTCCACTGGGACAGTTTCAGCGTTTCCATCCGCACAATAAAGCAGCCGAATCTCTGGGTCTCCACAGCAAACAGCAAGTGCCAGCGAGTATAGACAGTGAGTCCAGCAGTTATCTCCGACATGTTCCGCACCACAGCATGGGAGCTATTTCAAAGAGTGATTTGTTACTCCATAGAGCCCTTCCTTATAACAGGGCAAAGATCTCCTCATTGGTAAATAAATTGATTTCTATCATTTGCACCTGTTAGGATACCACCTCCTGATCCCCCTCCTCTTTAATCAAAAGATATGTAGTCTAAAAGTATTTAACATGCACAATAGCAAGTTTCTTCAAAAAACAGATCCCTAGAACAAATATAGGGGCCCATTTATTAAGGATCGCATTTTGCAATGCGATCAGGGCATGCAGTATCGCCCATGATCGCATTGCAAAATGCGATCATACCGGCCGAATGTATGACCCGGCACATGCACGGAGACGGGCTCCGAAAACAGCCTGTCCCTGCGATGTGGCCGGAGCGCATTCCGGGCTGCTGCGCATACGCAGTCCCGCGGACTGCACATGAGCGGCAGCCATTGACGGCGGAGGGATCTGGAAGATCCCTCCGCCGGCTCAAATGCGGTCAGTGCCCATAGGACACAGCGGTTGACGCTATCTTCAGATAGCGTTAGCTGCTGGGGTCAATATCGGGAATGCGAAGCATTCCCGATATTGATACATTTGTCAGCATCGCATCCCCCATAGAAACCTATGGGGGAGGCGGCTGCTGGCGGCAATGGAGGGATCGCAGCAGGTATCGGAGATCATCCTATATATAGATATTGGAGATACCTGCTGCGGTCCCTCCTTCATACATTCGGGGGATACTAAGTATTTGAGGTAAACCCCCGAAAACAGGTGTTTTTGGGGAATTTACCTCAAATGATCTTTGATAAATGGGCCCCATAGTCTTAAAACTATACTAAATAGCAATGTGCATGGACAAATGTATATACTCAAAGTAAAAAATTTAATAAGGATAAATAAATAAAAAAGAAACAAAAAAATATTTTTTTTTTTTTTCTTTGAATTAGTATCCACATCTCACCAGTACTAGGTTGCATAGAACACACGACCTTATCAAAACACTAATGATTCTCCTCGGCCTAATCACTTGGCCTGATTCAGAGTTGGACGCAAACCCGATGGTTTGCGTACAGTGCAGATGGTGGCCAATTGGCGAATGCACAGGATCTGTACTGCACACGTGCCCATCA
This sequence comes from Taudactylus pleione, assembly GCA_031769625.1. NCBI lineage: Eukaryota > Metazoa > Chordata > Amphibia > Anura > Myobatrachidae > Taudactylus > Taudactylus pleione. The sequence goes on along the minus strand of JAUIMM010000446.1, from coordinate 4,620,949 downwards.
GTGTCTGTGGAATATCTCACAGTGCTCCCTATGCTGCAGCACAATTGGCATGCTGCGGCCGTTTGGGGGGTCAGGGAAGGGGCCGCGACAGCCGGCATCCTAGAAAATGGGGGCGCGACGGCCCCAGTTCCTTGGTGCGCCGAGGCCAATGCCTGTATCTTCCAATGCAGCTTCACTGGCCCTGGCTATGTGAAAACATTGGCCATCCTGAGCTACAGGGTTACACAGATGGCCGACGGTCACGCAAGTGACCCGATGGCTGCGTACTCAGATGCGGCTGCAGATAACAGAAGCTGGCATTATGCGTCTAGCTACACAAGACGCCGACTGCGCCGTTCTCATATTTTATCATCCCAGCCGCATCTTCACACAACTCTGAATCAGGACCCCCCTGCACATTATATCAACCCCCTCCTCCCGGAAAAGACTGCAGAGTGGTTCATCTCTGATGTTTAGCGCTTGGAAGCAATCTGACGCCATGTTTCTTTTTTTTTTTTGTGGGTTTTTGGAAACTTTCACACATGCAGGCGACTGATTTAATCTCCATCTCATTGTGCTTCCTATTGTTTCCTATTGATATTGGTCACCACAGCCCCCTCTTTTACACTAGTTTCAAGCTGACTTCACATAAGGTCATATGCAATAACCAGTTCCCATATGCACCTATAAGGTTACGTAGATTGTCCTGATTATGTTATGGATCACAAGATATTAGGCAACATGTAACCCTTTGTGTTTATCAAGTGTTTGTGTTTTAATTACCAGCATGGCGACCTGCAATTGACCCTTGATGTGTAATGTCTGAGAAGATGCCATGTGAGGGGGAGACTGGCAGATTTATGTATAGCCTATTAGGACTGCCAAATAAGGATCCAACAGGCAGATAATGGTAAAAATGTGGGGTTTTATACATTCCTTGTATAATGTTATTTTGATAAACATGATCTTGGCCTTTTTGCATTGACACAGAAAGTCAAGGAAAAGGGAAGGGGGTACCTGACACCCAGATAGGGATAAATACCATATTCCACATGCAGAACTTTGTACAGTACTTGGGAGCCAATCGTATGTTGAGACTTGCTCCATCTTCAGACATCTTCCCACAAACAGACTGTTCTATTAATTTTTTATTTTTATTACGAGAACATGATTTGCCAAAACTATCTTTACATGTCATTCTTCTTACACTGAAGTCCCTAAAGTCATGGGATAGCAGTATGTAAAGGTAATGGTAGGTAGTGTCACCGTATCGTGACGTCTTGGAAATGCCGAGACCTACATCAGTTGTAATCTGACATCACATGAGTCAGTTTGAACACCAGCTAGGCTGCTCATGGTAAGGTGAATTATCGGAGATTGAAGGGAGCATGATAGTGGGTGCCCGACGGATGGGACATTCCATTTCCAAAGTTGTGCGGATATTCAACATTCCTCGTCCTACGGTGTCACACTTGTACCGGGAATACCTCATGGAAGGCACTAGCACCCGCCATGGACAGCACAGTGACCGACCACGGGTGCTTAATTATGGTGACCAGTGGCGTCTGGCCAGAGTTGTCTGTGGTAACAAACAAGTGACACTGGCTCAAATCACTACCACATTCAATGCAGGAGATACCAGACGCATGTCCAGCAGGTCAATGCAGCGCTCTATAGCTTCCATGGAACATGGGGGCAGGAGATCCACCACAGTGCCCCTGTTAACGCTGCGACACAGGACACATCGCCTCACCTGGGCTCATGACATCACTAATTGGGCCCCGGAGGACTTGTAATTTGTGGAGTGGCCCAGTGAGTCACAGTTCCAGTTGTTTAAGGCTGATGGTAGGGTTGGAATGTGGCGCAGACCCCATGAAGCCAGTTGTCAACAAGGCTGGTGGTGGTTCCATAATGGTGTAGGGTGTGTTCACATGACATGGGTTGGTTCCGCTAGATCACGTCATTGACCGGTAACCGGTATGTCGCATTGCTTGATGACCATTTGCAGTCATTCATGGACTTGATGTACCCCCACAATAATGGTATATTCCAGCAGAATAATGCACCGACCATCAGTCTCAAATTGTCCAGAATTGGTTCGGGGGAGCATTCTGGAGAGTTCCGCCACGTTCACCCAACATGAACCCAATCGAGCATTTATGGGACATAGTGGAGAGGTCTGTTCACACCCAAGATCCTGTACCTACAAATATTAGGGAGCTGGGGGAAGCTACCAAATAGCATGGGTTTACACACTACTCTAATTGTGATAGACCTGCACATGGGCAGGTTTCCCTCTGTGACGTCGCTTGCAGTTCTCCTGTTTGCGGTGTGCAGTGGGTAGGGCTGGCCTCAAAGGAGGCATGTTACCCACGTTTTGTGGGAGTGCAGAGGCCAGGGTCTGCGTCTTCAGACGCAGACTTCCTGGTCTCAGCTACAGGGTTGGCGAGGGGCAATCTGTGTTACTCAGGGTGTCGAAGCCAGATGATTGGCTGAGACAGAAACGGTTACAATTAAAATCTGCACAACGCCATTTTGCGAATGGCCGCAAGACGCCATTTTGCGAATGGCCGCCCAGTGCCATTTTAGCGAATCTCACACATAAGTACATACGGCGATGCTATTATTTAGCGTCGTGCAATTCCCACGCAATTGAACAATGTTAAATGTCCTCATTATATAGATATATACATTTACTAAAACATATAATATGACCAACCCTGCAAAACACGTACCACGGTGTACTTCACAAACACATAAACGCACAACGCTAACTAGCGGCTTTTCTTAATATACTTACACTTACAAACCGCACACTTATATAAAAAGGTTCCCTAGCATTAAGGTTTATATTCAAGGTTTTATTCATTATTAAGTATGTAATAAAGCGACTGTATTTAAGATCTCAGGTTTAGTACATGATAAGCAGACCGTGTTTGGTGTTATTCTAAACTACTGTGTATTTGCAGATTTCCGGTTCCACCGGGGAAGAAATCGCAACATGCGTCTGCAAATTATGGATCATAGAGAGATAGGCATTAAAATGTACTCCGTAATGCAGCCAGTTTAGACTTGTTATTCAGTGGAAAAATGGACACAAAGAGCTGTTGGAGGCTGGACTGTGATCTTACAAACTGACCTATGAACTGTACTGTAACAGAAGAACCAGGAAGAAGAACCAATGGGATTATGCCAACTTGTTCTATTGTATTGCCTATCTCTGTAAGGGTATATATGCAAGCTCTCTGAATCTATCTGGTCAGTCATCTTCTTCTTTGTGACGGAGGTTTCATCTTTGATGCCGGGATCTGGATCCAGAGCGCATGCGTATGTAACGACTGTACCTTGTGACTGTATAATTTGTTTGCGCTAATTGTATTAAGATCACAGCGTGTAACTATCTGCTTTTTGGTGAATGATATCCTTTTGTGCTTTGGAACCACAATCAAAGTCTGAAAGCAATTATTTCTTGTGCGACTTATAACGCTAAATAGCGACATTTTAGAGTGTACAGATAGGTAGGAATCAATAGTTGGGGGCTCGTAGAGTGAAAACACGCTACCGGTCACACGGTAACACACGGTCATCGATCTCTCAGCAAAGGGTGGATGCACCATACGCAGGAAAGAACGCTTTGTGCCTTTGAATACCTGCTACCACTTTGTTGCTGAGAGACCGCTACCCGTTATTGTGTGAGTTCAAGGAGCGCTGATTAGAATCCAGGGACAAGGAAGGAAAAAGTTTGTTTTCCTTCGTTAATAAAATTTCATGTTAAAAGGGGAAGTCGCACAATAGCGTAAGGGTAATAATACATTTTGTGTAGCGGTCGCATTATTGTGTATGCGACTAGTCGCACAATAGTGTACATGGATTTCCTGTAATGCTGCCGCATGTTTAAACAAAGTTGTGGAGATTGCATTGTGATATTGAGAGCGTGACAGCATTGTTGTAAATATCTTAGTTGGTGTTACCCTAATCTGGGAAAAAGTTTATATTTCTGCGCAGGAAAAGGGTGTGTAACAGTGAACGTGTGTTGGTAGGGGTAACATATTCCCTAGCTAGGGGTATCGTAGGACCCTTAGGGGCTAGGCGCCTGGTGTCGGCCTAGTGGCTCGGTAGTAGATACCGAAGTCTATACACATAGCAGGTGTAGTTGTTGTCTTGTTGTAGGTGTCGGCTCTCAGTGTGATCGCAGCATCCAGTGATCAGTTAGGGTTATTGGGCATTGTGATTGAACCACACAGTTGTGGCATATTGTGATTGTGAACTGAATAGAGGGTGGACGGAATCACTGAAAAGGGTAGGTGTTATTGGAATGGTAAAATTCTAGCAGTGCAAAGCACTCAAAAAGGGCTTAGGTGCGTGGAAGCAGCCTGGTTATTCTTCCATAGGTGTGCGGGCGCGTCCTGTTAATATCGTCCACAGGTAAGTGAAAGTAGCCTTGACATTCTTTCACCGATTTAAATCTCTATTGAAAAGTTTAGTGTTATTTTTCCAAGATGGGAGCCAAGCAAGCGGTAGAGATGTTAGATGATGTGCTGCTCTTGGAAGCGCCGATTGGTTCGGCACGGCATATTATGCATACTATGTACTGTAATGTATGGTTTAAAATGCTGAGAGAGTGTGAAACCGTTTCCCAGAATTGGCAGCTTTGATAAGGAGGAATTGAACAATGTCCGAGATAGCATCTGTATGGTGCACTCTCGAAAGAAAAAGATAAAGTATAATGATTGTTTAAAGTTATGGCAGCATGAGGGGGAAACGTGGCTTAAGGGTGTGCACGCGACGCAAACTAGCGTCGCGAGCACGATGCAGGAGAGTGCGCACGCAGCGCTAAACAGCGTTGCGTGCACGCCGCAAAATAGCACGCACGCACAGCAAGGTAGCGTTGCGGAGGGTAATGTCAGTGGTTCACGCGCACCACCTCCGACCTATGCGGATGGGGGTGGAGGTACAGTCGATGTAATAACCCATAAAAATGTAACATGTAACCTGTACCCTCTCTTGAGTAGTTACAAGGAAAATGTTTATGATGCGGATGATGAACCTGTTGTTATGTCTGCCAAAAGCTCACCTGCCAGCTAATGGCTTTTAAAGGCAAGGCAGTCACCAAACATAGCTTCTATCATACTACCCAAAAGGCAGCTGACACAGGTTATTATAAATGAGCTTGCACAGGGGTGCATGAGAAAGCTGTGATCACAAAAGGTTAATTAAAAATTAACCAAATAAACAAAGTCAGAAATCCACTGCACACGCCACTCGCAGATTTGGGGTGCAGACCTGCACTCGCCATTCCCAGGCATGGGGTGCAAGTGGCTTGTGACCACATTGCTTAAATAAATAAAAACAGAAAACTCAGCACTCACCATTGTTAAATCACTCACACTAAAAGCCATTAGCTGGCAGGTGAGCTTTACACCATACCTGCCTACCCTCCCGGTTTTCGCGGGAGGCTCACGATTTTTCAGGTAACCCCCCGCACCCCTGGAAGGGTAAGCACTTCTCCCGCATTCTGCCCACTTCCTAATGAAGTGGGCAGAATGGGGAGAACTTCCGCGGCAATCGCGGGTCCCTGTATTCTTCATGAATCGCGTCATTTAGCCCCGCCCCTTATTTAAATATGCGCCAATCGTGGCAATTTGCCGCTGAGGGGGCGGGGCTTAATGACGTGAATCGTTTGGCCCCGCCCCCGTCGGGATCTAGCTGCTTCTCCTCCCCGGGTTCTCCCGGGGAGGAGATTTAAAAGGTAGGCAAGTATGCTTTACACCAGTTAACATTTTTCAGTTTAACTCTGTGATATCAGCTACCAGGTTTCCATAATTATGACAGATAGTGTAGGACCTGCAGAGAAGTGGGGTCTCGTGATGTGGGCTGCAGGCTTAAATGCATTGATCAATCCATGAACCAAAACCCCATTATTTACTTATATATTATTGTGAGTGATGAAAGCACGTAATAAATGATCTTTGTTGTACCCATCATTGTCTGCAGCTTTGTTTTGCAAATAAGCTGCAGAATTGAGCTTGAGAGAAAGAATTAAAAAAAAAACAGGACAAAACGGGAAGTTACAGCAACTTCTAGTGAGCAAAATATGTGGGATTTGCTCTAGAAAAGCCTCATCAGGCAGCTGTGCGTCGGCACAACACGCAGTCTGATAAACAGGACGTGCCAACTTCCCCTCTCTCTAATTTAACAGTCCCAAAATATCTGCTACGTTTCATTTCAATACCTGTATATCCCTATACCGTGACCACATCGAAACTCAGGCTCTCTCTGTAGCACCTTAATGCTCACATTTTTTGGAAGTTCATCTTGTGCTCATTTTCCACCAGAGCTAATTTTGCTCCAGTCCCAACATCGAAAGTGCTAAGAAGAAGCTGAATAATTCCCGGATCCCCTTTCTGTAGTTTCTGAATGACATGGAGTGTGGACAGGTGGGACTGGTCTTATACAAAGGTACATCTCAAACTTTGCTGGTTCGGGGCCATTCTGTCTCGTAGTTGTATGTCATTTGTTTGTAACCCGGGTCCCTCAATGGTCAACGCTGTACAACATGCTGGCACACAAAAGACAATAATAGTTATGATCTGCAAGGTTACCCTCCATCACCAGCAGGCAGGGGCGTACGTTCATACCAGTGGTTATATAAGACATATATGTACTCTTGCATGATTCCTTCCAGTGAGGGTGTCTAGTACTCCTGTATCACTGTCTTGCACGGCAGAATAGGTGTTGGGTGTCCAGGACTCTTCACTGCAGATGAACTCCAGTGGTTGCAAAAGGCAGCCAGCCCTGCCAGGGGGACCACTAAGGGGCTGCTGAGCCTATTGTGGGGGAGCAGCCAAATAAAGGGAATGTGAAAATGACAATGTTCTTGATGCAAAAGTATAAATTAGGGACATTTAACGCGACTTGCTCTGAAAAGACCAGGCAACACAATGAGTTGAAATTAGGTAGTTCCACCAGTTATTAGCTGGACAACTAATTATTAGAGGCTTTATCTAAACTCTACTCCAGGATAATACATAACCAATCAGGAGCTAGGGAGCCAGTTGAAATTGGGTCCTGTGTGTTTTTGGCAATTTTTTTACTCCAACAAAATTAGGGCACAACTTTTTAATTATGCGGATATTTGTTTTATAATAAGGTGGTAAACGTTTATTATTTCTTTTCAAAAGGGACAATTTGTTATTATTGTTTTTCACAGAAGAATATTTATTTTTTATAAATGTTTTTCCAAATGCAGAATTACTATTAGTAGTAATATTAATGGGGCATAATACTATTAATAATTATTACTCTGACAGCTCCAATGTTGTCGGCCAGAGTCACCTCTATTGTTCTGCGTTTGTATGCAACATGTTTTGGGCAAGTTTTAATTCTCTGTGCGTATCACTTAGGACAATATATATACACCAAACTGAGGCCCTGATTCAGAGCCGGACGCTCTGACAGAACGCTCGCTCTGAATCAGGGCCGGCTTTTTTTTTTTTAGAACGGCCTCCTGGCCGCTCGCATAGCTATGGGTGACCACCCACAGCTATAGCGAGCGGCCAGGAAGATGGTCGCGATGGTCAAGACCATCGCGACCATTGGGCTTGCGACGAGACCCTTGTGGTAGGGTCTCGTTGCCGCAAGCCCCAGAGAGATTTCGGCTCTAACAGAGCCGGAATCTCTCCACTGACATCACTTGTGATGTCAGTGGGGCCGGCCCCAAACGGTAGGCGTTCACATGGGAACGCCTCCATTTGGGCAGCCACCCCCCCAGCCCGCCCACCAAAGGGGGCGTGCTGTCACTTAACATTGACAGCACGCCCCCTTTGGTGCGAGACCCGGAGCGACGGTTTGCCGGCTCCGTCGTGCGCATGCCCAGTTGGCAAACATCAACCTGGTTGCGAGCGCTCAGCGCTTGCGACCTGTTCTGAATCAGGCCCTGAGATCTAGCTATCGATGAAGTATCATACGGTTTACTCTACAAATCCAGTCAGACGCCACATCTGATATTTAGCTGCCTATTCAGCTGATACATAAAACTTAATTAAGCAGAAATGGGAAACGTTTATTTTGAAGTACTGTATGGGCTGAGGGCCTGATTCAGGGATGGGCGGAATTGCAGAGCCTCACACAAGCGCCTGTGCAATTCCTTCCATCTAAGATTCAAATGCAGCAGGAGGTGTCTGTAAGAAACAGACCCCTCCTTGCTGTATCTGCGGAAGCAGGGCCGGATTAACGGGGGGGCGACCGTCCCTGGACCCCCACACCTGAAGGGCACCCACACCCATCAGGGTTAAAATGAACCAGAGGAGACAGAACCAGTTCCACCTCCTCCGGACAACCTAATCCCGGCGCTGCCGGGAGACACCATTTGCCAGATGCCCGCTGAGATTGTAACCAGCGGGCGCCCGGCTCCCCCCCCGCAGCGGCAGCCGGAGCCTGGAGCTCACTCGTGAGCTCTGGCTCATGCAGTGCACTATGGGAGAGACTTATTGACGTCTCTCCCATGGTGCAGAGGAGCAGCCGAGCGGACTGGACGTGGACGGCAGCGGGGCCTAAGGTATTATTATTTTTTAGTGCAAGCGGCATTTGTACTGGGGGCATTACTCCTGGGGGAATTACTCGGGGGGGGGGGGGGTGGGAGGGCATTACTACTGGGAGCATTACTACTAGGGGCACTACTCGGGGGGCATTACTATTGGGGGCACCACTTCTGGGGGCATTACTATTGGGGGCTCTACTACTTGAAGGTGGGGCATTAATACTGGGGCACTACTACAGAATTTATACAGAGGGTACTACTACAGGGGGCATTACTACAGAGTGAGCATTACTATTAGGGGCACTACTACAGGGGCATTACTACTGCGCCCACTACCACAGGGGGCATGACTACTGGAGGCACAACTACAGGGGTATTACTACTGGGGGCATTTATACAGGGGGCATTACTATTGGGCACACACAATGGGCATTACTATTGGGGGCACAACTACAGTGGTATTACTCCTGGGGGTATTTATACAGGGGGCATTACTATTGGGGGCACAACTATAGTGGTATTACTACTGGGGGAATAACTACAGGGGCATGACTACTGGGGCACTACTAATGGGAGAATTGCATAGGGGGCACTACTACTGAGTGCACTGCATAAAGGGCACCACGGCTGTGGGCACTGACACTACTGAGGTCCCCATTGCGCATACCCCGTTTGTCACATTTAATGGGGGCCCCCACAGACCTTAATCCGGGCCTTGTGCGGAGGCCACACTTGCCTATACTCCCGGAAGTTGCGGGAGGCTCCAATTTTTCGGGTAGCCCCCTGCACCCACAGAAGTGTAGGCAGATCTCCCATATCCTGCCCACTTCCTAGTGTAGCGGTCAGGATGGTGAGATTTAATGTGGAATTTGCGGGGCCGTAGAGAGGGGCGGGCTTTAGCCCCACCCCTCCATAAGGGTCCCATGAATCGCGGACTTTTCCTGGGGAAAGAGGTGGGGCCTAATTATGTCAAAAGTCCGGCCCTGCCCCCCCGAACCGGCCTGCAGGAGCAGCTCTCCAGGCTGCTCCCGAAAAGTGTTTATACAAAGTCGGTAAGTATGCAGGAGGCACTGCGAGCGAACTCGCAGATGGAGGGCTGTGCATGCGCAGAACACATCCTGAGTATACGCAATCCTCCCACCATCGGAGATGGGCGCTAACCATCAGGTACATTCTGAAGTTATTATTTATTGAAAATTAGAATTTAAAAGGCAATAAAATACATTGTAAACTTGACATGAACTGTATTGCTTCAGCTGCAATGCTTTGTTTAGCTCATTGCATGTGACATACATATGTGGCGTTTCTCATACTTAAATGCGTTGTCCCTTGTGTAACATATCTCGGGAGATTAGAATAAACATTTGGCAACTATGCATTTCGTGGGATGGACCAAAAAGTAAATGTCAGCCATCATTGTGCAGGTGACAAGTCACTTTAATTCAGGCCTGGGCTGTCATCTCTTGGCCCATCTGCCGCTGGAGCCATAGGCTTTGTATGGAAGCGAATAGTTTGTCTCTGGTCTATTAATCCATTGGTTCTGTGTCTCCCTGAGTCGGTCCTGTTGCTCCTGTTGGGATAATAACCGCTGCACCTTTTCTTGATCATTGAAGGGATTTCTTCCGTACTCCTGCAGCAGCCACATTCTGTACTGTAGGAGGGAGGAAGCAAAGCTTTACTCACACATGTATTCAGCATAACAGCTGGGGGGGGACCATGGAGTTATGCACAGCTTACTCACACATGTATTCAGTGTAACAGCGGGGGGACCAGGGAGTTATGCACAGCTTACTCACACATGTATTCAGCGTAACAGCGGGGGGACCAGGGAGTTATGCACGGCTTACTCACATGTATTCAGCGTAACAGCGGGGCGACCATGGAGTTATGCACGGCTTACTCACACATGTATTCAGCATAACAGCAGGGGGACCATGGAGTTATGCGCAGCTTACTCACACATGTATTCAGCGTAATAGCGGGGGGACCATGGAGTTATGCACGGCTTACTCACACATGTATTCAGCGTAACAGCGGGGCGACCAGGGAGTTATGCACAGCTTACTCACACATGTATTCAGCGTAACAGCGGGGCGACCAGGGAGTTATGTACAGCTTACTCACACATGTATTCAGCGTAACAGCGGAGGGACCAGGGAGTTATGCACAGGTTACTCACACATGTATTCAGCGTAACAGCGGAGGGACCAGGGAGTTATGCACAGCTTACTCACACATGTATTCAGCGTAATAGCAGGGGAACCATGGAGTTATGCACAGCTTACTCACACAAGTATTCAGCGTAACAGCGGGGGGACCACGGAGTTATGCACAGCTTACTCACACATGTATTCAGCGTAACAGCGGGGGGACCAGGGAGTTATGCACAGCTTACTCACACATGTATTCAGCGTAACAGCGGGGCGACCATGGAGTTATGCACGGCTTACTCACACATGTATTCAGCATAACAGCAGGGGGACCATGGAGTTATGCACAGCTTACTCACACATGCATTCAGCGTAACAGAGGGGGGACCAGGGAGTTATGCCGAGCTTACTCACACATGTATTCAGCGTAACAGCGGGGGGACCAGGGAGTTATGCACGGCTTACTCACACATGTATTCAGCGTAACAGCGGGGCGACCAGGGAGTTATGCACAGCTTACTCACACATGTATTCAGCGTAACAGCGGGGCGACCAGGGAGTTATGCACAGCTTACTCACACATGTATTCAGCGTAACAGCGGGGGGACCAGGGAGTTATGCACGGCTTACTCACATGTATTCAGCGTAACAGCGGGGCGACCATGGAGTTATGCACGGCTTACTCACACATGTATTCAGCATAACAGCAGGGGGACCATGGAGTTATGCGCAGCTTACTCACACATGTATTCAGCGTAATAGCGGGGGGACCATGGAGTTATGCACGGCTTACTCACACATGTATTCAACGTAACAGCGGGGCGACCAGGGAGTTATGCACAGCTTACTCACACATGTATTCAGCGTAACAGCGGGGCGACCAGGGAGTTATGTACAGCTTACTCACACATGTATTCAGCGTAACAGCGGAGGGACCAGGGAGTTATGCACAGGTTACTCACACATGTATTCAGCGTAACAGCGGAGGGACCAGGGAGTTATGCACAGCTTACTCACACATGTATTCAGCGTAATAGCAGGGGAACCATGGAGTTATGCACAGCTTACTCACACAAGTATTCAGCGTAACAGCGGGGGGACCACGGAGTTATGCACAGCTTACTCACACATGTATTCAGCGTAACAGCGGGGGGACCAGGGAGTTATGCACAGCTTACTCACACATGTATTCAGCGTAACAGCGGGGCGACCATGGAGTTATGCACGGCTTACTCACACATGTATTCAGCATAACAGCAGGGGGACCATGGAGTTATGCACAGCTTACTCACACATGCATTCAGCGTAACAGAGGGGGGACCAGGGAGTTATGCCGAGCTTACTCACACATGTATTCAGCGTAACAGCGGGGGGACCAGGGAGTTATGCACGGCTTACTCACACATGTATTCAGCGTAACAGCGGGGCGACCAGGGAGTTATGCACAGCTTACTCACACATGTATTCAGCGTAACAGCGGGGCGACCAGGGAGTTATGCACAGCTTACTCACACATGTATTCAGCGTAATAGCAGGGGAACCATGGAGTTATGCACAGCTTACTCACACAAGTATTCAGCGTAACAGCGGGGATACCACGGAGTTATACATAGCTTATTATACGACTGTATCATTCCACAGAGCATGTTTTGGTGGCACAGAACATGGAACTGCAAAATATGCATGGGTGCAGTAAATGCGTTACATTCCTGTGTAGCGCAAATGCGAATAATTGTCCACATTATGCATATAATGTCCACAGTGCAGCATCATTTGGTTTCTGGAAGTGCCACCGTAACAGCGCTCTGTGGGCTTACAGTCTGGTTGGAAATGAGCTTACTACAACGTTAGGACCACTAGCACATGATCAGCAATTGCCAGAATACACGCTTGGTGTTACTTTTAGCATGTTTAACCCAATGGTGGATGTATCCTGCAACGTACAGTACATATATTGAAGGTAGTATTATCATCTGTCCTGTGTAATCTAAATGTGTAAAAATGTACATCAGGTCCTCATGTGCGCCGGGGGTCAGTTTTAGTATAATGAGGGTGAGTCTGCATGGGGAGGAGAGGATGGGGGAGGTCAGTTCTCCTAAAGTATTTGTTAGACATTATGGGAATGATTCAGACGCAAGTCCAAATGCTGGCGCATCCCGCGGGGAGCAATGGCAGACCGCGCATGTGCCGTACCAGGAATACACACGCCGATGGAGATTAGAAGTGCGCAGATTGATTGATCCGTCTATTGATAGATCGCTTTTTCCGTGAAAGTGGCGCTTCTGGGCGGCCACCATGTAATCACACAGAAATGATCTGTCTCATGGGAGTGTCGTGGGCGTGTAGGCAGGATCATTTGTGGTGACGCAGATGGGACGCCTGTCTCAGACAGATCGTTTGCACTCAGCTTGTGGCGACAGCAGTGGATGGAAATACAGTGTGCGGCCCGGCCATTCATCCACTCGAAGACTGGCAATTACTCGCATAGAAGCAGAAAGCAGGCTGCCCGGCCGCACGGAAAAGCGGGCGCAGATGCGTTTGACTTGGGCCTTATAGCCACTTAAAGTTTTCCCTCTTTGTAGACAAAAAAAAATATGAGATATGGTAAGAACTTACCTTTGTTATCTCTATTTCTATGAAGTCCATAGGGTTCCACAGGATACCTTGGGGTATAGGTGATGATGTCAGGCATCGGGCACCATAGAGTTAAAGCTTTCAGCCTCCCAGGATGCACTAGGGTCCCCCTCCTATACCCCGCCCCCGAGCCAAGGCATCTCAGTTTCATACCAAGCCATAGGCCGGAGGAGGAGAAGGAAGAGAGAGAAAAAAGATCTGGACATACACAAGAATCACATTCTCACCAAAGGGAGACGGAAAAAATGGTGACCAGAGCAAAGCCCATCTGCAGCACAGGTGCGACAGGGCAGGAGTCCTGTGGAACCCTATGGACTTCGTAGAAATAGAGATAACAAGGGTAAGTTCTTACCATATCTCATATTTTCTACTTCAGGGTCCATAGGGTATCCACAGGATACCTTGGGGATATCCCAAATCAGTATCCTTTAAGGGTGGGGACGCTCCTGTGCTGAAAGGAGAATCCGCCGCCCGAAGGAAGCATCCTGAGAGGCAAAGGTGTCAAATGCGTAATACCTCACAAAGGTATGGACAGAGGACCACGTGGCCGCCATGCAGATCTGGACTGCAGAGGCACCACGTCAAGCTGCCCACGAAAGACCCACAGACCTAGTGGAATAAGCCTTCACAGAAGGAGAAACCGGCAAGGCCTTCATGAAGATAAGCTTCTGAAATCGCCATACGGATCCAGGCTGCCAAAGTTTGCTTTGAAGCAGGCCAACATTTTTACGGAAGCCATAGAGGACAAACAAGGCGTCCGACTTCCTAAACGAAGAAGTGCGGTCAACATAAGTCCTTAAGGCCCGCACAACATCCAAAGTGGCCTCACCCACAGAAAGGCCAGGTGAGTTAAAAGCCGGTACAACTATTTCCTCGTTAACATGAAACCGGGAAACAACTTTGGGAAGAAATTCAGGTAGAGTGCGTACCACTGCCCTGTTCCCATGAAAAATCAAGAAAGGGGGTCTACAAGAGAGAGCTCCTAAATCAGAAACACGTCTGGCCGAAGCTATGGACAGAAGGAAAACAGTCTTTAGCTGTTAGCCATTTAAGATCCACTGAGCCCAGTGGTTCAAACGGCGGTCCCTGGAGAGCCCTCAGGACCACAGCCAAGTCCCAAGGCGCCACAGGTGGAACAAATGGTGGCTGAATTCGCAGAACACCTTGCATAAAGGTGCGCACATCAGGGATTGTAGCAATCCTACGATGAAACCAGACAGACAGAGCAGAAACCTGCACCTTCAAAGAAGCAAGGCGAAGCCCATGGTCTAGTCCCGCTTGTAGGAAGCCTAGCACTCTAGACAGACGAAACTCCCGCGGTGCATAACCTCTCGGTCGACACCACTGGAAGAACGTATGCCACACGCAAGGGTATATTCTCGCGGAAGACAGTTTCCGAGCTCTTAGCATGGTTCGCACTACAGAGCTGGAAAACCCCCTGGACCTCAACATGGCCATCTCAACAGCCACGCCGTCAAAAACAGCTGAGGAAGGTCCGGGTGAAGACAAGGACCCTGTGACAGAAGGTCCGGTCATAGCGGCAACCGCAGAGGACTGTCCACGGACAGACCCTGAAGGTCTGAGAACCAGTGCCGTCTGGGCCATGCGGGAGCTATCAACAGGAGCATCCCTCCTTCCTGTTTGAATTTCCGGATTACCCGCGGAAGAAGGGCAAACTGAGGAAACAGATAAGCGAACCGGAACGTCCACCTGACGGACAGAGCATCCACCAGAGACGCCTCTTCGTCTCTTGTGCGAGACCCGTACACCGGCAACTTGTTGTTGTGCCGGACGCCATGAGGTCGATCTCTGGAAGACCCCACCTGTCCACCAGCAGTTGAAAAACGTCCGGGTGCAGGGACCATTCTCCCGCATAAACGTCCTGGGGACTGAGAAAGTCCGCTTCCCAGTTTAGCACTCCCGGGATGAAGACCGCTGATATGGCCGGAAGATTGCGCTCCGCCCATACCAGGATCCGGGACACCTCCACGAGAGCCGCCCGACTTCGGGTTCCTCCTTGCCGGTTTATGTTGGCCACGGTGGTAGCGTTGTCCGACTGGACCTGCACCGGGTGACCTTGGAGAACCCGATGTGCCTGCTGGAGAGCATTGAAAACCGCTCGGAGTTCCAAGATGTTGATTGGAAGCTCTGTTTCTGCCCGAGTCCACCTGCCCTGGAACAAGTGTGGACCCGAGACTGCTCCCCAGCCCCGAAGACTGGCGTCTGTTGTTAACAGGACCCAATTCGCCACCCAGAACGGACGACCCAAGGCAAGGGACAGGCGAACCTCCGGAGTGAGCACCATTGTCTGGGACTTTAGACTCTGAGGCAGTCCATTCCATTTGGACAGGATCAGGTGCTTCAGAGGTCTGGAGTGAAACTGGGCATATTCCACCATGTCGAATACCGACACCATGGAACCCAGTAACCTCATCGCGGAGTGTAGAGACACCCGGCGGCTCTGCAGACAACTGCGCACCCGCAACTGCAAGGCAGAGATCTTTTCCCCCGTCACAAAGATCCTTTGCTGTCCGGAGTCCAATAAGGCTCCGAGGTGCAGAATCCGCTGAGACGGGATCAGGGTGGACTTCTGCCAGTTTATTAACCAGCCGTGCTGTTGCAGTACCGCAATGGTCAGGTCCAAGTGGCGTAGAAGGAGCTCCAGAGATCCTGCCACTAAGAGAAGGTCGTCCAAGTACGGCAACATGCGGACTCCCTGCAGCCGCATGGAAGCCGCCATGACCGCCATCACCTTGGTGAAAACACGTGGTGCTGTCGCCAGGCCAAAAGGTAACGCCCGGAACTGAAAGTGGTCGCTGTGGATTGCAAACCTAAGGAACTGTTGATGGCGCAAAAGAATAGGGACATGCAGGTAAGCGTCCTGTATGTCCAACGACACCATATAGTCCCCAGGTTCCAGCGCCAGAATGATGGACCGCAGGGTCTCCATCCGAAACTTCGGTACCCGCAAAGACTTATTGAGAGCTTTGAGGTTGAGTATCGGACGATACGACCCATTGGGTTTCTGCACCAAAAAGAGATTGGAATAGAAACCCTGGCCCTTCTGGGAGAATGGAACAGGCACTATAACTCCAGCCTGGAGCATAGTGTGCAAAACTTTCCTCAGTTCCAAGGCTTTGTTCCAGTCTGATGGTAGACCCGTGGTGAAGAATCGAGACGGGGGTCTGTGCCGGAAGGAGAGGGCATACCCGTGAGAAACCACCTCGAGAACCCAAGTGTCCGTCGTGGTGACCGACCAACACTGGGCGAACTGCATCAGACGGCCTCCCACTTTGGGATCCCCCAAAGGGAGGCCTGGACCGTCAGGCCGCAGGCTTGTCATCTGGCTTAGGGGCCGGACGCCTGGTACTCCAGGCCTGCTTCCGGGGCTTGGCCGATTTTTTGGGGCCAGCCTGTCAGGGAAAAGATTGTGCTTTAGGCCTACCCTGGGCCCTGTAAGGCCGAAAGGATGACGTACCTGAGCTGGACGGAACTGCAGCAGAAGGGAGACATGCTGATTTGGCTGCCGCCACCGTGGCCACAATTTTGTCCAGATCTGGACCAAATAGGACTTCTCCGTTAAAGGGCAAGGCTTCCAGGCCCTTCTTGGAATCAGCGTCCGCCTTCCAAGATCGAACCATAACGTGCGACGAGCCGCCACGGCAGCCGAAGAAATCCGTGAGGTCAGGGTACTGGTATCCAAAGCCGCTTCATTAATATAAGTGGCCGAATCCCTGAGATTGCCTATCAACTCGGTCTGTTCAGCCGAACAGTCGGAATCGAAGGAGGCCTCTAACGTATCTGCCAAGCGCTCCATAGCTCTGGCAACCCAACAAATGGCCATAGCCGGCCTGGCTGCCCAGCGAGGGAATAAACAGACTTTAGGCGGATTTCCACCTTACGGTCCATGGCATCCTTTAAGGAGGACATGGAGGGCATGGGCAACGTGGCACTTCGGACCAGGCGTGTTACATGGGAATCCACCTGTGGCGGAGATTCCCACTTGGCAAAATAATTGTCCGCAAACGGACACGCCACTGCTAACCGCCTTTGAGGCTGATACCGTTTGCCTGGCTGTTTCCACGCTTCCTCTAGGTGGTCCACTAATTGCCCCGAAAGAGGAAACACTGTGGCATCTCCCTTAACATCCTTGAAAAAGGCGTATTTGGATTTTGATACCGGAGGCTCCTCATCCTCAATAACTAAAGCAGTACGGACTGCACGAATAAGGCCAGGTATATAAACCTTAGACTTAGCGTCCGACTCTTTAGGACGGGGAGGTTCCTGGTCAGAAAGATCCAGAATCTCCCCATCATCGGATGTCCCGTCGTCATCCTCATAAGGAGCAGACAGACGCCACCGGCCGTTTGTGAGGCCGCAACACAGACTCCCCCTGCAACACGTCTGACAAATGCTGTACAGAACTTGTCAGTGAATTAACCCACGCAGGCTCCTGAGAGACCTGAGGAGGGGAAATAGGGAGACTGTGGGGTACCATCAATTGTCTCTGGAAACCCTGCATGGGTGACGACACCACTGACTGCTGGGACAATCCCATCTGAGTGAAGGCAGGCTGCGGAGCTAACTGGCCCACGAGGGTTGTAAGCGCTTTGGCGAAACAGGCCCAGGGCGGCTCCTGTACCGGAGCCGTGACCGGAATCGGCCGCGTCAATGAATAACACTTCCGACATAGCCCCTCCGCGCTACCGTCCCCCTCCGCTATAGGTACCTTGCATGTAGTACATAAAAGCTGGAGAGGAAAGTCACTTTCAGACATAATGGTAAGTATGTGACCCCTCTCACTGATACTTGTTAGTATAGTGGGAGAACCACCCTGCAAGCACCGCACCGCAAGGGCTTTAGCAGAAAAAGATCAGGGACAGTGAAATGCTGACAGAAGAAAGTGAAAGTACAGGCCGCAGACGCTAGCATAGGTCACATACAATGCAAAGAAATCAATTCCTGCACTATCAGTGCTGTTACTCAACTACGCAGACTCAGAGCCTGGTAGGACACAGCGCTGCATACACAGACCTTAATGCAACGGAGGAGAGGTATGCCGGGGGATCCAGACCGCGATGCCACCGATCTTCAGCGTCCAGCAGCGCTCACCATGCTTCTTCCAAAGATGGCCACCGAGGAGCAGAGAGGAGGCCGGCCTGGGGGAGGAGCGCTGACACAGGACCAGTCAGCAGAACGGAGAGGGCTGTGTGCAGTGGGGGAGGCGCCGGCTGTGAGACAGGGAAGGCGCGCTCCCCTGGCATGCATTTAACCACTGGGACGCCGCAGCACTACCGCTCTGCCGCGGTCCGCTGTCCCAGGGGGTAGTGGAAGCGCAGGTTAGTACCTGGCTCCACGCTGCAGCCAGTCCCCAGGGAGCCCCCTGCCTGGGGACTTAGGACCATGTTCAGTAGGGTCCCACCGCGGGACCCTGCTGCTTACCTTGTAGTCCCCCTTGGATCCGGCCATGGTCCCAAACATCTGGGGTCACCGCTAGCTGTGACCCCAGATGCTTACCAGCATCCCCGGATCGGTACCGGCGGGGGTGTAGGGAAGACAGCATGGATGTCAGGACTGACTGTCCATGCTGTACATCCAGATGTGCAGCCACAGCTGCAAAAACGAAAACTTCAGGGGCTCTTCATGGCCCCCCTCTAACATGTGCATCCGACTCCGGTCGGGCACCAAACTAAACTGAGATGCCTTGGCTCGGGGGCGGGCTATAGGAGGGGGACCCTAGTGCATCCTGGGAGGCTGAAAGCTTTAACTCTATGGTGCCCGATGCCTGACGTCATCACCTATACCCCAAGGTATCCTGTGGATACCCTATGGACCCTGATGTAGAAAATATGGATTCAGAAGAAAGTTGTATAAGCTTAAAGCAGAACTGAGAGTGGTGGCATTGGCTCTGGCGGGCAGGGGACTCAGCTATTATAAAATAAATGAGACTTGAGGATATATATGGATTATAACCGGAGCTGGTAACCGGATGTCTTCCTGGCAAACACATTGATAAGTGGCTTATCTCACTAATAGCTGCCTTCCCCTTATGTAATCAGCAAGGTTGGTACCGGAACAAGGAAACAGCTGGCTGATAAAGATGATATAAAGGATAATAACTATTTATCTCCCTAATCAACGAGGATTCGGACAGGGACAGCCAATCCCGCGCCTCCGCAGCGTGCATTCTACCTTCTGTCTGATTGTGTCCACATCTTCCATATTTACTGTACCAATGCGCTGCATTCCCTATCAGATTTACGCTTGAGGGAGTTCAAAATTATCAACAAATAAATGGGCCAAGTAATATAAAGAGAGGGCGAAGGGCCTGATTCAGATTTGGGAATAGAGTAACATAGAACAAGTAACTCTGTACCTGGGCAAACCACGCTGTAATGCAAGAGGGGCAGATACATACATTTTATTTTGCATGCAGGGTAAATAGTGGCTGCTGCTGCATGTAGCCCACACATGCTGGACAGCTTTATTCTCATACTGCAATTTAGATGTCAGTTTGGACAGAATCGGTATCCGGCGTTTGGAATCCCGACAGCGGCTGGCCGACATGGGTAAAAATCCCGATCGTCCCTAAGGTAAGTATTGACTAACCTAATTCCCTCCCCTAACCCTCCTTTAGGGGTGCCTAACCCTAACCTTCTCCCCAGTGCATAACCCTAATCCCCCCTCAAAGTGCTTAAACCTAACCCCCCCTTCCCAGCTGCCTAAACCTAAGTCCCCCGGGGGGGATGCCTAACCCTAAGTCCCCCCCCCGGGGGTGCCTAACCCTAATCCCCCCTTCCCCTAGCCTAAACCTAACCTCCCGAGGGGGTGCCTAACTGTAAGTCCCCCCCCAGGAGCCCTAAACCTAAAGCGCAGCTATCCGCGCTCGGCGTCCCTTCGATCGGGATGCCGGGCGTCAGTCTCCTGGCGTCGGTAAAATGACAGGCGTCGGGATATAGACGCCTGTCATTTAACCCTCGCCGGGATTAAGCAGTCGGGAAGCTGGCTGTCAGGATTAGGCCCGCCGGCTTCCCGACTGCATACCGTTTGGACACCCCCCTCTGCACATGTTACATCTGCCCCCCTGCAGCACGGTGTTACCCAGGGGCAGAGTTACTGGCTCTTACGTACTCTATTCCCAAATCTTAATTTAAAGTGTGTAAAATCTGAATCATTTACATTTCTGTGAACAAACAGAGAAGTTTCCATCTTATTAATAATAATTTTTTTAAAACTGTAACAAGATTCGATTTTAAACATGAACAACGGCCTTGTATTTAACTGTACAGTGGGGAAACGTTGCATTGCCGTCCCCCATATCATCATTTCGGTAAGGGCGTGATTTTGTGGTTCTAGCTCAAAAGAGCAGAAGAGTGTGGGCCAATCCTGCGCGTGCGCGGGTCTAGCGGCAGCACTGACTGCACAGGCTCAAAAAAGACCTCCGTCCTTCTTTGCAGGGAGCAGAGCAGGGGACTCGGGGTGCAGCGGGAGCCACAGAGGTTGGTGTGACCCAGCACTGCTCCATGGTCTCCAGGCCGCAAAGCGTCTTCGCCCCCTGCCCCGGCGATAGTTCCGCCACTGCCTCACTTGGCTTTAATACGATGGATTACACCATGTTACATCCGCGGGGAGAAGCGAAGGAAGTATGCGTCAGCACAGAACATGGAGGAGATGAGACACAGTACAGACTCTCTGTATAGTAACAGTATCAGTATATGTGCAGATTACGTCATGGTGTTGTCAGTCTTCCTTTTTCTCTCACTATACAATATGAGGTTTTGTCTCGGCTCCTTTCCTGTCTGAGCTACGCAGCCATATTTCTTTGGTCAGCCACAGACAAAGCTTTGGTTACTTGGCGTGTTCCGTCAGTGAGCACCTTACACGCGATGCCTTGTCCAGCACACGGGGTTAGGCATTGTGGTCGTCACAGACACTACACAGCTTCCACTGCAAGTACTGCAGGATGTACGGAACACATAACACACGGATCATTCTCCCATGTCACATTTTTATGTATTTTTCTCAAAACTAAGGCCCAGATTTATCAACGAGTGATATTCTTGCTATCATATTTATCAAACACATGACAGCTAGGAGCTGATTGGTTGGAGCATCGTTTAATATTCGTAATGAGTGTTAACAAGAATATCACTCATTGCTAAATCTGGGCCCAGAGGTCTAATTATTAATATGCAGCGATAAGATTTTTTTATCGCTGTGACCGGATGGCTTCCAGCCCGGACTACCGATCACAGGGCCTGATTCAGAGCCGCTTGTAAGCGGCCGCTCGTTCGCTCTGAGCGATGTTCGCACAACTGCGCATGCGTATGGGTCATAATGCGCATGCGCCAACCAGTCATTGCGGTCGGAAATCGTGCGCTCGCAAAACAGCAAGGGCCTGCTAATTTGAGTGACAGGATGAGGCGTTTGTGGGTGGTAACAGGGGAAGGTGCTTGAAAACGGGGAGTGGAGATCCGAACGCAGGCGTGCCTAACGGTCAAAAAGGGCGTTTAATGGGTGTGCATAATTAACAAAGCAGCGTCATAGACCACGTCACTTGGTTGTTCCTTAGCCTGAACTGCTCGCAGTGATAGCGGGAAGTAAATCCTACCACAAGCACTGCGAGCAGTTCAGACGCCTTTTGATGTACTCGATTAATCCAATAAATAGCGGAGATGACGTATGATGCGAATGGCCAGGGGACGTCTTTACAAAATAGCGAGTGCATGTTTTGTTCGCTCGCTCAGACATAGAGGCGACAACAGACCGCAAAGAGCGAGCGCTCAATTTAAATAGCCGGCCCCTTTTTCTGAACGACCATTCGCAAATAGCGTCCGGCTCTGAATCAGGCCCACAGGTTGGGGTTTCGATCCCCACCTGACCTTGGGGTATCAGGGATTCCCGCTTACCGTCAGTGACCGCCTGTCATTGACTCCACCCACTGCGCCGTGGGCGTAACGATGCTGCCACCACCAAACTCTACAATCGGCGTTTGGAACCGCTTCTTGGGTACAATCAGGCTCCTACATCGGCATCTGGAACCGCTTCTGCTGCGTATGCGTTTGACTAGCTGTGGCCACACCCTGATTGGTGTCGGCTGATTCCTCCTGATCCCTCGCAATGGACCAGGTCAGCACGGTAGCTGGCAGAGGGCTTGAACTTGGAGACGCTGAGCTCTTACCCATAACCGCCGGAGAACGCAATAGCGTTTGGCGCAATTCTGTTGGTCGCAGGATTGAGACGCAATTGAAGTTAGGCAAACGGTGTTTATTGCTCAAAGTCTTAAAAAAGACTCAACCTTCCGAATGACGGGGAATAATCAGCATACAGGAATGTTATCAATCAGCAGCTCGTCTCCTCAGAGAAGTTATAGGGTTGTACAATTTTTACCAGGCACGAAGCCCTCTTTTATGCTACTCCAATACACATTACCACAGGGGGTAAGTCCGCCCTGGGTTCCTCTTAGCCAATCAGGCTATCTCTCAAAACATAAATAAGTCTTACATTTCACAGGAATTAAATACATTTCCTTGATACCACCCAAAAACATTTGGTTTCCTAAGCACAAACTGAGTTAGCATATACAGTTTCTGAAAAGGTAAATATATAGATATAAGGAGGGACTGTGGCCCTGATTCAGAGCCGGATGCTCGGACAGAGCGCTCGCTCTGAATCAGGGCCATCCCTCCTAGTTTTTATAGCGGCCTCCTGGCCGCTCGCATAGCTGTGGGTGACCACCCACAGCTATAGCGAGCGGCCAAAATGATGGTCGGGCTTGCGACCATCGGGCTTGTGAGGAGACCCTTGCGGTAGGGTCTCGCTGCCGCAAGCCCTGGAGTGCTTTTGGCCCATGGGAACGCCTCCGTCTGGGCAGCCACGCCCCCGGCACGCCCACCAAAGAGGTCGTGCTGTCATTCACCATTGACAGCAAGCCCCCTTTGGTGCGAGACCCTTAACGACGGCTTGGCCGTCGTTATTCGGGTCTCGCGCATGCGCACGACGGAGCCGCCCCCGTTGTGCGCATGCGCACTTGGGCAACATCGACCAGCTTGCGAGCGCTCAGCGCTCGCGAGCGGGTCTGAATCGGTCCTGTGATCACAGTGACCACGCAGACCCATCGCAGAGTGATTGCCAGGAAGTAACCGTTTGGGGGTGGTGACTGAGGGTGGCTGGTGAAACGCAGGCATGCCGGTGCGTTTAAACGCTGTTATATGGGTGTGCATAAATTAGCCACTGCGATGCCGTATGCAGCTTGGGCTATCACTGCGTGGGATGAGGTTAGTAATTCCTGAGTAAGGTCAGAGCTTGTGGAAGTGAGCGTGAGGCTGCGATGGTACTCGCTTGTACCGATGGTTTCACAGTCTTGCACAGTATTTCGGATGTGTGTAAGGTAAAGTGGGCATCCTTATGTTAGGCTGCAACGGCCTAGTGATTGCAATCATTAGCATATTTTCGCAGTGAGACTGCGCTCGTAATCGCAGCTGTGATCCTTGCTGAATCAGGCCCAGTGTTTGATGGTGTGAATGTGTCTCTGGGTACAGACTCATTGTTAGGCTCTCCCAGCCTGAAGAGTGTCTCCACACTGAGCCTGATTCATTACGGATTGCAATAGCGGTTACGCACACAGGGCCCGATTCAGAGCCGCTTGCAAGCAGCTCGATGGTTCCCCACTGCGCACGTCTGGCGTGCGCGAGCCCGGCTGAGCAACTGAAGTTCAGTCGCTACGGGGCTTGCAACAAGATGGGGCGGCTGTCGATGTTGATTGACAGCTCGCCCCTTTTTGTGGGCGGGAAGGGGGGGGTGGCCGGACAAATGCAGGCGTTCCCATAGGAACGCCTGGCGTTTATAGATGGGGTTACTGACATCACTAGTGATGTCAGTAGTGGACTTCCTGCTCTATTAGCAGGACTGGATTTCCTGCTCACTTGGGCTTGCGGCAGCCTAGACCCTACCCCAGGGTCTCGTCGCAAGCCCGATGGTCGCGATAATTGCGACGGTCTCCAGCCCGCTCGCAGAAGCTGTGGGTGGTCACCCACAGCTTTGCGAGCGGCCGGAGACAAAAAAACAAACGCCCGGATTCAGAGTGAGCGCCCGCCGGCAGCGAGCGGCTCTGAATCAGGCCCACAGTCCCACTGCAATAGCATGCTAATCCACAGTGATTGCTATGCCCTCGCAGCACTACATAAGGACGCCCACCTTACCTTACACACATCCGTAATACTTAAAAAATATATGGGTGCACGGTGGGCCTGATTCAGAGCCGCTCGTAAGCGGCCGCTCGTTCGCTCCGAGTGATGTTCGCACATCTGCGCATGCGTATGGGTCGTAATGCGCATGTGCCAACTAGTCAGTGCGGTCGGAAATCGTGTGTTCGCAAAATAGCGAGTGCCTGCTAATTTGAGTGACAGGATGAGGCGTTTGTGGGTGGTAACAGGGGAAGGTGCTTGAAAACGGGGAGTGGTGATCCGAATGCAGGCGTGCCAAACGCTCAAAACGGGCGTTTTAAGAGTGTGCATAATTAACAAAGCAGCGTCATCGGCCACGTCACTTGGTTGTCTCTTAGCCTGAACTGTTCGCATGATTGCGGTAGGAAAATCCAACCACAAGCACTGCGAGCAGTTCAGACGCCTTTCGATGTACTCGATTAATCTAATAAATAGCGGAGATGACTAATCTACAAAATAGCGAGCGCATGTTTCGTTCGCTTGCTCAGACATATAGGCGTCAACATTTTCTGAACGATCGAGCACAAATAGCGTCCGGCTCTGAATCAGGCCCAGTGTGCGGTGTGGGTCCCGTGTGCACCGATTATAAATACGCCCCTGGTATATTGCATACCCTACATTAGACAGAGCATAGCCCTTATTCAGGGAAATCCCTTCCTGGGGAAACCACAAGTGGTTGTGCAATGCCGGAGAGGGTCATTTAATCACTGTTGCAATCAGATCAGCAGTTTATACTACATGTGATTTATTCCTGACAGATCATGAGGAGCTGGGAGACTTTCCAGATTGTGGATGAAATGTGCAATGTCAGAGGGGCTGGGACCCATCACCCTCTTCCATGATAACTGGCCTCTACTAAGATGGCTGCTGTGCACTGACCAATCAATCTCATTTACCAATATCCACATCCCAGGCCACGGAGGATCCTTGTACCGTGGCACACTGAAGGTTTAGCGAGAGACTGCAAAATACCTAGAGCAAAAACTCCAAAAATAAAATAGGAGTGAAGATGAAGTGAGAAACCCACGTGATAACAGTAAACAGAGAACACAGAAGTAGAAAAACCTCAGTATGGTGTAACGGGGAGTAATGTCAGCTCGTGTGTGACAAGAAGACCCCAGGCAGAGGACAATGATATATAGGGACACCTACATAAAATAAACAAGGGTCAATTTCATAGTACAAACCTTAAATACGTCAAAGGTAGAATAACATCATAGTGTAGGCAGGGCCACCTTGGGGAGGGGGACAAATAGGGTGATTTGTGGTCTCATGGCGCCCAAGGCTATTAGAGTACGGACTTTATAATAAGAAGCAACTTTTGATAAAGGAGGCTATGGCCTGTATTCAATTTGAGGCGAAAAGTCCAGACTTTTAGCCTCCTTCGCCTGTTTTCCAGGCGGAAAAGTATCGCGCGCGTGCCCGCTATTCCCCGTATTCAATTCCAAAGTAGGCGAAATCGGGAACAGGCGAAACTTTGATCGGCGAAAAAATATGGGAATTTTCGGGAAATAATTGTAGGACCCCCCTAAAGATATTCTGACCTGGGGGTTACTATGGGTACCCCCGTTTTTGCCTGCAAAAGAAAGTCGGGTTTTTAAAGAGCCACGTGAGGGCACCTAGCTTTTTTTTTTCGTTTTTAAAAGTGGTCACATCAAATCTGGGGTACCTGAAAATGAGTACTAGCATATTTTTAAGTCCCTAAACTAATTTTAAAAAAATTCTGCAAAAATGCACCTGCCGCTAATAGCCTATTCTACAAAACACCTGCCGCATACTTACAGGATACCCCCAAACCTATTTGGCTTTTTTTAAACATTTTTCCACTTTTTTTTATTTATCTTTTTCACCCCAAAATTTTAAATAATTTTTTTGGGGTGTCTCGATTTTTTTTTTTTTTTTTTAACTTTTTTTTGCACATTTCATTTAAGGGGACATTCTCAAGGGTGCAGGCTATTTTTTTTTTAAAGCCTACACCCCTAAACCTCAATTTTGCACTTTTTTTCACCTGCTAAAGGCAAGTGAAGAATTATCCCCGTTTTTTTTTCAATTGACTTTTTGCAGCATCTACGAAAAAAAAAAGGCATTTTCGGGAAATGTGCCTGGGACCCCCCTAAAGATATCCAGGCATGGGGGATCACTATGGGTACCCCCATTTTTTCCTGCTGATGGAAGTCGGGGTTTGTAATAGCCGCGGCGGGTGCATATTTGCAGCTATGAAGAAGTGGTGAAGAATAGCACTTAGGAATATTTATTTTATAAAAAAAAAACTTTCAAATTTAGGGTACATGAAAATGTGGGTAAGCATATTTTTAAGTCCCTAAAGTTATTTTTAAAAATTCTGCACCTGCGCAATGAAGAAAGCACCTGCCGCATACAAGGGAACCCCTGTGGATTTAATTTGTCTATTTTAGAAGTGGTTTTTTTTGTTTTGGTTTGGTTTTTTTTTCACCCCCCCAAAAATTTAATTTTTCGGGGGTCCCGAATTTTTTTTTTACAGTTTATTTTTAAATGACATTCCCAGGGTTGCAGGCTATTTTTTTTAAGCCCTAAAAACCCCAATTCTGCACTTTTGTTTCGCCTGCCAAAGGCTGGCGAATATTTATCCCCGCTTTTTTACATTGACTTTTCTCATCGATGAAAAGTCAATGTAATTGAATACGGGGTTAATTGAAATAGGCGAAAATGACGTCATCGGCGATAAATTATTGCCGATTCCTACATTTCGCTTCAAATTGAATACGGGCATATGTTGTAACTAGGGGCCTGACTCAGTAAAGATCGCTATTGCTAATGCTATCAGCATACAGTGCCAGTGCCAGGAAACGGGTGCAGAATAGAATATATAGCTGGCATCAGACGCTGAATACGTCCCTCTCCTGCTATCAGCATACAGTGCCAAACGGGTGCAGAATAGATTATATAGCTGGCATCACACGCTGAATACGTCCCTCTCCTGCTATCAGCATACAGTGCCAAACGGGTGCAGAATAGAATAAATAGCTGGCATCAGACGCTGAATACGTCCCTCTCCTGCTATCAGCATACAGTGCCAGTGCCAGGAAACGGGTGCAGAATAGATTATATAGCTGGCATCAGACGCTGAATACGTCCCTCTCCTGCTATCATCATACAGTGCCGGTGCCAGGAAACGGGTGCAGAATAGATTATATAGCTGGCATCAGACGCTGAATACGTCCCTCTCCTGCTATCAGCATACAGTGCCAGGAAACGGGTGCAGTATAGATTATATAGCTGGCATCAGATGCTGAATACGTCCCTCTCCTGCTATCAGCATACAGTGCCAATGCCAGGAAACGGGTGCAGAATAGATTATATAGCTGGCATCAGATGCTGAATACGTCCCTCTCCTGCTATCAGCATACAGTGCCAGTGCCAGGAAACGGGTGCAGAATAGATTATATAGCTGGCATCAGACGCTGAATACGTCCCTCTCCTGCTATCAGCATACAGTGACAGTGCCAGGAAACGGGTGCAGAATAGATTATATAGCTGGCATCAGACGCTGAATACGTCCCTCTCCTGCTATCAGCATACAGTGAAAAGTGCCAGGAAACGGGTGCAGAATAGAATAAATAGCTGGCATCAGTCGCTGAATACGTCCCTCTCCTGCTATCAGCATACAGTGCCAGTGCCAGGATACGGGTGCAGAATAGATTATATAGCTGGCATCAGACGCTGAATACGTCCCTCTCCTGCTATCATCATACAGTGCCAGGAAACGGGTGCAGAATAGATTATATAGCTGGCATCAGATGCTGAATACGTCCCTCTCCTGCTATCAGCATACAGTGCCAGTGCCAGGAAACGGGTGCAGAATAGATTATATAGCTGGCATCAGACGCTGAATACGTCCCTCTCCTGCTATCAGCATACAGTGCCAAACGGGTGCAGAATAGATTATATAGCTGGCATCACACGCTGAATACGTCCCTCTCCTGCTATCAGCATACAGTGCCAGTGCCAGGAAACGGGTGCAGAATAGATTATATAGCTGGCATCAGACGCTGAATACGTCCCTCTCCTGCTATCAGCATACAGTGCCAGTGCCAGGAAACGGGTGCAGAATAGATTATACAGCTGGCATCAGACGCTGAATACGTCCCTCTCCTGCTATCAGCATACAGTGCCAGTGCCAGGAAACAGGTGCAGAATAGAATAAATAGCTGGCATCAGACGCTGAATACGTCCCTCTCCTGCTATCAGCATACAGTGCCAGTGCCAGGAAACGGGTGCAGAATAGATTATATAGCTGGCATCAGACGCTGAATACGTCCCTCTCCTGCTATCATCATACAGTGCCAGTGCCAGGAAACGGGTGCAGAATAGATTATATAGCTGGCATCAGACGCTGAATGCGTCCCTCTCCTGCTATCAGCATACAGTGCCAGTGCCAGGAAACGGGTGCAGAATAGATTATATAGCTGGCATCAGACGCTGAATACGTCCCTCTCCTGCTATCAGCATACAGTGCCAGTGCCAGGAAACGGGTGCAGAATAGATTATATAGCTGGCATCAGATGCTGAATACGTCCCTCTCCTGCTATCCGCATACAGTGCCAGTGCCAGGAAACAGGTGCAGAATAGATTATATAGCTGGCATCAGACGCTGAATACGTCCCTCTCCTGCTATCAGCAGACAGTGCCAGGAAACGGGTGCAGAATAGATTATATAGCTGGCATCAGACGCTGAATACGTCCCTCTCCTGCTATCATCATACAGTGCCAGTGCCAGGAAACGGGTGCAGAATAGATTATATAGCTGGCATCAGACGCTGAATACGTCCCTCTCCTGCTATCATCATACAGTGCCAGGAAACGGGTGCAGAATAGATTATATAGCTGGCATCAGATGCTGAATACGTCCCTCTCCTGCTATCAGCATACAGTGCCAATGCCAGGAAACGGGTGCAGAATAGATTATATAGCTGGCATCAGATGCTGAATACGTCCCTCTCCTGCTATCAGCATACAGTGCCAGTGCCAGGAAACGGGTGCAGAATAGATTATATAGCTGGCATCAGACGCTGAATACGTCCCTCTCCTGCTATCAGCATACAGTGACAGTGCCAGGAAACGGGTGCAGAATAGATTATATAGCTGGCATCAGACGCTGAATACGTCCCTCTCCTGCTATCAGCATACAGTGCCAGTGCCAGGAAACGGGTGCAGAATAGAATAAATAGCTGGCATCAGTCGCTGAATACGTCCCTCTCCTGCTATCAGCATACAGTGCCAGTGCCAGGATACGGGTGCAGAATAGATTATATAGCTGGCATCAGACGCTGAATACGTCCCTCTCCTGCTATCATCATACAGTGCCAGGAAACGGGTGCAGAATAGATTATATAGCTGGCATCAGATGCTGAATACGTCCCTCTCCTGCTATCAGCATACAGTGCCAGTGCCAGGAAACGGGTGCAGAATAGATTATATAGCTGGCATCAGACGCTGAATACGTCCCTCTCCTGCTATCAGCATACAGTGCCAAACGGGTGCAGAATAGATTATATAGCTGGCATCACACGCTGAATACGTCCCTCTCCTGCTATCAGCATACAGTGCCAGTGCCAGGAAACGGGTGCAGAATAGATTATATAGCTGGCATCAGACGCTGAATACGTCCCTCTCCTGCTATCATCATACAGTGCCAGTGCCAGGAAACGGGTGCAGAATAGATTATATAGCTGGCATCAGACGCTGAATGCGTCCCTCTCCTGCTATCAGCATACAGTGCCAGTGCCTTGAAACGGGTGCAGAATAGATTATATAGCTGGCATCAGACGCTGAATACGTCCCTCTCCTGCTATCAGCATACAGTGCCAGTGCCAGGAAACGGGTGCAGAATAGATTATATAGCTGGCATCAGATGCTGAATACGTCCCTCTCCTGCTATCCGCATACAGTGCCAGTGCCAGGAAACAGGTGCAGAATAGATTATATAGCTGGCATCAGACGCTGAATACGTCCCTCTCCTGCTATCAGCAGACAGTGCCAGGAAACGGGTGCAGAATAGAATATATAGCTGGCATCAGACGCTGAATACGTCCCTCTCCTGCTATCAGCATACAGTGCCAGGAAACGGGTGCAGAATAGATTATATAGCTGGCATCAGACGCTGAATACGTCCCTCTCCTGCTATCAGCATACAGTGCCAGTGCCAGGAAACGGGTGCAGAATAGATTATATAGCTGGCATCAGACGCTGAATACGTCCCTCTCCTGCTATCAGCATACAGTGCCAGTGCCAGGAAACGGGTGCAGAATAGAATAAATAGCTGGCATCAGACGCTGAATACGTCCCTCACCTGCTATCAGCATACAGTGCCAGTGCCAGGAAACGGGTGCAGAATAGATTATATAGCTGGCATCACACGCTGAATACGTCCCTCTCCTGCTACCAGCATACAGTGCCAGTGCCAGGAAACGGGTGCAGAATAGAATAAATAGCTGGCATCAGACGCTGAATACGTCCCTCACCTGCTATCAGCATACAGTGCCAGTGCCAGGAAACGGGTGCAGAATAGATTATATAGCTGGCATCAGACGCTGAATACGTCCCCTCTCCTGCTATCAGCATACAGTGCCAGTGCTAGGAAATGGGTGCAGAATAGATTATATAGCTGGCATCAGATGCTGAATACGTCCCTCTCCTGCTATCAGCATACAGTGCCAATGCCAGGAAACGGGTGCAGAATAGATTATATAGCTGGCATCAGACGCTGAATACGTCCCTCTCCTGCTATCATCATACAGTGCCAGTGCCAGGAAACGGGTGCAGAATAGATTATATAGCTGGCATCAGATGCTGAATACGTCCCTCTCCTGCTATCAGCATACAGTGCCAGGAAATGGGTGCAGAATAGATTATATAGCTGGCATCAGATCCTGAATACGTCCCTCTCCTGCTATCAGCATACAGTGCCAGTGCCAGGAAACGGGTGCAGAATAGATTATATAGCTGGCATCAGACGCTGAATACGTCCCTCTCCTGCTATCAGCATACAGTGCCAGTGCCAGGAAACAGGTGCAGAATAGAATAAATAGCTGGCATCAGACGCTGAATACGTCCCTCTCCTTCTATCCGCATACAGTGCCAGGAAACGGGTGCAGAATAGATTATATAGCTGGCATCAGACGCTGAATACGTCCCTCTCCTGCTATCAGCATACAGTGCCAGTGCCAGGAAACGGGTGCAGAATAGATTATATAGCTGGCATCAGATGCTGAATACGTCCCTCTCCTGCTATCAGCATACAGTGCCAGTGCCAGGAAACGGGTGCAGAATAGATTATATAGCTGGCATCAGACGCTGAATACGTCCCTCTCCTGCTATCAGCATACAGTGCCAGTGCCAGGAAACGGGTGCAGAATAGATTATATAGCTGGCATCAGACGCTGAATACGTCCCTCTCCTGCTATCAGCATACAGTGCCAGTGCCAGGAAACGGGTGCAGAATAGAATAAATAGCTGGCATCAGACGCTGAATACGTCCCTCTCCTGCTATCATCATACAGTGCCAGTGCCAGGAAACGGGTGCAGAATAGATTATATAGCTGGCATCAGATGCTGAATACGTCCCTCTCCTGCTATCAGCATACAGTGCCAGTGCCAGGAAACGGGTGCAGAATAGATTATATAGCTGGCATCAGACGCTGAATACATCCCTCTCCTGCTATCAGCATACAGTGCCAGTGCCAGGAAATGGGTGCAGAATAGAATAAATAGCTGGCATCAGACGCTGAATACGTCCCTCTCCTGCTATCAGCATACAGTGCCAGTGCCAGGAAACGGGTGCAGAATAGATTATATAGCTGGCATCAGACGCTGAATACGTCCCTCTCCTGCTATCAGCATACAGTGCCAGTGCCAGGAAACGGGTACAGAATAGAATATATAGCTGGCATCAAACGCTGAATACAGGAGAGGGACTCTCCTGCTATCAGCATACAGTGCCAGTGCCAGGAAACGGGTATAGAATATAATAAATAGCTGGCATCAGACGCTGAATATGTCCCTCTCCTGCTATCCGCATACAGTGCCAGTGCCAGGAAACGGGTATAGAATATAATAAATAGCTGGCATCAGACGCTGAATACGTCCCTCTCCCGCTATCCGCATACAGTGCCTGTGCCAAGAAACGGGTATAGAATATAATAAATAGCTGGCATCAGACGCTGAATACGTCCCTCTCCTGCTATCCGCATACAGTGCCAGTGCCAGGAAACGGGTATAGAATATAATAAATAGCTGGCATCAGACGCTGAATGTTTGGCAGATGCTATTGGATAATAAAAAGGATAGTTCTTCGTAACATGTTGCATTTGAGAAACGCCAGATGGTACCTTAATGAGGCAGACATGGAGTATAGTAGCATTAGTGACTGGATAATGCTTTGTGGGATACAGGGAACTCTTGTAGCGGCTCCGGCGTGCGCATGCGCAGTGGCCTAACATCGACCCGCTCGCGAGCTCATAGCGCTTGCGAGCGGGTCTGAATCAGGCCCACAATGCGGACCCCCTACTCTCTGGCGGCGTAGTAGATTCTAGCTTGGTGCCAGCATCTACTGCACATGCGTGGGTCTCTGGGAAAATGGCACCCACCCTTTATTCCCGGGGAGATCAGTACTGCGCATGCTCGAGTCACCGGGAAAATGGCCGCCGCTGTCTGAAGATTCCAGCGCTCAGGTAAGTATAACACTATATGGGTGCAGGATGTGTGGGGCGGGCCCCCCTGTACCCAGGGGCCCATGTGCACCACACGCCCTGCAGCCATTAGAGAGAAGCCTCTGCATGGGTAGGATGACGTGTGCGTGGATCTGATTATTTTGTAAGGATCGCGTATCTCATATCTCGCTTTATCTGTATTTCCCCATTATATACCATCTCTTTCAGAAGTTGCCTATTCTGCCAGTGTAACCTGTGTAGTGCGCCCAAGATGGCTGCCTCGCCTCCGGGTGATGTTTATGGTTACTGCAAAGCGCTTTGAGCTCTACTGGAGAACAGCGCTATATAAATAAGATGATTATTATTGTTTTCCCTCCAGCATGAGAATATTTTACCTCTTTCACTAATGTAATTTCATATTCCTGCAGTTGCTGCTGGAAACCGAGGTTTGGGCCCACGTAAGACCTTGCGGATTTCACAGCGGACAAGCAATCTTCCCAGCCGAAGCGCGTCACCGTCATGAGGTAGGCGACCACAATCGTTGTGCTCCGAGACACCCCGGCCAAGCTGTTCATTGGGAGAAAATAAAGACTGTCATCTTCATTTCAGTACTGCGGTTATAGGCAGGCAAACTAGGCACAAGCCCGCGGGCAGCTATATTACAGAGGGTCACTTACCCACTGAGCCAATCAATTTGTTATTAGCCTAAATTACTCCGAATACCTGTAGTTAGTAAGAGCATGGATTGTTTGCATTGCAGAGGACTGGAAGAGAGGAACGCATGGATTTTTTGTAGTGTAACATAATTGCCAAGTGTCACTAATTTCCAGGTTTAAAGATTTGTGGCTCCAAAGACAATGCTTCAGTTCTTATCATCTATTCTCATTCTCTGGTCTTTATAGCTAAATGTTTATCAGAGAGGAAATAAATTCACTAGACATGACCCGATGGGGATTGTAGTACTTCTAATGTCCGCTGAGACAGTGTCAAAGCAAATCAGTCCTGGAAATCACTTTCAGATATTGACAATTAAACTGTGGATCAGCAACTAGACCAGGGGTTCCCAACCACGGTCCTCAAGGCACACTAACAGTCCAGGTTTTAAGGCTAACCATAGCTGGGCACAGGTGATTTAATTAGTACCTCAGTAATTTTGATTTAACCATCTGTGCTTAACCATGGATATCACTAAAACCAGGACTGTTAGTGTGCCTTGAGGACCGTGGTTGGGAATCACTGAACTAGACTGACAACATACTTGGGAATTGTATCAGGAATATTGGCCCTCATTCAGAGCCGTTCGCTATTTGCGGTCGTTCGTTTAAAAACAAGGGGTGGCTATTCAAATGATCCGTACGCACATTGCAGTCTGTTCACACCTCTAAGTCTGAACGAACGAGCAAAACATACGCTCGTTTATTTGTTAAAAACGCCCCCTGGCCGCACGCATCCTACGTCATGTCCGCTATTTATTAGATTAATCGAGTACATCGACCAGCGTATGAACTGCTCGCTATTCTTGTGGTTGGTGTTTGCTACCACAAATTTGCGAGCAGTTCTGGCTCTAAAATAACCCAGTGACGTGGTCAATGACGCTGCTGTTTTAAATATACACACCCATAAAACGCCCGTTTTGACCTTTAAGCACGCCTGCGTTCGGATCTCCACTCCCCATTTTCAAGCACCTTCCCCTGTTACCACCCACATACGCCTCATTCTGTCACTCAAAATAGCAGGCACTCGCTATATAGCGTACAAACGATTTTCGGCCGCACTGACTGGTTCGCGCATGCGTACTAAAAAGCGTACGCATGCGCAGATGTGCAAACATCGCTCGGAACGAGCGTACTGCCGCTAACGAGCGGCTCTGAATGAGGGCCATTGTTCCAGTCATGTTACAGATATTCAGAAAAGCAGAAATGTGAAATGTTTTCTCGAAACATTTATTTTTCATATCATTTTCAGTATTATTCAGATTCACGTGGTTATTTTGTCCTGGATTACAGCGCATACTGCATTAGGAATATGGACATTCCAGCAAGAGCAGTAACACAGGACCACAGTCATAGTTGGCCACAAACGTATAATGTGTCTGGAGGAAATATTAGCATTTTGTGTCCTCTTCTGAGTTGGCTGCAGGCGCGAGATGTGACCGACGCTGTCTAGTTAGTAAATGGAAATGCTGAGTAGATGCGGCAGGAGTACAACTGGAGGTGTGATATATTATTATTATTATCATTTATTTATATGGCGCCACAAGTGTTCCGCAGCCCCTTACATAGTACATATACAAATAAGTAACCAGTGACTTACAATACAATACAAAGCAGGACATGGATAATGAACATTGCTATATTAGCGATCTATACACCCACATAAGCAGCCGAGAGTTGGTTGCCCTAATGGGGAGTAAGAGATAAATTAAATTACAGTAGAGAGAAGCACAAGAGGGTAGAGGGCCCTGCTCGAAAGAGCTTACATTCTCACCGTGAGCACAAAAAAACGCAGCACACAATCCATACACATTACAGCGAAGGCGCAAATCCACTAGACGATTTCTCTGAGCAATTGAATGATAACGATATCGTTATCATTCAATCGCTCATGAATCGTGCATTTATCTGGCACATTAATGTCGGAAACGACCAGCGATGCGCGCTCCCCCTGGTGGTTTCCGACATCAATCATTGCCGGAACATGCTGTACAACCTGCCGATAACAGGGATGATTGATGAGCCTGCACTGAGCGACTGCTCATTCAATGTAGGCACAGACTGACAAACGACTGCACGGTTATAATGTCGTAATCGTGCAGTGGTTTTTTGGTCTGCAAATGGATGTGCGCATTAAGTTCAGAAACACAAGAGAAAAAGATGTTGTTTCTGCGCGGCGCAACACATAGACAACATCTTTTTCTCTTGTGTTTCTAAACTTATGTTAGTTGTTATAAAGCTGCACCCCCAACAGGATTACTACTTTCAAAATAAGAATATGGGGATCTATAGGAAGGATCGTGCAATAATAACTCCTATGCAGAAGCCCCTGTCCTATGTATTTTGTACATTACAGTGTCCGGATAGTGTAGATAATAAGTACAATATTATAAAATGTACACTAATAAACATATAAGCAGCCTTCCACCCAGTATGTTTTAGGCGATCATCCTGGCTGCAAATCCCGTATCTACTTTGCCCGCATCTACAGGACCAGTCCATCCCACGGCCTGAGACCCTTGTTATAAGGGAGTCGCAAGTGCGCCTTGCCATGAAAAAAAAATCATGAAATACACACATACTGCAGTACAAAAATAAATAATTGTTGTGGCCAAAAAAGCTGCAACTTGCATTTGGGTACGGTATAAGTAATAGACAGTGATTAGATAGACACCAGATGTTAGACAGTCAATAGTTAGACAGGGATGAAAGGTCGACAGGGACTAAAGTCAGACACACTAACGTTCGACATGTAAGAAGGTCGACAGCTACAAAAGGTCGACAGGGTCAAAATTTCAACATGAAAATGGTCAACACAAAAAAAAATGGTCAACAATTTTTTTTTTTTTTTAGCCCTAATCTTCACCCTAATCCTACCTCCTGGTGCCTATCCCTAATCCTCCCTCCTGGTGCCTATCCCTAATCCTCCCTCCTGGTGCCTATCCCTAATCCTCCCTCCTGGTGCCTAACCCTAATCCTCCGCCCTGGTGCCTATCCCTAATCCTCCCTCCTGGTGCCTAACCCTAATCCTCCCCCCTGGTGCCTATCCCTAATCCTCCCTCCTGGTGCCTAACCCTAATCCTCCCCCTGGTGCCTATCCCTAATCCTCCCTCCTGGTACCTATCCCTAATCCTCCCTCCTGGTGCCTATCCCTAATCCTCCCTCCTGGTGCCAATCCCTAATCCTCCATCCTGATGCCTATCCCTAACCCTCCCTCCTGGTGCCTATCCCTAACCGTCTGGGTAAGTGCCTAACCCTAACCATGGGAGTAAGTGCCTA
This sequence comes from Taudactylus pleione, assembly GCA_031769625.1. Lineage (NCBI taxonomy): Eukaryota > Metazoa > Chordata > Amphibia > Anura > Myobatrachidae > Taudactylus > Taudactylus pleione. The sequence continues at coordinate 4,583,743 of JAUIMM010000446.1, read as the reverse complement.
ACCCTAACCTTCCAGTAAGTGCCTAACCCTAACCCTCCAGTAAGTGCCTAACCCTAACCCTCCCTCCTAACCCTCCAGTAAGTGCCTAACCCTCCCTCCTGGTGCCTATCCCTAACTGTCTGGGTAAGTGACTAACCCTAACCAAGGGGGTAAGTGCCTAACCCTAAGCTTCCAGTAAGTGCCTAACCCTAACCCTCCAGTAAGTGCCTAACCCTAACCCTTAAGTAAGTGCCTAACCCTAACCCTCCAGTAAGTGCCTAACCCTAACCCTCCTGGTGCCTAACCCTAACCATGGGGGTAAGTGCTTAACCCTAACCCTCCAGTAAGTGCCTAACCCTAACCCTCCAGTAAGTGCCTAACCCTAACCCTCCTGGTGCCTATCCCTAACTGTCTGGGTAAGTGCCTAACCCTAACTCTCCAGTAAGTGCCTAACCCTCCCTCCTGGTGCCTATCCCTAACCATGGGGGTAAGTGCTTAACCCTAACCCTCCAGTAAGTGCCTAACCCTCCAGTAAGTGCGTAACCCTAACCCTCCTGGTGCCTATCCCTAACTGTCTGGGTAAGTGCCTAACCCTAACCCTCCAGTAAGTGCCTAACCCTCCCTCCTGGTGCCTATCCCTAACCATGGGGGTAAGTGCTTAACCCTAACCCTCCAGTAAGTGCCTAACCCTAACCCTCCAGTAAGTGCCTAACCCTAACCCTCCTGGTGCCTATCCCTAACTGTCTGGGTAAGTGCCTAACCCTAACCCTCCAGTAAGTGCCTAACCCTCCCTCCTGGTGCCTATCCCTAACCATGGGGGCAAGTGCTTAACCCTAACCCTCCAGTAAGTACCTAATCCGAACCCTCCAGTAAGTGCCTAACCCTAACCCTCCAGTAAGTGCCTAACCCTAACCCTCCTGGTGCCTAACCCTAACCATGGGGGTAAGTGCTTAACCCTAACCCTCCAGTAAGTGCCTAACCCTAACCCTCCAGTAAGTGCCTAACCCTAACCCTCCTGGTGCCTATCCCTAACTGTCTGGGTAAGTGCCTAACCCTAACCCTCCAGTAAGTGCCTAACCCTCCCTCCTGGTGCCTATCCCTAACCATGGGGGTAAGTGCTTAACCCTAACCCTCAAGTAAGTGCCTAACCCTAACCCTCCAGTAAGTGCCTAACCCTAACCCTCCTGGTGCCTATCCCTAACTGTCTGGGTAAGTGCCTAACCCTAACCCTCCAGTAAGTGCCTAACCCTCCCTCCTGGTGCCTATCCCTAACCATGGGGGTAAGTGCTTAACCCTAACCCTCCAGTAAGTGCCTAACCCTAACCCTCCAGTAAGTGCCTAACCCTAACCCTCCTGGTGCCTATCCCTAACTGTCTGGGTCAGTGCCTAACCCTAACCCTCCAGTAAGTGCCTAACCCTCCCTCCTGGTGCCTATCCCTAACCATGGGGGTAAGTGCTTAACCCTAACCCTCCAGTAAGTGCCTAACCCTAACCCTCCAGTAAGTGCCTAACCCTAACCCTCCTGGTGCCTATCCCTAACTGTCTGGGTAAGTGCCTAACCCTAACCCTCCAGTAAGTGCCTAACCCTCCCTCCTGGTGCCTATCCCTAACCATGGGGGTAAGTGCTTAACCCTAACCCTCAAGTAAGTGCCTAACCCTAACCCTCCAGTAAGTGCCTAACCCTAACCCTCCTGGTGCCTATCCCTAACTGTCTGGGTAAGTGCCTAACCCTAACCCTCCAGTAAGTGCCTAACCCTCCCTCCTGGTGCCTATCCCTAACCATGGGGGTAAGTGCTTAACCCTAACCCTCCAGTAAGTGCCTAACCCTAACCCTCCAGTAAGTGCCTAACCCTAACCCTCCTGGTGCCTATCCCTAACTGTCTGGGTAAGTGCCTAACCCTAACCCTCCAGTAAGTGCCTAACCCTCCCTCCTGGTGCCTATCCTTAACCATGGGGGTAAGTGCTTAACCCTAACCCTCCAGTAAGTGCCTAACCCTAACCCTCCAGTAAGTGCCTAACCCTAACCCTCCTGGTGCCTATCCCTAACTGTCTGGGTAAGTGCCTAACCCTAACCCTCCAGTAAGTGCCTAACCCTCCCTCCTGGTGCCTATCATTAACCATGGGGGTAAGTGCTTAACCCTAACCCTCCAGTAAGTGCCTAACCCTAACCCTCCAGTAAGTGCCTAACCCTAACCCTCCAGTAAGTGCCTAACCCTAACCCTCCTGTAAGTGCCTAACCCTAACCCTCCAGTAAGTGCCTAACCCTAACCCTCCAGTAAGTGCCTAACCCTAACCCTCCAGTAAGTGCCTAACCCTAACCCTCCTGGTGCCTATCCCTAACTGTCTGGGTAAGTGACTAACCCTAACCCTCCAGTAAGTGCCTAACCCTCCCTCCTGGTGCCTATCCCTAACCATGGGGGTAAGTGCTTAACCCTAACCCTCCAGTAAGTGCCTAACCCTAACCCTCCAGTAAGTGCCTAACCCTAACCCTCCTGGTGCCTATCCCTAACTGTCTGGGTAAGTGCCTAACCCTAACCCTCCAGTAAGTGCCTAACCCTCCCTCCTGGTGCCTATCCCTAACCATGGGGGTAAGTGCTTAACCCTAACCCTCCAGTAAGTGCTTAACCCTAACCCTCCAGTAAGTGCCTAACCCTAACCCTCCAGTAAGTGCCTAACCCTAACCCTCCAGTAAGTGCCTAACCCTAACCCTCCACTAAGTGCCTAACCCTCCCTCCTGGTGCCTATCCCTAACCATGGGGGTAAGTGCTTAACCCTAACCCTCCAGTAAGTGCTTAACCCTAACCCTCCAGTAGGTGCCTAACCCTAACCCTCCTGGTGCCTATCCCTAACTGTCTGGGTAAGTGCCTAACCCTAACCCTCCAGTAAGTGCCTAACCCTCCCTCCTGGTGCCTATCCCTAACCATGGGGGTAAGTGCTTAACCCTAACCCTCCAGAAAGTGCCTAACCCTAACCCTCCAGTAAGTGCCTAACCCTAACCCTCCAGTAAGTGCCTAACCCTAACCCTCCTGTAAGTGCCTAACCCTAACCCTCCAGTAAGTGCCTAACCCTAACCCTCCAGTAAGTGCCTAACCCTAACCCTCCAGTAAGTGCCTAACCCTCCCTCCTGGTGCCTATCCCTAACCATGGGGGTAAGTGCTTAACCCTAACCCTCCAGTAAGTGCTTAACCCTAACCCTCAAGTAAGTGCCTAACCCTAACCCTCCAGTAAGTGCCTAACCCTAACCCTCCTGGTGCCTATCCCTAACTGTCTGGGTAAGTGCCTAACCCTAACCCTCCAGTAAGTGCCTAACCCTCCCTCCTGGTGCCTATCCCTAACCATGGGGGTAAGTGCTTAACCCTAACCCTCCAGTAAGTGCCTAACCCTAACCCTCCAGTAAGTGCCTAACCCTAACCCTCCAGTAGGTGCCTAACCCTAACCCTCCTGTAAGTGCCTAACCCTAACCCTCCAGTAAGTGCCTAACCCTAACCCTCCAGTAAGTGCCTAACCCTAACCCTCCAGTAAGTGCCTAACCCTAACCCTCCTGGTGCCTATCCCTAACTGTCTGGGTAAGTGCCTAACCCTAACCCTCCAGTAAGTGCCTAACCCTCCCTCCTGGTGCCTATCCCTAACCATGGGGGTAGGTGCTTAACCCTAACCCTCCAGTAAGTGCCTAACCCTAACCCTCCAGTAAGTGCCTAACCCTAACCCTCCAGTAAGTGCCTAACCCTAACCCTCCTGTAAGTGCCTAACCCTAACCCTCCAGTAAGTGCCTAACCCTAACCCTCCAGTAAGTGCCTAACCCTAACCCTCCAGTAAGTGCCTAACCCTCCCTCCTGGTGCCTATCCCTAACCATGGGGGTAAGTGCTTAACCCTAACCCTCCAGTAAGTGCTTAACCATAACCCTCCAGTAAGTGCCTAACCTTAACCCTCCAGTAAGTGCCTAACCCTAACCCTCCTGGTGCCTATCCCTAACTGTCTGGGTAAGTGCCTAACCCTAACCCTCCAGTAAGTGCCTAACCCTCCCTCCTGGTGCCTATCCCTAACCATGGGGGTAAGTGCTTAACCCTAACCCTCCAGTAAGTGCCTAACCCTCCAGTAAGTGCCTAACCCTAACCCTCCAGTAAGTGCCTAACCCTAACCCTCCTGTAAGTGCCTAACCCTAACCCTCCAGTAAGTGCCTAACCCTAACCCTCCAGTAAGTGCCTAACCCTAACCCTCCAGTAAGTGCCTAACCCTAACCCTCCAGTAATTGCCTAACCCTAACCCTCCTGGTGCCTATCCCTAACTGTCTGGGTAAGTGCCTAACCCTAACCCTCCAGTAAGTGCCTAACCCTCCCTCCTGGTGCCTATCCCTAACCATGGGGGTAAGTGCTTAACCCTAACCCTCCAGTAAGTGCCTAACCCTAACCCTCCAGTAAGTGCCTAACCCTAACCCTCCTGGTGCCTATCCCTAACTGCCTGGGTAAGTGCCTAACCCTAACCCTCCAGTAAGTGCCTAACCCTCCCTCCTGTTGCCTATCCCTAACCATGGGGGTAAGTGCTTAACCCTAACCCTCCAGTAAGTGCTTAACCCTAACCCTCCAGTAAGTGCCTAACCCTAACCCTCCAGTAAGTGCCTAACCCTAACCCTCCTGGTGCCTATCCCTAACTGTCTGGGTAAGTGCCTAACCCTAACCCTCCAGTAAGTGCCTAACCCTAACCCTCCTGTAAGTGCCTAACCCTAACCCTCCAGTAAGTGCCTAACCCTAACCCTCCTGTAAGTGCCTAACCCTAACCCTCCAGTAAGTGCCTAACCCTAACCCTCCAGTAAGTGCCTAACCCTAACCCTCCAGTAAGTGCCTAACCCTAACCCTCCAGTAAGTGCCTAACCCTAACCCTCCTGGTGCCTATCCCTAACGGTCTGGGTAAATGCCTAACCCTAACCCTCCAGTAAGTGCCTAACCCTCCCTCCTGGTGCCTATCCCTAACCATGGGGGTTAGTGCTTAACCCTAACCCTCCAGTAAGTGCCTAACCCTAACCCTCCAGTAAGTGCCTAACCCTAACCCTCCTGGTGCCTATCCCTAACTGCCTGGGTAAGTGCCTAACCCTAACCCTCCAGTAAGTGCCTAACCCTCCCTCCTGGTGCCTATCCCTAACCATGGGGGTAAGTGCTTAACCCTAACCCTCCAGTAAGTGCCTAACCCTAACCCTCCAGTAAGTGCCTAACCCTAACCCTCCTGGTGCCTATCCCTAACTGTCTAGGTAAGTGCCTAACCCTAACCCTCCAGTAAGTGCCTAACCCTCCCTCCTGGTGCCTATCCCTAACCATGGGGGTAAGTGCTTAACCCTAACCCTCCAGTAAGTGCCTAACCCTAACCCTCCAGTAAGTGCCTAACCCTAACCCTCCTGGTGCCTATCCCTAACTGCCTGGGTAAGTGCCTAACCCTAACCCTCCAGTAAGTGCCTAACCCTCCCTCCTGGTGCCTATCCCTAACCATGGGGGTAAGTGCTTAACCCTAACCCTCCAGTAAGTGCCTAACCCTAACCCTCCAGTAAGTGCCTAACCCTAACCCTCCTGGTGCCTATCCCTAACTGTCTGGGTAAGTGCCTAACCCTAACCCTCCAGTAAGTGCCTAACCCTCCCTCCTGGTGCCTTTCCCTAACCATGGGTGTAAGTGCTTAACCCTAACCCTCCAGTAAGTGCTTAACCCTAACCCTCCAGTAAGTGCCTAACCCAAACCCTCCAGTAAGTGCCTAACCCTAACCCTCCTGGTGCCTATCCCTAACTGTCTGGGTAAGTGCCTAACCCTAACCATCCAGTAAGTGCCTAACCCTCCCTCCTGGTGCCTATCCCTAACCATGGGGGTAAGTGCTTAACCCTAACCCTCCAGTAAGTGCTTAACCCTAACCCTCCAGTAAGTGCCTAACCCTAACCCTCCAGTAAGTGCCTAACCCTAACCCTCCTGGTGCCTATCCCTAACTGTCTGGGTAAGTGCCTAACCCTAACCCTCCAGTAAGTGCCTAACCCTAACCCTCCTGGTGCCTATCCCTAACTGCCTGGGTAAGTGCCTAACCCTCCAGTAAGTGCCTAACCCTCCCTCCTGGTGCCTATCCCTAACCATGGGGGTAAGTGCTTAACCCTAACCCTCCAGTAAGTGCCTAACCCTAACCCTCCAGTAAGTGCCTAACCCTAACCCTCCTGGTGCCTATCCCTAACTGTCTGGGTAAGTGCCTAACCCTAACCCTCCAGTAAGTGCCTAACCCTAACCCTCCTGTAAGTGCCTAACCCTAACCCTCCAGTAAGTGCCTATCCCTAACCCTCCTGTAAGTGCCTAACCCTAACCCTCCAGTAAGTGCCTAACCCTAACCCTCCAGTAAGTGCCTAACCCTAACCCTCCAGTAAGTGCCTAACCCTAACCCTCCAGTAAGTGCCTAACCCTAACCCTCCTGGTGCCTATCCCTAACTGTCTGGGTAAGTGCCTAACCCTAACCCTCCAGTAAGTGCCTACCCCTCCCTCCTGGTGCCTATCCCTAACCATGGGGGTAAGCGCTTAACCCTAACCCTCCAGTAAGTGCCTAACCCTAACCCTCCAGTAAGTGCCTAACCCTAACCCTCCTGGTGCCTATCCCTAACTGCCTGGGTAAGTGCCTAACCCTAACCCTCCAGTAAGTGCCTAACCCTCCCTCCTGGTGCCTATCCCTAACCATGGGGGTAAGTGCTTAAACCTAACCCTCCAGTAAGTGCCTAACCCTAACCCTCCAGTAAGTGCCTAACCCTAACCCTCCTGGTGCCTATCCCTAACTGTCTGGGTCAGTGCCTAACCCTCCAGTAAGTGCCTAACCCTGGTGCCTATACCATTGGGGTAAGTGCTTAACCCTAACCCTCCAGTAAGTGCTTAACCCTAACCCTCCAGTAAGTGCTTAACCCTAACCCTCCAGTAAGTGCCTAACCCTAACCCTCATGGTGCCTATCCCTAACCATGGGGGTAAGTGCTTAACCCTAACCCTCCAGTAAGTGCCTAACCCTAACCCTCCAGTAAGTGCCTAACCCTAACCCACCTGGTGCCTATCCCTAACTGCCTGGGTAAGTGCCTAACCCTAACCCTCCAGTAAGTGCCTAACCCTCCCTCCTGGTGCCTATCCCTAACCATGGGGGTAAGTGCTTAACCCTAACCCTCCAGTAAGTGCCTAACCCTAACCCTCCAGTAAGTGCCTAACCCTAACCCTCCTGGTGCCTATCCCTAACTGTCTGGGTAAGTGCCTAACCCTAACCCTCCAGTAAGTGCCTAACCCTCCCTCCTGGTGCCTATCCCTAACCATGGGGGTAAGTGCTTAACCCTAACCCTCCAGTAAGTGCTTAACCCTAACCCTCCAGTAAGTGCTTAACCCTAACCCTCCAGTAAGTGCCTAACCCTAACCCTCCTGTAAGTGCCTAACCCTAACCCTCCAGTAAGTGCCTAACCCTCCCTCCTGGTGCCTATCCCTAACCATGGGGGTAAGTGCTTAACCCTAACCCTCCAGTAAGTGCCTAACCCTAACCCTCCAGTAAGTGCCTAACCCTAACCCTCCTGGTGCCTATCCCTAACTGCCTGGGTAAGTGCCAAACCCTAACCCTCCAGTAAGTGCCTAACCCTCCCTCCTGGTGCCTATCCCTAACCATGGGGGTAAGTGCTTAACCCTAACCCTCCAGTAAGTGCCTAACCCTAACCCTCCAGTAAGTGCCTAACCCTAACCCTCCTGGTGCCTATCCCTAACTGCCTGGGTAAGTGCCTAACCCTAACCCTCCAGTAAGTGCCTAACCCTCCCTCCTGGTGCCTATCCCTAACCATGGGGGTAAGTGCTTAACCCTAACCCTCCAGTAAGTGCCTAACCCTAACCCTCCAGTAAGTGCCTAACCCTAACCCTCCTGGTGCCTATCCCTAACTGTCTGGGTAAGTGCCTAACCCTCCAGTAAGTGCCTAACCCTCCCTCCTGGTGCCTATCCCTAACCATTGGGGTAAGTGCTTAACCCTAACCCTCCAGTAAGTGCTTAACCCTAACCCTCCAGTAAGTGCTTAACCCTAACCCTCCAGTAAGTGCCTAACCCTAACCCTCCTGTAAGTGCCTAACCCTAACCCTCCTGGTGCCTATCCCTAACCATGGGGGTAAGTGCTTAACCCTAACCCTCCAGTAAGTGCCTAACCCTAACCCTCCAGTAAGTGCCTAACCCTAACCCACCTGGTGCCTATCCCTAACTGCCTGGGTAAGTGCCTAACCCTAACCCTCCAGTAAGTGCCTAACCCTCCCTCCTGGTGCCTATCCCTAACCATGGGGGTAAGTGCTTAACCCTAACCCTCCAGTAAGTGCCTAACCCTAACCCTCCAGTAAGTGCCTAACCCTAACCCTCCTGGTGCCTATCCCTAACTGTCTGGGTAAGTGCCTAACCCCAACCCTCCAGTAAGTGCCTAACCCTCCCTCCTGGTGCCTATCCCTAACCATGGGGGTAAGTGCTTAACCCTAACCCTCCAGTAAGTGCTTAACCCTAACCCTCCAGTAAGTGCTTAACCCTAACCCTCCAGTAAGTGCCTAACCCTAACCCTCCTGTAAGTGCCTAACCCTAACCCTCCAGTAAGTGCCTAACCCTCCCTCCTGGTGCCTATCCCTAACCATGGGGGTAAGTGCTTAACCCTAACCCTCCAGTAAGTGCTTAACCCTAACCCTCCAGTAAGTGCCTAACCCTAACCCTCCTGTAAGTGCCTAACCCTAACCCTCCTGGTGCCTATCCCTAACCATGGGGGTAAGTGCTTAACCCTAACCCTCCAGTAAGTGCCTAACCCTAACCCTCCAGTAAGTGCCTAACCCTAACCCTCCTGGTGCCTATCCCTAACTGCCTGGGTAAGTGCCTAACCCTAACCCTCCAGTAAGTGCCTAACCCTCCCTCCTGGTGCCTATCCCTAACCATGGGGGTAAGTGCTTAACCCTAACCCTCCAGTAAGTGCCTAACCCTAACCCTCCAGTAAGTGCCTAACCCTAACCCTCCTGGTGCCTATCCCTAACTGTCTGGGTAAGTGCCTAACCCTAACCCTCCAGTAAGTGCCTAACCCTCCCTCCTGGTGCCTATCCCTAACCATGGGGGTAAGTGCTTAACCCTAACCCTCCAGTAAGTGCTTAACCCTAACCCTCCAGTAAGTGCTTAACCCTAACCCTCCAGTAAGTGCCTAACCCTAACCCTCCTGGTGCCTATCCCTAACTGTCTGGGTAAGTGCCTAACCCTAACCCTCCAGTAAGTGCCTAACCCTCCCTCCTGGTGCCTATCCCTAACCATGGGGGTAAATGCTTAACCCTAACCCTCCAGTAAGTGCCTAACCCTAACCCTCCAGTAAGTGCCTAACCCTAACCCTCCTGGTGCCTATCCCTAACTGTCTGGGTAAGTGCCTAACCCTAACCCTCCAGTAAGTGCCTAACCCTCCCTCCTGGTGCCTATCCCTAACCATGGGGGTAAGTGCTTAACCCTAACCCTCCAGTAAGTGCCTAACCCTAACCCTCCAGTAAGTGCCTAACCCTAACCCTCCGGGTGCCTATCCCTAACTGTCTGGGTAAGTGCCTAACCCTAACCCTCCAGTAAGTGCCTAACCCTCCCTCCTGGTGCCTATCCCTAACCATGGGGGTAAGTGCTTAACCCTAACCCTCCAGTAAGTGCCTAACCCTAACCCTCCAGTAAGTGCCTAACCCTAACCCTCCTGGTGCCTATCCCTAACTGTCTGGGTAAGTGCCTAACCCTAACCCTCCAGTAAGTGCCTAACCCTCCCTCCTGGTGCCTATCCCTAACCATGGGGGTAAGTGCTTAACCCTAACCCTCCAGTAAGTGCTTAACCCTAACCCTCCAGTAAGTGCTTAACCCTAACCCTCCAGTAAGTGCCTATCCCTAACCCTCCTGTAAGTGCCTAACCCTAACCCTCCTGGTGCCTATCCCTAACCATGGGGGTAAGTGCTTAACCCTAACCCTCCAGTAAGTGCCTAACCCTAACCCTCCAGTAAGTGCCTAACCCTAACCCTCCTGGTGCCTATCCCTAACTGCCTGGGTAAGTGCCTAACCCTAACCCTCCAGTAAGTGCCTAACCCTCCCTCCTGGTGCCTATCCCTAACCATGGGGGTAAGTGCTTAACCCTAACCCTCCAGTAAGTGCCTAACCCTAACCCTCCTGGTGCCTATCCCTAACTGTCTGGGTAAGTGCCTAACCCTAACCCTCCCTCCTGGTGCCTATCCCTAACCATGGGGGTAAGTGCTTAACCCTAACCCTCCAGTAAGTGCTTAACCCTAACCCTCCAGTAAGTGCTTAACCCTAACCCTCCAGTAAGTGCCTAACCCTAACCCTCCTGTAAGTGCCTAACCCTAACCCTCCAGTAAGTGCCTAACCCTCCCTCCTGGTGCCTATCCCTAACCATGGGGGTAAGTGCTTAACCCTAACCCTCCAGTAAGTGCCTAACCCTAACCCTCCAGTAAGTGCCTAACCCTAACCCTCCTGGTGCCTATCCCTAACTGCCTGGGTAAGTGCCTAACCCTAACCCTCCAGTAAGTGCCTAACCCTCCCTCCTGGTGCCTATCCCTAACCATGGGGGTAAGTGCTTAACCCTAACCCTCCAGTAAGTGCCTAACCCTAACCCTCCAGTAAGTGCCTAACCCTAACCCTCCTGGTGCCTATCCCTAACTTTCTGGGTAAGTGCCTAACCCTAACCCTCCAGTAAGTGCCTAACCCTCCCTCCTGGTGCCTATCCCTAACCATGGGGGTAAGTGCTTAACCCTAACCCTCCAGTAAGTGCTTAACCCTAACCCTCCAGTAAGTGCTTAACCCTAACCCTCCAGTAAGTGCCTAACCCTAACCCTCCTGTAAGTGCCTAACCCTAACCCTCCTGGTGCCTATCCCTAACCATGGGGGTAAGTGCTTAACCCTAACCCTCCAGTAAGTGCCTAACCCTAACCCTCCAGTAAGTGCTTAACCCTAACCCTCCAGTAAGTGCTTAACCCTAACCCTCCAGTAAGTGCCTAACCCTAACCCTCCAGTAAGTGCCTAACCCTAACCCTCCTGGTGCCTATCCCTAACTGCATGGGTAAGTGCCTAACCCTAACCCTCCAGTAAGTGCCTAACCCTCCCTCCTGGTGCCTATCCCTAACCATGGGGGTAAGTGCTTAACCCTAACCCTCCAGTAAGTGCCTAACCCTAACCCTCCAGTAAGTGCCTAACCCTAACCCTCCTGGTGCCTATCCCTAACTGTCTGGGTAAGTGCCTAACCCTAACCCTCCAGTAAGTGCCTAACCCTCCCTCCTGGTGCCTATCCCTAACCATGGGGGTAAGTGCTTAACCCTAACCCTCCAGTAAGTGCTTAACCCTAACCCTCCAGTAAGTGCTTAACCCTAACCCTCCAGTAAGTGCCTAACCCTAACCCTCCTGTAAGTGCCTAACCCTAACCCTCCAGTAAGTGCCTAACCCTCCCTCCTGGTGCCTATCCCTAACCATGGGGGTAAGTGCTTAACCCTAACCCTCCAGTAAGTGCTTAACCCTAACCCTCCAGTAAGTGCCTAACCCTAACCCTCCTGTAAGTGCCTAACCCTAACCCTCCTGGTGCCTATCCCTAACCATGGGGGTAAGTGCTTAACCCTAACCCTCCAGTAAGTGCCTAACCCTAACCCTCCAGTAAGTGCCTAACCCTAACCCTCCTGGTGCCTATCCCTAACTGCCTGGGTAAGTGCCTAACCCTAACCCTCCAGTAAGTGCCTAACCCTCCCTCCTGGTGCCTATCCCTAACCATGGGGGTAAGTGCTTAACCCTAACCCTCCAGTAAGTGCCTAACCCTAACCCTCCAGTAAGTGCCTAACCCTAACCCTCCTGGTGCCTATCCCTAACTGTCTGGGTAAGTGCCTAACCCTAACCCTCCAGTAAGTGCCTAACCCTCCCTCCTGGTGCCTATCCCTAACCATGGGGGTAAGTGCTTAACCCTAACCCTCCAGTAAGTGCTTAACCCTAACCCTCCAGTAAGTGCTTAACCCTAACCCTCCAGTAAGTGCCTAACCCTAACCCTCCTGGTGCCTATCCCTAACTGTCTGGGTAAGTGCCTAACCCTAACCCTCCAGTAAGTGCCTAACCCTCCCTCCTGGTGCCTATCCCTAACCATGGGGGTAAATGCTTAACCCTAACCCTCCAGTAAGTGCCTAACCCTAACCCTCCAGTAAGTGCCTAACCCTAACCCTCCTGGTGCCTATCCCTAACTGTCTGGGTAAGTGCCTAACCCTAACCCTCCAGTAAGTGCCTAACCCTCCCTCCTGGTGCCTATCCCTAACCATGGGGGTAAGTGCTTAACCCTAACCCTCCAGTAAGTGCCTAACCCTAACCCTCCAGTAAGTGCCTAACCCTAACCCTCCTGGTGCCTATCCCTAACTGTCTGGGTAAGTGCCTAACCCTAACCCTCCAGTAAGTGCCTAACCCTCCCTCCTGGTGCCTATCCCTAACCATGGGGGTAAGTGCTTAACCCTAACCCTCCAGTAAGTGCCTAACCCTAACCCTCCAGTAAGTGCCTAACCCTAACCCTCCTGGTGCCTATCCCTAACTGTCTGGGTAAGTGCCTAACCCTAACCCTCCAGTAAGTGCCTAACCCTCCCTCCTGGTGCCTATCCCTAACCATGGGGGTAAGTGCTTAACCCTAACCCTCCAGTAAGTGCTTAACCCTAACCCTCCAGTAAGTGCTTAACCCTAACCCTCCAGTAAGTGCCTAACCCTAACCCTCCTGTAAGTGCCTAACCCTAACCCTCCTGGTGCCTATCCCTAACCATGGGGGTAAGTGCTTAACCCTAACCCTCCAGTAAGTGCCTAACCCTAACCCTCCAGTAAGTGCCTAACCCTAACCCTCCTGGTGCCTATCCCTAACTGCCTGGGTAAGTGCCTAACCCTAACCCTCCAGTAAGTGCCTAACCCTCCCTCCTGGTGCCTATCCCTAACCATGGGGGTAAGTGCTTAACCCTAACCCTCCAGTAAGTGCCTAACCCTCCTGGTGCCTATCCCTAACTGTCTGGGTAAGTGCCTAACCCTAACCCTCCCTCCTGGTGCCTATCCCTAACCATGGGGGTAAGTGCTTAACCCTAACCCTCCAGTAAGTGCTTAACCCTAACCCTCCAGTAAGTGCTTAACCCTAACCCTCCAGTAAGTGCCTAACCCTAACCCTCCTGTAAGTGCCTAACCCTAACCCTCCAGTAAGTGCCTAACCCTCCCTCCTGGTGCCTATCCCTAATCATGGGGGTAAGTGCTTAACCCTAACCCTCCAGTAAGTGCCTAACCCTAACCCTCCAGTAAGTGCCTAACCCTAACCCTCCTGGTGCCTATCCCTAACTGCCTGGGTAAGTGCCTAACCCTAACCCTCCAGTAAGTGCCTAACCCTAACCCTCCTGGTGCCTATCCCTAACTGTCTGGGTAAGTGCCTAACCCTAACCCTCCAGTAAGTGCCTAACCCTCCCTCCTGGTGCCTATCCCTAACCATGGGGGTAAGTGCTTAACCCTAACCCTCCAGTAAGTGCTTAACCCTAACCCTCCAGTAAGTGCTTAACCCTAACCCTCCAGTAAGTGCCTAACCCTAACCCTCCTGTAAGTGCCTAACCCTAACCCTCCTGGTGCCTATCCCTAACCATGGGGGTAAGTGCTTAACCCTAACCCTCCAGTAAGTGCCTAACCCTAACCCTCCAGTAAGTGCCTAACCCTAACCCTCCTGGTGCCTATCCCTAACTGCCTGGGTAAGTGCCTAACCCTAACCCTCCAGTAAGTGCCTAACCCTAACCCTCCTGGTGCCTATCCCTAACCATGGGGGTAAGTGCTTAACCCTAACCCTCCAGTAAGTGCCTAACCCTAACCCTCCTGGTGCCTATCCCTAACTGTCTGGGTAAGTGCCTAACCCTAACCCTCCCTCCTGGTGCCTATCCCTAACCATGGGGGTAAGTGCTTAACCCTAACCCTCCAGTAAGTGCTTAACCCTAACCCTCCAGTAAGTGCTTAACCCTAACACTCCAGTAAGTGCCTAACCCTAACCCTCCTGTAAGTGCCTAACCCTAACCCTCCAGTAAGTGCCTAACCCTCCCTCCTGGTGCCTATCCCTAACCATGGGGGTAAGTGCTTAACCCTAACCCTCCAGTAAGTGCCTAACCCTAACCCTCCAGTAAGTGCCTAACCCTAACCCTCCTGGTGCCTATCCCTAACTGCCTGGGTAAGTGCCTAACCCTAACCCTCCATTAAGTGCCTAACCCTAACCCTCCTGGTGCCTATCCCTAACTGTCTGGGTAAGTGCCTAACCCTAACCCTCCAGTAAGTGCCTAACCCTCCCTCCTGGTGCCTATCCCTAACCATGGGGGTAAGTGCTTAACCCTAACCCTCCAGTAAGTGCTTAACCCTAACCCTCCAGTAAGTGCTTAACCCTAACCCTCCAGTAAGTGCCTAACCCTAACCCTCCTGTAAGTGCCTAACCCTAACCCTCCTGGTGCCTATCCCTAACCATGGGGGTAAGTGCTTAACCCTAACCCTCCAGTAAGTGCCTAACCCTAACCCTCCAGTAAGTGCCTAACCCTAACCCTCCTGGTGCCTATCCCTAACTGCCTGGGTAAGTGCCTAACCCTAACCCTCCAGTAAGTGCCTAACCCTCCCTCCTGGTGCCTATCCCTAACTGTCTGGGTAAGTGCCTAACCCTAACCCTCCCTCCTGGTGCCTATCCCTAACCATGGGGGTAAGTGCTTAACCCTAACCCTCCAGTAAGTGCTTAACCCTAACCCTCCAGTAAGTGCTTAACCCTAACCCTCCAGTAAGTGCCTAACCCTAACCCTCCTGTAAGTGCCTAACCCTAACCCTCCAGTAAGTGCCTAACCCTCCCTCCTGGTGCCTATCCCTAACCATGGGGGTAAGTGCTTAACCCTAACCCTCCAGTAAGTGCCTAACCCTAACCCTCCAGTAAGTGCCTAACCCTAACCCTCCTGGTGCCTATCCCTAACTGCCTGGGTAAGTGCCTAACCCTCCAGTAAGTGCCTAACCCTCCCTCCTGGTGCCTATCCCTAACCATGGGGGTAAGTGCTTAACCCTAACCCTCCAGTAAGTGCTTAACCCTAACCCTCCAGTAAGTGCTTAACCCTAACCCTCCAGTAAGTGCCTAACCCTAACCCTCCTGGTGCCTATCCCTAACTGTCTGGGTAAGTGCCTAACCCTAACCCTCCAGTAAGTGCCTAACCCTCCCTCCTGGTGCCTATCCCTAACCATGGGGGTAAGTGCTTAACCCTAACCCTCCAGTAAGTGCTTAACCCTAACCCTCCAGTAAGTGCTTAACCCTAACCCTCCAGTAAGTGCTTAACCCTAACCCTCCTGTAAGTGCCTAACCCTAACCCTCCTGGTGCCTATCCCTAACCATGGGGGTAAGTGCTTAACCCTAACCCTCCAGTAAGTGCCTAACCCTAACCCTCCAGTAAGTGCCTAACCCTAACCCACCTGGTGCCTATCCCTAACTGCCTGGGTAAGTGCCTAACCCTAACCCTCCAGTAAGTGCCTAACCCTCCCTCCTGGTGCCTATCCCTAACCATGGGGGTAAGTGCTTAACCCTAACCCTCCAGTAAGTGCCTAACCCTAACCCTCCAGTAAGTGCCTAACCCTAACCCTCCTGGTGCCTATCCCTAACTGTCTGGGTAAGTGCCTAACCCCAACCCTCCAGTAAGTGCCTAACCCTCCCTCCTGGTGCCTATCCCTAACCATGGGGGTAAGTGCTTAACCCTAACCCTCCAGTAAGTGCTTAACCCTAACCCTCCAGTAAGTGCTTAACCCTAACCCTCCAGTAAGTGCCTAACCCTAACCCTCCTGTAAGTGCCTAAGCCTAACCCTCCAGTAAGTGCCTAACCCTCCCTCCTGGTGCCTATCCCTAACCATGGGGGTAAGTGCTTAACCCTAACCCTCCAGTAAGTGCTTAACCCTAACCCTCCAGTAAGTGCCTAACCCTAACCCTCCTGTAAGTGCCTAACCCTAACCCTCCTGGTGCCTATCCCTAACCATGGGGGTAAGTGCTTAACCCTAACCCTCCAGTAAGTGCCTAACCCTAACCCTCCAGTAAGTGCCTAACCCTAACCCTCCTGGTGCCTATCCCTAACTGCCTGGGTAAGTGCCTAACCCTAACCCTCCAGTAAGTGCATAACCCTCCCTCCTGGTGCCTATCCCTAACCATGGGGGTAAGTGCTTAACCCTAACCCTCCAGTAAGTGCCTAACCCTAACCCTCCAGTAAGTGCCTAACCCTAACCCTCCTGGTGCCTATCCCTAACTGTCTGGGTAAGTGCCTAACCCTAACCCTCCAGTAAGTGCCTAACCCTCCCTCCTGGTGCCTATCCCTAACCATGGGGGTAAGTGCTTAACCCTAACCCTCCAGTAAGTGCCTAACCCTCCAGTAAGTGCCTAACCCTAACCCTCTAGTAAGTGCCTAACCCTAACCCTCCTGTAAGTGCCTAACCCTAACCCTCCAGTAAGTGCCTAACCCTAACCCTCCAGTAAGTGCCTAACCCTAACCCTCCAGTAATTGCCTAACCCTAACCCTCCTGGTGCCTATCCCTAACTGTCTGGGTAAGTGCCTAACCCTAACCCTCCAGTAAGTGCCTAACCCTCCCTCCTGGTGCCTATCCCTAACCATGGGGGTAAGTGCTTAACCCTAACCCTCCAGTAAGTGCCTAACCCTAACCCTCCAGTAAGTGCCTAACCCTAACCCTCCTGGTGCCTATCCCTAACTGCCTGGGTAAGTGCCTAACCCTAACCCTCCAGTAAGTGCCTAACCCTCCCTCCTGTTGCCTATCCCTAACCATGGGGGTAAGTGCTTAACCCTAACCCTCCAGTAAGTGCTTAACCCTAACCCTCCAGTAAGTGCCTAACCCTAACCCTCCAGTAAGTGCCTAACCCTAACCCTCCTGGTGCCTATCCCTAACTGTCTGGGTAAGTGCCTAACCCTAACCCTCCAGTAAGTGCCTAACCCTAACCCTCCTGTAAGGGCCTAACCCTAACCCTCCAGTAAGTGCCTAACCCTAACCCTCCTGTAAGTGCCTAACCCTAACCCTCCAGTAAGTGCCTAACCCTAACCCTCCAGTAAGTGCCTAACCCTAACCCTCCAGTAAGTGCCTAACCCTAACCCTCCAGTAAGTGCCTAACCCTAACCCTCCTGGTGCCTATCCCTAACGGTCTGGGTAAATGCCTAACCCTAACCCTCCAGTAAGTGCCTAACCCTCCCTCCTGGTGCCTATCCCTAACCATGGGGGTAAGTGCTTAACCCTAACCCTCCAGTAAGTGCCTAACCCTAACCCTCCAGTAAGTGCCTAACCCTAACCCTCCTGGTGCCTATCCCTAACTGCCTGGGTAAGTGCCTAACCCTAACCCTCCAGTAAGTGCCTAACCCTCCCTCCTGGTGCCTATCCCTAACCATGGGGGTAAGTGCTTAAGCCTAACCCTCCAGTAAGTGCCTAACCCTAACCCTCCAGTAAGTGCCTAACCCTAACCCTCCTGGTGCCTATCCCTAACTGCCTGGGTAAGTGCCTAACCCTAACCCTCCAGTAAGTGCCTAACCCTCCCTCCTGGTGCCTATCCCTAACCATGGGGGTAAGTGCTTAAGCCTAACCCTCCAGTAAGTGCCTAACCCTAACCCTCCAGTAAGTGCCTAACCCTAACCCTCCTGGTGCCTATCCCTAACTGTCTGGGTAAGTGCCTAACCCTAACCCTCCAGTAAGTGCCTAACCCTCCCTCCTGGTGCCTATCCCTAACCATGGGGGTAAGTGCTTAACCCTAACCCTCCAGTAAGTGCCTAACCCTAACCCTCCAGTAAGTGCCTAACCCTAACCCTCCTGGTGCCTATCCCTAACTGCCTGGGTAAGTGCCTAACCCTAACCCTCCAGTAAGTGCCTAACCCTCCCTCCTGGTGCCTATCCCTAACCATGGGGGTAAGTGCTTAACCCTAACCCTCCAGTAAGTGCTTAACCCTAACCCTCCAGTAAGTGCTTAACCCTAACCCTCCAGTAAGTGCTTAACCCTAACCCTCCTGTAAGTGCCTAACCCTAACCCTCCTGGTGCCTATCCCTAACCATGGGGGTAAGTGCTTAACCCTAACCCTCCAGTAAGTGCCTAACCCTAACCCTCCAGTAAGTGCCTAACCCTAACCCACCTGGTGCCTATCCCTAACTGCCTGGGTAAGTGCCTAACCCTAACCCTCCAGTAAGTGCCTAACCCTCCCTCCTGGTGCCTATCCCTAACCATGGGGGTAAGTGCTTAACCCTAACCCTCCAGTAAGTGCCTAACCCTAACCCTCCAGTAAGTGCCTAACCCTAACCCTCCTGGTGCCTATCCCTAACTGTCTGGGTAAGTGCCTAACCCCAACCCTCCAGTAAGTGCCTAACCCTCCCTCCTGGTGCCTATCCCTAACCATGGGGGTAAGTGCTTAACCCTAACCCTCCAGTAAGTGCTTAACCCTAACCCTCCAGTAAGTGCTTAACCCTAACCCTCCAGTAAGTGCCTAACCCTAACCCTCCTGTAAGTGCCTAAGCCTAACCCTCCAGTAAGTGCCTAACCCTCCCTCCTGGTGCCTATCCCTAACCATGGGGGTAAGTGCTTAACCCTAACCCTCCAGTAAGTGCTTAACCCTAACCCTCCAGTAAGTGCCTAACCCTAACCCTCCTGTAAGTGCCTAACCCTAACCCTCCTGGTGCCTATCCCTAACCATGGGGGTAAGTGCTTAACCCTAACCCTCCAGTAAGTGCCTAACCCTAACCCTCCAGTAAGTGCCTAACCCTAACCCTCCTGGTGCCTATCCCTAACTGCCTGGGTAAGTGCCTAACCCTAACCCTCCAGTAAGTGCATAACCCTCCCTCCTGGTGCCTATCCCTAACCATGGGGGTAAGTGCTTAACCCTAACCCTCCAGTAAGTGCCTAACCCTAACCCTCCAGTAAGTGCCTAACCCTAACCCTCCTGGTGCCTATCCCTAACTGTCTGGGTAAGTGCCTAACCCTAACCCTCCAGTAAGTGCCTAACCCTCCCTCCTGGTGCCTATCCCTAACCATGGGGGTAAGTGCTTAACCCTAACCCTCCAGTAAGTGCCTAACCCTCCAGTAAGTGCCTAACCCTAACCCTCTAGTAAGTGCCTAACCCTAACCCTCCTGTAAGTGCCTAACCCTAACCCTCCAGTAAGTGCCTAACCCTAACCCTCCAGTAAGTGCCTAACCCTAACCCTCCAGTAATTGCCTAACCCTAACCCTCCTGGTGCCTATCCCTAACTGTCTGGGTAAGTGCCTAACCCTAACCCTCCAGTAAGTGCCTAACCCTCCCTCCTGGTGCCTATCCCTAACCATGGGGGTAAGTGCTTAACCCTAACCCTCCAGTAAGTGCCTAACCCTAACCCTCCAGTAAGTGCCTAACCCTAACCCTCCTGGTGCCTATCCCTAACTGCCTGGGTAAGTGCCTAACCCTAACCCTCCAGTAAGTGCCTAACCCTCCCTCCTGTTGCCTATCCCTAACCATGGGGGTAAGTGCTTAACCCTAACCCTCCAGTAAGTGCTTAACCCTAACCCTCCAGTAAGTGCCTAACCCTAACCCTCCAGTAAGTGCCTAACCCTAACCCTCCTGGTGCCTATCCCTAACTGTCTGGGTAAGTGCCTAACCCTAACCCTCCAGTAAGTGCCTAACCCTAACCCTCCTGTAAGGGCCTAACCCTAACCCTCCAGTAAGTGCCTAACCCTAACCCTCCTGTAAGTGCCTAACCCTAACCCTCCAGTAAGTGCCTAACCCTAACCCTCCAGTAAGTGCCTAACCCTAACCCTCCAGTAAGTGCCTAACCCTAACCCTCCAGTAAGTGCCTAACCCTAACCCTCCTGGTGCCTATCCCTAACGGTCTGGGTAAATGCCTAACCCTAACCCTCCAGTAAGTGCCTAACCCTCCCTCCTGGTGCCTATCCCTAACCATGGGGGTAAGTGCTTAACCCTAACCCTCCAGTAAGTGCCTAACCCTAACCCTCCAGTAAGTGCCTAACCCTAACCCTCCTGGTGCCTATCCCTAACTGCCTGGGTAAGTGCCTAACCCTAACCCTCCAGTAAGTGCCTAACCCTCCCTCCTGGTGCCTATCCCTAACCATGGGGGTAAGTGCTTAAGCCTAACCCTCCAGTAAGTGCCTAACCCTAACCCTCCAGTAAGTGCCTAACCCTAACCCTCCTGGTGCCTATCCCTAACTGCCTGGGTAAGTGCCTAACCCTAACCCTCCAGTAAGTGCCTAACCCTCCCTCCTGGTGCCTATCCCTAACCATGGGGGTAAGTGCTTAAGCCTAACCCTCCAGTAAGTGCCTAACCCTAACCCTCCAGTAAGTGCCTAACCCTAACCCTCCTGGTGCCTATCCCTAACTGTCTGGGTAAGTGCCTAACCCTAACCCTCCAGTAAGTGCCTAACCCTCCCTCCTGGTGCCTATCCCTAACCATGGGGGTAAGTGCTTAACCCTAACCCTCCAGTAAGTGCCTAACCCTAACCCTCCAGTAAGTGCCTAACCCTAACCCTCCTGGTGCCTATCCCTAACTGCCTGGGTAAGTGCCTAACCCTAACCCTCCAGTAAGTGCCTAACCCTCCCTCCTGGTGCCTATCCCTAACCATGGGGGTAAGTGCTTAACCCTAACCCTCCAGTAAGTGCCTAACCCTAACCCTCCAGTAAGTGCCTAACCCTAACCCTCCTGGTGCCTATCCCTAACTGTCTGGGTAAGTGCCTAACCCTAACCATCCAGTAAGTGCCTAACCCTCCCTCCTGGTGCCTATCCCTAACCATGGGGGTAAGTGCTTAACCCTAACCCTCCAGTAAGTGCTTAACCCTAACCCTCCAGTAAGTGCCTAACCCTAACCCTCCAGTAAGTGCCTAACCCTAACCCTCCTGGTGCCTATCCCTAACTGTCTGGGTAAGTGCCTAACCCTAACCCTCCAGTAAGTGCCTAACCCTCCCTCCTGGTGCCTATCCCTAACTGTCTGGGTAAGTGCCTAACCCTAACCCTCCAGTAAGTGCCTAACCCTAAACCTCCAGTAAGTGCCTAACCCTAACCCTCCTGGTGCCTATCCCTAACTGCCTGGGTAAGTGCCTAACCCTAACCCTCCAGTAAGTGCCTAACCCTCCCTCCTGGTGCCTATCCCTAACCATGGGGGTAAGTGCTTAACCCTAACCCTCCAGTAAGTGCTTAACCCTAACCCTCCAGTAAGTGCCTAACCCTAACCCTCCAGTAAGTGCCTAACCCTAACCCTCCTGGTGCCTATCCCTAACTGTCTGGGTAAGTGCCTAACCCTAACCCTCCAGTAAGTGCCTAACCCTAACCCTCCTGTAAGTGCCTAACCCTAACCCTCCAGTAAGTGCCTATCCCTAACCCTCCTGTAAGTGCCTAACCCTAACCCTCCAGTAAGTGCCTAACCCTAACCCTCCAGTAAGTGCCTAACCCTAACCCTCCAGTAAGTGCCTAACCCTAACCCTCCAGTAAGTGCCTAACCCTAACCCTCCTGGTGCCTATCCCTAACTGTCTGGGTAAGTGCCTAACCCTAACCCTCCAGTAAGTGCCTACCCCTCCCTCCTGGTGCCTATCCCTAACCATGGGGGTAAGTGCTTAACCCTAACCCTCCAGTAAGTGCCTAACCCTAACCCTCCAGTAAGTGCCTAACCCTAACCCTCCTGGTGCCTATCCCTAACTGCCTGGGTAAGTGCCTAACCCTAACCCTCCAGTAAGTGCCTAACCCTCCCTCCTGGTGCCTATCCCTAACCATGGGGGTAAGTGCTTAAACCTAACCCTCCAGTAAGTGCCTAACCCTAACCCTCCAGTAAGTGCCTAACCCTAACCCTCCTGGTGCCTATCCCTAACTGTCTGGGTCAGTGCCTAACCCTAACCCTCCAGTAAGTGCCTAACCCTCCCTCCTGGTGCCTATCCCTAACCATTGGGGTAAGTGCTTAACCCTAACCCTCCAGTAAGTGCTTAACCCTAACCCTCCAGTAAGTGCTTAACCCTAACCCTCCAGTAAGTGCCTAACCCTAACCCTCCTGTAAGTGCCTAACCCTAACCCTCATGGTGCCTATCCCTAACCATGGGGGTAAGTGCTTAACCCTAACCCTCCAGTAAGTGCCTAACCCTAACCCTCCAGTAAGTGCCTAACCCTAACCCACCTGGTGCCTATCCCTAACTGCCTGGGTAAGTGCCTAACCCTAACCCTCCAGTAAGTGCCTACCCCTCCCTCCTGGTGCCTATCCCTAACCATGGGGGTAAGTGCTTAACCCTAACCCTCCAGTAAGTGCCTAACCCTAACCCTCCAGTAAGTGCCTAACCCTAACCCTCCAGTAGGTGCCTAACCCTAACCCTCCTGTAAGTGCCTAACCCTAACCCTCCAGTAAGTGCCTAACCCTAACCCTCCAGTAAGTGCCTAACCCTAACCCTCCAGTAAGTGCCTAACCCTAACCCTCCTGGTGCCTATCCCTAACTGTCTGGGTAAGTGCCTAACCCTAACCCTCCAGTAAGTGCCTAACCCTCCCTCCTGGTGCCTATCCCTAACCATGGGGGTAGGTGCTTAACCCTAACCCTCCAGTAAGTGCCTAACCCTAACCCTCCAGTAAGTGCCTAACCCTAACCCTCCAGTAAGTGCCTAACCCTAACCCTCCTGTAAGTGCCTAACCCTAACCCTCCAGTAAGTGCCTAACCCTAACCCTCCAGTAAGTGCCTAACCCTAACCCTCCAGTAAGTGCCTAACCCTCCCTCCTGGTGCCTATCCCTAACCATGGGGGTAAGTGCTTAACCCTAACCCTCCAGTAAGTGCTTAACCATAACCCTCCAGTAAGTGCCTAACCCTAACCCTCCAGTAAGTGCCTAACCCTAACCCTCCTGGTGCCTATCCCTAACTGTCTGGGTAAGTGCCTAACCCTAACCCTCCAGTAAGTGCCTAACCCTCCCTCCTGGTGCCTATCCCTAACCATGGGGGTAAGTGCTTAACCCTAACCCTCCAGTAAGTGCCTAACCCTCCAGTAAGTGCCTAACCCTAACCCTCCAGTAAGTGCCTAACCCTAACCCTCCTGTAAGTGCCAAACCCTAACCCTCCAGTAAGTGCCTAACCCTAACCCTCCAGTAAGTGCCTAACCCTAACCCTCCAGTAATTGCCTAACCCTAACCCTCCTGGTGCCTATCCCTAACTGTCTGGGTAAGTGCCTAACCCTAACCCTCCAGTAAGTGCCTAACCCTCCCTCCTGGTGCCTATCCCTAACCATGGGGGTAAGTGCTTAACCCTAACCCTCCAGTAAGTGCCTAACCCTAACCCTCCAGTAAGTGCCTAACCCTAACCCTCCTGGTGCCTATCCCTAACTGCCTGGGTAAGTGCCTAACCCTAACCCTCCAGTAAGTGCCTAACCCTCCCTCCTGTTGACTATCCCTAACCATGGGGGTAAGTGCTTAACCCTAACCCTCCAGTAAGTGCTTAACCCTAACCCTCCAGTAAGTGCCTAACCCTAACCCTCCAGTAAGTGCCTAACCCTAACCCTCCTGGTGCCTATCCCTAACTGTCTGGGTAAGTGCCTAACCCTAACCCTCCAGTAAGTGCCTAACCCTAACCCTCCTGTAAGGGCCTAACCCTAACCCTCCAGTAAGTGCCTAACCCTAACCCTCCTGTAAGTGCCTAACCCTAACCCTCCAGTAAGTGCCTAACCCTAACCCTCCAGTAAGTGCCTAACCCTAACCCTCCAGTAAGTGCCTAACCCTAACCCTCCAGTAAGTGCCTAACCCTAACCCTCCTGGTGCCTATCCCTAACGGTCTGGGTAAATGCCTAACCCTAACCCTCCAGTAAGTGCCTAACCCTCCCTCCTGGTGCCTATCCCTAACCATGGGGGTAAGTGCTTAACCCTAACCCTCCAGTAAGTGCCTAACCCTAACCCTCCAGTAAGTGCCTAACCCTAACCCTCCTGGTGCCTATCCCTAACTGCCTGGGTAAGTGCCTAACCCTAACCCTCCAGTAAGTGCCTAACCCTCCCTCCTGGTGCCTATCCCTAACCATGGGGGTAAGTGCTTAACCCTAACCCTCCAGTAAGTGCCTAACCCTAACCCTCCAGTAAGTGCCTAACCCTAACCCTCCTGGTGCCTATCCCTAACTGTCTGGGTAAGTGCCTAACCCTAACCCTCCAGTAAGTGCCTAACCCTCCCTCCTGGTGCCTATCCCTAACCATGGGGGTAAGTGCTTAACCCTAACCCTCCAGTAAGTGCCTAACCCTAACCCTCCAGTAAGTGCCTAACCCTAACCCTCCTGGTGCCTATCCCTAACTGCCTGGGTAAGTGCCTAACCCTAACCCTCCAGTAAGTGCCTAACCCTCCCTCCTGGTGCCTATCCCTAACCATGGGGGTAAGTGCTTAACCCTAACCCTCCAGTAAGTGCCTAACCCTAACCCTCCAGTAAGTGCCTAACCCTAACCCTCCTGGTGCCTATCCCTAACTGTCTGGGTAAGTGCCTAACCCTAACCCTCCAGTAAGTGCCTAACCCTCCCTCCTGGTGCCTATCCCTAACCATGGGTGTAAGTGCTTAACCCTAACCCTCCAGTAAGTGCTTAACCCTAACCCTCCAGTAAGTGCCTAACCCAAACCCTCCAGTAAGTGCCTAACCCTAACCCTCCTGGTGCCTATCCCTAACTGTCTGGGTAAGTGCCTAACCCTAACCATCCAGTAAGTGCCTAACCCTCCCTCCTGGTGCCTATCCCTAACCATGGGGGTAAGTGCCTAACCCTAACCCTCCAGTAAGTGCCTAACCCTAACCCTCCTGGTGCCTATCCCTAACTGCCTGGGTAAGTGCCTAACCCTCCAGTAAGTGCCTAACCCTCCCTCCTGGTGCCTATCCCTAACCATGGGGGTAAGTGCTTAACCCTAACCCTCCAGTAAGTGCCTAACCCTAACCCTCCAGTAAGTGCCTAACCCTAACCCTCCTGGTGCCTATCCCTAACTGTCTGGGTAAGTGCCTAACCCTAACCCTCCAGTAAGTGCCTAACCCTAACCCTCCTGTAAGTGCCTAACCCTAACCCTCCAGTAAGTGCCTATCCCTAACCCTCCTGTAAGTGCCTAACCCTAACCCTCCAGTAAGTGCCTAACCCTAACCCTCCAGTAAGTGCCTAACCCTAACCCTCCAGTAAGTGCCTAACCCTAACCCTCCAGTAAGTGCCTAACCCTAACCCTCCTGGTGCCTATCCCTAACTGTCTGGGTAAGTGCCTAACCCTAACCCTCCAGTAAGTGCCTACCCCTCCCTCCTGGTGCCTATCCCTAACCATGGGGGTAAGCGCTTAACCCTAACCCTCCAGTAAGTGCCTAACCCTAACCCTCCAGTAAGTGCCTAACCCTAACCCTCCTGGTGCCTATCCCTAACTGCCTGGGTAAGTGCCTAACCCTAACCCTCCAGTAAGTGCCTAACCCTCCCTCCTGGTGCCTATCCCTAACCATGGGGGTAAGTGCTTAAACCTAACCCTCCAGTAAGTGCCTAACCCTAACCCTCCAGTAAGTGCCTAACCCTAACCCTCCTGGTGCCTATCCCTAACTGTCTGGGTCAGTGCCTAACCCTAACCCTCCAGTAAGTGCCTAACCCTCCCTCCTGGTGCCTATCCCTAACCATTGGGGTAAGTGCTTAACCCTAACCCTCCAGTAAGTGCTTAACCCTAACCCTCCAGTAAGTGCTTAACCCTAACCCTCCAGTAAGTGCCTAACCCTAACCCTCCTGTAAGTGCCTAACCCTAACCCTCATGGTGCCTATCCCTAACCATGGGGGTAAGTGCTTAACCCTAACCCTCCAGTAAGTGCCTAACCCTAACCCTCCAGTAAGTGCCTAACCCTAACCCACCTGGTGCCTATCCCTAACTGCCTGGGTAAGTGCCTAACCCTAACCCTCCAGTAAGTGCCTAACCCTCCCTCCTGGTGCCTATCCCTAACCATGGGGGTAAGTGCTTAACCCTAACCCTCCAGTAAGTGCCTAACCCTAACCCTCCAGTAAGTGCCTAACCCTAACCCTCCTGGTGCCTATCCCTAACTGTCTGGGTAAGTGCCTAACCCTAACCCTCCAGTAAGTGCCTAACCCTCCCTCCTGGTGCCTATCCCTAACCATGGGGGTAAGTGCTTAACCCTAACCCTCCAGTAAGTGCTTAACCCTAACCCTCCAGTAAGTGCTTAACCCTAACCCTCCAGTAAGTGCCTAACCCTAACCCTCCTGTAAGTGCCTAACCCTAACCCTCCAGTAAGTGCCTAACCCTCCCTCCTGGTGCCTATCCCTAACCATGGGGGTAAGTGCTTAACCCTAACCCTCCAGTAAGTGCCTAACCCTAACCCTCCAGTAAGTGCCTAACCCTAACCCTCCTGGTGCCTATCCCTAACTGCCTGGGTAAGTGCCAAACCCTAACCCTCCAGTAAGTGCCTAACCCTCCCTCCTGGTGCCTATCCCTAACCATGGGGGTAAGTGCTTAACCCTAACCCTCCAGTAAGTGCCTAACCCTAACCCTCCAGTAAGTGCCTAACCCTAACCCTCCTGGTGCCTATCCCTAACTGCCTGGGTAAGTGCCTAACCCTAACCCTCCAGTAAGTGCCTAACCCTCCCTCCTGGTGCCTATCCCTAACCATGGGGGTAAGTGCTTAACCCTAACCCTCCAGTAAGTGCCTAACCCTAACCCTCCAGTAAGTGCCTAACCCTAACCCTCCTGGTGCCTATCCCTAACTGTCTGGGTAAGTGCCTAACCCTCCAGTAAGTGCCTAACCCTCCCTCCTGGTGCCTATCCCTAACCATTGGGGTAAGTGCTTAACCCTAACCCTCCAGTAAGTGCTTAACCCTAACCCTCCAGTAAGTGCTTAACCCTAACCCTCCAGTAAGTGCCTAACCCTAACCCTCCTGTAAGTGCCTAACCCTAACCCTCCTGGTGCCTATCCCTAACCATGGGGGTAAGTGCTTAACCCTAACCCTCCAGTAAGTGCCTAACCCTAACCCTCCAGTAAGTGCCTAACCCTAACCCACCTGGTGCCTATCCCTAACTGCCTGGGTAAGTGCCTAACCCTAACCCTCCAGTAAGTGCCTAACCCTCCCTCCTGGTGCCTATCCCTAACCATGGGGGTAAGTGCTTAACCCTAACCCTCCAGTAAGTGCCTAACCCTAACCCTCCAGTAAGTGCCTAACCCTAACCCTCCTGGTGCCTATCCCTAACTGTCTGGGTAAGTGCCTAACCCCAACCCTCCAGTAAGTGCCTAACCCTCGCTCCTGGTGCCTATCCCTAACCATGGGGGTAAGTGCTTAACCCTAACCCTCCAGTAAGTGCTTAACCCTAACCCTCCAGTAAGTGCTTAACCCTAACCCTCCAGTAAGTGCCTAACCCTAACCCTCCTGTAAGTGCCTAACCCTAACCCTCCAGTAAGTGCCTAACCCTCCCTCCTGGTGCCTATCCCTAACCATGGGGGTAAGTGCTTAACCCTAACCCTCCAGTAAGTGCTTAACCCTAACCCTCCAGTAAGTGCCTAACCCTAACCCTCCTGTAAGTGCCTAACCCTAACCCTCCTGGTGCCTATCCCTAACCATGGGGGTAAGTGCTTAACCCTAACCCTCCAGTAAGTGCCTAACCCTAACCCTCCAGTAAGTGCCTAACCCTAACCCTCCTGGTGCCTATCCCTAACTGCCTGGGTAAGTGCCTAACCCTAACCCTCCAGTAAGTGCCTAACCCTCCCTCCTGGTGCCTATCCCTAACCATGGGGGTAAGTGCTTAACCCTAACCCTCCAGTAAGTGCCTAACCCTAACCCTCCAGTAAGTGCCTAACCCTAACCCTCCTGGTGCCTATCCCTAACTGTCTGGGTAAGTGCCTAACCCTAACCCTCCAGTAAGTGCCTAACCCTCCCTCCTGGTGCCTATCCCTAACCATGGGGGTAAGTGCTTAACCCTAACCCTCCAGTAAGTGCTTAACCCTAACCCTCCAGTAAGTGCTTAACCCTAACCCTCCAGTAAGTGCCTAACCCTAACCCTCCTGGTGCCTATCCCTAACTGTCTGGGTAAGTGCCTAACCCTAACCCTCCAGTAAGTGCCTAACCCTCCCTCCTGGTGCCTATCCCTAACCATGGGGGTAAATGCTTAACCCTAACCCTCCAGTAAGTGCCTAACCCTAACCCTCCAGTAAGTGCCTAACCCTAACCCTCCTGGTGCCTATCCCTAACTGTCTGGGTAAGTGCCTAACCCTAACCCTCCAGTAAGTGCCGATCCCTCCCTCCTGGTGCCTATCCCTAACCATGGGGGTAAGTGCTTAACCCTAACCCTCCAGTAAGTGCCTAACCCTAACCCTCCAGTAAGTGCCTAACCCTAACCCTCCTGGTGCCTATCCCTAACTGTCTGGGTAAGTGCCTAACCCTAACCCTCCAGTAAGTGCCTAACCCTCCCTCCTGGTGCCTATCCCTAACCATGGGGGTAAGTGCTTAACCCTAACCCTCCAGTAAGTGCCTAACCCTAACCCTCCAGTAAGTGCCTAACCCTAACCCTCCTGGTGCCTATCCCTAACTGTCTGGGTAAGTGCCTAACCCTAACCCTCCAGTAAGTGCCTAACCCTCCCTCCTGGTGCCTATCCCTAACCATGGGGGTAAGTGCTTAACCCTAACCCTCCAGTAAGTGCTTAACCCTAACCCTCCAGTAAGTGCTTAACCCTAACCCTCCAGTAAGTGCCTAACCCTAACCCTCCTGTAAGTGCCTAACCCTAACCCTCCTGGTGCCTATCCCTAACCATGGGGGTAAGTGCTTAACCCTAACCCTCCAGTAAGTGCCTAACCCTCCAGTAAGTGCCTAACCCTAACCCTCCTGGTGCCTATCCCTAACTGCCTGGGTAAGTGCCTAACCCTAACCCTCCAGTAAGTGCCTAACCCTCCCTCCTGGTGCCTATCCCTAACCATGGGGGTAAGTGCTTAACCCTAACCCTCCAGTAAGTGCCTAACCCTAACCCTCCTGGTGCCTATCCCTAACTGTCTGGGTAAGTGCCTAACCCTAACCCTCCCTCCTGGTGCCTATCCCTAACCATGGGGGTAAGTGCTTAACCCTAACCCTCCAGTAAGTGCTTAACCCTAACCCTCCAGTAAGTGCTTAACCCTAACCCTCCAGTAAGTGCCTAACCCTAACCCTCCTGTAAGTGCCTAACCCTAACCCTCCAGTAAGTGCCTAACCCTCCCTCCTGGTGCCTATCCCTAACCATGGGGGTAAGTGCTTAACCCTAACCCTCCAGTAAGTGCCTAACCCTAACCCTCCAGTAAGTGCCTAACCCTAACCCTCCTGGTGCCTATCCCTAACTGCCTGGGTAAGTGCCTAACCCTAACCCTCCAGTAAGTGCCTAACCCTCCCTCCTGGTGCCTATCCCTAACCATGGGGGTAAGTGCTTAACCCTAACCCTCCAGTAAGTGCCTAACCCTAACCCTCCAGTAAGTGCCTAACCCTCCTGGTGCCTATCCCTAACTTTCTGGGTAAGTGCCTAACCCTAACCCTCCAGTAAGTGCCTAACCCTCCCTCCTGGTGCCTATCCCTAACCATGGGGGTAAGTGCTTAACCCTAACCCTCCAGTAAGTGCTTAACCCTAACCCTCCAGTAAGTGCTTAACCCTAACCCTCCAGTAAGTGCCTAACCCTAACCCTCCTGTAAGTGCCTAACCCTAACCCTCCTGGTGCCTATCCCTAACCATGGGGGTAAGTGCTTAACCCTAACCCTCCAGTAAGTGCCTAACCCTAACCCTCCAGTAAGTGCTTAACCCTAACCCTCCAGTAAGTGCTTAACCCTAACCCTCCAGTAAGTGCCTAACCCTAACCCTCCAGTAAGTGCCTAACCCTAACCCTCCTGGTGCCTATCCCTAACTGCATGGGTAAGTGCCTAACCCTAACCCTCCAGTAAGTGCCTAACCCTCCCTCCTGGTGCCTATCCCTAACCATGGGGGTAAGTGCTTAACCCTAACCCTCCAGTAAGTGCCTAACCCTAACCCTCCAGTAAGTGCCTAACCCTAACCCTCCTGGTGCCTATCCCTAACTGTCTGGGTAAGTGCCTAACCCTAACCCTCCAGTAAGTGCCTAACCCTCCCTCCTGGTGCCTATCCCTAACCATGGGGGTAAGTGCTTAACCCTAACCCTCCAGTAAGTGCTTAACCCTACCCCTCCAGTAAGTGCTTAACCCTAACCCTCCAGTAAGTGCCTAACCCTAACCCTCCTGTAAGTGCCTAACCCTAACCCTCCAGTAAGTGCCTAACCCTCCCTCCTGGTGCCTATCCCTAACCATGGGGGTAAGTGCTTAACCCTAACCCTCCAGTAAGTGCTTAACCCTAACCCTCCAGTAAGTGCCTAACCCTAACCCTCCTGTAAGTGCCTAACCCTAACCCTCCTGGTGCCTATCCCTAACCATGGGGGTAAGTGCTTAACCCTAACCCTCCAGTAAGTGCCTAACCCTAACCCTCCAGTAAGTGCCTAACCCTAACCCTCCTGGTGCCTATCCCTAACTGCCTGGGTAAGTGCCTAACCCTAACCCTCCAGTAAGTGCCTAACCCTCCCTCCTGGTGCCTATCCCTAACCATGGGGGTAAGTGCTTAACCCTAACCCTCCAGTAAGTGCCTAACCCTAACCCTCCAGTAAGTGCCTAACCCTAACCCTCCTGGTGCCTATCCCTAACTGTCTGGGTAAGTGCCTAACCCTAACCCTCCAGTAAGTGCCTAACCCTCCCTCCTGGTGCCTATCCCTAACCATGGGGGTAAGTGCTTAACCCTAACCCTCCAGTAAGTGCTTAACCCTAACCCTCCAGTAAGTGCTTAACCCTAACCCTCCAGTAAGTGCCTAACCCTAACCCTCCTGGTGCCTATCCCTAACTGTCTGGGTAAGTGCCTAACCCTAACCCTCCAGTAAGTGCCTAACCCTCCCTCCTGGTGCCTATCCCTAACCATGGGGGTAAATGCTTAACCCTAACCCTCCAGTAAGTGCCTAACCCTAACCCTCCAGTAAGTGCCTAACCCTAACCCTCCTGGTGCCTATCCCTAACTGTCTGGGTAAGTGCCTAACCCTAACCCTCCAGTAAGTGCCTAACCCTCCCTCCTGGTGCCTATCCCTAACCATGGGGGTAAGTGCTTAACCCTAACCCTCCAGTAAGTGCCTAACCCTAACCCTCCAGTAAGTGCCTAACCCTAACCCTCCTGGTGCCTATCCCTAACTGTCTGGGTAAGTGCCTAACCCTAACCCTCCAGTAAGTGCCTAACCCTCCCTCCTGGTGCCTATCCCTAACCATGGGGGTAAGTGCTTAACCCTAACCCTCCAGTAAGTGCCTAACCCTAACCCTCCAGTAAGTGCCTAACCCTAACCCTCCTGGTGCCTATCCCTAACTGTCTGGGTAAGTGCCTAACCCTAACCCTCCAGTAAGTGCCTAACCCTCCCTCCTGGTGCCTATCCCTAACCATGGGGGTAAGTGCTTAACCCTAACCCTCCATTAAGTGCTTAACCCTAACCCTCCAGTAAGTGCTTAACCCTAACCCTCCAGTAAGTGCCTAACCCTAACCCTCCTGTAAGTGCCTAACCCTAACCCTCCTGGTGCCTATCCCTAACCATGGGGGTAAGTGCTTAACCCTAACCCTCCAGTAAGTGCCTAACCCTAACCCTCCAGTAAGTGCCTAACCCTAACCCTCCTGGTGCCTATCCCTAACTGCCTGGGTAAGTGCCTAACCCTAACCCTCCAGTAAGTGCCTAACCCTCCCTCCTGGTGCCTATCCCTAACCATGGGGGTAAGTGCTTAACCCTAACCCTCCAGTAAGTGCCTAACCCTAACCCTCCTGGTGCCTATCCCTAACTGTCTGGGTAAGTGCCTAACCCTAACCCTCCCTCCTGGTGCCTATCCCTAACCATGGGGGTAAGTGCTTAACCCTAACCCTCCAGTAAGTGCTTAACCCTAACCCTCCAGTAAGTGCTTAACCCTAACCCTCCAGTAAGTGCCTAACCCTAACCCTCCTGTAAGTGCCTAACCCTAACCCTCCAGTAAGTGCCTAACCCTCCCTCCTGGTGCCTATCCCTAACCATGGGGGTAAGTGCTTAACCCTAACCCTCCAGTAAGTGCCTAACCCTAACCCTCCAGTAAGTGCCTAACCCTAACCCTCCTGGTGCCTATCCCTAACTGCCTGGGTAAGTGCCTAACCCTAACCCTCCAGTAAGTGCCTAACCCTAACCCTCCTGGTGCCTATCCCTAACTGTCTGGGTAAGTGCCTAACCCTAACCCTCCAGTAAGTGCCTAACCCTCCCTCCTGGTGCCTATCCCTAACCATGGGGGTAAGTGCTTAACCCTAACCCTCCAGTAAGTGCTTAACCCTAACCCTCCAGTAAGTGCTTAACCCTAACCCTCCAGTAAGTGCCTAACCCTAACCCTCCTGTAAGTGCCTAACCCTAACCCTCCTGGTGCCTATCCCTAACCATGGGGGTAAGTGCTTAACCCTAACCCTCCAGTAAGTGCCTAACCCTAACCCTCCAGTAAGTGCCTAACCCTAACCCTCCTGGTGCCTATCCCTAACTGCCTGGGTAAGTGCCTAACCCTAACCCTCCAGTAAGTGCCTAACCCTCCCTCCTGGTGCCTATCCCTAACCATGGGGGTAAGTGCTTAACCCTAACCCTCCAGTAAGTGCCTAACCCTAACCCTCCTGGTGCCTATCCCTAACTGTCTGGGTAAGTGCCTAACCCTAACCCTCCCTCCTGGTGCCTATCCCTAACCATGGGGGTAAGTGCTTAACCCTAACCCTCCAGTAAGTGCTTAACCCTAACCCTCCAGTAAGTGCTTAACCCTAACACTCCAGTAAGTGCCTAACCCTAACCCTCCTGTAAGTGCCTAACCCTAACCCTCCAGTAAGTGCCTAACCCTCCCTCCTGGTGCCTATCCCTAACCATGGGGGTAAGTGCTTAACCCTAACCCTCCAGTAAGTGCCTAACCCTAACCCTCCAGTAAGTGCCTAACCCTAACCCTCCTGGTGCCTATCCCTAACTGCCTGGGTAAGTGCCTAACCCTAACCCTCCATTAAGTGCCTAACCCTAACCCTCCTGGTGCCTATCCCTAACTGTCTGGGTAAGTGCCTAACCCTAACCCTCCAGTAAGTGCCTAACCCTCCCTCCTGGTGCCTATCCCTAACCATGGGGGTAAGTGCTTAACCCTAACCCTCCAGTAAGTGCTTAACCCTAACCCTCCAGTAAGTGCTTAACCCTAACCCTCCAGTAAGTGCCTAACCCTAACCCTCCTGTAAGTGCCTAACCCTAACCCTCCTGGTGCCTATCCCTAACCATGGGGGTAAGTGCTTAACCCTAACCCTCCAGTAAGTGCCTAACCCTAACCCTCCAGTAAGTGCCTAACCCTAACCCTCCTGGTGCCTATCCCTAACTGCCTGGGTAAGTGCCTAACCCTAACCCTCCAGTAAGTGCCTAACCCTCCCTCCTGGTGCCTATCCCTAACTGTCTGAGTAAGTGCCTAACCCTAACCCTCCCTCCTGGTGCCTATCCCTAACCATGGGGGTAAGTGCTTAACCCTAACCCTCCAGTAAGTGCTTAACCCTAACCCTCCAGTAAGTGCTTAACCCTAACCCTCCAGTAAGTGCCTAACCCTAACCCTCCTGTAAGTGCCTAACCCTAACCCTCCTGGTGCCTATCCCTAACCATGGGGGTAAGTGCTTAACCCTAACCCTCCAGTAAGTGCCTAACCCTAACCCTCCAGTAAGTGCTTAACCCTAACCCTCCAGTAAGTGCTTAACCCTAACCCTCCAGTAAGTGCCTAACCCTAACCCTCCAGTAAGTGCCTAACCCTAACCCTCCTGGTGCCTATCCCTAACTGCATGGGTAAGTGCCTAACCCTAACCCTCCAGTAAGTGCCTAACCCTCCCTCCTGGTGCCTATCCCTAACCATGGGGGTAAGTGCTTAACCCTAACCCTCCAGTAAGTGCCTAACCCTAACCCTCCAGTAAGTGCCTAACCCTAACCCTCCTGGTGCCTATCCCTAACTGTCTGGGTAAGTGCCTAACCCTAACCCTCCAGTAAGTGCCTAACCCTCCCTCCTGGTGCCTATCCCTAACCATGGGGGTAAGTGCTTAACCCTAACCCTCCAGTAAGTGCTTAACCCTACCCCTCCAGTAAGTGCTTAACCCTAACCCTCCAGTAAGTGCCTAACCCTAACCCTCCTGTAAGTGCCTAACCCTAACCCTCCAGTAAGTGCCTAACCCTCCCTCCTGGTGCCTATCCCTAACCATGGGGGTAAGTGCTTAACCCTAACCCTCCACTAAGTGCTTAACCCTAACCCTCCAGTAAGTGCCTAACCCTAACCCTCCTGTAAGTGCCTAACCCTAACCCTCCTGGTGCCTATCCCTAACCATGGGGGTAAGTGCTTAACCCTAACCCTCCAGTAAGTGCCTAACCCTAACCCTCCAGTAAGTGCCTAACCCTAACCCTCCTGGTGCCTATCCCTAACTGCCTGGGTAAGTGCCTAACCCTAACCCTCCAGTAAGTGCCTAACCCTCCCTCCTGGTGCCTATCCCTAACCATGGGGGTAAGTGCTTAACCCTAACCCTCCAGTAAGTGCCTAACCCTAACCCTCCAGTAAGTGCCTAACCCTAACCCTCCTGGTGCCTATCCCTAACTGTCTGGGTAAGTGCCTAACCCTAACCCTCCAGTAAGTGCCTAACCCTCCCTCCTGGTGCCTATCCCTAACCATGGGGGTAAGTGCTTAACCCTAACCCTCCAGTAAGTGCTTAACCCTAACCCTCCAGTAAGTGCTTAATCCTAACCCTCCAGTAAGTGCCTAACCCTAACCCTCCTGGTGCCTATCCCTAACTGTCTGGGTAAGTGCCTAACCCTAACCCTCCAGTAAGTGCCTAACCCTCCCTCCTGGTGCCTATCCCTAACCATGGGGGTAAATGCTTAACCCTAACCCTCCAG
This sequence comes from Taudactylus pleione, assembly GCA_031769625.1. Classification (NCBI taxonomy): domain Eukaryota; kingdom Metazoa; phylum Chordata; class Amphibia; order Anura; family Myobatrachidae; genus Taudactylus; species Taudactylus pleione. The sequence goes on along the minus strand of JAUIMM010000446.1, from coordinate 4,548,832 downwards.
TAAGTGCCTAACCCTAACCCTCCAGTAAGTGCCTAACCCTAACCCTCCTGGTGCCTATCCCTAACTGTCTGGGTAAGTGCCTAACCCTAACCCTCCAGTAAGTGCCTAACCCTCCCTCCTGGTGCCTATCCCTAACCATGGGGGTAAGTGCTTAACCCTAACCCTCCAGTAAGTGCCTAACCCTAACCCTCCAGTAAGTGCCTAACCCTAACCCTCCTGGTGCCTATCCCTAACTGTCTGGGTAAGTGCCTAACCCTAACCCTCCAGTAAGTGCCTAACCCTCCCTCCTGGTGCCTATCCCTAACCATGGGGGTAAGTGCTTAACCCTAACCCTCCAGTAAGTGCCTAACCCTAACCCTCCAGTAAGTGCCTAACCCTAACCCTCCTGGTGCCTATCCCTAACTGTCTGGGTAAGTGCCTAACCCTAACCCTCCAGTAAGTGCCTAACCCTCCCTCCTGGTGCCTATCCCTAACCATGGGGGTAAGTGCTTAACCCTAACCCTCCAGTAAGTGCTTAACCCTAACCCTCCAGTAAGTGCTTAACCCTAACCCTCCAGTAAGTGCCTAACCCTAACCCTCCTGTAAGTGCCTAACCCTAACCCTCCTGGTGCCTATCCCTAACCATGGGGGTAAGTGCTTAACCCTAACCCTCCAGTAAGTGCCTAACCCTAACCCTCCAGTAAGTGCCTAACCCTAACCCTCCTGGTGCCTATCCCTAACTGCCTGGGTAAGTGCCTAACCCTAACCCTCCAGTAAGTGCCTAACCCTCCCTCCTGGTGCCTATCCCTAACCATGGGGGTAAGTGCTTAACCCTAACCCTCCAGTAAGTGCCTAACCCTAACCCTCCTGGTGCCTATCCCTAACTGTCTGGGTAAGTGCCTAACCCTAACCCTCCCTCCTGGTGCCTATCCCTAACCATGGGGGTAAGTGCTTAACCCTAACCCTCCAGTAAGTGCTTAACCCTAACCCTCCAGTAAGTGCTTAACCCTAACCCTCCAGTAAGTGCCTAACCCTAACCCTCCTGTAAGTGCCTAACCCTAACCCTCCAGTAAGTGCCTAACCCTCCCTCCTGGTGCCTATCCCTAACCATGGGGGTAAGTGCTTAACCCTAACCCTCCAGTAAGTGCCTAACCCTAACCCTCCAGTAAGTGCCTAACCCTAACCCTCCTGGTGCCTATCCCTAACTGCCTGGGTAAGTGCCTAACCCTAACCCTCCAGTAAGTGCCTAACCCTAACCCTCCTGGTGCCTATCCCTAACTGTCTGGGTAAGTGCCTAACCCTAACCCTCCAGTAAGTGCCTAACCCTCCCTCCTGGTGCCTATCCCTAACCATGGGGGTAAGTGCTTAACCCTAACCCTCCAGTAAGTGCTTAACCCTAACCCTCCAGTAAGTGCTTAACCCTAACCCTCCAGTAAGTGCCTAACCCTAATCCTCCTGTAAGTGCCTAACCCTAACCCTCCTGGTGCCTATCCCTAACCATGGGGGTAAGTGCTTAACCCTAACCCTCCAGTAAGTGCCTAACCCTAACCCTCCAGTAAGTGCCTAACCCTAACCCTCCTGGTGCCTATCCCTAACTGCCTGGGTAAGTGCCTAACCCTAACCCTCCAGTAAGTGCCTAACCCTCCCTCCTGGTGCCTATCCCTAACCATGGGGGTAAGTGCTTAACCCTAACCCTCCAGTAAGTGCCTAACCCTAACCCTCCTGGTGCCTATCCCTAACTGTCTGGGTAAGTGCCTAAACCTAACCCTCCCTCCTGGTGCCTATCCCTAACCATGGGGGTAAGTGCTTAACCCTAACCCTCCAGTAAGTGCTTAACCCTAACCCTCCAGTAAGTGCTTAACCCTAACACTCCAGTAAGTGCCTAACCCTAACCCTCCTGTAAGTGCCTAACCCTAACCCTCCAGTAAGTGCCTAACCCTCCCTCCTGGTGCCTATCCCTAACCATGGGGGTAAGTGCTTAACCCTAACCCTCCAGTAAGTGCCTAACCCTAACCCTCCAGTAAGTGCCTAACCCTAACCCTCCTGGTGCCTATCCCTAACTGCCTGGGTAAGTGCCTAACCCTAACCCTCCATTAAGTGCCTAACCCTAACCCTCCTGGTGCCTATCCCTAACTGTCTGGGTAAGTGCCTAACCCTAACCCTCCAGTAAGTGCCTAACCCTCCCTCCTGGTGCCTATCCCTAACCATGGGGGTAAGTGCTTAACCCTAACCCTCCAGTAAGTGCTTAACCCTAACCCTCCAGTAAGTGCTTAACCCTAACCCTCCAGTAAGTGCCTAACCCTAACCCTCCTGTAAGTGCCTAACCCTAACCCTCCTGGTGCCTATCCCTAACCATGGGGGTAAGTGCTTAACCCTAACCCTCCAGTAAGTGCCTAACCCTAACCCTCCAGTAAGTGCCTAACCCTAACCCTCCTGGTGCCTATCCCTAACTGCCTGGGTAAGTGCCTAACCCTAACCCTCCAGTAAGTGCCTAACCCTCCCTCCTGGTGCCTATCCCTAACTGTCTGGGTAAGTGCCTAACCCTAACCCTCCCTCCTGGTGCCTATCCCTAACCATGGGGGTAAGTGCTTAACCCTAACCCTCCAGTAAGTGCTTAACCCTAACCCTCCAGTAAGTGCTTAACCCTAACCCTCCAGTAAGTGCCTAACCCTAACCCTCCTGTAAGTGCCTAACCCTAACCCTCCAGTAAGTGCCTAACCCTCCCTCCTGGTGCCTATCCCTAACCATGGGGGTAAGTGCTTAACCCTAACCCTCCAGTAAGTGCCTAACCCTAACCCTCCAGTAAGTGCCTAACCCTAACCCTCCTGGTGTCTATCCCTAACTGCCTGGGTAAGTGCCTAACCCTCCAGTAAGTGCCTAACCCTCCCTCCTGGTGCCTATCCCTAACCATGGGGGTAAGTGCTTAACCCTAACCCTCCAGTAAGTGCTTAACCCTAACCCTCCAGTAAGTGCTTAACCCTAACCCTCCAGTAAGTGCCTAACCCTAACCCTCCTGGTGCCTATCCCTAACTGTCTGGGTAAGTGCCTAACCCTAACCCTCCAGTAAGTGCCTAACCCTCCCTCCTGGTGCCTATCCCTAACCATGGGGGTAAGTGCTTAACCCTAACCCTCCAGTAAGTGCTTAACCCTAACCCTCCAGTAAGTGCTTAACCCTAACCCTCCAGTAAGTGCTTAACCCTAACCCTCCTGTAAGTGCCTAACCCTAACCCTCCTGGTGCCTATCCCTAACCATGGGGGTAAGTGCTTAACCCTAACCCTCTAGTAAGTGCCTAACCCTAACCCTCCAGTAAGTGCCTAACCCTAACCCACCTGGTGCCTATCCCTAACTGCCTGGGTAAGTGCCTAACCCTAACCCTCCAGTAAGTGCCTAACCCTCCCTCCTGGTTCCTATCCCTAACCATGGGGGTAAGTGCTTAACCCTAACCCTCCAGTAAGTGCCTAACCCTAACCCTCCAGTAAGTGCCTAACCCTAACCCTCCTGGTGCCTATCCCTAACTGTCTGGGTAAGTGCCTAACCCCAACCCTCCAGTAAGTGCCTAACCCTCCCTCCTGGTGCCTATCCCTAACCATGGGGGTAAGTGCTTAACCCTAACCCTCCAGTAAGTGCTTAACCCTAACCCTCCAGTAAGTGCTTAACCCTAACCCTCCAGTAAGTGCCTAACCCTAACCCTCCTGTAAGTGCCTAACCCTAACCCTCCAGTAAGTGCCTAACCCTCCCTCCTGGTGCCTATCCCTAACCATGGGGGTAAGTGCTTAACCCTAACCCTCCAGTAAGTGCTTAACCCTAACCCTCCAGTAAGTGCCTAACCCTAACCCTCCTGTAAGTGCCTAACCCTAACCCTCCTGGTGCCTATCCCTAACCATGGGGGTAAGTGCTTAACCCTAACCCTCCAGTAAGTGCCTAACCCTAACCCTCCAGTAAGTGCCTAACCCTAACCCTCCTGGTGCCTATCCCTAACTGCCTGGGTAAGTGCCTAACCCTAACCCTCCAGTAAGTGCATAACCCTCCCTCCTGGTGCCTATCCCTAACCATGGGGGTAAGTGCTTAACCCTAACCCTCCAGTAAGTGCTTAACCCTAACCCTCCAGTAAGTGCTTAACCCTAACCCTCCAGTAAGTGCCTAACCCTAACCCTCCTGGTGCCTATCCCTAACTGTCTGGGTAAGTGCCTAACCCTAACCCTCCAGTAAGTGCCTAACCCTCCCTCCTGGTGCCTATCCCTAACCATGGGGGTAAATGCTTAACCCTAACCCTCCAGTAAGTGCCTAACCCTAACCCTCCAGTAAGTGCCTAACCCTAACCCTCCTGGTGCCTATCCCTAACTGTCTGGGTAAGTGCCTAACCCTAACCCTCCAGTAAGTGCCTAACCCTCCCTCCTGGTGCCTATCCCTAACCATGGGGGTAAGTGCTTAACCCTAACCCGCCAGTAAGTGCCTAACCCTAACCCTCCAGTAAGTGCCTAACCCTAACCCTCCTGGTGCCTATCCCTAACTGTCTGGGTAAGTGCCTAACCCTAACCCTCCAGTAAGTGCCTAACCCTCCCTCCTGGTGCCTATCCCTAACCATGGGGGTAAGTGCTTAACCCTAACCCTCCAGTAAGTGCCTAACCCTAACCCTCCAGTAAGTGCCTAACCCTAACCCTCCTGGTGCCTATCCCTAACTGTCTGGGTAAGTGCCTAACCCTAACCCTCCAGTAAGTGCCTAACCCTCCCTCCTGGTGCCTATCCCTAACCATGGGGGTAAGTGCTTAACTCTAACCCTCCAGTAAGTGCTTAACCCTAACCCTCCAGTAAGTGCTTAACCCTAACCCTCCAGTAAGTGCCTAACCCTAACCCTCCTGTAAGTGCCTAACCCTAACCCTCCTGGTGCCTATCCCTAACCATGGGGGTAAGTGCTTAACCCTAACCCTCCAGTAAGTGCCTAACCCTCCCTCCTGGTGCCTATCCCTAACCATGGGGGTAAATGCTTAACCCTAACCCTCCAGTAAGTGCCTAACCCTAACCCTCCAGTAAGTGCCTAACCCTAACCCTCCTGGTGCCTATCCCTAACTGTCTGGGTAAGTGCCTAACCCTAACCCTCCAGTAAGTGCCTAACCCTCCCTCCTGGTGCCTATCCCTAACCATGGGGGTAAGTGCTTAACCCTAACCCTCCAGTAAGTGCCTAACCCTAACCCTCCAGTAAGTGCCTAACCCTAACCCTCCTGGTGCCTATCCCTAACTGTCTGGGTAAGTGCCTAACCCTAACCCTCCAGTAAGTGCCTAACCCTCCCTCCTGGTGCCTATCCCTAACCATGGGGGTAAGTGCTTAACCCTAACCCTCCAGTAAGTGCTTAACCCTAACCCTCCAGTAAGTGCTTAACCCTAACCCTCCAGTAAGTGCCTAACCCTAACCCTCCTGTAAGTGCCTAACCCTAACCCTCCTGGTGCCTATCCCTAACCATGGGGGTAAGTGCTTAACCCTAACCCTCCAGTAAGTGCCTAACCCTAACCCTCCAGTAAGTGCTTAACCCTAACCCTCCAGTAAGTGCTTAACCCTAACCCTCCAGTAAGTGCCTAACCCTAACCCTCCAGTAAGTGCCTAACCCTAACCCTCCTGGTGCCTATCCCTAACTGCATGGGTAAGTGCCTAACCCTAACCCTCCAGTAAGTGCCTAACCCTCCCTCCTGGTGCCTATCCCTAACCATGGGGGTAAGTGCTTAACCCTAACCCTCCAGTAAGTGCCTAACCCTAACCCTCCAGTAAGTGCCTAACCCTAACCCTCCTGGTGCCTATCCCTAACTGTCTGGGTAAGTGCCTAACCCTAACCCTCCAGTAAGTGCCTAACCCTCCCTCCTGGTGCCTATCCCTAACGATGGGGGTAAGTGCTTAACCCTAACCCTCCAGTAAGTGCTTAACCCTAACCCTCCAGTAAGTGCTTAACCCTAACCCTCCAGTAAGTGCCTAACCCTAACCCTCCTGTAAGTGCCTAACCCTAACCCTCCAGTAAGTGCCTAACCCTCCCTCCTGGTGCCTATCCCTAACCATGGGGGTAAGTGCTTAACCCTAACCCTCCAGTAAGTGCTTAACCCTAACCCTCCAGTAAGTGCCTAACCCTAACCCTCCTGTAAGTGCCTAACCCTAACCCTCCTGGTGCCTATCCCTAACCATGGGGGTAAGTGCTTAACCCTAACCCTCCAGTAAGTGCCTAACCCTAACCCTCCAGTAAGTGCCTAACCCTAACCCTCCTGGTGCCTATCCCTAACTGCCTGGGTAAGTGCCTAACCCTAACCCTCCAGTAAGTGCCTAACCCTCCCTCCTGGTGCCTATCCCTAACCATGGGGGTAAGTGCTTAACCCTAACCCTCCAGTAAGTGCCTAACCCTAACCCTCCAGTAAGTGCCTAACCCTAACCCTCCTGGTGCCTATCCCTAACTGTCTGGGTAAGTGCCTAACCCTAACCCTCCAGTAAGTGCCTAACCCTCCCTCCTGGTGCCTATCCCTAACCATGGGGGTAAGTGCTTAACCCTAACCCTCCAGTAAGTGCTTAACCCTAACCCTCCAGTAAGTGCTTAACCCTAACCCTCCAGTAAGTGCCTAACCCTAACCCTCCTGGTGCCTATCCCTAACTGTCTGGGTAAGTGCCTAACCCTAACCCTCCAGTAAGTGCCTAACCCTCCCTCCTGGTGCCTATCCCTAACCATGGGGGTAAATGCTTAACCCTAACCCTCCAGTAAGTGCCTAACCCTAACCCTCCAGTAAGTGCCTAACCCTAACCCTCCTGGTGCCTATCCCTAACTGTCTGGGTAAGTGCCTAACCCTAACCCTCCAGTAAGTGCCTAACCCTCCCTCCTGGTGCCTATCCCTAACCATGGGGGTAAGTGCTTAACCCTAACCCTCCAGTAAGTGCCTAACCCTAACCCTCCAGTAAGTGCCTAACCCTAACCCTCCTGGTGCCTATCCCTAACTGTCTGGGTAAGTGCCTAACCCTAACCCTCCAGTAAGTGCCTAACCCTCCCTCCTGGTGCCTATCCCTAACCATGGGGGTAAGTGCTTAACCCTAACCCTCCAGTAAGTGCCTAACCCTAACCCTCCAGTAAGTGCCTAACCCTAACCCTCCTGGTGCCTATCCCTAACTGTCTGGGTAAGAGCCTAACCCTAACCCTCCAGTAAGTGCCTAACCCTCCCTCCTGGTGCCTATCCCTAACTGTCTGGGTAAGTGCCTAACCCTAACCCTCCCTCCTGGTGCCTATCCCTAACCATGGGGGTAAGTGCTTAACCCTAACCCTCCAGTAAGTGCTTAACCCTAACCCTCCAGTAAGTGCTTAACCCTAACCCTCCAGTAAGTGCCTAACCCTAACCCTCCTGTAAGTGCCTAACCCTAACCCTCCTGGTGCCTATCCCTAACCATGGGGGTAAGTGCTTAACCCTAACCCTCCAGTAAGTGCCTAACCCTAACCCTCCAGTAAGTGCCTAACCCTAACCCTCCTGGTGCCTATCCCTAACTGCCTGGGTAAGTGCCTAACCCTAACCCTCCAGTAAGTGCCTAACCCTCCCTCCTGGTGCCTATCCCTAACTGTCTGGGTAAGTGCCTAACCCTAACCCTCCCTCCTGGTGCCTATCCCTAACCATGGGGGTAAGTGCTTAACCCTAACCCTCCAGTAAGTGCTTAACCCTAACCCTCCAGTAAGTGCTTAACCCTAACCCTCCAGTAAGTGCCTAACCCTAACCCTCCTGTAAGTGCCTAACCCTAACCCTCCAGTAAGTGCCTAACCCTCCCTCCTGGTGCCTATCCCTAACCATGGGGGTAAGTGCTTAACCCTAACCCTCCAGTAAGTGCCTAACCCTAACCCTCCAGTAAGTGCCTAACCCTAACCCTCCTGGTGCCTATCCCTAACTGCCTGGGTAAGTGCCTAACCCTCCAGTAAGTGCCTAACCCTCCCTCCTGGTGCCTATCCCTAACCATGGGGGTAAGTGCTTAACCCTAACCCTCCAGTAAGTGCTTAACCCTAACCCTCCAGTAAGTGCTTAACCCTAACCCTCCAGTAAGTGCCTAACCCTAACCCTCCTGGTGCCTATCCCTAACTGTCTGGGTAAGTGCCTAACCCTAACCCTCCAGTAAGTGCCTAACCCTCCCTCCTGGTGCCTATCCCTAACCATGGGGGTAAGTGCTTAACCCTAACCCTCCAGTAAGTGCTTAACCCTAACCCTCCAGTAAGTGCTTAACCCTAACCCTCCAGTAAGTGCTTAACCCTAACCCTCCTGTAAGTGCCTAACCCTAACCCTCCTGGTGCCTATCCCTAACCATGGGGGTAAGTGCTTAACCCTAACCCTCCAGTAAGTGCCTAACCCTAACCCTCCAGTAAGTGCCTAACCCTAACCCACCTGGTGCCTATCCCTAACTGCCTGGGTAAGTGCCTAACCCTAACCCTCCAGTAAGTGCCTAACCCTCCCTCCTGGTGCCTATCCCTAACCATGGGGGTAAGTGCTTAACCCTAACCCTCCAGTAAGTGCCTAACCCTAACCCTCCAGTAAGTGCCTAACCCTAACCCTCCTGGTGCCTATCCCTAACTGTCTGGGTAAGTGCCTAACCCCAACCCTCCAGTAAGTGCCTAACCCTCCCTCCTGGTGCCTATCCCTAACCATGGGGGTAAGTGCTTAACCCTAACCCTCCAGTAAGTGCTTAACCCTAACCCTCCAGTAAGTGCTTAACCCTAACCCTCCAGTAAGTGCCTAACCCTAACCCTCCTGTAAGTGCCTAACCCTAACCCTCCAGTAAGTGCCTAACCCTCCCTCCTGGTGCCTATCCCTAACCATGGGGGTAAGTGCTTAACCCTAACCCTCCAGTAAGTGCTTAACCCTAACCCTCCAGTAAGTGCCTAACCCTAACCCTCCTGTAAGTGCCTAACCCTAACCCTCCTGGTGCCTATCCCTAACCATGGGGGTAAGTGCTTAACCCTAACCCTCCAGTAAGTGCCTAACCCTAACCCTCCAGTAAGTGCCTAACCCTAACCCTCCTGGTGCCTATCCCTAACTGCCTGGGTAAGTGCCTAACCCTAACCCTCCAGTAAGTGCATAACCCTCCCTCCTGGTGCCTATCCCTAACCATGGGGGTAAGTGCTTAACCCTAACCCTCCAGTAAGTGCCTAACCCTAACCCTCCAGTAAGTGCCTAACCCTAACCCTCCTGGTGCCTATCCCTAACTGTCTGGGTAAGTGCCTAACCCTAACCCTCCAGTAAGTGCCTAACCCTCCCTCCTGGTGCCTATCCCTAACCATGGGGGTAAGTGCTTAACCCTAACCCTCCAGTAAGTGCTTAACCCTAACCCTCCAGTAAGTGCTTAACCCTAACCCTCCAGTAAGTGCCTAACCCTAACCCTCCTGGTGCCTATCCCTAACTGTCTGGGTAAGTGCCTAACCCTAACCCTCCAGTAAGTGCCTAACCCTCCCTCCTGGTGCCTATCCCTAACCATGGGGGTAAATGCTTAACCCTAACCCTCCAGTAAGTGCCTAACCCTAACCCTCCAGTAAGTGCCTAACCCTAACCCTCCTGGTGCCTATCCCTAACTGTCTGGGTAAGTGCCTAACCCTAACCCTCCAGTAAGTGCCTAACCCTCCCTCCTGGTGCCTATCCCTAACCATGGGGGTAAGTGCTTAACCCTAACCCGCCAGTAAGTGCCTAACCCTAACCCTCCAGTAAGTGCCTAACCCTAACCCTCCTGGTGCCTATCCCTAACTGTCTGGGTAAGTGCCTAACCCTAACCCTCCAGTAAGTGCCTAACCCTCCCTCCTGGTGCCTATCCCTAACCATGGGGGTAAGTGCTTAACCCTAACCCTCCAGTAAGTGCCTAACCCTAACCCTCCAGTAAGTGCCTAACCCTAACCCTCCTGGTGCCTATCCCTAACTGTCTGGGTAAGTGCCTAACCCTAACCCTCCAGTAAGTGCCTAACCCTCCCTCCTGGTGCCTATCCCTAACCATGGGGGTAAGTGCTTAACTCTAACCCTCCAGTAAGTGCTTAACCCTAACCCTCCAGTAAGTGCTTAACCCTAACCCTCCAGTAAGTGCCTAACCCTAACCCTCCTGTAAGTGCCTAACCCTAACCCTCCTGGTGCCTATCCCTAACCATGGGGGTAAGTGCTTAACCCTAACCCTCCAGTAAGTGCCTAACCCTCCCTCCTGGTGCCTATCCCTAACCATGGGGGTAAATGCTTAACCCTAACCCTCCAGTAAGTGCCTAACCCTAACCCTCCAGTAAGTGCCTAACCCTAACCCTCCTGGTGCCTATCCCTAACTGTCTGGGTAAGTGCCTAACCCTAACCCTCCAGTAAGTGCCTAACCCTCCCTCCTGGTGCCTATCCCTAACCATGGGGGTAAGTGCTTAACCCTAACCCTCCAGTAAGTGCCTAACCCTAACCCTCCAGTAAGTGCCTAACCCTAACCCTCCTGGTGCCTATCCCTAACTGTCTGGGTAAGTGCCTAACCCTAACCCTCCAGTAAGTGCCTAACCCTCCCTCCTGGTGCCTATCCCTAACCATGGGGGTAAGTGCTTAACCCTAACCCTCCAGTAAGTGCTTAACCCTAACCCTCCAGTAAGTGCTTAACCCTAACCCTCCAGTAAGTGCCTAACCCTAACCCTCCTGTAAGTGCCTAACCCTAACCCTCCTGGTGCCTATCCCTAACCATGGGGGTAAGTGCTTAACCCTAACCCTCCAGTAAGTGCCTAACCCTAACCCTCCAGTAAGTGCTTAACCCTAACCCTCCAGTAAGTGCTTAACCCTAACCCTCCAGTAAGTGCCTAACCCTAACCCTCCAGTAAGTGCCTAACCCTAACCCTCCTGGTGCCTATCCCTAACTGCATGGGTAAGTGCCTAACCCTAACCCTCCAGTAAGTGCCTAACCCTCCCTCCTGGTGCCTATCCCTAACCATGGGGGTAAGTGCTTAACCCTAACCCTCCAGTAAGTGCCTAACCCTAACCCTCCAGTAAGTGCCTAACCCTAACCCTCCTGGTGCCTATCCCTAACTGTCTGGGTAAGTGCCTAACCCTAACCCTCCAGTAAGTGCCTAACCCTCCATCCTGGTGCCTATCCCTAACGATGGGGGTAAGTGCTTAACCCTAACCCTCCAGTAAGTGCTTAACCCTAACCCTCCAGTAAGTGCTTAACCCTAACCCTCCAGTAAGTGCCTAACCCTAACCCTCCTGTAAGTGCCTAACCCTAACCCTCCAGTAAGTGCCTAACCCTCCCTCCTGGTGCCTATCCCTAACCATGGGGGTAAGTGCTTAACCCTAACCCTCCAGTAAGTGCTTAACCCTAACCCTCCAGTAAGTGCCTAACCCTAACCCTCCTGTAAGTGCCTAACCCTAACCCTCCTGGTGCCTATCCCTAACCATGGGGGTAAGTGCTTAACCCTAACCCTCCAGTAAGTGCCTAACCCTAACCCTCCAGTAAGTGCCTAACCCTAACCCTCCTGGTGCCTATCCCTAACTGCCTGGGTAAGTGCCTAACCCTAACCCTCCAGTAAGTGCCTAACCCTCCCTCCTGGTGCCTATCCCTAACCATGGGGGTAAGTGCTTAACCCTAACCCTCCAGTAAGTGCCTAACCCTAACCCTCCAGTAAGTGCCTAACCCTAACCCTCCTGGTGCCTATCCCTAACTGTCTGGGTAAGTGCCTAACCCTAACCCTCCAGTAAGTGCCTAACCCTCCCTCCTGGTGCCTATCCCTAACCATGGGGGTAAATGCTTAACCCTAACCCTCCAGTAAGTGCTTAACCCTAACCCTCCAGTAAGTGCTTAACCCTAACCCTCCAGTAAGTGCCTAACCCTAACCCTCCTGGTGCCTATCCCTAACTGTCTGGGTAAGTGCCTAACCCTAACCCTCCAGTAAGTGCCTAACCCTCCCTCCTGGTGCCTATCCCTAACCATGGGGGTAAATGCTTAACCCTAACCCTCCAGTAAGTGCCTAACCCTAACCCTCCAGTAAGTGCCTAACCCTAACCCTCCTGGTGCCTATCCCTAACTGTCTGGGTAAGTGCCTAACCCTAACCCTCCAGTAAGTGCCTAACCCTCCCTCCTGGTGCCTATCCCTAACCATGGGGGTAAGTGCTTAACCCTAACCCTCCAGTAAGTGCCTAACCCTAACCCTCCAGTAAGTGCCTAACCCTAACCCTCCTGGTGCCTATCCCTAACTGTCTGGGTAAGTGCCTAACCCTAACCCTCCAGTAAGTGCCTAACCCTCCCTCCTGGTGCCTATCCCTAATCATGGGGGTAAGTGCTTAACCCTAACCCTCCAGTAAGTGCCTAACCCTAACCCTCCAGTAAGTGCCTAACCCTAACCCTCCTGGTGCCTATCCCTAACTGTCTGGGTAAGTGCCTAACCCTAACCCTCCAGTAAGTGCCTAACCCTCCCTCCTGGTGCCTATCCCTAACCATGGGGGTAAGTGCTTAACCCTAACCCTCCAGTAATTGCTTAACCCTAACCCTCCAGTAAGTGCTTAACCCTAACCCTCCAGTAAGTGCCTAACCCTAACCCTCCTGTAAGTGCCTAACCCTAACCCTCCTGGTGCCTATCCCTAACCATGGGGGTAAGTGCTTAACCCTAACCCTCCAGTAAGTGCCTAACCCTAACCCTCCAGTAAGTGCCTAACCCTAACCCTCCTGGTGCCTATCCCTAACTGCCTGGGTAAGTGCCTAACCCTAACCCTCCAGTAAGTGCCTAACCCTCCCTCCTGGTGCCTATCCCTAACCATGGGGGTAAGTGCCTAACCCTAACCCTCCTGGTGCCTATCCCTAACTGTCTGGGTAAGTGCCTAACCCTAACCCTCCCTCCTGGTGCCTATCCCTAACCATGGGGGTAAGTGCTTAACCCTAACCCTCCAGTAAGTGCTTAACCCTAACCCTCCAGTAAGTGCTTAACCCTAACCCTCCAGTAAGTGCCTAACCCTAACCCTCCTGTAAGTGCCTAACCCTAACCCTCCAGTAAGTGCCTAACCCTCCCTCCTGGTGCCTATCCCTAACCATGGGGGTAAGTGCTTAACCCTAACCCTCCAGTAAGTGCCTAACCCTAACCCTCCAGTAAGTGCCTAACCCTAACCCTCCTGGTGCCTATCCCTAACTGCCTGGGTAAGTGCCTAACCCTAACCCTCCAGTAAGTGCCTAACCCTAACCCTCCTGGTGCCTATCCCTAACTGTCTGGGTAAGTGCCTAACCCTAACCCTCCAGTAAGTGCCTAACCCTCCCTCCTGGTGCCTATCCCTAACCATGGGGGTAAGTGCTTAACCCTAACCCTCCAGTAAGTGCTTAACCCTAACCCTCCAGTAAGTGCTTAACCCTAACCCTCCAGTAAGTGCCTAACCCTAACCCTCCTGTAAGTGCCTAACCCTAACCCTCCTGGTGCCTATCCCTAACCATGGGGGTAAGTGCTTAACCCTAACCCTCCAGTAAGTGCCTAACCCTAACCCTCCAGTAAGTGCCTAACCCTAACCCTCCTGGTGCCTATCCCTAACTGCCTGGGTAAGTGCCTAACCCTAACCCTCCAGTAAGTGCCTAACCCTCCCTCCTGGTGCCTATCCCTAACCATGGGGGTAAGTGCTTAACCCTAACCCTCCAGTAAGTGCCTAACCCTAACCCTCCTGGTGCCTATCCCTAACTGTCTGGGTAAGTGCCTAACCCTAACCCTCCCTCCTGGTGCCTATCCCTAACCATGGGGGTAAGTGCTTAACCCTAACCCTCCAGTAAGTGCTTAACCCTAACCCTCCAGTAAGTGCTTAACCCTAACACTCCAGTAAGTGCCTAACCCTAACCCTCCTGTAAGTGCCTAACCCTAACCCTCCAGTAAGTGCCTAACCCTCCCTCCTGGTGCCTATCCCTAACCATGGGGGTAAGTGCTTAACCCTAACCCTCCAGTAAGTGCCTAACCCTAACCCTCCAGTAAGTGCCTAACCCTAACCCTCCTGGTGCCTATCCCTAACTGCCTGGGTAAGTGCCTAACCCTAACCCTCCAGTAAGTGCCTAACCCTAACCCTCCTGGTGCCTATCCCTAACTGTCTGGGTAAGTGCCTAACCCTAACCCTCCAGTAAGTGCCTAACCCTCCCTCCTGGTGCCTATCCCTAACCATGGGGGTAAGAGCTTAACCCTAACCCTCCAGTAAGTGCTTAACCCTAACCCTCCAGTAAGTGCTTAACCCTAACCCTCCAGTAAGTGCCTAACCCTAACCCTCCTGTAAGTGCCTAACCCTAACCCTCCTGGTGCCTATCCCTAACCATGGGGGTAAGTGCTTAACCCTAACCCTCCAGTAAGTGCCTAACCCTAACCCTCCAGTAAGTGCCTAACCCTAACCCTCCTGGTGCCTATCCCTAACTGCCTGGGTAAGTGCCTAACCCTAACCCTCCAGTAAGTGCCTAACCCTCCCTCCTGGTGCCTATCCCTAACCATGGGGGTAAGTGCTTAACCCTAACCCTCCAGTAAGTGCCTAACCCTAACCCTCCTGGTGCCTATCCCTAACTGTCTGGGTAAGTGCCTAACCCTAACCCTCCCTCCTGGTGCCTATCCCTAACCATGGGGGTAAGTGCTTAACCCTAACCCTCCAGTAAGTGCTTAACCCTAACCCTCCAGTAAGTGCTTAACCCTAACCCTCCAGTAAGTGCCTAACCCTAACCCTCCTGTAAGTGCCTAACCCTAACCCTCCAGTAAGTGCCTAACCCTCCCTCCTGGTGCCTATCCCTAACCATGGGGGTAAGTGCTTAACCCTAACCCTCCAGTAAGTGCCTAACCCTAACCCTCCAGTAAGTGCCTAACCCTAACCCTCCTGGTGCCTATCCCTAACTGCCTGGGTAAGTGCCTAACCCTCCAGTAAGTGCCTAACCCTCCCTCCTGGTGCCTATCCCTAACCATGGGGGTAAGTGCTTAACCCTAACCCTCCAGTAAGTGCTTAACCCTAACCCTCCAGTAAGTGCTTAACCCTAACCCTCCAGTAAGTGCCTAACCCTAACCCTCCTGGTGCCTATCCCTAACTGTCTGGGTAAGTGCCTAACCCTAACCCTCCAGTAAGTGCCTAACCCTCCCTCCTGGTGCCTATCCCTAACCATGGGGGTAAGTGCTTAACCCTAACCCTCCAGTAAGTGCTTAACCCTAACCCTCCAGTAAGTGCTTAACCCTAACCCTCCAGTAAGTGCTTAACCCTAACCCTCCTGTAAGTGCCTAACCCTAACCCTCCTGGTGCCTATCCCTAACCATGGGGGTAAGTGCTTAACCCTAACCCTCCAGTAAGTGCCTAACCCTAACCCTCCAGTAAGTGCCTAACCTTAACCCTCCTGGTGCCTATCCCTAACTGTCTGGGTAAGTGCCTAACCCTAACCCTCCAGTAAGTGCTTAACCCTAACCCTCCAGTAAGTGCCTAACCCTAACCCTCCTGGTGCCTATCCCTAACTGTCTGGGTAAGTGCCTAACCCTAACCCTCCAGTAAGTGCCTAACCCTCCCTCCTGGTGCCTATCCCTAACCATGGGGGTAAGTGCTTAACCCTAACCCTCCAGTAAGTGCTTAACCCTAACCCTCCAGTAAGTGCTTAACCCTAACCCTCCAGTAAGTGCTTAACCCTAACCCTCCTGTAAGTGCCTAACCCTAACCCTCCTGGTGCCTATCCCTAACCATGGGGGTAAGTGCTTAACCCTAACCCTCCAGTAAGTGCCTAACCCTAACCCTCCAGTAAGTGCCTAACCCTAACCCTCCTGGTGCCTATCCCTAACTGTCTGGGTAAGTGCCTAACCCTAACCCTCCAGTAAGTGCTTAACCCTAACCCTCCAGTAAGTGCCTAACCCTAACCCTCCTGGTGCCTATCCCTAACTGTCTGGGTAAGTGCCTAACCCTAACCCTCCAGTAAGTGCCTAACCCTCTTTCCTGGTGCCTATCCCTAACCATGGGGGTAAGTGCTTAACCCTAACCCTCCAGTAAGTGCTTAACCCTAACCCTCCAGTAAGTGCTTAACCCTAACCCTCCTGTAAGTGCCTAACCCTAACCCTCCTGGTGCCTATCCCTAACCATGGGGGTAAGTGCTTAACCCTAACCCTCCAGTAAGTGCTTAACCCTAACCCTCCAGTAAGTGCCTAACCCTAACCCTCCTGGTGCCTATCCCTAACTGTCTGGGTAAGTGCCTAACCCTAACCCTCCAGTAAGTGCCTAACCCTCCCTCCTGGTGCCTATCCCTAACCATGGGGGTAAGTGCTTAACCCTAACCCTCCAGTAAGTGCTTAACCCTAACCCTCCAGTAAGTGCTTAACCCTAACCCTCCAGTAAGTGCTTAACCCTAACCCTCCTGTAAGTGCCT
This sequence comes from Taudactylus pleione, assembly GCA_031769625.1. Classification (NCBI taxonomy): domain Eukaryota; kingdom Metazoa; phylum Chordata; class Amphibia; order Anura; family Myobatrachidae; genus Taudactylus; species Taudactylus pleione. Next base: position 4,532,537 of record JAUIMM010000446.1, on the reverse strand, counting down.
AACCCTAACCCTCCTGGTGCCTATCCCTAACCATGGGGGTAAGTGCTTAACCCTAACCCTCCAGTAAGTGCCTAACCCTAACCCTCCAGTAAGTGCCTAACCCTAACCCTCCTGGTGCCTATCCCTAACTGTCTGGGTAAGTGCCTAACCCTAACCCTCCAGTAAGTGCCTAACCCTAACCCTCCAGTAAGTGCCTAACCCTAACCCTCCTGGTGCCTATCCCTAACTGTCTGGGTAAGTGCCTAACCCTAACCCTCCAGTAAGTGCCTAACCCTCCCTCCTGGTGCCTATCCCTAACCATGGGGGTAAGTGCTTAACCCTAACCCTCCAGTAAGTGCTTAACCCTAACCCTCCAGTAAGTGCTTAACCCTAACCCTCCTGTAAGTGCCTAACCCTAACCCTCCTGGTGCCTATCCCTAACCATGGGGGTAAGTGCTTAACCCTAACCCTCCAGTAAGTGCCTAACCCTAACCCTCCAGTAAGTGCCTAACCCTAACCCTCCTGGTGCCTATCCCTAACTGTCTGGGTAAGTGCCTAACCCTAACCCTCCAGTAAGTGCCTAACCCTCCCTCCTGGTGCCTATCCCTAACCATGGGGGTAAGTGCTTAACCCTAACCCTCCAGTAAGTGCTTAACCCTAACCCTCCAGTAAGTGCTTAACCTTAAACACCATTTTCGTGTCGATCTTTAGTGTGTTTGACATTTGTCTCTGTCTAACTATTGACTGTCTAACATCTGGTGTCTATCTAATTACTGTCTATCTATAGTCTGGAACCCCTTGCATTTACATCCAATTCCGCATGAGGTCCATAGAAAGAACAGGGACATTATACATATATACAGTATATACAGTATATATATATATATATATTTTTTTTTTTTTTCTTTTTATTATTAATTATTATTATTAGTTTTACAAATGTTTTTTTCAAACTTGTAACGACCCTTTATTTCCCAGCTCTGAGGATTTGCGGGTTTAGAAATGGGCACAATCGTTAAATAAAATTAAGTTTTGTCCCTTAAATGAGCATCCAGGAGCACAGCCGTCTAACGTGTAATATTAGTGGTAATGTGTACATAGAACACCTGGAATGACTGGCTCGCCCCACCATATTATGTACATACTGTAGTACTATGAGCACGCCTCCATCGTCCGGCCTGCCACCACAAGCACTGCAGTCACTACTACAACAGTCAGTGTGTCCTGTACTGATAACCACAATGGGGGTGAGTACTGGGTGACATTTCTCCATGTTCCTATCACACACAGCGTCACACGTCTGTAGCCTAGGGGTTCTCCTGCTTTATATCATACGTGGGAGAAGGTGTCTGCTCAGCCTGTCGTCAGCAAGGGAAGACGCCTTCTTCTACTGCTAATATCACTGCCTGACAGAGCAATGTATTTATAGTTCTTTTTTTTTTTTTCAACACTCTATTTATTAAAGCAATGCATATTAATAAACAATATACAAATTAGTAAAAAAATATATTAGTACAAATTGTGGGCCTGATTCAGACCCACTCGCAAGCGGGTCGATGGTGGGCCAGTGCACATGTGCGACGTGCGCGAGCCCCGTAGCGAGTGAGTACTTCACTCGTTCCTGGGCTCGCAGCAAACCGGGGCAGCTGTCGATGTTGATCGACAGCTCGCCCCGTTTTGTAGGCGAGTGGGCTGAACAAACGGAGGCATTCCCGAAGGAACACCTGCCGTTTGTGGGCGGCCCTACTGACATCACGAGTGATGTCAGTAGTGGACTTCCTGATCTGTTGGAGCAGAGAGTCCACTCGGGCTTGCGAGACCTGAGACCCTACCACAGGGTCTACTCGCAAGCCCGATGGTCGCGATAATCACGACCATCTCCTGCCCGCTCGCACTAGTTGTGGGTGGGCACCCACAGCTTAGCGAGCGGATAGGAAAAAAAACAAAAACTCCCCGCCCTGATTCAGAGCGTGCGCTCGCATATAGCGAGCGCCTCTGAATCAGGCCCTGTGTCTTTTCAGGAATACATTCGATAATTCAAATATCGTAGACCAACATACTGTATAACAAACACTGTTTCTGACATTGTACCTTCATAAAAAGGGAAACATATTGAACAGACAATACAAAAAAAAAAATTCAAAACGAATATAACAAAAGATGTCTTTGTTTGTTCGCCTATCCCCGCCCCCACATTTCCTCCTCGAGCAGTACCCCTGAAATTTTGTCTAAAAATTAATATCTATAATCTAGATTTACAAAACTATTGGAGGATCGTTATCCACTTACAGTGCATGAACCATGTGGTGTTTGAAAACGAGTTACATATCTGAGTTTTAACAGCTGTAGAAAGGGTTGCAATGTAACTCTCCCATACTGCAAAGAAACGTTCAACCTTCGTCTCCCTTTCCAAAGCAGTTCCCACCCATTCTAAAGAGACATAAAAGTTCAGTTTTGAAAATGCTCATAGAAGGTGGTTCCGGTTGAATCCAGCTCTGCAGGATGGATTTCCTCGCCAAGGCACTCACTGCCAACAATAGTTTAAGGCTTCCTCTCGTTATACGCAAATCACTGGAAATAACCCCAAACAGTGGGCCTGATTCAGAGGCGCTCGAAAAAAGCGAGCGCTCGCTCTGAATCAGGGCGGCCGCTTTTTTATTTTACCCGGCCCCCTGGCCGCTCGCTAAGCTGTGGGTGACCAATCATCGACAGCACGCCCCCTTTGGTGCGAGACCTGGAGCGACGGCTTCCCCGTCGCTCCCCGGGTCTCGCGCATGCGCACTAGGGCACCATCGACCCGCTTGCGAGCGCTCAGCGCTCGCGAGCGGGTCTGAATCAGGCCCATAGTGCGGTGCCAATAAACATGCTACTGAGTATCCAGTTATCACTGGGTGTTTTTCAGACATCTCCTGGAAAGTTAGGGGTCGGTGGGCCTCCATATTTACCATACACCCTACATTGGTCATTCCGCCTACTCTCCAGATAGAAAAAGGGTATCCGGCTCGCCCTGCCTGAAAAATCGGGATTTGATATTAATGGGAGAAATAATGTGTTATGGGCGTTTAAATTATATTTGTGGCGTGTGATGTGCCATAATTTTCTGACAGACCATAGTAAAGGGTTATCACGATGTTGGGGTAAAACTTCTTGATCATATAACTGCAAGAAAGATATTAGCTCGCCCCCCGGAAGAAATTCCCTTTCCAGAGAGGTAAATGTATAGTTATCATGGCAGGGGCTTTTCTAGAGAGGAGAGGGCCTGTGTACAGTCTCAGACATGGGCCCCCTCCTCTCCGCCCAGCGGCCGGCACTGAGCTGTGCGCTCCAGCACCGGAGTTATAGACTCTGGGCACTAGAGTGTACCTAGAGTCTATAGTGTATGCACAAGGCACCAGGAAAAGGTCTGCGGCGGCCATTTTTCCTGTACTGCGCATGCGCAAACGACGGGGAAAATGGCCGCGGTGGCCATTTTCCAGTCGTTTTACAGCGCTGGGCCCCGTGGCAACGTGGGACTCCGGACAGGTAAGTAATATTATGGGTGCAGGGTGTGCGGTGCGGGGCCCCCCTGGACCCAGGGGCCCGCGTTCTCCGCACACCCCGCGCCCATTATAGATACGCCCCTGTATCATGGCAATGTAGGCAATCTTTGAGGTATCTGAGATGAGCTGCCTGACAATACAACTGGACATCTGGAAAATGAATTCCCCCATTAGTTACAGTTTGTTGTAACTTTATAAGCCCAATACGGGGACGTCTGCCCCTCCATATGAACTTCCCTTTCCTATAGGACAGTGGCCGTGCTTTCCAGCGTATTTATAATTCTACATATTCATAGATCTATACTGATATATCATCAATACATATCAATACAATCGTAACATTGGGCCTGCTTCAGAGTTGTGCGCAAACCCGATGGTGTGTGTACATTTCCGATGTTTGGCGATTTGCGTGATCTGTACTGCGCAATGAGCCGATCTGTGTCTGCGGTGACAGTCGCAGTGCCCCCTAAGCCTCAGCATGCTTAACATGATGCAGCCCTTTGGGGACGGGGAAGAGGCGGCGACGGCCAGCGTTACAGAACACGGGGGAGAGCGGCCCCGTTTTTATGGCGTGCGCCTTTCTACTACAGGCGCCTCCTGCTGCTTTTACATACGATCAGAGCCGCTGTGTGACCTGCGTCCCCCTCTGCATCAGGCGCATTGTCTGTAACTGTGTCATTTACTCCTAGACAAATAGTGCATAGTGTATAGGTTATATAGTGTATAGTTTATATAGTGTATATTGTATAGGGTATATTGTATAGGGTATAGTGTATAGAGTATAGGGTATAAAGTATAGGGTATAAAGTATAGAGTATAAAGTATAGAGTATAGGGTATAAAGTATAGGGTATCGTGTATAGGATATAGACTATAGGGTATCGGACATAGTGTATAGGGTATCGTGTATAAAGTATAGTGTATAGGGTAGAGTGTATAGGGTATAGTGTATAGGGTATAAAGTATAGAGTATAAAGTATAGGGTATAGTGTATAAAGTATAGAGTATAAAGTATAGGGTATAGAGTATAAAGTATAGGGTATAGTGTATAAAGTATAGTGTATAGGGTATAAGGTATAGAGTATAAAGTATAGTGTATAGAGTATAAAGTATAGGGTATAAAGTATAGGGTATAAAGTATAGAGTATAGTGTATAGGGTATAGAGTATAGGGTATAAAGTGTAGGGTATAGAGTATAAAGTACAGAGTATCGTGTATAGGGTATAGAGTATAGGGTATAAAGTATAGAGTATAGGATATAGAGTATAAAGTATAGGGTATAAAGTATAGGGTATAAAGTATAGGGTATAGAGTATAAAGTATAGGGTATAGAGTATAAAGTATAGGGTATAAAGTATAGGGTATAGAGTATAAAGTATAGAGTATCGTGTATAGGGTATAGAGCAGTGTTGGCTAACCTTGACACTCCAGCTGTTATGGAACTACATAACCCAGCATGCACTGCTACAGTTTTGCTAAGGGCATGCTAAAACTGTGGCAGGGCATGCTGGGATATATAGTTCCACAACAGCTGGAGTGTCAAGGTTAGCAAACACTGGTATAGAGTATAAAGTATAGAGTATAGGCTATAAAGTATAGGCTATAAAGTATAGGCTATAAAGTATAGGGTATAGAGTATAAAGTATAGGGTATAGAGTATAAAGTATAGAGTATCGGGTATAGGGTATAAAGTATAGGGTATAGAGTATAAAGTATAGGGTATAGAGTATAAAGTATAGAGTATAGGGTATAGAGTATAAAGTATAGGGTATCGTGTATAGGATATAGAGTATAGTGTATAGGGTATAGTGTATAAAGTATAGGGTATAAAGTATAGGGTATAGTGTATAAAGTATAAGGTATCGTGTATAGGATATAGAATATAGGGTATAGTGTATAGGATATAAAGTATAGGGTATCATGTATAGGATATAGAGTATAGTGTATAGGAAATCGTGTATAAAGAATAGCGTATAGGGTATAAAGTATAGGGTATAGAGTATAGTGTATAGGAAATCGTATATAGGGTATAGTGTATAGGGAATAGTGTATAAAGAATAGGGTATAAAGTATAGGGTATAGAGTGTAGTGTATAGGGTATAGTGTATAAAGAATAGCGTATAGGGTATAAAGTATAGGGTATAGTGTATACGGTATAGTGTATATAGTATATGGTATAAAGTATAGGGTATAGTGTATAGGGTATAAGGTATAGGGTATAAAGTATAGGGTATAAAGTATAGGGTATAGAGTATAAAGTATAGTGTATAGGGTATAGAGTATAAAGTATAGAGTATCGTGTATAGGATATAGAGTATAGTGTATAGGGTATCGTGTATAGAGTATAGGGTATAAAGTATAGGGTATCGTGTATAGGATATAGAGTATAGTGTATAGGGTATAAAGTATAGGGTATCGTGTATAGGATATAGAGTATAGTGTATAGGGTATAGTGTATAAAGAATAGCGTATAGGGTATAAAGTAGAGAGTATAGTGTATAGGAAATCGTGTATAGGGTATAGTGTATAGGGAATAGTGTATAAAGAATAGCGTATAGGGTATAAAGCATAGTGTATATAGTATAGGGTATATAGTATAGGGTATAGTGTATACGGTATAGTGTATACGGTATAAAGTATAGGGTATAAAGTATAGGGTATAAAGTATAGGGTATAAAGTATAGGGTATAAAGTATAGGGTATAGTGCATAAGGTATAGGTATAGTGTATAAGGTATAGTGTATAGGGTATAAAGTATAGGGTATAGGCTATAGTGTATAGAGTATATGGTATAGAGTACAGTGTATAGGGTATAAAGTATAGTGTATAAAGTATAGGATATAGTGTATAGGGTATAGTGTATAGGCTATAGAGTATAGGTTATAGGGTACCAGTCCACTCGAACCATCGGGCCCCTACGTCTAATTTTTCTGTGCCGAAAAAGTCCTGCACTGCAATATTATTATTATTATATGGTGTATACAATTATTGGTGATGTGTGGTTGTAGTGACAAAGAGCTGCGCACATCACCGATAATTACAGAACTCCAACAATGCAGATATCCCTGCAATGCCTCCATAGGGTACGAGGAAACATCTGCAATGTTGGTGGTTGCTGGCTGCCAAAGGAACAACCTCAATGGTGGCACCTCTGGGCTACCAGCATTAATCGACTACCCGCCTATCACTATTATTACAATTAGTATTAATAATCCTCATCATTTGTGTTTTATATAGCGTTACTCTCACGTAACTTCTTACAGCTCTGGTGTACTTGAACACAAAATATATTAATATCTACATGACTCTACCCCCCCAGAGCCAGGTAATGCAGTCTTATCCTAAGGAAATCCGGCGTATATACGCATCAGCATGACAAGTTAAAGGAAATCGTCCTTGAAAATAATATGTTATAATGTGTAACGTTATGTAGAACTGCACATTCCTCTTCTGTGTTTTGTGGGTGCTGTTTAGTCGCTGACTAATCCTAACTAATAGCAACAGTGACACCTATAAGGCACAGAAACAAACTGAAGAAATTGCTAAAATGAGATTATCATATGTAACTAATAATAATAATTAGATTATAGTTTGTTTTACACAAAAGTTGAAACATTTTCTCTAAAAGGCAAATAGCGCGTTCATTTACATCCTGGTCCCCAAAATGGGAGCAGGATATTCAGCCGTGTGCGAATTAGCGCATTTTTAGTGCGCACTTGCTTAATCCCGATTAGTATATAAAGAGAGTGAGAGAGAGAGGGTCACCCACCAGTGCACCAGGCAGCCTCCGCCGTGCAGGCGACATTCGTGGATGAACTTGATGCATTTTTTAAAATGCTGAATCCTAGTGAACAAAATAGAACATAGAAGATATTAGTTACAATATGTGGCATTTACATAGCATCAGAACTAGCTGTAATAATTCAGTTACATCCACAACCATCTGCCCAGGAAAGCAGAGCCATAGGGGGTATATTCTACCTATAATCTTCTAGAAGATGCTAGATAAATGATAAGTATCTAATTGGTTGCTATGGGCAACATCTCCACTGCTATATACCTGCACTTTAGTAAATCTACCCCTGGGCCGTGCATTTGAATCATGGACTAAAATCTGCAAAGCACTGTTCAATGATACGCTTTATTACACACATAAACACTCCAATACTGCTTCCTCTGCTGCACTCTCCTATGGTGGTTTCTCCTTCGCCCATGTTCCTCGTCCTGGCGTCCGCCAAGACGTTGGAGTAGGTGACCTACTGTTTCCTGATTGGTCATACTTTCTCATCCCCTGAACCCTCACTCTCCTTCTCCACCTATAACGTTCATTCCTTCCACTGCAATCTGCGTCGCTGTCTTCTACCAGCACCCTCACCCACATCCCAGTTTATAAATAACATTACCGCCTGGCTTTGCCACTTCCTTTCCACCAACCTGCCCACTCTCGTTCTCAGGGACATCACTATTGCATATACGGTGCCCACTGACATTTATATTGGTAATGCTTCCTCTAAATTTCTCATGCTCAGCTCCTTCTATGATCTCACCCAATGGACCTTCCACCACTCATCGAGATGGACATTCACTTAACCTCGTGTTCTGCCATCTTTGCGTCATACCCAACCTTCATTTCATCCTTCCTGCTCTCTGACCACAATCTCCTTCAATTATACCTCTCATAACCTCTGCTCCTCCACAATACCAAAAGCCATGAGCACAGCTACACCTTAACATCCTTAAAACCATCCCTTTCTCAGCCACTCTCTATCATCACCTTGTTACCATCTCTATCCCATCCTGTCCTGAGGCTGCTGTCACTATTTACAGCATTACACTAAGCGATGGCCTTGGTGGAGAAGTCCCATCCACCTTGCATCGTCTCCTGTAGTCCAAACCCCAACTGTGGAACTTCTTACACACTCAGCACCTTCAAAAGTGCTCCCACTTTGCTGAGCACCAATGAAGGAAATCTCACTTCAAAGCTGATGTCATCCACTTCACATCCTTTCTGATTTGCTAATACACATCTCTCTCTCTCAACTAACTTCCCACTAATCTTCACCCTGCCCAACAATTCTTGTTGACTCTCCACCACTTTAACGTGTCAGTCACCACCACCACCTGTCTCATCTACTGTCACCACTCATGACTTGCCAATCAATTTAAAGGCAAAATATACCTTACGCCACAAACTCTCCTCTCATCAGGCTGTCTATACCTGCTCATATTCTTTTTATATGTCTCGTGGCAGACAGATATAAAAAGAATCTTACTCCATTATTCCGGGTATCCGCTACCCGGTTACACAGAGCGATTGCTCGATTACGACATCGTAATTGTGCAATCTTTCAGTAATCGGGCACATATCAGAGATGTAAATGTCGGAAACGACCAGCAATTCGCACTCCCGCTGGTCGTTTCCCACATCAATCATCTTCCGAACATGCTGGTCAATCTTCCGATAACGACAGCTTGACCATGTTCAGAGATGATTGATGGCGCCTACACTGAAAGATCAATAGTTCAGTGTCGGCACTACACCCCTAAGCAAACGACGGTATGATTATGATGTCGTAATCGTACCGTCGTGCCGGTATCTGCTGGTGGATACTCGGCATTAGTCTGCCAGATTGGAGCAGACACAGACAGCCTGTTTATGGAATCCTGTTAGAAACAAATGTTACTGAACTGTGGATACAATGATGATATTGTGGAAGAACTAAATGTGTCAATTTACTACTTATAAACTTATGATACTTACACAGGACCACATACTGTATCTTTCTACTTCATGTTTATTGTAAGCGTTTAATTGTAAACCTCATAGAGGACTACTAATTATCCATAGGATCTGGTAGAATACACCTGGATATGTAAATAAAGCATTTTTACTATCTATAAAAACACTCAGCAGGACTCTGTTTTAAACACTTATTTGTAATGTCAACACAATATTTGTTTGTTTGAGTCTAGAAACACTTTGTTTCTTTTAAATATGTTGCTGTTTATTTTATATATATATATATAATATATTATATATATATATATATATATATATTATGAATTGAGAAATAAAGGTTACTCTTTAATTGTCATTTGTGCGCCTTGTAAGAGGACAACCCCTTTTTGTTCTTTGAAAGTCTGTGTACTTATAGTTGTCAGTAGGCTGCACCCCTAAAGAAATGAATACACCACATTGTTATTTGTATGTATGTACAATACCACAATGAATAATATGGGGCTTTTCAATTATTGACATGAAATATTGTAGGACCTGTGCAGTAATCTCTTCCTTCCCTACTGTAACCGTCAGAGACCCTTGCTCTCCTCTCTTCCTCGACTTTAACCATTGTTCATGTTCCCTCTAAACTCCTCCACTTCCTTCATTCCTGCTGGCCCCTTGCTGACCCTCTCACCCCCAGCCTATACCTCTCCACCATGTTCTTCCCCTCCAGCTTCATCAGAATGGGCCAATCGCTTACTTTTAGCTACAGTGTCACTTCTCCTTCTCATACTCCTAGACTTCTTCACAATTTTAATTTACATTTTTATTCACCCTTTCATTTCCAACACCTTACGGCTTACGCTCCCTTTGACCATTGCAGAATTGTCCTCTCACGATTTGCTTCCATCTCTGATCACACTTTAAGCGTCTGCAAGTATAAACCAGTTCAAACTCTCCGCTCCACTTCTGACCTACACCTATCCTCCCCTCCCATATCCTACTCTCATTCCTGCCTCCAAGACTTCTCTCATGGTGCTCCTTACCTAAGGAATGTTTTGCCTCGCTGCCCAGATTCTGCCCCTACTAACAATCTTTTCCTCAAAACCCACCTCTTCACTCTTTCCTACCCCCTCCTAGACCATCTCTGACCTTGCTCTCCCCTACTTAGCCCACTGGAGTGCCATTACTTGTTCTGCCTCTGACTGCCCTCTCCTTCTAGGCTATAAGCTCTATGTATGTAGTACCCTATGTCTCATGTCTGTACCTAGTATGTGCCTCTACATCCTAAGCTGTATTATTATGGTGCTATCATACATACGTACCTGCATGCTTGCATTCATGCTTTTTATCCATTGTACCTGTACAACTCATACTTGGATTTGTACCATGTCTTGTTACAAAGCTTCATTTGCATTCATGTGATTTATATTACGACTGACCGGAGCTGCAGAATTTTTTGGGCCTTACAAATAAACAATGACAATGATCCATACTTACCGACTTTCGGGCGGCCCCCTCTGAGAGCGGCACCCGATTTTTGGGAGCCTCCCGACAGTCCTGGGAGAGTAAGCAAGTTTGCAATGATGTTATGATTACATCTCTAATACTTCTCACAAAATCCCATTTCTGTGAATCACATTATATTGACCCCTCCACGGGGGTACACCGATAAGAGTGAAACGCTAAGCTACATATTCTACTCTGTGCCTGTGACTCTAAGGAATGTACTTGGCTTGGGCTCTGCCTATACAAATCTCATATACAGCACTGTTAGATCTGTGTGTAGGAGGAAAGGGATCTAGGAGTCACTATATTCCTAATACTGACACTAATTCATTTATCTAGGACTTACTCTTCATAGGGCCCATTAGATGTGTGTACTGCAATGCAAAGACCCATACCTATTACAATCACCTGGGGCAGGTAGGAGGAGTGCTAGCCCAATATAAGGGGTCTCACCTTCAAATGCACCTTAAATACACACACATAGGAAAAAAGGGAGGGGCTGGGCTGCACATCCTAATATTAAACATGCGCTGCTATGTACTAAGAAACCTTACTTTTAAAACCATGTTAATTGTTGCAGTTTGACTTTTTGATCACTAGAATTCTTAGTGCTTATAGTGTGCACCTGCTCCTCCCCCCTTTATTTTCTGCTGTAGAACTACAGGTCTCAGCATGGGTAGCACCTACTATCATGTTTAATATTAGGATGAGCAGCCCAGCCCCTCCCTTTTATCTATGTGTGTGTATGTAAGGTACATTATGAAGGTGAGACCCCTTATATTGGGCTAGCACTCTTCCTGCCTCCCCCAGGTGATTGTAATAGGTATGGGTCCTTGCATTGCAGTACACACATCCAATGGGCCCTATGATAGGTAAGACCTAGATAAATTAATTAGTGTGTCAGCATTAGGAATGTTAGGAACCCACCTGTATAAGGTTCACCGTGACGTGGTAGGTGGCCACACATGCACTAAGAGACCTTACTTTTAAACCCATGTTAGTTGTTGCAGTTTATTATAACTTTTTGATCACTAGAATTCTTGGGGTGGGTACACACTATACAGATATATCTGCAGATGATGGTCGTTCATACACACTGAAAGGCCATCGTCTGTGTCTGGCTCTGGGTCCTGGCGACTAGGGGGCGTGTCCTACCCCCTGCCCGCCGCTGTGTGCGCACGGGCGGTCTGCAGACATATCTGTCCATCGACTGTGCAGCACAGCCAATGCGATATGTCGGTGAATGACGACGTTCACAGACATATCGCGGGTACACGCTGGCTGACGGGCAGCAGATATATTGGCCGATCAATTGATCGCCCAATATATCTGTCAGTGTGTAGCCACAGGGACAGAACTATGGGAGACAATGGAGGCGCCTGCCGCCGGGCTCCAGCACTGAAGGGGCACCTCCTCCATTGTCCACAACATTTTCACCCCACTTAGCGCTGTAACTATGTGCCCGGAGTGTATCGTCATGGCCGCCCAATACATGGCACCTCTACCCGGCACCTGAGAAGCCGCCATACACTAGTGGAGAGCTCAATGTCAGACCATCAGCTGCCGCCTTCGTCTATCTATAGCCTGTCTGCATGCAAATTGCTACATTACAGTGTCAGCGGCTGTGACCGAGGGGGGGGACGCACCAAATTATAACTTCCCCCCGGGCATCTGGGATGAACTTATGCCACTGTGTACCCAGCATTAGTGCTTACAGTGTGCAGCTGCTCCTCCCCCTTTCTTTCCTGCTAAAGAACTGAGGACCCCAAAGGGTTGAGGTTATCAAAAGGTAAAAAAAGGGGCAGACTAGATGGGCCAAGTGTTTCTTCTCTGCCATCATATTCTGTGTTCCTATGTGTGTATACATCTCACACAGGACCTCATTCAGAGTCAGTCGTAGCGGCCGCACGGTCGTACGGGAAAAGGGGCCGGATATGCAAATGATTCCCTCGCAGATTGCGTCCCTAAGTTCGGATCGGTAGCTGGCCGACCAAGGGGAGGAAGCGGCCGGAATTTAAAAAAATACGCCCCCTTCTCGTACGCATTGCACGTCATCTCCGGGCATATAAGGATTAATCGAGACCATCGGAACTGGTCGTAGAGCTTAAGGTTGACCATACCCTCTCTTAAGCTCTACGATCATGTCAGTGTAAAAACCTCCCATGTCACATGTGCCGTGACGCTACTTTGTTAATTATGCACTCCCATAATCCGTATGCACTCCCATAAAACGCTGTTCGCATAATTAGGCACGCCTGCGTTCGGATCTCTACTCCCCCGTTTTCAAGCACCTTCCCCTGTTACCACCCACAAACACCTCAATCTGTCACTCAAACTACCGTCCTGGCTGTGTTCAAGGAGAGAGAAATTTCTGATCGTAGCGGCTAGTTTGCGCACGCGCATTGCGAACTTTACGCATGCGCAGTATACCGAACATCGGTGGCGTACGACCGTGTGGCCGCTTCGACCGACTCTGAATGAGGTCCACAGTCTCTCTTTCACTTTCCAGATTTTAGGGAAGCTGCAGCATTAGGTCATGTCCCTGATTTGCTGACACTTTCACAATAATGTCACATTTATAATGGCATCAGAAAACAGCAGCGACTCCCATGCGCTCAGTAATTACTGATATAAAGAGATTGTTATTCTGCCGCAGTAGGCAGGGCCAGTCCCATCAGCACGCGGGCTACCGTTGCCCATATACATTTTGAATGAAGCAGCCCCTTAGGTTGTTTTAGATCAAACGGAGGAGACGATAGAAGATTAACATATTAATATCTATTCAATTCAAACCAGTATTTAGAAACTAAATTGCGACAATCTCTTACAATATTAAATATGTTTGAAACCATGAAACGTTCCTATGGAACAATCACTGTAACGGTCAGTGCCGTGGGGAGATCATCGCTGCTCTCAGCATGCGGCAACTTCCATTACCGTTGTCGCTTGCAGTGAGTAATTATTCGCAGTGATTGACAGACAGAGAGCATTTGTGGGCGGCGATGGAAGAGGTGGCGACTTAAAGGCGGGCATGTTGCGACCGTTTCGGGGCAACTCTGTAAGCAGTAATAAATGGTTCTGGTGTCTCAGCTCCGACGCCCGTTACTCCGATGTCCAATAATCGGCTGATCTGTGGCCGATGCTGCATTTTGTACACAGTCACTTGGATTGCGAAGCCGCCGCGTCTCAATACAACTCCTAGCGGCTGCGACGTTTGCATATTTTCGCACAGCCGCTGTGAATTGGCAGCTGCGGCGACATTAGTGTCTATCTCTGAATCGGGCCCTGCGTCTACAAGCTCTCGTTGGGCGGAGACAATCGCGCTTACTGATCACCGCTTCTTGTCGCTGTCTCTGCACGATGCGGCATTGCCACGGGTTGTGCTAATCATGACCATCGTAGCAAAGGTGGATACTAGTGTAGGCTCTCGAGAAGGTACCAGTACTCCGCATGCAATGTGGGAGAAGGGAGGATACATTTTTGTGGGAATCGGTATGTATAACTGCCAGACGTGCGGCCGGCGGTTGAAATCCCGACACCGGCAGGCCGATGGGTGAAGATCCCGACAGCGGAGGTAAGTAGGCTATCCCTACCTCTTCCCCCCCTAACCCTCCCTTAGGGGTGCCTAACCCTAAACTCCCCCCAGGGGTGCCTAAACCTAACCCCCCCTCCCCGCACCCTAAATTTAACCCTCCCGGGGGGGTGCCTAGCCCTAACTTCCCCCCGGGGTGCCTAACCCCCCTTCCCCTAACCTAACCCTTCCGGGGGGGGGTGCTTAAGTACCCCCGGGAGTCCCTAAACCTAACTCCCCCCTACCGCAGCTAAGAGGACCCAACACCCAGCTTACCTCCGTTTGGTATACTGGGCGTCGGGATATCGGCGGGTGGATAATGATAGGCGTCGGGATATCGGCGGGTGGATAATGATAGGTGTCGGGATATTGGCTGGTGGATAATGATAGGCATCGGGATATCGGCGGGTGGATAATGATAGGCGTCGGGATTTCGACGCCTATCATTAGTCCCATGCCGGGATTTGACAGTCGGGAAGCCGACGGTCTGCATTTTGACCGCTGGCTTCCTGACTACATACCATTATGGTGCCCCCAACCATGCTTCAGACGGTGACTACTATTGGAATTCCTGCGGGCCGGCTCCCACTCTGCGGCGTTTTATCGTATCTCGCGCAATATACCCATCAGTTCCCGCTAGTCCGTGGCTGTAAGCTCCCAGGTCTAGAAGGCGGCCGAGGCAATAAAAAAAAAATACTTAATTTTGTGGACTAAAATAATATTATGCACCGATTTTACAGTAAGAGGAAGTGAGTGGATCTGAGGGCCAAGATGGCGGCAGCGCAAAATTCTGCACCGCCATCTGATGGGGAGAAACTGAGCGGAGCGGGGTGTAATTGCTGAAAGGGGTCTAGGCATGAGTGGTTTTCCGGGGCCAACTTGAAAAATTGGAATGTTACCGTATGTGTGCCTGTGGCACGTAAATAGGCGCACCTGCGGAAAACAATGTGCACAGAAGATGCGCCTCTCATTCGGTGGTGTAAGAATGGAGATTACAGGAGCAGCGGCCGCCCCTGCACGGGTTATAGAGCAATAGGTAAAACCCTCAATATTTTTTATATGGGTATTTTGTATTGATTAGCGCAGTTTCACTTGTCTGTGGTGGTTCTGTTTATTACGTCTTCTCACTAATTACCTTGAAACCAGCTGCTGCTATTAGTGAATTAATTTTACATGTACTCTTTTGAATATACTAAAAATGTATTCATAATATATATAGATATATATATATATATATATATATATTATATATATATATATAACAGAAAACTCAGCACTTTCTATATATATATATATATATATATAATAGTATTATATATAGAATTGTGTTACTCTACTAAGTAAAACCCTGGCTCACTTTCATACATTTTCGGGCTGTGAAGCTGTAACATGTACAAACGTTCTGCACATTGCCGAGTTCTGTTTTAAGACCATTAATTTCCTGTATTTTGGAGCCTCTCAGGTAGGTGAGAAACCGCTTCCTGTTAGAGGGTCTGCAGTAAGATACAGAGTGTGGTGGGTGGGAGTCACCTAACACATGAAACTGCCGAGAAAAGGCTACAATCCAGAGGAAATGATAACACTACTAGAAATGTATCAATGGGTAAAATAACACTTGTACAGAGGGCCTGATTCAGAGGAGCTCGCTATTTGCGAGCGCACGCTCTGAATCAGGGCGGGGAGGAATTTATTTATTTTTTCCTGTCCTCTCACAAAGCTGTGGGTGCCCCCCCCACAGCTAGTGCGAGCGGGCAGGAGATGGTTGCGATTATCGCGACCATCGGGCTTGCGAGGAGACCCTGTGGTAGAGTCTCAGGTCTCGCAAGCCCAAGTGGACTTCCTGCTCTAATAGAGCAGGAAGTCCACTACTGACATCACTCGGGAACGCCTCCGTTTGGTTAGCCACCCCCCCTCCCCGCCTACAAAACGGGGCGAGCTGTCGATCAACATCGACAGAAGCCCCGTTATGTTGCGAGTCCCGGAGCGAGTGATTTCTCACTCGCTACGGGGGCTTGCGAACGTGCGCTGCGCACACCACGCGTGCGCATTGGCCCACCATCGACCCGCTTGTGAGCGCTGTGCGCTCGCAAGCGGGGCTGAATCAGGCCCAGAGTGCGGAGGAGAGGGGATGGTGTGGGGGGATAGAAAAGGGGCTCATTCTTAGTCAGGTACAACTCCAAATGCAGGTGGGTCTCGCGGATATCTGCAAACTGCCCATTTGCCGCAGAGAGCGATCAATACTGCACATGTTCCGTACCATGCATACACTCATGGGTGGAGAGTGAAAGTGCGTAGGGACTGATCCATCCACTGACGGATCTCTCTCTGGCCGGGATGCAGCACTGTAAGAAACGCGGTCAAACCCCCATAACTGCAGTTTTCGGGAGTTCGATTGCATTTCTCATATGCACCAAGCCCAGGAATGCGATGCCCTCTAATAACGTTACCCTATAGAAGCCGCTCGGGATCCCGACAGGGTTAGGATACTGAACCCTGCCATTAGGTATCCTAACCCTCCCCCTACCCTTCCTTACTCTATGCGGTCCCTAAATCTAACCCCCCTAGTCCCTAAACCTAACCTCCCCGCTCCCTTCCCTAACCCTTCATCCCAGGTGCCTGAACCTGAACTTGAATAAAGATAAACTATAAGGTGATGTGAAAAGTAACTATGTGTATTAAGTGGTGATGCCATGAGGAGGCCCAACCAGAGCAGCCTCGGGGGCCCTACGCCCAAACACTTACCCCAAATGTAATATATGCTAATTATAAGGCCTCATAATAAAGACACATATATATTTTGACAAATGTAAGGCCTCATGATAAATGCACGTACCTAAATGAATCCAAATTAAGAGCCAGCTTACCTGGGAGTCACCCCTGGGAACTCCAGCTGGCACTACTAGAACCAGCATGCCCTCCTAACACTGGCTCATTCATACATCTCATAACAACAAACACAAAATGGCAGCTGCTCGATAAATCTGGCAGTACACATAGTTACTTTTCACATCACCTTTAATGTTTGTCTTTTATTCATGTAATTTTTCACATATATTTTAACCCCTTTTTTCATCACTTATTAATTAGTCTTACACATCTATACTTTACACTTCACTGTCACCCTTCTTCCTCTTTTCGTGTAATGCCCTGGGGGGGTTCTGGGCTGGACATTTTTTGGGGTGCACTGCACCCCGGACATGAACTCCTTAGTGTTGGGGACTGCTAGTGACAGAGAAGCCGTGAAGTGGCCTAGCAGCTTCCCATGTATTTGCAAATGCATGCAACTAATAACTCTGAATTTCTATTACCATATAGTCTTCATATATTGTTGCAGGTATAATTCAGAGTGCTGATTAACAATAGGGGGTTAAACCCCCCTCTTTTTTCTACTTGGTATGACCCCTTCCTTTCATGCACCTGAATAGTACTGCCAGATTGATTAAGCAGCTGCCATTTTGTGTTTGTTACCCCATAGAAGCCTACGGGCTTCTATAGGGTAACGCCAGGTTACCCTCTCCACCGACAAAAAGGGCGGCCGGGGCTTAGTACATGTAAGAAGCCTATGGGCTTCTTACCGCATCCCGCAGCGCCCTGCAGTCGCCCATGGTCGCCGGCCCGTGCTCCTCCTGGGTCCTCCGCCTCCTCCTAATCTTCTTCCGGGTGCAGGGAGGAGGAGGAGGAGCCCGGGGCTTCCTGCACAGGTGACCAGCAGGAAGTTCACCGGGGCTTGGAGGGGGCGGGGTCCCACGGAGACCCCGTCACCCAGTGTCGGCTGCTTCGCAAAGGGCAGCTCTTATCGCAAGAGCTGTCCTTTGCGATACTAATCACATATGCTAGTACATGTGCGATTAGTAAGGTTGCGGTGACTGGCGGTAAGTACACCGCAACCTTACTACATCCCGGCCTTTGTATGTAAACTTTTGGGAGAAAATACATGTAAATATTGATTATTAAAAATCATTGAATACTAATTTATTGATTCCCCTTTCATACTGAAGCCCCAGCTCCGACCCAGGATAATGAACACAGGTTGAAGCTGGGCCTTCAGATGACTTACCCCGTTCAGACTGTCCGTTAGTCCCGGGTTATTCCCGGGGCATCGCCATTCATACATACATCATCTCCAAGCGCTCCTGAGCCGGCCAATCAGCAGCCTTTTTGCATGACCTGGGTTGACCCATTCACACTGAGCAAGGACCTGGGTCGCGACGGCCTGCCCCGGCAATAACCCGGGTTCTTTGCTTGGTGTGAAAGGGGTATTAGTTCTAAAAGACTTTAGCTAAACATGATCATGGACATTAGTGGTAACAGTGACACCTGCAGGCTGTACAGATGGACATCGTGAGGGAACCACTCACACCATCAATAATAGGGTATTATTTTCTAATGAATTTGTTTAAAGTTTTACATTTAATTGTGCAGAAAAAAACGTATCAGAAAACAACCTCAGATGTCTCTGTTTTCTGCTGCAGAAGTTATTGCATAATGCAACGCCCCGAAAAAGGGCAAAAAATAGCTGTCTAAGGTTTCCTTCCTGTGGGAGATCTGCAGTCACAGTGAGAAGATGAACTGAAGGCAAGGAGTTCAAGACGCCATTATCTATATTTAATCCAACGCCGTGATAACTGAATGTTGCCATCATTTTATAACAAAGATTTATCATGACCATCATTATACTATATCACTATGTATCTGTCAGGGGGTAGAGGGAACAGAGAAATGCTCTGCAGATCACTAGGTCAGTGATGTGATAATCTGCAGAATATATCACTATTATCTGTCAGGGGTAGAGGGAACAGAGGAATGTTCTGCAGAGAGGTCAGTGATGTGATAATCTGCAGAATATATCACTATGTATCTGTCAGGGTTAGAAGGAGCAGAGCAATGTTCTGCAGATCACTAGAGAGGTCAGTTATGTAATAATCTGCAGAATATATATCACTATGTACCCGTCAGGGGGTAGAGGGAACAGAGCAATGCTCTGCATATCACTAGGTCAGTGATGTGATAATCTGCAGAATATATCACTATGTATCTGTCAGGGGGTAGATGGAACAGAGCAATGTTCTGCAGATCACTATAGAGGTCAGTAATGTAATAATCTGCAGAATATATATCACTATGTACCTGTCAGGGGGTAGATGGAACAGAGCAATGTTCTGCAGAGAGGTCAGTGATGTGATAATCTGCAGAATATATCACTATGTACCTGTCAGGGGAGTAGAGGGAACAGAGAAATGTTCTGCAGATCACTAGAGAGGACAGTTATGTAATAATCTGCAGTAACAATCCCCATATTTTATGATGAAGATAACGGTCTTTGAATGATGTTGCCACTCAGATTTGTTATTGCCTATTTATACAAAGGGGGATAAGTCTTTGCAGTGCATCGGATACATGTGTGTATTGGGGTAATAATATAAATAACATGAATCCTATGGAAGCAGATATCCCCCGTACACACGGACTGTGCTCGCTGCATGTAATGCTCACTATTTGTTCTATATGCATAGTAGCACTTCCCCAGCCCATTATGCAGGATGATAGAACTAGTATCTGCCATATACATACATATGTCTATCTCCCTGCAAATCCCTTTCAGTTGTTGGTCACTGTGCCAATCGGCCATGAGGGCAGTGGCTGGACGCTGCCAGGTAGGGCCAAATATTACTCTAATTTACTGCTATTTACACACCAGGTAAGTAATATTATTATTGATGTAATATGCCCCAGCCCAGTATACAGGATGGTATAACCAGTATCTGCCAGTAGTACTATCCCTGTGATGTGATGTAACATGTCCCAGCCCAGTATACAGGATGGTATAACCAGTATCTGCCAGTAGTACTATCCCTGTGATGTGATGTAACATGTCCCAGCCCAGTATACAGGATGGTATAACCAGTATCTGCCAGTAGTACTATCCCTGTGCTGTGATGTAACATGTCCCAGTATACAGGATGGTATAACCAGTATCTGCCAGTAGTACTATCCCTGTGATGTGATGTAACATGTCCCAGTATACAGGATGGTATAACCAGTATCTGCCAGTAGTACTATCCCTGTGCTGTGATGTAACATGTCCCAGCCCAGTATACAGGATGGTATAACCAGTATCTGCCAGTAGTACTATCCCTGTGATGTGATGTAATATGTCCCAGCCCAGTATACAGGATGGTATAACCAGTATCTGCCAGTAGTACTATCCCTGTGATGTGATGTAACATGTCCCAGCCCAGTATACAGGATGGTATAACCAGTATCTGCCAGTAGTACTATCCCTGTGCTGTGATGTAACATGTCCCAGCCCAGTATACAGGATGGTATAACCAGTATCTGCCAGTAGTACTATCCCTGTGATGTGATGTAACATGTCCCAGCCCAGTATACAGGATGGTATAACCAGTATCTGCCAGTAGTACTATCCCTGTGATGTGATGTAACATGTCCCAGCCCAGTATACAGGATGGTATAACCAGTATCTGCCAGTAGTACTATCCCTGTGATGTGATGTAATATGTCCCAGCCCAGTATACAGGATGGTATAACCAGTATCTGCCAGTAGTACTATCCCTGTGATGTGATGTAACATGTCCCAGCCCAGTATACAGGATGGTATAACCAGTATCTGCCAGTAGTACTATCCCTGTGATGTGATGTAACATGTCCCAGCCCAGTATACAGGATGGTATAACCAGTATCTGCCAGTAGTACTATCCCTGTGCTGTGATGTAACATGTCCCAGCCCAGTATACAGGATGGTATAACCAGTATCTGCCAGTAGTACTATCCCTGTGCTGTGATGTAACATGTCCCAGTATACAGGATGGTATAACCAGTATCTGGCAGTAGTACTATTCCTGTGCTGTGATGTAACATGTCCCAGCCCAGTATACAGGATGGTATAACCAGTATCTGCCAGTAGTACTATTCCTGTGCTGTGATGTAACATGTCCCAGCCCAGTATACAGGATGGTATAACCAGTATCTGCCAGTAGTACTATCCCTGTGCTGTGATGTAACATGTCCCAGCCCAGTATACAGGATGGTATAACCAGTATCTGCCAGTAGTATAATCCCAGTACCCCAGATTTGCAGGTTACACGGGGTGCGATTGTTCCTGGAGAGGGAAGTGGCTGCAGGGTCAGACTGTAGGAGATTCTGGGTAACGGCGAGGAAGTTACTTCAGAGAAAAGTTCTGTGTTCCTAGAAGAAGCCACATTTGTTGGGCAAGCTGCTGATCAGCTGCCAGGGCCCAGAGCTGACCCTGGCATCTAGTTCCTCAGCCGATAACATTGTACATCTCTGTCCCAGGACAGGGAATCATGCCTTGGGTATTTGTAACTAAAGACTTATACAATGTAAGATATAACAGGACTGTGAGAATTATCATTTCATGATGAGTAGATAATGCACATTGTACTGGCCGAGCCTGGGGGCACCACACAATGCCTGGCTCACAGGGAGCTCCGTGCTGCTGCCATGGGTGGGCAGTGATAACCTGCATTATGGCAAAGGAGGGTGCAGATTCGGCAGACAGTCAGGCAAAATTAACACCTAATTAACCTTTTATTGACCAGGAAGCTGTTTGGCTATAGGAAAATAACAGCATTCAGCAGTACAAACTGCTGACCACACCGGGCGCTAAACTGAAATAATTACAACTCAGTGTTTGCTGCAAGTAATAAGGGTTTAGTTAGAACCCCGGAGACCGTAGTCTCTATGAAAAATATAGTGAAAACGTAGTTACTGCGCATAACACTGTAAGTGGTAGATAATATGGTACTTCCTCATCTCTGCGGCCCCCGCTACGTAAACTTACTTATCCGCTACGTAAGGTACTTAACTTATGTAACCTTCTTAAAAAATTTACTACTTACGTTACTGCTACTGTATTTCCACCGCAGCTGACGCCGCGCGATATATCTGTTCTGTCCCCTGCGTATTTTATGTGGGTAAAAATTTCGTTCCCCCCCACGACCATCGGGCTTGCGACGAGACCCCCTTGTGGTAGGGTCTAGTCCACTACAAGCCCCAGTGAACTTCCTGATCTAATAGAGCAGGAAGTTCACTACTGACATCACGAGTGATGTCAGTAGGGCCGCCCACAAACGGCAGGTGTTCCTTTGAGAATGCCTCCGTTTGTGCAGCCACCTCCCCGACCCGCCTACAAAACGGGGCGAGCTGTCGATCAACATCGACAGCCGCCCCGTCTTGTAGCGAGCCCCGGAGCGAGTGATGTCTCACTCGCTCCGGGGCTCGCGCGTGCGCACTGCCCGGCCATTGACCTGCTTGTGAGTGCCTTGCGCTCACGAGCGGGTCTGAATCAGGCCCTTAGTTTCAATTAGAATGTCTCGATCTGAGAGATTTTGTAACAATGTGTTAATGATACACAAGTAGCTATATCAGACAAAGGCCCTCATTCAGAGCCACTCGCTATTTGCGGTCGTTCGTTTTCTAAAAAGGGGTGGCTATTCAAATGAACCGTTCGCACTTTGCGGTCTGTTCACGCCTCTAAGTCTGAACGAGCGAGCAAAACATGCGAACGTAAATTTGAAAAATACGCCCCCTGGCCGCTCGCACCATACGTCATGTCCGCTATTTATTAGATTAATCGAGTACATCGACCAGCGTATGAACTGCTCGCTATTCTTGTGGTTGTTTTTTTCAACCACAATTTTGCGAGAAGTTCTGGCTATAAAATAACCCAGTGACGTGGTCAATGACGCTGCTGTATTAATTATGCACTCCCTTAAAACACCCGTTTTGACCTTTAAGCACGCCTGCGATCGGATTTCCACTCCCCGTTTTCAAGCACCTTCCCCTGTTACCACCCACATACGCCTCATTCTGTCACTCAAATTAGCAGGCATTCGCTATATTGCGTACACATGAATTTCGACCGCACTGACTGGTTCGCGCATGCGTATAACGATCCGTACGCATGCGCAGTTGGGCAAACATCGCTCGGAGCGAACGAGCTGCCGCTTACGAGTGGCTCTGAATCAGGCCCAAAGGTCCCAGTCACTGAGATGTTCTTAAAGTGTCACTAGTAAGTAACAATTATACTCAGTGAGAACAACACATTCTGCATGCAAATGACGGCCACAACACAACTCCGTTGGTAAATTGTATTTCTTTCACGGACGAGGTCCCTTTACCACCAGCATTGCTGCACACCACCACCATTGAGCAAGTCCTTTGATTGACGGACCGCTTTTAACCTGCAGCCTCCTGCTACTCTGTTCCACGGCAAACAATTCATCTCTCACTGCGGCTCCACACAGCCAGAGCGGACGAGAGCCAGGACGGTTACCTGCTGCATAAAGGTTATACGACTATACTTCTTTATTGACCATACCACTTACTTACTTACCGTAAGTGCGGACACTATTCACACGCTGGAACGCCAGCAGTGAAAGAAATGCAATTTACCAACGGAGTTGTGTTGTGGCCGTCATTTGCATGTGTATAATTGTTACTTACTAGTGACACTTTGAGAACATCTCAGTGACTGGGACCTTTGTCTGATATAGCTACTTGTGTATCATTAACACATTGTTACAAAATCTCTCACATCGAGACATTGAAACTAAGGAGCTCA
This sequence comes from Taudactylus pleione, assembly GCA_031769625.1. Taxonomy (NCBI): domain Eukaryota; kingdom Metazoa; phylum Chordata; class Amphibia; order Anura; family Myobatrachidae; genus Taudactylus; species Taudactylus pleione. Next base: position 4,508,614 of record JAUIMM010000446.1, on the reverse strand, counting down.
TTCAGAGCCGCTCGTAAGCGGGCGCTCGTTCGTTCCGAGCGATGTTCGCATAAGTGCGCATGTGTATGGGTTGTAATACGCATGCGCGAACCAGTCAGTGCGGTCACAAATCGTGTGCTCGCATAATAGCGAATGCCTGCTAATTTGAGTGACAGAATGAGGCGTTTGTGGGTGGTAACAGGGGAAGGTGCTTGAAAACGGGGAGTGGAGATCAGATCGCAGGCGTGCCTAAAGGTCAAAACGGGCGTTTTAATGGTGTACATAATTAACAAAGCAGCGTCATCGACCACGTCACTTGGTTGTCTTTTAGCCTGAACTGCTCGCATGATTGCGGTAGGAAAATCCAACCACAAGAATAGCGAGCAGTTCATACGCCGTTCGATGTACTCGATTAATCTAATAAATAGCGGACATTATGTATGGTGCGAGCGGCCAGGGGGTGTTTTTTAAAAAATAACGACCGCATGTTTTGTTCGCTCGTTCAGACATGGAGGCGTCAACAGACCGCAAAGAGTGAACGGTCAATTTAAATAGCCTGCCCCTTTTTCTGAACGAGCGAGCGCAAATAGTGTCCGGCTCTGAATCAGACCCTAAGTGGATAGATATAAGGAATCGCGCTATTGAGTAGTACCTCTTGCTGCTGAACACCGGTAGGGTATCCCAACTCTCCTAAATAATGTCAAAATTGTAATATGGTGTCCACGCTCATAGGTCCTATTCTACCGTTGTAAAGTGTTATCTATGGTCTATGTTATGGGTATGTCTAATATGGTGTATAAATCTATGTCGATTTACTATGGATAATTTGTTAATTCTGTTAATTTTGTTTACAAAGTCCTAGTGCCAAAGTCCTGGTGTGAACCACCTGTAGCCGGCTGTAGGGTGAGTGTTCTTACAACAATGGTCCTGGTGCCGGATGCTGGTTTGCAAAAACTCTAGGCAGTTGTATTCATCTGTATCTTATATGAGAGTTATGATGGGTAATAGTCAATTGAGTCCCTAGTGGGCATTAACGTAGTGAAGATGTATCTTCCCTTCTCCAAGTGGTATCTGCATCGGAAAACTGCCTCTGCACCTCAAGGATTCACATAAACAAACCACAGGTGCTGATGAACAGTATTTTACAGAAGGTGGGTAAAAATGTGCGACTTACCCAGGTCTCGACGCCGTCCTGTTGGTTCACCAGTGGCACTCTCTCTGTGTGGTTGCTGCGTGTGGGTATGAGGGGCAGGGGACACAAGGTCCAATGATAACCTTACAGAACACTAGGTGCGTGGAAGGATAAAAATACATTTATTGCTCTGCCCACATGCCTTGCTGCGGCAGATTGTGGTGCCAGAGGATGCTAAAAACAGGCTAAATTACAGATCATACATACAATATGGTCTGAAGGTAGGGATATAAAAAAATCAAAGTCATGCAAGTGATGGTGCTGCCCCAACGCGTTTCATCCCATGTGGGGACTTTTTCAAGGGTTGAAACTAAGGCCCTGATTCAGAGCCGCTCGCAAAAAGCGAGCGCTCGCTCTGAATCAAGGCAGCCACTTTTTTTTTTATAAACCGGCCTCCTGGCCGCTTGCTAAGCTGTGGGTGACCACCCACAGCTTTTGCGAGCGGCCAGGTGATGGCCGTGATGGTCGCGACCATCGGGCTTGCGACGAGACCCTTGTGGTAGGGTCTCGTCTGCCGCAAGCCCCAGTGAGCTTCCTGCTCTAATAGAGCCGGAAGCTCACTACTGACATCCCTTCGGGAACGCCTCCGTTTGGCCACCCCCCCCCCCCCCCCCCGCCTACAAAACGGGGCGGGCTGTCGATCAACATTGACAGCCGCCCTGTTTTGTTGCGAGCCCCGGAGCGAGTGAATTTCTCACTCGCTCCGGGGCTCGCGCACGCCATGTGTGCGCAGTGCCCCACCATTGACCCGCTTGCGAGCGGGTCTGAATGAGGCCCTAAGTGTCCTGTGATTCCATCTCAGCTTTTTTATTGTTATTCGTTGTATGTCCAGTGAATTATTTGTGATTTATGTAGTAATATATATATATGAATGTGGTTTGCTATCTGTGTTAATAAACAGACGGCTTAGATAACATGTAAGATATTTATCTACCACTTACAGTGCTTTGCGCAGTAACTACCTTCTCACTATATGTTTGGCTATAGAAGCTGTTCTGCAAGCTCATTTGGAAGACTGGGCGCTGGGATTGTTCAGGAATAGTATATAATATTGATGATCCTCCTATCATGTTATTAAATAGAACACAGGGGCCTATTTACCATTAAATATGGCGGCATATTCCCCGAAAACAACCATTTTTGGTGGATACCCGCAAATATTAAGTGTCCCCCAGATGTACTATGGAGGGGTTGCAGCTGATATCTCCACTTTTCTGTGCGGACCCTTCTATTTCCAGCAGCGGCCGCATCCCCCGTAGCGCGAAGCTGTCAGATTTACCACGCATTCCGGACTGTGGCCCCCAGCAGCTTACGCCATCGTCAGATGGCGTCCTACTGCTGCAGCCTATGGGATACACTTCGTACAGTAGACCACTCATGCGGAGGAGTCTCGATGGAGGAATGAAGGGACTCCGAGCACATCACAGGGATGGGATCCTTTCAGAGCCCCTGTCCCTGCGTGTGCCATTTAATAAATTCGGGCTCTATTACCGTATACAGCAATGTGATCATGGGCGCTAATATCGTGTCCATATTGGACTGAGTATGTGATTATTGATAAATGGGCCACTTAGGGGTCTATTTAATCACAAGTGAAATCTCTATCTCCCAACTAAGCACAAGTCCAATAGATCACAAAATCACTGCCAATGATTAGATTTCCAGGGTCTCTCCAGTGATTAGATTTGCAGGGTCTCTCCGATAATAGGATTTGCAGGATCTCTTCCAATGATAGGATTTGCAGGGTCTCCCCAGTGATTAGATTTGCAGGGTCTCTTCCAATGATAGGATTTGCAGGATCTCGCTGATGATAGGATTTGCAGGATCTCGCTGATGATAGGATTTGCAGGGTCTCTCCAGTGATTAGATTTGCAGGATCTCCCCAGTGATTAGATTTGCAGGGTCTCTTCCAATGATAGGATTAGCAGGATCTCGCTGATGATAGGATTTGCAGGGTCTCCCCAGTGATTAGATTTGCAGGGTGTCGCCGATGATAAGATTTGCAGGGTCTCTCCAATGATAGGACTTGCAGGGTCTTGCCGATTATTAGATTTGCAGGGTCTCATCAATTTGTAGGGTCACTCTGGTGATTAGATTTGCAGGGTCTCACCGATTTGTAGGGTCACTCTGGTGATTAGATTTGCAGGGTCTCACCGATTTGCAGGGTCACTCTGGTGATTAGATTTGCAGGGTCTCACCGATTTGCAGGGTCACTCTGGTGATTAGATTTGCAGGGTCTCGCCGATGATAGAATTTGCAGGATCTCTCCGATGATAGGATTTGCAGGATCTCTCCGATGATAGGATTTGCAGGATCTCTCCGATGATAGGATTTGCAGGATCTCTCCGATGATAGGATTTGCAGAGTCTTGCGGATTATTAGATTTGCAGGGTCTCACCGATTTGCAGGGTCACTCTGGTGATTAGATTTGCAGGGTCACTCTGGTGATTAGATTTGCAGGGTCTTGCCGATGATTAGATTTGCAGGTTCTTGCCAATGATAGGATTTTCAGGGGCCTCCCAATAATGAGATTTGCAGGGCCTCGCCGATGATTAGATGTGCAGAGTCTCGCCGATGATTAGATGTGCAGAGTCTCGCCGATGATTAGATGTGCAGAGTCTCGCCGATGATTAGATTTGTAGAGTCTCGCCGATTTGCGGGGTTCCGGCAGTGATAGCTCCACCAGCACGTGGTACAAGTATATGTGGTGCCGTAATCCATCTTCTGTTACCGTGGTCAGGCAGGCGCGCAGGTCCCCTGAGACTGGCCCCATAGAGAACTAAATTAAACCAGAATACTTTGAGTCTCTATCGCCAAGCCTAGCACTATAACCCAGGCCCAGTATAGTTACCACCAGTGCGCTAATGGCTGTATACTGCTTACTGAGCACCTATCATTAGCTTCATATTTATTTATGAGATTGTAAGTTCTTGTGACAAATAAATGTGTGCATTGCTGCCTGTAATAGTGACAATAACACAACCTGCGTGTACTGAGCGTGTTCATGTCTCACTGGAAGACACGACCACAGACTGGGGCCGCTCACTGACCCAATGAGACGTCTCTGGCATTTTCCACTGTCTGCTCATAGAGACTAAAGAAACGAAACCTGTTGACAATGTCTCTGCACCGTTCTCCTATGGAGACAAACCACAAGAGCTGACAACTTACAGATTCTGGCTGCTTGAATCCGAGGCGGCTACACACAGATAGGTCATTTCCTGCAAGAGAATAAACAGACGTAAATAAATACCCCAGCCCGTGGACAGTGGCCCCCCAGAAACAGGACACATTCAATTTAACTTCAATCAGTTTCAAGCACCAACCAGCATTAGCCATTTCTAATAGGTTTATCACCAATATATAATCATTACCTGGACACAAATACGTTCCTGACAATTTCATCAGTGATAGTATTACTGGCCTGCTGCACAGTACCACTTCATATCCTAATACTGGCCCGCTGCACAGTACCACTTCTTATCCTAATACTGGCCCGCTGCACAGTACCACTTATTTTCCTAATACTGGCCTGCTGTACAGTACCACTTCTTATCCTAATACTGGCCTGCTGTACAGTACCACTTCTTATCCTAATACTGGCCTGCTGTACAGTACCACTTCTTATCCTAATACTGGCCTGCTGTACAGTACCACTTCATATCCTAATACTGGCCCGTTGCACAGTACCACTTCTTATCCTAATACTGGCCCGCTGCACAGTACCACTTATTTTTCTAATACTGGCCTACTGTACAGTACCACTTCTTATCCTAATACTGGCCTGCTGCACAGTACCACTTCTTATCCTAATACTGGCCTACTGTACAGTACCACTTCTTATCCTAATACTGGCCTGCTGCACAGTACCACTTCATATCCTAATACTGGCCCGCTGCACAGTACCACTTCTTATCCTAATACTGGCCCGCTGCACAGTACCACTTATTTTCCTAATACTGGCCCGCTGTACAGTACCACTTCTTATCCTAATACTGGCCCGCTGTACAGTACCACTTCTTATCCTAATACTGGCCTGCTGTACAGTACCACTTCTTATCCTAATACTGGCCTGCTGTACAGTACCACTTCTTATCCTAATACTGGCCTGCTTTACAGTACCACTTCTTATCCTAATACTGGCCTGCTGCACAGTACCACTTCTTATCCTAATACTGGACTGCTGCACAGTACCACTTCTTATCCTAATACTGGCCTACTGTACAGTACCACTTCCTATCCTAATACTGGCCTGCTGCACAGTTCCACTTCTTATCCTAATACTGGCCTACTGTACAGTACCACTTCTTATCCTAATACTGGCCTACTGTACAGTACCACTTCTTATCCTAATACTGGCCTACTGTACAGTACCACTTCTTATCCTAATACTGGACTGCTGCACAGTACCACTTCTTATCCTAATACTGGACTGCTGCACAGTACCACTTCTTATCCTAATACTGGCCTACTGTACAGTACCACTTCATATCCTAATACTGACCTGCTGCACAGTACCACTCCTTATCCTAATACTGGCCCGCTGCACAGTACCACTTCTTATCCTAATACTGGCCTGCTGCACAGTACCACTTATTTTACTAATACTAGCCTGCTGTACAGTACCACTTCTGATCCTAATACTGGCCCGCTGCACAGTACCACTTCTTATTCTAATACTGGCCTGCTGCACAGTACCACTTATTTTACTAATACTGGCATGCTGTACAGTACCACTTCTTATCCTAATACTGGCCTGCTGTACAGTACCATTTCTTATCCTAATACTGGCCCGCTGCACAGTACCACTTCTTATCCTAATACTGGCCCGCTGCCGAGTAACACTTATTTTACTAATACTGGCCTGTTGCACAGTACCACTTCATATCCTAATACTGGCCCGCTGCACAGTACCACTTCTTATCCTAATACTGGCCCGCTGCACAGTACCACTTCTTATCCTAATACTGGCCCGTTGCACAGTACCACTTATTTTACAAATACTGGCCTGCTGCACAGTCCCACTTATTTTCCTAATACTGGCCCGCTGCACAGTACCACTTCTTATCCTAATACTGGCCCGCTGCACAGTACCACTTATTTTCCTAATACTGGCCCGCTGCACAGTACCACTTCTTATCCTAATACTGGCCCGCTGCACAGTACCACTTCTTCTCCTAATACTGGCCCGCTGCACATTACCACTTATTTTACTAATACTGGCCTGCTGCACAGTACCACTTCTTATCCTAATACTGGCCTGCTGCACAGTACCACTTCATATCCTAATACTGGCCCGCTGCACAGTACAACTTCTTATCCTAATACTGGCCCGCTGCACAGTACCACTTATTTTCCTAATACTGGCCCGCTGTACAGTACCACTTCTTATCCTAATACTGGCCTGCTGCACAGTACCACTTCATATCCTAATACTGGCCCGCTGCACAGTACCACTTCTTATTCTAATACTGGCCTGCTGCACAGTACCACATATTTTACTAATACTGGCATGCTGTACAGTACCACTTCTTATCCTAATACTGGCCCGCTGCACAGTACCACTTCTTATCCTAATACTGGCCTGCTGCACAGTACCACTTCATATCCTAATACTGGCCCGCTGCACAGTACCACTTCTTATCCTAATACTGGCCCGCTGCACAGTACAACTTCTTATCCTAATACTGGCCCGCTGCACAGTACCACTTATTTTCCTAATACTGGCCCGCTGCACAGTGCCACTTCTTATCCTAATACTGGCCTGCTGCACAGTACCACTTCATATCCTAATACTGGCCCGCTGCACAGTACAACTTCTTATCCTAATACTGGCCCGCTGCACAGTACCACTTATTTTCCTAATACTGGCCCGCTGTACAGTGCCACTTCTTATCCTAATACTGGCCTGCTGCACAGTACCACTTCATATCCTAATACTGGCCCGCTGCACAGTACCACTTCTTATTCTAATACTGGCCTGCTGCACAGTACCACTTATTTTACTAATACTGGCATGCTGTACAGTACCACTTCTTATCCTAATACTGGCCCGCTGCACAGTACCACTTCTTATCCTAATACTGGCCCGCTGCCGAGTAACACTTATTTTACTAATACTGGCCTGTTGCACAGTACCACTTCATATCCTAATACTGGCCCGCTGCACAGTACCACTTCTTATCCTAATACTGGCCCGTTGCACAGTACCACTTATTTTACTAATACTGGCCTGCTGCACAGTACCACTTATTTTCCTAATACTGGCCCGCTGCACAGTACCACTTCTTATCCTAATACTGGCCCGCTGCACAGTACCACTTCTTCTCCTAATACTGGCCCGCTGCACATTACCACTTATTTTACTAATACTGGCCTGCTGCACAGTACCACTTCATATCCTAATACTGGCCCGCTGCACAGTACCACTTCTTATCCTAATACTGGCCCGCTGCACAGTACAACTTCTTATCCTAATACTGGCCCGCTGCACAGTACCACTTATTTTCCTAATACTGGCCCGCTGTACAGTGCCACTTCTTATCCTAATACTGGCCTGCTGCACAGTACCACTTCATATCCTAATACTGGCCCGCTGCACAGTACCACTTCTTATCCTAATACTGGCCCGCTGCACAGTACCACTTCTTATCCTAATACTGGCCCGCTGCACAGTACCACTTATTTTCCTAATACTGGCCTGCTGTACAGTACCACTTCTTATCCTAATACTGGCCTGCTGTACAGTGCCACTTCTTATCCTAATACTGGCCTGCTGTACAGTACCATTTCTTATCCTAATACTGGCCCGCTGCACAGTACCACTTCTTATCCTAATACTGGCCCGCTGCACAGTACCACTTCATATCCTAATACTGGCCCACTGCACAGTACCACTTCTTATCCTAATACTGGCCCGATGCACAGTACCACTTATTTTCCTAATACTGGCCCGCTGTACAGTACCACTTCTTATCCTAATACTGGCCCGCTGCACAGTACCACTTCATATCCTAATACTGGCCCGCTGCACAGTACCACTTCTTATCCTAATACTGGCCCGCTGCACAGTACCACTTCTTATCCTAATACTGGCCCGCTGCACAGTACCACTTCTTCTCCTAATACTGGCCCGCTGCACATTACCACTTATTTTACTAATACTGGCCTGCTGCACAGTACCACTTCTTATCCTAATACTGGCCTGCTGCACAGTACCACTTCATATCCTAATACTGGCCCGCTGCACAGTACAACTTCTTATCCTAATACTGGCCCGCTGCACAGTACCACTTATTTTCCTAATACTGGCCCGCTGTACAGTACCACTTCTTATCCTAATACTGGCCTGCTGCACAGTACCACTTCATATCCTAATACTGGCCCGCTGCACAGTACCACTTCTTATTCTAATACTGGCCTGCTGCACAGTACCACATATTTTACTAATACTGGCATGCTGTACAGTACCACTTCTTATCCTAATACTGGCCCGCTGCACAGTACCACTTCTTATCCTAATACTGGCCTGCTGCACAGTACCACTTCATATCCTAATACTGGCCCGCTGCACAGTACCACTTCTTATCCTAATACTGGCCCGCTGCACAGTACAACTTCTTATCCTAATACTGGCCCGCTGCACAGTACCACTTATTTTCCTAATACTGGCCCGCTGCACAGTGCCACTTCTTATCCTAATACTGGCCTGCTGCACAGTACCACTTCATATCCTAATACTGGCCCGCTGCACAGTACAACTTCTTATCCTAATACTGGCCCGCTGCACAGTACCACTTATTTTCCTAATACTGGCCCGCTGTACAGTGCCACTTCTTATCCTAATACTGGCCTGCTGCACAGTACCACTTCATATCCTAATACTGGCCCGCTGCACAGTACCACTTCTTATTCTAATACTGGCCTGCTGCACAGTACCACTTATTTTACTAATACTGGCCTGTTGCACAGTACCACTTCATATCCTAATACTGGCCCGCTGCACAGTACCACTTCTTATCCTAATACTGGCCCGTTGCACAGTACCACTTATTTTACTAATACTGGCCTGCTGCACAGTACCACTTATTTTCCTAATACTGGCCCGCTGCACAGTACCACTTCTTATCCTAATACTGGCCCGCTGCACAGTACCACTTCTTCTCCTAATACTGGCCCGCTGCACATTACCACTTATTTTACTAATACTGGCCTGCTGCACAGTACCACTTCATATCCTAATACTGGCCCGCTGCACAGTACCACTTCTTATCCTAATACTGGCCCGCTGCACAGTACAACTTCTTATCCTAATACTGGCCCGCTGCACAGTACCACTTATTTTCCTAATACTGGCCCGCTGTACAGTGCCACTTCTTATCCTAATACTGGCCTGCTGCACAGTACCACTTCATATCCTAATACTGGCCCGCTGCACAGTACCACTTCTTATCCTAATACTGGCCCGCTGCACAGTACCACTTCTTATCCTAATACTGGCCCGCTGCACAGTACCACTTATTTTCCTAATACTGGCCTGCTGTACAGTACCACTTCTTATCCTAATACTGGCCTGCTGTACAGTGCCACTTCTTATCCTAATACTGGCCTGCTGTACAGTACCATTTCTTATCCTAATACTGGCCCGCTGCACAGTACCACTTCTTATCCTAATACTGGCCCGCTGCACAGTACCACTTCATATCCTAATACTGGCCCACTGCACAGTACCACTTCTTATCCTAATACTGGCCCGATGCACAGTACCACTTATTTTCCTAATACTGGCCCGCTGTACAGTACCACTTCTTATCCTAATACTGGCCCGCTGCACAGTACCACTTCATATCCTAATACTGGCCCGCTGCACAGTACCACTTCTTATCCTAATACTGGCCCGCTGCACAGTACCACTTCTTATCCTAATACTGGCCCGCTGCACAGTACCACTTCTTATCCTAATACTGGCCCGCTGCACAGTACCACTTATTTTCCTAATACTGGCCTGCTGTACAGTACCACTTCTTATCCTAATACTGGCCTGCTGTACAGTACCACTTCTTATCCTAATACTGGCCTGCTGTACAGTACCATTTCTTATCCTAATATTGGCCCGCTGCACAGTACCACTTCTTATCCTAATACTGGCCTGCTGTACAGTACCATTTCTTATCCTAATACTGGTCCGCTGCACAGTACCACTTCATATCCTAATACTGGCCCGCTGCACAGTACCACTTCTTATCCTAATACTGGCCCGCTGCACAGTACCACTTCTTATCCTAATACTGGCCTGCTGTACAGTACCACTTCCAGTGGTACTCATGAGCTCCGCCTTCCGGCTCCCGCGGTTGGTGATGGGAGAGACGTCTCTAGGGGCACTGCATAGGGGTGGCCACTACTGGGGACACTGCATAGGGGGAACCACTACTGGGGACACTGTACAAGGGGCTCTGCATAGGGGGACCACTACTGAGGGCACTGTAAAACGGGGACTACTGGGGGCACTGCATATGGGGACCACTTATGGGGGCACTGTATAAGGGGCACTGCATGGGGGGAACACTGCTGGGGGCACTGTATAAGGGGCACTGCATAGGGGGGAACACTACTGGGGGCACTGTATAACGGGCACTGCATAGGGGGGAACATTACTGGGGGCCTTCATAAGAGGGACCACTACTGGGGGCATTGTATCAGGGGCACTACTGGGGCAATGCATAGGGAGGACTGTATAAGGGGCACTAAATAGGGGGGCACTGTATAAGGGGCACCACTGGTGGCACTGCATAAGAGGGACCACTACTGGGGGCACTGTATAAAGGGCACTACTGAAGGCACTGTATAAAGGGCCCTACTGGGGGCACTGTATAAAAGGCACTACTGAAAGCACTGTATAAAGGGCACTACTGGGGGCACTGTATAAAAGGCACTACTGAAGGCACTGTATAAAGGGCACTACTGGGGCATTGTATAAAGGGCACTACTGGAAGCACTGTATAAAGGGCACTAATGGGGGCACTGTATAAGGGGCACTGCTACTGGGGACATTGCATAAGGGGCACTACTACATTGGGCATTGCACGAGGGGCACTACTGCTGCTGGCATTAAGGTGCATATGGAATGGAATAAATATTCCCAGAGTGACGAGAAACGGGGGGTTGTCATGTTGACACGCCCCCATTTTTTCAGTGACCACATCCCTTGTCCCATATGATCACGCCCACTTTTTGGCACTCGCGGAAGGGGTGGGGGGGCGCTCTGATTTTCCTCTTGCCCCAGGCTCCAAATACCCTTGTTACGCCACTGACCACTTCTTATCCTAATACTAGGGAAAATCTTTATTTTAATGTACAAAATGTTAGGACACAACGTTTTTAATTAGCCTAATTGACCTAATAATTACAGTACATGTCATTTTTGGGTGTTTAAAAAAAATTACCTCAAATTAGCCCCAAATCAACGTTTAAGTTTATGCACAAATTTAATTACAGTATTTGTTGAATAGAAACATAATTGCTTTTATTTTTCGTTACCAAAATCTAGAAGTGACCTATTTACTCCTAAATTACCCTTTTTCCTATCATTTTTTTTTTTTTTTCATTTTTCGTTTAGTTTGGGATTAAACAAAAAAAAGTTGGCTTTTTTTTTTATCATGTTTTTAAATTAAAAAAAAAATGCACAAATCAGCCGTTTGACACCATTTAAAAAACTTCCAGTTCTTTCCTTATGCCCACTAACTTCCTTTTATACGGCCCTGCTAAAGAAATGATCAATTGTTGGGGGTCCAGGGTGGTCTCCCCACTTTTTCATGCTACTTCTTCCTAGTCGCATGCTATAGGGAATTTGGAAACCCTCATTGCGAGTAGCACGTGTCGGCATTTCTAATTGGATTGCATGCGTCTTGGGAGCGAGCATTTGTGCGAAGTGTGTGAGTTTCAGGAGACACACTCGCACTTGCAAACTCACTCCTAATTGTACTGACCCCATTATCATTAGTAGTATTTTTATTAGTATTATTATTCAAAGATGAATATGGAAACGTTTCATACCTTTACAGAGCTCGTGACATTTGACACTGCAATTATCATCTTTTTCAAGCTGAAAGGCCTGCTATCTGTAAGGTCACGGAAAATACTCTGCTGTGGAACTACACATACCAGGATGCCCTGCCATAGTTTTGCTGATAATGAATGCTAAAACAGTGGCAAGGCATGCTGGGATATGTAGTTCCACAGCAGCTGGAGTATCACAGGTTGTCTATCCCTGTAATAGACTGAGACGTTTAGCCATAGGCGAGGTGTGTGTGGTTGCGGGCATATGGAATCCCGTCCATGGCAAGATACAAAGGCTGAACGGTTGGACAGCACAAATACTGGTTCCTGCCTGCCGGCCAGTGTTGTTTGCAGATGCCTCTAAGGCAGGATATCTATATACATATATACAACCCGGATCTGTGGCAAGGCCACGTATACCATGCATTAGAGTGGCACTGGTGCCAGGCTGCTAACCCATCTTGGCATGTTGATCTGGGTATCACTACGGTGTAATACATTTACTCCTCACAGTTATATATCTATTTAATTTAATTAACAGGTGTCTGTTGTGCACTGTATTTCTGAGCCTTTTATTGTTGATGAAATGATGAAGCTCTCTGCCATAGGCCACCGCAATCCGCCTTTATAGGGTTGTGTCCGATGGACTAAGCCTGCGTGTGGACCCCCAGACTGTAGGGGCTGCGTGTCAGTGGGGGGAGTGTGAGCAGGAAGCAGCTTCAGAGGCAACATCTGCAGCTTATAAATAGCCACAGGAAAGGCCCTCCTCCTCACCGCACACAGACACACAGTACACACACAGATACACACATATACACTGTACACACACACAGACACACACAGGACACACAGACAGGACACACAGACACACATTACACACAGATACACAGTACACACACAGGACACACATATACACAGGACACACAGATACACATGTACACAGTACACACAGACACACATTACACAGACACACACAGGACACACATATACACAGACACACAGATACACACAGGACACACATAGGACGCACAGATACACACAGAACACACACAGTACACACACATTACACACAGCGCTACATACAAAGGACACACAGATACACATAGGACACACAGATACATACACAGATACACACGGATACACATAGGACACACAGATACATACACAGATACACACATATACACACAGGACACACAGATACATACACAGATGCACACAGATACACATAGGACACACAGATATACACAGATACATACACAGATACACACAGGACACACAGATACATACACAGATACACATAGGACACACAGATACATACACAGATACACATAGGACACACAGATACACACAGATACACATAGGACACACAGATACACACAGATACACACAGATATACATAGGACACACAGATACATACACAGATACACATAGGACACAGATACACATAGGACACACAGAAACACATAGGACACACAGATACATACACAGATACACATAGGACACACAGATACATACACAGATACACATAGGACACACAGATACACATAGGACACAGATACATACACAGATACACACAGGACACACAGATACACATAGGAAACAGATACATACACAGATACACATAGGACACACAGATACATACACAGATACACATAGGACACACAGATACATACACAGATACACATAGGACACACAGATACACATAGGACACACAGATACATACACAGATACACATAGGACACACAGATATACATAGGACACACAGATACACATAGGACACACAGATACACATAGGAAACAGATACATACACAGATACACATAGGACACACAGATACATACACAGATACACATAGGACACAGATACATACACAGATACACATAGGACACACAGATACACATAGGACACACAGATACACATAGGACACAGATACATACACAGATGCACATAGGACACACAGATACACACAAATCTAGGCATGTATATTTCATGGAAGAATAGGTGACTGAGGCCACATTCCCATTGTCTGACCACATGGTGAATCACTTGGAGGTAGCTTGGAAAACGCCTGGAAAGCGTCTAGTCTCTGCTTATCCTTCTGCTGAGAAGTATATTTCCAAATGGGAGACTCCACCGGTGGTGGATTCCCATGTCACGCGCTTGGTAAGAAGCACGCTTCCTATGCCTTCCATGTCATCCCTGAAGGATGTTACAGATAGGAGGGTAGAGGTATGCCTTAAATCTGTGTATTCCCTTTCGGGGGCTGCGTGCAGACCAGCTATGGCCATTTGCTGGGTGGCTCGGGCCATGGAATGTTGGGCAAATAGCCTTGAAACATCCAAATGATGGTGCTCTCTCCGGAGGTACGCCTGTCGCTGACTTGGGGGCTACAGACGGCTCACCTCACAAGGGGCGTCCCTTTTGGATCTCGGACTGGGTCCTTCTGACGACGGATGCCAGTCTTCGGGGCTGGGGCGCAGTGATGGGTCTACACTCCTTTCAGGGAAGGTGGACCGCAGGGGAATCTGCACTTCCAATCAATATATTGGAACTGCGGGGAGTCTTCAGGGCTCTGCACCAAGCCAGGCTGTTGCTTCACAGAAAATCCAATCCGTACAAGTACAGTCAGACAATGCCACGACAGTGGCTTATCTGAACCGTCAAGGAGGAACTTGAAGTCAGGTGGAAATGACAGAGGTGTCATGCATTCTGACATGGGCGGAAGGCCATCTACCAGCTATATCAGCAGTGTTCATTCCAGGAGTGCTGAATTTGGTAGCGGACTTCCTCAGCCGTCACGACGTGCATCCAGGGGAATGATCTCTTCTCCAAGAAGTGTTTCAACTCCTAGTGGACAGGTGGGGCCTTTCAGACGTGGACCTCATGGCCTCTCGACTAAATCCCAAGCTGCTTCAGTACGGGTCCAGGACAAGAGATGCCAGTGCTCTCTTGGTGGATGCTCTGTCAGTCAAGTGGACTTTCCAGTTTGTGTACCTGTTTCCTCCAATCTCCCTCCTTCCTCGAGTAATTCAGAAGTTCAAACAAGAGGGAGGCATGGTCCTGCTGGTGGCTCCAGCGTGGCCCCGACGTCCATGGTACTCAGATCTTCGGAGTCTCTCCATCGACACTCCGTGGCTGTTGCCTTAACGTCCTGACCTGTTGTCTCAGAGTCCTTGCCTCTACCCAGATCTGGGTCGTCTGTCTTTGACGGCGTGGCTCTTGAGACATCCCTCCTAAGGTCCAAGGGTGTTTCCGGCTCTGTGGTTAACACCATGCTCAGAGCACGTAAACCTGCTTCTGCTAGAATTTACCACAGGGTATGGCATACCTAATTTGAATGGTGTCGTCCAAAAAGTTATGACCCCCAGGTGTTTAGGATACCCAGAGTGTTGGTTTTCCTGCAAGCGGGTTTAGACCTTGGTCTTTGCCTTGCTACACTGAAGGTCTATATCTCGGCCCTTTCAGTGTGGTTCCAGCGAAGGATTGTTTCTCTTCCTGACATCTGCACTTTTCTGCAGGGGGTCCTTCGTATCCAGCCTCCCTTTGTCCCTCCTGTAGCGCCTTGGGATTTGGCTGTTGTCCTTAAGGCTCTCCAGAGCCCTCCATTTGAACCACTGGGCTCAATGGATCTAAAATGGCTTACTGCCAAGACTGTTTTTCTTCTGGCCATTGCTTCCGCCAGAAGGGTTTCTGATTTAGGGGCTCTCTCTTGTCGTTGCCTATTTCTAGTTTTTCATAGGGACAGGGCAGTGCTTCGAACTTGCCCTGGGTTCCTTCCTAAGGTGGTCTCTAGTTTCCACATTAATGAAACTATTGTGCCGGCCTTTAATTCCTCAGACCTCTCGGCCTCATTGGATGTGGTACGTGCCCTCAGGATTTATGTGGACCGTACCAGTTCTCTTCGGAAATCGGACTCCTTGTTTGTTTGTTTATGGTGTCCACAAGAGAGGATGGCAAACCAATAAACAAACTTTTGCTAGATGGCTTCGCATGACTATCTCTGAGGCTTACATTAATGAGGGCCTTCCAGTCCCGCCCTCTGTTACTGCTCATTCTACTCGGTCTGTAGGCCCTTCGTGGGCAGCTAGTCGTGGTGCCTCGGCTGTACAGCTTTGTAAGGCGGCCACGTGGTCTTCTATTCAGACCTTTTTGAGGTATTATGCCATTGATACCTTTTGCCACTGAAGCTTCCTTCGGGCGGCAGACTCTCGCTTCTGCACAGGAGTGTCCCCGCCCTTGAGGGTACTGCTTTGGGAATCTCCAAGGTTTCATGTGGACCTTTTATGGACCCTGAAGTAGAAAAGTAGAGATATGGTAAGAACTTACCCTTGTTATCTCTTTTTCTACGAGGTCCCTAGGGTCCAAAGGGCGCCCGCTCTGTGCTTCAGATGGGCTTCGCTCTGGTCACCGGTTTTCCGTCTACTTCCCCGTTGCATCCTGGGAGAAAAAAAATAACTGCTTGGTGCCCGGACGTCTTCGTCATCACCTATACCCCAAGGTTTCCTGTGGACCCTATGGACCTCGTAGAAAAAGAGATAACAAGGGTAAGTTCTTACCATATCTCTACTTTTCTCAGACATCTGATGACGCTTTGCCCTATTGTGCAATCCGAACAATTTTTGGGGGAGGGGGAGATCCGAGCCAAAACCGAACTGTTCATCAGATTAAACACTTGGCTATAAATGTTAGGTTAAATACCATGGTCTATAAAAAACCTTATTTTACCTGTTATAATATACATTAATTAGGATAAAATTATTTTGATCTTCAATTATCTATCATGATAGAGATTAATAGGTGTCGCTAATGATGACTTTTTATTTTATTGGTGCGATCCTTTGCTACCGGAAATTATCCGTGACATCTTGCAGAGGCAGCCGAGCATTACTCCTCAACAATAATGACCCCTCGCATTAACCTCACGGCTCCGCCAGACCGGTCTCTGCCAGTGGCTGCATGTGTGAGATGACTGCACTGAAAGCCCAGGTTTTGGGGTTCAGTTCCATAAATAAAAAATATATCTTGAAAATACACTTAAAAAAAGATAAAACAAGATTTTTAAAAAAATCTTACCCATTACAAAATTCCTTTAGTCAAAGATATTTTCAATGATATGAACAGGTGCTATAATGGTACAAGTCCCACTGCAACATTTGTTAAATAGCTGGTGGATCTTACCGCCAGCAGTGGTTATTGCTGGTGGTAACGGGCTCAGTAGGGCGTATCACCATACACCTAATCAGACATACTTATATAGATTTACGTCAGTCAGGAGCCATTTGTAAGTGTAAGAAATATTGCGGGGACACAGACACTCGCCCCCTGGATCAGTGAGTCGTGTGATTTGGAAGGTAATGGAGGAGCCATTTATCATTAGCTACAGGACAGACGGTGTCTTGTGGTCTCCTGGGGGCACCTCTGCAGCTGTTTCCTTCCTGCCCATCTCCAGGAGGAGAAGAGACATCTGCAGAGGAATCGGAGTGTCATCCACTAGACCATTATCCTGTGGTCCCTGCCCTCAATCTCTGCTGGATGTATTACTCAACCAACCACCCTTTTCCTGTTCCTCCTTCTAAGTGCCACACGCAGTAGACATGTGAGATGTGGGACAGACGCCAAGCTGTGCGCACATTATTTTTATCCCTCCAGTCTATTAGCGAGACTTTATGGGACTAGATAGAGTAGGGGCTGCATTCATTGTTTCATGCATCTGGCACTAAAAATGCTAATATTTCAGGGACGTGCAGTCAGGGTAGGCAGAGCCTCACCTGTCATACTCCTGAGATCTGATATAAAAATTATTAGAATAATACAAAGAATATATTTATAACTTCTAAACATCTTCTTTGTTTACTGTAATCATTTTTACAGTTAACATTCACCAGCTTTGTGGAGCTCCCCGGGACTGCAGGGAGATGAGAGATGAGGCAGCAACAGCTCAGCCTCGCTTCTGTATAGTAAGACACTGCTTGCAGAGCTGGGGGCGGGGCCACCCCACGGGCAGTAAGCTGCACAGAATGAGAGCTAATAGAGGCATGCCTCTGAGTATGGGAGGAGTGTCTTGAGCACTGATGGACACTTTTGGATGTGTCACGTGACCAGGAAGTGCACTGCAGTGTTTAGAATCGGTGCTAAGTCAGCAGCAGCTAGAGGAGACACAGTGATGCATGGACACTGAAGCTTAGTGTAATGAGTGGAGAGTTACAGTGAGGAGGGGGTGAGGGGCTGCTCCCAGCACAGATCCATCTCCATGTGTGTCTCCCCAGCCATTGACCTCACCGCACATCACTGATATCTTTGTACTTGTGTTTTTTTTTTTTAACAGGTAATGAGCAAATAAATTATATTATAGTCTTGGAAGGGCCATATTATCAATCAGCCAGATGGGACTACAGCTCCAGGCCTCCACATAAGAATAGGCCCATCATAATAACCACATGATTACGTATGACCGGCCACCAGTCGGCCATAAATCATACGTTTTAAAACTGTATTTCTATTTTCCTCACAATATAATTATTATACTTTTACATATATGAAGTGGCTCACGATAAACATCACTATATATCGCATCACATCGATGCGATATATAGTGATGTTTAGTAGCCATTCATGTAGACTTATCTGTCCGGCGTCTTCGGGTGGTGTCTGGTCCCGGGTGCCAGGCAGACAGCGGGGAAGTATGCAACTTCCCTTCTCTGTTTGGCTTGCGGTACAGATTACGCCATTTTTAGATGGCCTATCTGTACCGCAGGAGAGGAATGGAAATCAGAGCTTTCCATTCCTTTATAAATTGCACTCACCATACAAATCTATGGTAATACGATTCATACACGAAGCGGTGGTGCCACAGGAGAAGGAATAACCTTCTCCACCGTAACCCCATCTATGAATCGCCGAAAGCAGTGAAAGTCCTGTTTTAAGCTAAACAGGACTTTTCACTGCTTTATGAATAGACCCCTTAGTGAGACAATGGTGCTGATAGTGTAGGGATGTACACGCCCACACAGCACTGGCCACGCCCACACAGCACTGGTCACGCCCAAACAGCATTGGCCACACCCACACAGCACTGGTCACGCCCACACAGTATCGGTAACACGTCATCCACTTCTAACAATAGGCCCTTGATAATTTCCAGCCCCAGGCCCTTGTGGCCCTTAATTTGTCCCTGAGCCTATGTATTACTGATAATAAGACACCTGATTGAAGTATTTATATGTTATTATGCCCTCCCCAGCAGTCCCTTCCTTATGCTAGTAGATGGCATGCTTTTATATGTGTGCAGTGAGTTTGGTTTCTTTATTATAGAAGCCTCTGCAATGTACAGGACTTAACCTAAAGCTTAATAGATGTACCAATTTGCTTGTTGTCTCCTAGGTAACGTGATTGTTGTATTAAGAAGCTTGGGCATGACTCTGTGGGGTCCCCTATGTCCCTGTCCTGGGGCCACTGCCATTCTACGCATGTATACATTACCTGTCCTCGGTGAGCCTCTATACATATGTACACAGGAGATCTGTTGGATGAGGAGCACCGAGCGCTGCCTCCATCCTCAGGTCAGATAGGTAAGGTGAGCAGGTGCTCTCTGGGACCTGACGGAGCTCAGTGAGGGGGTCTAACCTCTGACACGCGCTACTGTGCTGCACCTCTGCACGTCTTTCTCCCTGGTATTCCTGCCAGCTGGGCGTGACTCCCAGACTCCCCAACATACCAGCCGTGCAGAGCTTATACAAACACGCCAGGTACAGTATATCACCACTGCTATAGTGTGTGGGCATATTGCCAACATCCGCCGGTGTAATTGCCACTCAGATGCCCGGCGCACTACAACGCCCAGCGATACCCTAAAGCTCCACCCTGCTCTATATGCTACAATTATACCATGTCTTATGCTACTTCTTGTTCTGCCTTGTTCAATAAATAAGAACTGGATAAGTTGCACCACGTGTGGACTAACCACCACCAGCGCCAACATCTGCGCAACACACTCAACATCATATATACTCTGGCCAAGGGTATTCCCTTCTGGGGAGTAAATTGTCTGGCGGACTACTACATCCAGCATTACTGCTGCGCACGTGCACTGGTACACTGTTCTGCTGATAGGTTATGGGCCCAGCAGTCTCACGTTAATAGGCTCTGTATCCCCATACGTAGGCTTACCATAATATCCCTTTAATCCGGGACAATGATGATTTACACAGGGTCTGTGGCTGATTAAAACCAGGTGGGAGCCGTTCATTGCCTGAGAGAGGCGGGGGCTGACCTCGCTCAGCCAATGAACACTCAGACATAGCACTACAAAGGGTGATGCCGCGTCTGAGCTCTTCATTCGGGAGGTAACAACCATCGTGGTTGTTACCTGTTTCGTGGGTCTGATTTTCTCGTTTTTTTGTTTTACCAAGACCAAGGATGCACACAGGCAGAAGGGGACCAGTCCAGGTAATGTAGGTGAGTATGAGTGAGCGTGTATTTATGTATTAAAACTATACGGTTTGTGTATTGTTTATTTTTACATTTCTTTACAGGTGAACTACAGGTACCAGCAGACCCTTAATGCTCTCCAAGCACCAGCATGCGGGGGAGGCTTCCTGGGACCTGCAGTTCTACCCGTAAAGACAATGGGCCTGATTCAGAGCCGCTCGTAAGCGGACGCTCGTTCGCTCCGAGCGATGTTTGCCCAACTGCACATGCGTACGGATCGTTATACGCATGCG
Organism: Taudactylus pleione; assembly: GCA_031769625.1. NCBI lineage: Eukaryota > Metazoa > Chordata > Amphibia > Anura > Myobatrachidae > Taudactylus > Taudactylus pleione. The sequence continues at coordinate 4,487,669 of JAUIMM010000446.1, read as the reverse complement.
CGAACAGTCAGTGCGGTCGAAATTCATGTGCTCGCAAAATAGCGAATGCCTGATAATTTGAGTGACAGAAAGAGGCGTATGTGGATGGTAACAGGGGAAGGTGCTTGAAAACGGGGAGTGGAGATCCGAACGCAGGCGTGCTTAAAGGTCAAAACGGGCGTTTTATGGGTGTGCATAATTAAAACAGCAGCGTCATTGACCACGTCACTGGGTTATTTTATAGCCAGAACTGCTCGCAAGATTGTGGTAGCAAAAACCAACCACAAGAATAGCGAGCAGTTCATACACTGGTCGATGTACTCGATTAATCTAATAAATAGCGGACATGACGTAGGATGCGAGCGGCCAGGGGGCGTAGTTTTCCAAAAAATGACCACAAGTTTTGTTTGCTCGTTCAGACCAAGAGACGTGAACAGACCGCAAAGAGCGAACAATTCATTTGAATAGCCACCCCTATTTTCTGGACGAGCGAGCGCTAATTGCGTCCGGCTCTGAATCAGGCCCAATGTTTTTTTCACTTCTTTTTTTTCAACTACACTTATACACTATCAACCAGGCACAAACCGCCCCAGGGGTGCCGGGGATAACCCCGGGCTATCAGCCTGGGGTGCCCTGAAGGGGGGGGGTGCCCTTTATTAGGTGGGGTCCCCAGGGATCCCCGGCCTGGGCTGATGCTTCGGCTTGGGGGCCCGGTGAAAAGGCTCCCCTGGCTGTGGCATCAGCTCCCCTCTAGAAAAAGTCCGGTACTGGTTCTGAAAAATATAAGGGGGCCCTACGCATTTTTTTCCCCCTGTATTTCCAGAACCAGGACCGGATCAGAGCCCAGTGCTGGTTGTGCAGAATACGGGGGACCCCTACGTCATTTGTCCCCCGTATTTTGGTAACCAGGGCTGGTTCTGACTAGCCCAATGCTGGTTGTGCTCACATACGGGGGACCCCTATGTCGTTTGTCCCCCGTATGTTGCACAACCAGCACTGAGTCACTAAAAGCCCGGGGCTGATTGCTCTTTCGGGGGGCACGTCGTTTATTTTTATTAAATCACTTTTTTTTTCACATTTGCACGGATAGCTCTCACTGAACCATCCCTGCACCTGTGTTTATTTTATTAAAGACAGATGCATATATCACGGATCTCCCCGTGCGTGCATCAGTCCTTTTTATTTTTTAACAAATGATGCCGCTCGGACGCATTATGCATCGCATGCGTAAATACACGACACGATCGGGATACAATCACGATAGATATGATGGGCTGCACATCTGATCAAACGATACATTTTAAGAGCTGCAGGAGCGCGCATCGGACTGTATCCTACCTTAAAAACGACACAATTTCCACACGATTCATCGTACGACGCGTCGCAAATCGCGCAATCACACAAGTGTATTGCCAGTATTAAACTTCACTGAACACTTAATTAACCTGCATAACCTCCCCCCCAGCCCCCAAACATACATTTCCGTGCAACCTGAGACAGCTGGCTGGTTGAGCCTGCATTACTATACAGCCACGCCTTTATACATTTATGATGATTAACCAGCCATTATTGAAGCTGTGCTAATTGATCACCAGGCTATTCATATACATGTGCCTGAGTACTGGCTCTGAATAACAACAGCAGAATTTGGAGGAACCCTTATACCATTTTATGCGGCCTCCTATCCACAGTCCCAAAATCCCTGTGGAATAATACTGCCCTCTAGTGTGCAGTGTAGGTTCTACAGCGCTTGCTGTTTTAGCTGCATGCAACTAGCTACCGTATATCTGCTCTGAGCTGAAGTTCAAACAACTACCAGAGATGTCTTTTATTTTCGGGTTGATAAAAAAAAATTAAATAAAACATATTTACAGTAAATGAGGGGAGCAGATCATTTTTATGGCAGTACATTGATCTGTAAGCTGGCTCTCTATATGTGTGATGCTGCAGAGAGCCCCATTATGTTTGTGTAAGTGGCTGCACGTGGGGCGCTCTCATATAGCGCAGATAATTGATGTGAAATAGGGTTATAGGTTTGCACTGCACCTCTGGGGGTTCTCCTGAAAATAAACGATCAACTCCTGCAGATTCCCCTCCATAATAAAAGGTTATTCCCAGTTTCGCTGACGTGTAGCAGAAACCTAGAGACTAGAAATTTACTCATCAGGTTGGATGAAAGAATTATAGTCATGGAAAGTTTTTGTTCTGTTGGCGGAATCTCATTTGAAAAGACATCAAAGCAAATATCAGTGTGATAATTAGTGTAATATAGGGGCTGTCCCACCGCTCACTACACTATGACCAGCCCCTGATCTTCTGAGTAACAAGAGCCTCATTCACAGATGGCCGCAGTGCAAATGTTTACGCAGTTGAGCGATTTTTTTTTTGCTACTGTGCATGCGCGACAAGTGCGAGAAATCCCTACTGCGCAGGTGAACACCCAAAACTGTGATGGCGATCACAAATGCGCACAACATCGCTAACACTTGAGAAGGGGTTTGCGATCTCTGGGAGGTGACCTAAATTGATAGCAAAAAGGGACAGTTTCATCGGCGTGTTAGGGGCGTGTCTGGGGGGGCAGTTTCATCGTCGTGTTAGGGGCGTGTCTGGGGATGCCGCTGCGCTCCCATTCGCGAATTCACCGCTTCAGAGGCCATCTTCAGTTGGATTAGAGGAGCGAAGCTACAGGAGACCGTAGGCTACTACAAATGTCCATGGTCCGACCAATATTGTATCGATGTTGGTGTGTTTACAATTTCGCAAATTACACAAACTACGCAGCCTGAAAGTAGGCGTCCCCCTGCTCGTACTCGCCATCCCTCACAAAGGGAAGGCTGAGATTAGCATCTGCAATTTCCCGCAGACGCTATTGCGAGAGCGGTGGCCATCTCTGAATCAGGCCCCAAATCCCACGTCCCCCTATGTCCTATGGTGTCCCCTGTCTGCACCAGGCACGGAGGGGTGTAACATGGCACTCACCGGCAGCAAGGGCTGGGCATTGTTATGGACGGACACAACGTGTGTGACCCCATTTCTACCCAAAGTCGCCTTGTCCTCGGCATCTACAGAGAAGGAGCAGAAAGGAGGAGACATCAGACTATTTGTACATTAAAGTGTCATAAATCTGTCTAAAGAGCCAATGAGGGGACAAGTGCAGAAGATTCCCATAGCAGCCAATCATCTTCTAGCTAGCATTTACCAAATGCAATCTATAAAATGATAGGTAGGAGATGACTGGTTGCTAGGGACAACAAGGCTTTGATACACCTCCCCCTCGGTAACTGACAGCCTTAGATTTTGCGGTTTCCTCTGCAGCGCGACACATGTTCATCCTTTTAAGGCGGGTTTACGGAGTGCTAATCCCTGGTGTGTTGTTAGGAACCGGCGTTTCTTAATACGATAATAACACTGCGCGGCACTCTGCATCACATGTCCCCACCTTATGTACGCCCTGTTTTCCCCACTATCCGACACCGCGGCAAACCAACAACGATCCGTTATGTGGGGTGTTCCTCTTTAACCTCTTCAAGCCCATATGTGGCCTATGACCAGACCCTTTGCCTGGGCTTTGCTCTGTTTTCCCCATGGTTACGCTTCCATATACATGTTCCGGGGTGATCCAAGAAAATGACATCAAACAACCAATGGTTTCCCCCATACTGTCAGATCCATATTTACATTGGCTGCTTGTTTGCTCATTACTGTACTCAGGGGTCTATTTACTAAGCAGTGTTAGGAGAAAGAGTGAAAAGTGATAAGAAAGTGATATGGTGCCAGCCAATCAGCTCCCATCTGTCATCTCACAGGCTGTGTTTGAAAAATGACAGTTGGGAGCTGATTGGCTGGTACCTTATCACTTTCTTATCACTTTTCACTCTGTCTCCTAACACTGCTCAGTAAATAGACCCCTCAGTGTGTTCATCTCTGTATAAAAGACACTCACCCCGTATGTTTCCTAGGTATAACCCATCCAGGATCTGTAAGAGATCAACACACAAGTTATAAGGACAGATACAGTTATATATATAAAAATATGCAACAATTGTTTGTCCTTTATTAATTTATGTCATTTCTCCTTAACAAAAAAAAGAATTAGTTTAGCTCAGGACGCCAGGATAACTTTCTAAGATCACTTTTATAAATGTATAATCACGGATGGTAAAATATTCGGGAGGCATTCGACCATTTTTATGGAATTCGCTGTATATACGAATGCATCAATCAGTGCAGATGACAAGATGTCGGCTATTATAAAGGTCATCTTTGGTCGCTGATGGCAACCACAGTCTGAAAATGGAGCCTAAAGACGCACGTTTCACGACAAATAATGGGACTCATTTAAAGCTGCGTCTGTTATTTTTTATGTTTTGCATAACATAACTCATTTCCAGAATTTGTATGTGGTCTAACAAAGCATACGCATAAATCTACATATACACTTCTCCGTATCGCTGACTTAATAATAATATATAATAATAATAATGTTATTTACATAGAACTTTCTCTCCAGTAGGACTCAAGGTGCTTTACATATGCAGATTAAAAAAACACATGATACAAAATAAATTTAAATGTAAGCGTTAAGAACTACAGACCACGTCCCCTAGTGCCTAACCCTAGCCCTCCCCCTAACCTCGGTACTTACCTTTGGGATCCAGGTGGTCGGGACGCTGGACCCGGTATTCCCATAAGTGTCTGGATTGCGGCATTGTGAACGCCGAGGTCCTGAGGGTATCCTAGGGAGGTGCAGCCATGGTCCAATCAGTAGCACACTGCCACACGGTACTCACAATGGGATGACCACGCCCCCTAGTGTCATGCCTGAATGATCTCCCGGCAGCCCTGTTTAGGATGCGATTATATTATGGCTGGTGGCTTCTGATTGGCTGATTGCGTACTGACCCCTCCAGCTGATAGAAATCATCATTAGCGCTGTGACTATATTATGTGAAGTCAGCGCCGTCTTTTCCATTTGGACAGATGTTTACATTTCATTTCATTTGTATTTTGTGTTTGTATTTAATGACATTTTATGTTGAAAATGTGACTTTAGCATTTATTAATAACTGTCCAGACAATACCATCTTTTGTCCATGTGACACGTCACTGCGTCATTATATTGTGTCCAGTTAGAGTAATGCTATCTCCGGAACATTTCTGAGGAGACCGAATACCTAGAAGCACTATGACAAGAGACACTGAGGTTGAGATGCAGGCACCGCCATTGTCGGAGGCAGGGGAGAGAAGTGGGGGTCCGGGGACACCTATGACCAGTGCGAGTTGCGATTGAGGCGCACAAGAGACGTCGCTTTCAGGAACGTATTGTAAGTGTGCTGGGCTTTCCCGGGCGGTGACAGGGAGGCGGCTTAGCGCATGCTCGGAGATGGCCCATCTTATGGGCGTGTTTTGGGTGGCGCATCGGTGAGTGTGGTGCGTACAGAGACTCCGAACTGCTCACAAAGGAGCCCATACTCGCACAGAAACACTGCACCTGCCATAGAGCTGGTACAAGCATCTAAGGCCGCACCAATCGGTATTTCAGCATCTACAGACATTGGCAGCGGGCGTCTCAGTCCTTGCACCTTCGGACGCTCGGATGTAAACCAGGAGAGCGACCACCAATCCATGCATACATGGATACTGCTGCTTCCCACTCAGAATTATCCCCAATAGCTGCAGATCCACCACACGTACATTTATTATCCACTATAAAACAGTAGGAAATATTGCTGAGTGACCCTATAAAGCCTGAAATATACTGGTCATATCTGGCTGCCCTGTAGGTGACGCTGTTACTATTGCTGGAAGCCACCTCCCGCCTGCCAGACATACCCTATAGCGGTAGCCCAATGCGCACAGAGAACACTGAGGACAGGCAGAGAAGCGTGAAATCCAGCAATGACTATGGCATGATAAATAGCCCGTCCCGGTCACTAAGGCAGCCAGGATAACACCTGGACCACCCAGACCCCACGCACTCACACAGCAGGCGCCGGACAGCTCTGTTTAATCTCTGCAGAGACATGACGGGATATTTACCACTTGATAATGGCAATTTTTATGCTGTGTTTATCTGAGAGATCCCTATTTATAAACCACATCACTGGTGGCTGCTGGGGATCATGTCTGCGCAGCTCGAAGAGTTATTAACTAACGCGTTCCAACGCTGCACTCCTTCATAAGCCTATATATATAATGCCAGACATACCCTCGCCTACCTGGCCCTTTACCCAATGACGGTGGCATTACATGTGACTGACGCGGTGATAGGTCCAGCAGTGTAGAAAGAAAGTTACAGCGAAAGTTCCTCAACTCTCTTTTCACTTCTGACTAATTTGTAAAAAAGTTTACTAGAAAGAAACTAGTAGATACAATGGAACGGTAAGTGAGTGTCCCTGGTCACTGCCCTCTAGTGGGCGGCCGCGCTTATAGCAGCTGTTAAAGTGTTAATGATACATCATGGCGCCATGGGCTGATCCCACTCGCAGTGTTTACTCGGCAGAGCGTCCAGGATGACAGCAGGTGGCTGGCGTCTAATTTTAGCTGATCCCTCTTATGTCAGAGCCTTTATCCCGGCCACCGAGCGACGGATCCCCGGCTCAAATTGCAAAAAAACAGACACTTAAAATAAAGAAGTGTTTACATAACATTAGACCTCTATTAATTCCAATCAAGGAAAAGTTATTCCTGCGTCTCCAGCATTACTAGGAAGACTATGGATAGACACATCAGCCAGATATCTGCAGAGGAAAATCTGTATTTATGAAAGAAACTACAGTCCCTGGGGGTGACTCGCCAGGATAGCGCTAAATAACGTCCCCCGATTGGTAGATATGCGATTTGCCGGAAATTATCTGCAAATCACTGAAAACGATCTGTAATGTATGGGCGCAGATTGGTGGATTGGGGAATCTTTAAATCAGGGGGAACTGATGCGTGGGCCCCTGTACAACCTCAGTCCCAGCACACGCCATCCGTGGGAGACCACTTATTATAATACAGGGGGTTTCACTCGCTATTGGCCCCAAAGTTCTTCTTATAACTTTTAAAGTAAGTGACATAATTTAGTGAACTGTGATAAAGGCAAACAGAGGCGGCCGGCGCTCATAGGAGGGGCAGGGGTGTAACCCCACTAGCAGCTCTTTTGAAGAAGTATCCCTACTTCCTTAGATAATGAAATAAATTTAAAAAGCGCTCCGTGGTGTTAAGGGAGATACAATAGTCTATGGCCTTAGACTCAAATGTTCAAGACCCGTATGTGTATATAAGAACAGTCACAATAGAAAATATTTAGAAGTAAGAGCTGGTGTGCAAAAACTTGAGGCCGGGTGTTCAGGACTCTAAGGGCATGATTCAGAGCCGGTCGCTATTTGCGCTCGCTCGTCCCGAAAATAGGGGTGGCTATTCAAATGAACCGTTCGCTGTTTGCGGTCTGTTCACGCCTCTAGGTCTGAACGAGCGAACAAAACTTGCGGTCGTTTTTTGGATAACTACGCCCCCTGGCCGCTCGCATCCTACGTCATGTCCGCTATTTATTGCAATTTATTTTATTAGTGAAATGTGACCCAGACATACCATGTCAAACCGTAACGCAGGTGTCCTAAGGCGAGCTCAGGGAGGACAGAAACCTCCCGTGGAGCAGAAGCTCTATCAGAGCCAAAAGCACTCCCACTGACATCACTAGTGATGTCAGTGGGGCCGGCTCCAGACGGTAGGCGTTCCCATGGACGCCTCCTTCTGGGCAGCCACGCCCCCGGCACGCCCACCAAAGGGGGCGTGCTGTCAATCACCATCGACAGCATGCCCCCTTTGGTGCGAGACCCATAACGACGGCTTGGCCGTCGTTATTCAGGTTTCGCGCACGCGCACTAAGGAGCCACCTCCGTCGTGCGCATGCGCACTTGGCCAACATCGACCCGGTCTGAATTAGGCCCTCTGTGTGGCCAATTAATGATTTGATACTAGCGTCATCTTCTTTTCCTGAAAGGTAGCTCTGACATAGCCTAGATTCTCAAACTCGGGGCCTGATTCAGACCCGGACGCTAAGCTGCACTCTCCTGCAGCTAAAAGGGGCCGGGTATGCAAATGCCGCGATCGCACTGTCTGGTCGAAGGACGCCCTCTATGTCTTAGAGAGTGACGGCAGAGCGAACGCACGCCGGTATAAAGCCGCCCACCTTTCTTACTTAGCACACGTCATCTCCAGGAAGTGCCTGATTACTCGGTAACATCGAGACCCATCGGAGCTGCACGCAGCGCTTGAGGTAGCCCCTACCCCACCGCAAGCACTGAAGCTTCTTTGGCTAATTATGCACACCCCTAAAACACTGTTTAGACGCCCAGACACGCCTGCGTCCACACATCCACTCCCCCATTCACTAGCACCTTCCCCTGTTACCACCCACAAACGACGCTGTCACTCAAATTAGCGTCCAGTCTGTGTACTACAAGCGCACAATTCCCGGCCGCAGTGACTGGTTCGTGCATGTGTATATTGACGCAAACGCATGTGCAAATGTGCGATAATCACCCCTAGCGAGCATCCGCAGCTTAGCGAACGGGTCTGAGTCAGGACCCCAAACAGTGCATGTTTTCCAGGTCTCCTCACAGAATCACAAGTAATATCATTTGCAACACCTGTGGATCTTTTAAAATGTGTCATTGAGTAATGACTACACCTGTGCACCTGCTGGGTGACCTGGGAAATGTGTCAGTGAGTAATGATTACACCTGTGCTCCTGCTGGGTGACCTGGGAAATGTGTCAGTGAGTAATGATTACACCTGTGCACCTGCTGGGTGACCTGGGAAATGTGTCAGTGAGTAATGATTACACCTGTGCACCTGCTGGGTGACCTGGGAAATGTGTCAGTGAGTAATGATTACACCTGTGCTCCTGCTGGGTGACCTGGGAAATGTGTCAGTGAGTAATGATTACACCTGTGCACCTGCTGGGTGACCTGCAAAATGTGCGCTGTGTGGGGTCCTGAGGACCGAGTTTGAGAACCACTGCTGTAGGATGAACCCTTGGCCAACCAGGCATGGACCAGAGGGTATTGAGTCAGGGTGCCAGTCACTCAGTGCAAGTCGCCGACTTGGGATCTAGCAGAAGAGACCCAGGCCATCAGGCTTCTGTCTCAGTGTTTGCCAGCTGCTGTCACAGCGGTTTATTTATTTATGTAATCTGCGTGTTTAAGCCTGAAATGTAATAGAATAATATGGGGGGTTTTGCTATTAAAATAATTGCCCTTTTAAATTCTGGACCTAAACACACAGCTGGCTTAGCAATAATTTACACAGAGAGGAACCATCCATTTTCCTACTCAGCAGCGTATAAAGACCCTGCGAGATGAACATAAGATTTCAAACTGTGATTCATCGGCCCATAAGACCCTCTCCTGGTCCTCAATAGCCACTTGCGGTGCCTCATGGCCCAGGCAGCCTCTTTGTCGTTGCTGCAGTGTAGGTTCTTATCCCTCTTACTTGTCCCCCTTTTTTTTTTTTATAACTCTGAGGGCCTGATTCAGACCAGCTCTCGAGCGCTTAGCGCTCACAAGCGGGTCGATGGTCGGACTGCGCGTGAACCGGAGCGAGTGAGAACTTCACTCGCTCGGGGCTCACAGCAAAACGGGGCGACTGTCGATGTTGATCAACAGCTCGCCCCGTTTTGTAGGCGGGTCGGGGGGGGGGGCTGCACAAATGGAGGTGGTCACCCACAGCTATGCGAGCGTCCTGGAGGCGGATTTTTTAATGAAAATATCCGCCCTGATTCAGTGCGAGCGCCTCTGAATCAGGGCCTGAAGTTTTTATTATTTTTGAGCACTTAGTTACCTTTGTATCATCTCTGGTTATTCACTGGCCTTGAACTGCTTAAATTTCACTAAAAACTGGAACATTGGGGTTTGGTAAAACATTTGTCAGGTATTATATACATTATACATTATATGCTACAGTATATATCGTCACTCGTTATTACATTATACTAATTTTTATACCCATTGCATCCAGTGGCTGCCATACCAAACATCCAACCTTCAGCCATCTGTACCAACCTCAGCACATATCTTAAATCAACTTATTATTTTTGACCAGTGTGAGGTGACAGGAGTGTGGCCTCGGGGACGCCTATGACCAGTGTGAGGTGACAGGAGTGTGGCCCCGGGGACGCCTATGACCAGTGTGAGGTGACAGGAGTGTGGCCCACGGGGACGCCTATGACCAGTGTGAGGTGACAGGAGTGTGGCCCACGGGGACGCCTATGACCAGTGTGAGGTGACAGGAGTGTGGCCTCGGGGACGCCTATGACCAGTGTGAGGTGACAGGAGTGTGGCCTACGGGTACGCCTATGACCAGTGTAAGGTGACAGGAGTGTGGCCCCGGGGACGCCTATGACCAGTGTGAGGTGACAGGAGTGTGGCCCCGGGGACGCCTATGACCAGTGTGAGGTGACAGGAGTGTGGCCCCGGGGACGCCTATGACCAGTGTGAGGTGACAGGTGTGTGGCCCCGGGGACGCCTATGACCAGTGTGAGGTGACAGGAGTGTGGCCCCGGGGACGCCTATGACCAGTGTGAGGTGACAGGAGTGTGGCCCCGGGGATGCCTATGACCAGTGTGAGGTGACAGGAGTGTGGCCCCGGGGATGCCTATGACCAGTGTGAGGTGACAGGAGTGTGGCCCCGGGGACGCCTATGACCAGTGTGAGGTGCCCATGTGTTGTACAGATGGTAGTGAGGACGTGGACGCAGAGTGGCTGGCTGACAGCGTTTGTGGGAGCTAACGTTGAGGAGGGAGGTGGTGACTGAAATCACTGCTAAGTCATACACCGAGGTTAGCTCTCCAGCATCGCTCATTGCCGACGGACATTCTAAGCTACCATAGGGCTGACACAGGGGCGTATTTATAATGGGTGCAGGGTGTGTGGGGCACACGGGCCCCTGGGTCCAGGGGGGGGCCCACGCCGCACACCCTGCATGCATATTATACTTACCGCTCCGGAGTACCACGTCGGCACTTTAAAAACGACTGGAAAATGTCCGTGGTGGCCATTTTCCCGGTGACTTGTGCATGCGCTATAGACTCTGGGCACACTCTAGTGCCCAGAGTCTATAAGTGCGGCGCCGGCCGCTGGATTGAGAGGAGGGGGCATGTGTTTGACTGCACACGAGCCCCCTCCTCTCTAGAAACGCCCCTGGGTTGACAGAACATCGATGGCTCGGTTGTGACTCACACAGAGGTCTTGAAACAACGCTAGTGGGCGCCTCTATACAAAGCGCAGCGGCTGCAACATTTCCGTATTATCGCACAACTGCTGAATACGGATCACAGTCGCGACAGGATTTGGGTCCGCCACGAAAACAGGCCCTTTATATGCAAACACGTACAGTACATAAGACTCGCGTACAGTATATAAGGCTCGCGTATAGTATATAAGGCCCGCGTATAGTATATAAGACCCACGTACAGTATATAAGGCTCGCGTACAGTATATAAGGCCCGCGTACAGTATATAAGACCCACGTACAGTATATAAGACCCACGCACAGTACATAAGGCTCGCGTACAGTACATAAGGCTCGCGTACAGCATATAAGGCCCGCGTACAGTATATAAGGCCCACGTACAGTACATAAGGCCCACGTACAGTACATAAGGCCCACGTACAGTACATAAGGCCCGCGTACAGTACATAAGGCCCGCGTACAGTACATAAGGCTCGCGTACAATATATAAGACCCACGTACAGTATATAAGGCCCACGTACAGTATATAAGGCCCACGTACAGCATATAAGGCCCACGTACAGCATATAAGGCCCACGTACAGTATATAAGGCCCACGTACAGTACATAAGGCCCGCGTACAATATATAAGACCCACGTACAGTATATAAGGCCCACGTACAGTATATAAGACCCACGTACAGTATATAAGACCCACGTGCAGTATATAAGGCCCGCGTGCAGTATATAAGGCCCGCGTACAGCATATAAGGCCCACGTACAGCATATAAGGCTCGCGTACAGCATATAAGGCTCGCGTACAGTAAATAAGGCTCGCGTACAGTATATAAGGCTCGCGTACAGTATATAAGGCCCACGTACAGCATATAAGACCCACGTACAGCATATAAGACCCACGTACAGTATATAAGACCCACGTGCAGTATATAAGGCCCGCGTACAGTATATAAGGCCCACGTACAGTATATAAGGCTCGCGTACAGTATATAAGACCCATGTACAGTATATAAGGCCCACGTACAGTATATAAGGCCCACGTACAGTATATAAGGCCCGCGTACAGTATATAAGGCCCGCGTACAGTATATAAGGCCCGCGTACAGCATATAAGGCCCGCGTACAGCATATAAGGCCCGCGTACAGCATATAAGGCCCGCGTACAGTATATAAGGCCCGCGTACAGTATAGAAGAAAAAAAATAGGGTAAAAAAAAAAGGAGACGTAATTATAAAAGCACTAAGGTGGCAGATTACACGTGTTCAGCCAATGTCTGCCCTGTACAGATCATACAATAGAGTTATTACCATCAGATACATATAACCTGGGAAAGCACCCGCACGGGATACATTATGTACTGTATAGATTACAATGCGTTTCCCCATAAGCACAATGTATAACAATAACTGTACAGTGACTACATACAGTATACCCCTACAGAAAGCTTTGTCCCAGTTACACACGTGTAGCCCCCAGCACAGCAGTACAGTACATGGCTGCAGTACCTGGCTCACTCCTCCACCCATGACTCCCAGCAGGAACTGGTTACCAGGAGCTGCAGATAAACAGAAGGGAGGGGGGAGAAACTTTGTATCAGACACCGATATGAGAGGCACAGAGCAGCCACTGGCCCAGCAGAGATGACCGTACAATGAGAGAGATTACAGGGCAGAGAGGGGGCTAGATAGGGTCTCTTACAGGAGAGGAGGACAGCTGGGCTGCAGGTCGGTCAGTCAGTCTCCAGGACTCACTGCACAGGGACTGAGGCATCAGATTACTCTCCAGACTTCACATCCCCAACCAGTCAGAGGAGGGGCCAGAGACACCAAAGTCATACCTATGGCCAGAGGGAGGTGACAGGAGTGGAGGCTGGGGTCATCTGCGGCCAGGTGAGGTCTCCTATAGCCTGTGCATGGTGACAGAAGAGGAGCCAGTGACACCTATGGCCAAAGTGAGGTGACAGAAGGGACCGGAGACACCTATTGCTTCTCTGAAATGACAGCTGGGGACACCTACAGGAAGTCTGTGATGACAAGGAGTATCCAGGCCACCTATGGCTGGTGTGAGGTGACAGGAGGACGACTCAGGTACATCTATGGCCGGTGTGAGGTAACAGGATGAGGCGCTGGGGACGCCTATGGCCAGTGTGAGGTGAAAGGAGGACGACTCAGGTACATCTATGGCCGGTGTGAGGTAACAGGATGAGGCGCTGGGGACACCTATGGCCAGTGTGAGGTGAAAGGAGGACTCAGGTACATCTATGGCCGGTGTGAGGTAAAAGGATGAGGCGCTGGGGACACCTATGGCCAGTGTGAGGTGACAGGAGGCGGCGCTGGGGACACCTATGGCCAGTGTGAGGTGAAAGGAGGACTCAGGTACATCTATGGCCAGTGTGAGGTAAAAGGATGAGGCGCTGGGGACACCTATGGCCGGTGTGAGGTGAAAGGAGGAGGATTCAGGTACATCTATGGCCGGTGTGAGGTAAAAGGATGAGGCACTGGGGACACCTATGGTCAGTGTGAGGTGCTGGGGACACCTATGGCCAGTGTGAGGTGACAGGAGGCGCTGGGGACACCTATGGCCGGTGTGTGGTGAAAGGAGCACTCAGGTACACCTATGGCCAGTGTGAGGTAAAAGGATGAGGCGCTGGGGACACCTATGGTCAGTGTGTGGTGATAAGAGGAGGAGTTGGGGACACCCATGGCCAGTGTGTGGTGACAGGAGGCGCTGGGGACACCTATGGTCAGTGTGTGGTGACAGGAGGACTCAGGTACACCTATGGCCAGTGTGTGGTGATAGTAGGAGTAGTTGGGGACACCCATGGCCAGTGTGTGGTGATAGGAGGAGTTGGGGACACCCATAGCCAGTGTGTGGTGACAGGAAGCGCTGGGGACACCTATGGTCAGTGTGTGCTTACAGGAGGCGCTGGGGACACCCATGGCCAGTGTGTGGTGACAGGATGAGGCACTAGGGACACCTATGGCCAGGGTGTGGTGACAGGATGAGGCACTAGGGACACCTATGGCCAGGGTGTGGTGACAGGATGAGGCACTAGGGACACTTATGGCCAGGGTGTGGTGACAGGATGAGGCACTAGGAACACCTATGGCCAGGGTGTGGTGACAGGATGAGGCGCTGGGGACACCTATGGCCAGTATGAGGTGACAGGATGAGGTGCTGGGAACACCTACGGCCAGTAATAGGTGACAGGATGAGGCGCTGGGGACACCTATGGCCGCTGTGTGGTGACAGGAGTAGCCGTTGGGGACACCTATGGCCAGTGAGATGAGGAATGGAGACACCTATGGACAGTGTGAGGTGATAGGAGTTGGGGACATCTATGGACAGTGTGGTGATAGGAGGCGAAGTTGGGAACACCTATGGCCAGTGTGTGGGTGACAGGAGGCGGAATGGAGACACCTATGGCCAGAGTGTGGTGACAGGAGGCAGAATGGAGACACCTATGGCCAGTGTGTGGTGACAGGAGGCGGAATGGAGACACCTATGGCCAGTGTGTGGTGACAGGAGGCGGAATGGAGACACCTATGGCCAGTGTGTGGTGACAGGAGGCGGAATGGAGACATCTATGGCCAGTGTGTGGTGACAGGAGGCGAAGTTGGGAACACCTATGGCCAGTGTGTGGTGACAGGACGACTCGGGGACACCTATGGTTGGTGTGTGGTGAGAATGCGGACACCTATGGCCAGTGTGTGGTGACAGAACTATAATTTGGGGACACCTATGGCCAGTGTGAGGTGACAGAAGGATGACTCGGGGGCACTTATGGCCAGTATGTGGTGACAGGATGACTCAGGGACACCTATGGCCAGTGTGAGGTGACAGGAGGAGGCGCTGGGGACACCTATGGCCAGTGTGTGGTGAATGGAGGACTCAGGTACATCTATGGTCAGTGTGAGGTGATAGGAGGAGTTGGGGATACCTATGGCCAGTGTGAGGTGACAGGAGGAGGCGCTGGGGACACCTATGGCCAGTGTGTGGTGAAAGGAGGACGACTCAGATACACCTATGGCCAGTGTGTGGTGATAGGAGGAGTTGGGAACACCTATGGCCAGGGTGTGGTGACAGGATGAGGCACTAGGGACACCTATGGCCAGGGTGTGGTGACAGGATGAGGCACTAGGAACACCTATGGCCAGGGTGTGGTGACAGGATGAGGCACTAGGAACACCTATGGCCAGGGTGTGGTGACAGGATGAGGCGCTGGGGACACCTATGGCCAGTATGAGGTGACAGGATGAGGCGCTGGGGACACCTCTGGCCAGTGTGTGGTGACAGGAGTAGCCGTTGGGGACACCTATGGGCAGTGTGAGATGAGGAATGGAGATACCTATGGACAGTGTGAGGTGATAGGAGTTGGGGACACCTATGGACAGTGTGGTGACAGGAGGCATAGTTGGGAACACCTATGGCCAGTGTGTGGTGACAGGAGGTGGAATGGAGACACCTATGGCCAGTGTGTGGTGACAGGAGGCGGAATGGAGACACCTATGGCCAGTGTGTGGTGACAGGAGGCGGAATGGAGACACCTATGGCCAGTGTGTGGTGACAGGAGGCGAAGTTGGGAACACCTATGGCCAGTGTGTGGTGACAGGACGACTCGGGGACACCTATGGTTGGTGTGTGGTGAGAATGTGGAAACCTATGGCCAGTGTGTGGTGACAGAACGATAATTTGGGGACACCTATGGCCAGTGTGAGGTGACAGGACAGCGACTCTGGAACACCTATAGCTGGTGTGTGGTGAGAAGAATGGGGACACCTATGGCCAGTATGGTTATAGGACTTGGAGACACCTATGGCCAGTGTGTGGTGACAGGAGGCGGAATGGAGACACCTATGGCCAGTGTGTGGTGACAGGAGGCGAAGTTGGGAACACCTATGGCCAGTGTGTGGTGACAGGAGGGGTTGGGGACACCTATGGCCAGTGTGGTGACAGGAGGAGTTGGGCACACCTATGGCCAGTGTGAGGTGACAGGAGGATGACTCGGGGGCACTTTTGGCCAGTATGTGGTAACAGGATGACTCAGGGACACCTATGGCCAGTGTGTGGTGACAGGACGATGATTTGGGACACTTATGGCCAGTGTGAGGTGACAGGACGATGAATTGGGATACTTATGGCCAGTGTGAGGTGACAGGAGGAGGAGTTGGGGACACATATGGCCTGTGTGAGGTGAGGAATGGAGACACCTATGGACAGTGTGAGGTGACAGGAGTTGGGGACTCCTATGGCCAGTTTGGTGACAGGAGTAGTTTTGGAGACCTATGTGCAGTGTGAGGTTATAGGACTTGGGGACACCTATGGCCAGTGTGGTGACAGGAGGCAAAGTTGGGGACACCTATGGCCAGTGTGTAGTGACAGGAGGCGATGCTGGGGACACCTATAGCCGGTGTGAGGTGACGCTGGGAAGACCTATGGCCAGTGTGTGGTGACATGTGGCGGCGTTAAGGACACCTACGGCCAGTGTCTGGTAACAGGAGTAGCCGTTGGGGACACCTATGGCCAGTGTGAGGCAACAGGAGGAGGAGTTGGGGACACCTATGGCCAGTGTGAGGTGACAGGAGGAGGCATTGGGGACACCTATGGCCAGTGTGAGGCGACAGGAGGCATTGGGGACACCTATGGCCAGTGTGAGGCGACAGGAGGCGGCGTTGGGGACACCTATGGCCAGTGTGAGGCGACAGGAGGAGTTGGGGACACCTATGGCCAGTGTGAGGCGACAGGAGGAGGCGTTGGGGCCACCTATGGCCAGTGTGAGGCGACAGGAGGAGGCGTTGGGGCCACCTATGGCCAGTGTGAGGCGACAGGAGGAGGCATTGGGGCCACCTATGGCCAGTGTGAGGCAACAGGAGGAGGCGTTGGGGACATCTATGGCCAGTGTGAGGCGACAGGAGGAGGCGTTGGGGACATCTATGGCCAGTGTGAGGTGACAGGAGGAGTTGGGGACACCTATGGCCAGTGCGAGGTGACAGGATAAGTTGGGGACACCTATGGTCAGTGTGAGGTGATAGGAGTTGGGGACACCAATGGCCAGTGTGAGGTGACAGGAGTAGTTGGGGACACCTATGGCCAGTGTGAGGTGACAGGAGGGAATGGGGCTACCTATGGCCAGTGTGAGGCGACAGGAGGAGGCGTTGGGGCCACCTATGGCCAGTGTGAGGCGACAGGAGGCGTTGGGGCCACCTATGGCTAGTGTGAGGCGACAGGAGGAGGCGTTGGGGACACCTATGGCCAGTGTGAGGCGACAGGAGGCTTTGGGGACACCTATGGCCAGTGTGAGGCGACAGGAGGCGTTGGGGACACCTATGGCCAGTGTGAGGCGACAGGAGGAGGCGTTGGGGCCACCTATGGCCAGTGTGAGGCGACAGGAGGAGGCATTGGGGCCACCTATGGCCAGTGTGAGGCGACAGGAGGCATTGGGGCCACCTATGGCCAGTGTGAGGCGACAGGAGGAGGCGTTGGGGACATCTATGGCCAGTGTGAGGCGACAGGAGGAGTTGGGGACACCTATGGCCAGTGTGAGGCGACAGGAGGCGGCGTTGGGGCCACCTATGGCCAGTGTGAGGCGACAGGAGGAGGCGTTGGGGCCACCTATGGCCAGTGTGAGGCGACAGGAGGAGGCATTGGGGCCACCTATGGCCAGTGTGAGGCGACAGGAGGAGGCGTTGGGGACATCTATGGCCAGTGTGAGGCGACAGGAGGAGGCGTTGGGGACATCTATGGCCAGTGTGAGGCGACAGGAGGAGGCGTTGGGGACATCTATGGCCAGTGTGAGGTGACAGGAGTAGTTGGGGACACCTATGGCCAGTGTGAGGTGACAGGAGGGAATGGGGCTAACTATTGCCGGTGTGAGGTGATAGGACTTGGGGACACCTATGAATAGAGTCACAGTATTGTCTGGGGACCCCTATGACCAGCACAAGATGGAACAAGCTGGTGAAAGGTGTACAAGGACAATAGCGGGAAAACCAAAATAGAAACATTACAATTAAAAAAAATACAATAAAAATAGGACACCGCTAAATGAGAACTAGACAGCGCCCCCTTGTGGCCAGATATTTTTTTTGTATTGCATTAAAAAAAAAAAATAAGACCCTTCTGTACCACTCCTCGTGCAAGAATTTACACATTGAGAAGACTGGAATTATTGACAGAACCAGGTGTAATACAAAATGATCAATGTATTGTCTTACACCATAGTGTGTGTGTGTGTGTGTGTGTGGTATTTTCTTTTCTAGATTAACCCCTTCCTTACACAAACCTGTTGTGATTCAATTAACTGAGCAACTTTCACTTTATATATTACTGTTGTGAATGGCACGGATGGGATCAGTAGCCGGGGCGTTATCAACTTACAAACACATGAATGTATGTCCCAATGTGGGAGCTCATATAGCTTAGACTTAGGACGCGCCTTGGCAGAGGTGCCCGGACACGGTGGGTGGCTTATCACATATTTGCATATGAGCGTGGCTGAGTCTCCCGCATGTTACTACCCTGAAGAGTGCATGCCCTTATTTACCAGGCGCCAGACAGAAGCGGCCGAGCTGGCGGGTCAGACGCGTGTATAGAGCTTGCATTTATTGCCCCTTGTAGGGCAATTATGACCAGATTTGTACCTTTTTGTTTGTTTTAAACACAAATATGTTTTTTTTTATTATTGTGAGAAATGCATTTAGCTCACGAAGGAGAATTCAAGTAAACCAGCACTTTATTGGTAACATAATGGGGGCGGAAACATTCCAGTAATGAAGCCATGAGGTAATGTTGTGAATGGACCATGAGGGGGGATTCTGGTCTGCAGAACTGGAGCGAACGACGGTCGGCCATCTTATTTCTTCCACTCGTTGTTCTCGAAGTCCCACTTGGAGGAGATGCCTTCAATGGGGCCGGCCCTCATCTCCAGCATTCGCTTGGTCTGCATGGCCACCCAGTCATCAGACAGGGTGTGAGGGATATCTCCGAACACTGAAAACAAGATGGGAGCTTATTAGGCAAAAGGTCAACGCCATGATGTTATAATGTCAACACAGCTACAATGTCGACCATAGAAATATTAGTAAGGTCTAAAACGGAGTGTCGACATTGTGTACCAGTTGTTATTTGGCTCTTGACATTGTGTACAAACTGACAATCTGTGTGTGTGGACATTATGGCGTCTAAATGATGACGGTCAGAAACAAAAAACTCAAACGGAACCCTGCTGAGCGGAGCAGTAACTTTATGCCAGGCCCCCGGACCATGATATGACAAGGACTTACAGCGCTCTATGCTCACCTATGTCTCAGACACATATATGGGGTCACCATGTGGGCATCCTTTGCCAGGGCCCGCAGCGTTATATGGAACTGGCAGCCGGTGCGCGCCATCTGACATCAGCACATAAGACAGAACGGAAGTGTGCAACGTATATAGTAACAGGCCTTCAGGACATAACTACACGCTCTGAATGTCTACAGTCCTTTAATAAGACTACGTTCAGGATACAGATGGGTCATTTTGTAACACTGGGGTCGCCCATAGCAACCAAATACTAGCGTGTTTCTAGTGCAATTTGGAAAAGGAAGTGTTAGGAACAGCCTTTGCCTCATCTTCCATAAATGTCCCAAAATATAAATAAAAACCCTACACATAATAGAAATCCTTATTCCCGGAAGCATAAAGAGCATAATTACCGGTCGGTGCCTTTATAACGTCATTTATTTGCTATTGGTAACAGGTGGGTGCAGTAGGCACCAAACTACCAATATTCAAATCTGGGAGACACACAAACAGAGACTCAGGAGTACAGGAAACGCTGCACATGAGGGGATAGAACACGACGTAAACTAGGATAATACATTGTAGGCTGGCAGTGGGTCCTAAGTGCCATGTACATTGCAGCTCATTGGAGAGAGGCTTCGAGTGCAAGGAATAACAAGAGATATGGTAAGAACTTACCTTTGTTATCTCTGTTTCTACGAAGTCCATAGGGTCCACAGGGTGACCTTGGGGTATAGCTGGATCCTGGATCCTCGGGCACCACGGAGTTAAAGCTTTTAGCTGCTCCCAGGATGCACTTGGGTCCAACCTCCCCTATACCCCGCCCCCGAGCCACAGGCACCTCAGTTGGTAAGCAGCCCAGGCCGGAGGAGGAGACGAAACAGAGAGAAGGAAGACTGGAACACACAAGAACCATACTCACAGAAATGGGAGACGGAAAACCAGTGACCAGTCACAGAGCCCATATGAAGCCAGGTGCGTCAGGGCGGGTGCCCTGTGGACCCTATGGACTTCGTAGAAACAGAGATAACAAAGGTAAGTTCTTACCATATCTCTTGTTTTCTACTTCAGGGTCCATAGGGGTCCACAGGGTGACCTTGGGGATGTCCCAAAACAGTCCAACTAAGGGCGGGGACGCTCCTGTGCTGATAGGAGAACCCGGCGCCCAAAGGATGCATCCTGAGAGGCAAAGGTGTCAAACGCATAGAACCTCAAAAAGGTCTGAATGGAAGACCAGGTGGCCGCCTTACAGAGCTGAACAGCAGAGGCGCCACGGCTAGCAGCCCAAGAAGGGCCCACGGACCGAGTGGAATGAGCCTTAACAGAGGCTGGAACAGGTAAACCCTCCTGCATATAAGCCTCAATAATAACAGAACAAAGCCAACGGGCTAGAGTCTGTTTGTTGGCAGGCCAACCCCTCTTGTGAAAACCAAAGAGGATAAACAAAGAATCCGACTTCCTCACAGAACTAGTCCGGTCCACATAAACCTGGAGTGCCCTTACAACGTCTAAGGAAGTCTCCCCAGCCGAAAGATCAGGTGACTGAAAGGCTGGTACAACAATTTCCTGATTAATGCGGAACCTGGAAACCACCTTAGGCAGGAAATCAGGACGAGTGCGAAGCACCGCTCTGTCCTGATGAAAAATCAGAAAAGGGGGACGACAAGAAAGCGCCCCCAAATCTGAAACCCTCCTGGCAGAAGCAATTGCCAAGAGGAAAACAGTTTTAAAAGTTAGCCACTTGAGCTCCACTGACTCCAAGGGCTCAAAAGGAGGACCCTGTAAGGCCCTAAGAACCACCGCCAAATCCCACGGGGCCACAGGTGGCACAAAGGGAGGCTGGATTCTCAAAACACCCTGGAAAAAGGTGTGTACGTCCGGCATAGCAGCGATCCTGCGCTGGAACCACACCGACAGAGCAGACACGTGTACCTTCAGTGAAGAAAGACGTAATCCTAAGTCCAAACCCGACTGAAGGAAAGCCAGAATACGCGAAACCCGGAACACCTGGGGATCATAGTTTCTGGCCTCGCACCACTGAAAGTAAGTGTGCCACACTCTGTGATAGATCCTCGCGGAAGCAGGCTTGCGCGCCCTCAGCATGGTGGTAATAACGGAGCTAGAAAAGCCCCGAGACCTCAGGACGGCTGTCTCAAGAGCCACGCCGTCAAAGATAGTCGACCCAGATCCGGGTGAAGACAGGGCCCCTGAGACAACAGGTCCCGCCGTTGAGGTAGGAGGTACGGAGCGTCGATGGACAGGCTCCGCAGATCGGAGTACCACGGCCTTCTGGGCCACGCTGGGGCCACCAGGATCAGTGTGCCTCCGTCCTGTTTGAACTTGCGCAGGACCCGAGGCAGCAGAGATATCGGATGGAACAAGTAAGCCAGTTGAAACAGCCATTTCACCGACAGCGCGTCTATCAGACTTGCGCCTGCGTCCCTTGTCCTTGACCCGTACACAGGCAGCTTGTGATTGTGACGGGACGCCATCAGGTCCAGCTCTGGCAGCCCCCACTTGTCCACGAGTAGTTGGAATACCTCTGGATGAAGCGACCATTCCCCGGGATGCACATCGTAACGGCTGAGGAAGTCTGCCTCCCAATTGAGGACTCCTGGGATGAAAACTGCCGAGAGAGCTGGAAGATAGCGCTCCGCCCAAGCCAGGACGCGGGACATCTCCGACATCGCAGCTCGACTGCGAGTCCCTCCCTGGTGATTGATGTACGCCACCGTGGTGGCGTTGTCTGACTGCACCTGAACGGCCCTTCCGTGAAGAGCGGTGCCGGACGACTGCAGGGCTCTGTATACTGCCCGCAGTTCCAGGATGTTGATGGGAAGAATCGCTTCCTCCGCCGACCAACGACCCTGAAGTGACAAGGAGCCTGTCACCGCCCCCCAACCCCGGAGACTGGCATCTGTCGTGAGCAGAACCCATTCCGGGATCCAAAAGGGGCGCCCCTCCAGGAGATGCGCTGTCTGCAGCCACCAGGCTAGGGACAGACGCACCTCCGAGGACAACACCAGCATCTGAGAGCGGATCCTGTGTGACCTTCTCTGGAGTCAGAAAAATCCGTTGCTGACGAGAGTCCAGCAGGGCCCCCAAATGAACCATCCGTTGTGATGGGATGAGGGAGGATTTCTTCCAGTTGATCAACCAGCCGTGCGCCTGTAGACAAGCGACTGTCAGGTGGAGATGCTGGATCAGTACCTCCGGGGAGCTTGCCAGCAAGAGGAGGTCGTCTAGATACGGTAGCAACCGTATCCCCTGGCTCCGAAGGTGAGCCGCCATGACCGCCATCACCTTGGTAAATACCCTTGGTGCCGTGGAGAGACCAAAGGGTAGAGCCCTGAATTGGTAGTGGTTGTGGAGAATAGCAAACTGCAGAAACCGTTGGTGCGATGTTGCTATAGGCACATGGAGGTAGGCGTCCTGGATATCCAGGGAGACCATATAATCCCCCGGTTCCATCGCCAGTATGATGGAACGCAAAGTTTCCATCCTGAATTTGGGAACCCTGAGAAACCTGTTCAGGGACTTCAAATTGAGGATGGGGCGATGAGAGCCATTGGGTTTCTGCACCAGAAACAGCGTAGAGTAATACCCCATCCCACGTTGAGACTGTGGTACGGGTATAATGACCCCCGCCGTCAGCAAGGCCTCTATGGCTTCCTGAACCTGCAAGGCCTTGGTTTTGTCCTGAGAAGGACTTGTGCAAAAAAACTGGCAAGGCGGCCTGTGCCGAAAAGACAGGGCGTACCCCTGGGAGACCACTTCTCGCACCCAGGCATCCGTGGTGGTATTGTGCCAGCACTGGGCGAATTGAAGAAGTTGGCCTCCCACTCTGGGGTCCCCCAGAGGGAGGCCCGTCCCATCACGCAGAAGGCTTATCTTCTGGCTTGGAAGAAGGGCGCCTAGCACTCCAGGCTTGCTTCTTTGGCTTTGAGGCGGTCTTGGGTGCGGACTGCCTCGGGAAGGACTGACCGTTTGCCTTGCCCTGAACACGAAAGGAACGAAACGCCGAGCTCCGGACCTTAGCAGGTGTAGTAGCTGAAGGGAGGAAGGCTGACTTGGATTTTGCCAGGGTATCTACTATTTTGTCCAGGTCCGGACCAAATAGTAATTCCCCATTAAAAGGTAAGGCCTCCAAGCCTTTCTTTGAATCCGCGTCTGCTCTCCAAGACCGCAACCACAAGGATCTACGAGCAGACACTGCTGCCGCCGAAACCCTAGAGGTCAACAGGCTAGCATCCAAAGATGCTTCTCCAATGTAGGAGGCGGCATCTCTCATCTGTCCTAACAACGCCCTCTGGACGTCCGGAGATTCATCCGTAAACGTGTCCTCCAAGGCGTTGGCCCACCCCTCAATGGCCTTGGCCACCCAGGAGATGGCCATGGACGGCCGGGCTACAGCCCCTGAGAGAGAATAAATAGACTTTAGACAAGTCTCCACCTTCCTGTCCGTAGGATCCTTCAGCGAGGATATAGACGGCAATGGCAAAGTAGCACTCCTGATGAGGCGTGTTACATGGGAATCGACTGCAGGCGGAGTTTCCAATTTCTTACAATGCGCTTCCGGGAATGGATAATTGGACGCCAAGCGTTTCTGTGGCAGGAAACGCTTACTGGGCGTCTGCCAGGCCACCGCCATGTGATCAGTCAACTGATCAGACAAGGGGAACGCTGTAGAAGTAACCTTAGCTTTTTTAAAACTAGGATACCTTGACTTGGGAGCGGGTGCCTCATCCTCAATCAGAAGAATAGCCCGCACCGCCTTAACCAGAGCCCGCACATTGATGGAAGACTTAGTGTCTACCTCCTGGACTGAGGCATCTGAGGCTGAGTCATCCTGCACCTCACCATCATCCGAGGACCCCTCAGAATCCGAAAGATGCGCAGCCTGTGCCATGACTGAGCGTTTAGACGCCCTGGAGGGCACGTCACTGCGCAACATCGACTGAAAAGCCGAAGATGCTGCCGCCAAATCTTGGACAGTGTGGGAAAGCGCATCCACCCAGGGTGGAGGAGCTGTCACAGGAGCCTGAAACGGCACCACAGCCGGCTGTGCCACAGGGGTGGACTGAATATACATTGGCAACCCCGCATAGGGACCAACAGGCTGAGACCCCACGGGAGTCTGCAATAATTGTGGGACACCCGGGGAATGGGGGATGGCAGGCTGGGGCAACGCCCTAGTAGGGGCGGCAGTCGGGACCGACAGACGGTCCGCAATGGACACCAGCACCTGGGAAAACATCGCCCATGGTGGCTCCTGCGACATGGGAGGTTTAGACGTACCAGGGACCGCCTGGCACCGTCCGCACAGGCCGTCCTGTGACAAATCCTCCCTATCCACTCCTGCAGAACAGCGCCTGCAGGAGAACAATGCCGGAGCCCCGGAGTGCTCAATCTCCTCATCAGACATGACTTAGGAAGAAAACGTGCGCACTCACCAGTGTGCTGAACAACAGCCCACAATATGGCACCGTGTAGCACACAACTGTATGTGACGGACCTCACAAATACGTGATCTATATAGGTGAGGTCAGTAGAAACACCCTTCCCCCGCACACCTGTAGGGCTTGTAGGAGAAGGAAAGGGATAGGTACAGGCTGACAGTAAGTAGAAAAAAGACACAGACAGGCAGCACTAGCAAAAGTCACATACCATGCAGGAAGATATACTCACTGCACCTTTCCACTACAATCACCCTCC
Organism: Taudactylus pleione; assembly: GCA_031769625.1. Taxonomy (NCBI): domain Eukaryota; kingdom Metazoa; phylum Chordata; class Amphibia; order Anura; family Myobatrachidae; genus Taudactylus; species Taudactylus pleione. Next base: position 4,462,457 of record JAUIMM010000446.1, on the reverse strand, counting down.
CAGATTCAGTGTCTGGGAGGGCTATAGTGCTGTGTACACTGTCCTTGTCGGGGGAGAGGTACACAGGGGGACCGGTCCGCGTGCTCCCTGAGAGTATCCACGCTGCCACAGAGAAAATGGCCGCTGGAGACCTCAGAGGAGGAGTGGCCCGAGTAGCTGCAGCTCAGCGACGCCAGACTCCGAGCTGAAAGGCGCGCTGAGCTGAGGGGAGGAGCCGCTAGACAGGGAAGGCTTCCTCCCCTGGCTAGCATATTTAACCCCCAAGGTTGCGGCATCCCGCTTGCCGCTTAATTACCCTGGTGGTCTAGTGGTCTGGCGGGGTATGCCTCCGCTGGAGGGGGGGCCCGCCGCCACCGCTAGCGCCCCCGGTCTGTCCCCTAGACCGGGGGCATGGGACTGCATATAAAAGGCATTACCCGCGCACCGCCGCTAATCAGCGGTGCGCGGCTTACCTGATCTCCCCGGCGTCTTCCGGCAGCAGTCCCGGGGGAAGCCAGAGTCCGGCTAGTACAGACTCTGGCTTCCCCCGCCGCGATCCCCAGTTCAGTTCTGGCGTCGCGGCGCCAGCAGGGAGAAGGAGCGGCAGCGTGGGCGTCTGTACAGACAGCCCAGCGCTGCCGCTATGGAGAAAAAAACTATAGTCAAAAAAATAAATAAATTTAACTAAGTTAAAAAAAACTTTAGGGGGCTGCTCCTGCAGCCCCCCCCCGCAGGGTGACCAGACTCCGGCCGGGCACCATCTTAAACTGAGGTGCCTGTGGCTCGGGGGCGGGGTATAGGGGAGGTTGGACCCAAGTGCATCCTGGGAGCAGCTAAAAGCTTTAACTCCGTGGTGCCCGAGGATCCAGGATCCAGCTATACCCCAAGGTCACCCTGTGGACCCCTATGGACCCTGAAGTAGAAAGTGGGATTGCTAAAGACGGGACTGTAAATACAGGGACAAGGCCGTGTAGGGGTTACCGAATGCGCACAGAGCCGGTCTCTAGCTCGGGAGGGAAAGCCTCGCAGACATATAAGTTAGGTGGGTCTGATGGCGCTACCACAGAAGGGGCAGGTGAGGGGTCTCCCAGCTTACCGTATTCCTTCTGCCACATGAAAACGAAAGCAGTGAAACCAATGAAGAAGAGCACGCCGCCAAGAGCAGTCTTCCATTCATTTGATGCCTTGTTCATGTCGGCATAGGTCTCGTGGAATTTGATGTAGTACACTATGGGGACAGAACAATGTTAGGTCACATCACACACTGCAATGCACAGAGCAAGCTGCTGCCATTCATACAGGAGCATCAACCACATCGCCACCTACAGGTGCTGTGAAGATACTGCACATACTAAGGATATTCACACAACCTGTGTAATAACACTACAATACACTTTGATGTTATATAAAACAAAGTTTCCCCTACTAGAAGGGATACATATATTCACTTTATACCCTACATGAGGATAAAATATGTTCACAGCTTTATGCGGCTCCTGTGTGGCCCATGACGCTGACGGCTGCGGATCGCTGCGTAATTCTGACACTTAGAGGAATTGTCAGGCTGTCTGCGCTTTCCTGTACTACTGTAATACAGATATAGCAATGTACAGTCACACACACACACAATGTGCTATCCCAGTGCCTTATACAGATATAGCAATGTACAGTCACATACACAGACACACACACACTGTGCTATCCCAGTGCCTTATACAGATATAGCAATGTACAGTCACACACACACACAATGTGCTATCCCTGTGCTTTATACAGATATAGCAATGTACAGTCACATACACAGACACACACACACTGTGCTATCCCAGTGCCTTATACAGATATAGCAATGTACAGTCACACACACAATGTGCTATCCCTGTGCTTTATACAGATATAGCAATGTACAGTCACATATACAGACACACACACACTGTGCTATCCCAGTGCCTTATACAGATATAGCAATGTACAGTCACACACACACACACACACACAATGTGCTATCCCAGTGCCTTATACAGATATAGCAATGTACAGTCACACACACACAATGTGCTATCCCAGTGCCTTATACAGATATAGCAATGTACAGTCACACACAATGTGCTATCCCTGTGCTTTATACAGATATAGCAATGTACAGTCACATACACAGACACACACACACTGTGCTATCCCAGTGCCTTATACAGATATAGCAATGTACAGTCACACACACACAATGTGCTATCCCAGTGCCTTATACAGATATAGCAATGTACAGTCACACACACACAATGTGCTATCCCAGTGCCTTATACAGATATAGCAATGTACAGTCACACACACACACAATGTGCTATCCCAGTGCCTTATACAGATATAGCAATGTACAGTCACACACACACAATGTGCTATCCCAGTGCCTTATACAGATATAGCAATGTACAGACACACACAATGTGCTATCCCAGTGCCTTATACAGATATAGCAATGTACAGTCACACACACACAATGTGCTATCCCAGTGCCTTATACAGATATAGCAATGTACAGTCACACACACACAATGTGCTATCCCAGTGCCTTATACAGATATAGCAATGTACAGTCACACACACACAATGTGCTATCCCAGTGCCTTATACAGATATAGCAATGTACAGACACACACAATGTGCTATCCCAGTGCCTTATACAGATAGGTAAATTACCACTACTGCTCCCATCAGATGCTGTTTTATTGATTGTCTCAGCACAGTTTTGAAAAATGTATCCTCGGTAAATTACCACTACTGCTATACTAAGAGCAATTTCTATAAAGGAAGTTAGGAATGCATTGTGATTCTGTGTTGGTCTCCCCCCTTCTCATAAATTGTTTATATTAGACTTTATTGCATCCCAATTTAGTGTGTGTTTGAGCTTTCAGGGTGGGGTCCCAATCAGTGAGCACAGAGACACGTTTGTAACTTTAGTTGTTTCTGCTCACTCAGGCTGCATCGCCGGTGGCTGCCTTAGTCCATGTTACGATTCAAAGTGTTCAGATTATAAGTGTAATTACAATTTCATAACTAAGTCGGAGTTAAACTGGAGGAAAAGTGAGGAAAAACGAACTCAAAACCAGAACACTTTCTGACCGACAACATGCAACTTACTTATGTGAATTAACATCTTCTGCTGTATGCATATCCAGGCCACTACTTACTGCACTCACTGCTGGGACACTGCAAATACTTCCCTGTCTGTGTACTGCTCTTGTGGATTGATCTTTGTTGATCAGAACACTTCGGACTGGGTCAGCTCGGGTATGTTGTAATTTTGTCCTCATACTACATAAATTTAATTTTTATGTCCTTTTCCAATTGTCACATCTATCCACATCATTTGTTTAATAACTAATTCCTGCACCCACTACTCACACACCTCTCTTTATAGATCAATTTTGGAGCTGCGCTCATACATTAGCAGTACTGTTCTTTTACATGTATTTTTGAACATTTAACAAGTTTAATCCACACTGTCTCTATATCACATCACAGCCTCCACATCACATCACAGCCTCCACATCACATCACAGCCTCCACATCACATCACAGCCTCCACATCACATCACAGCCTCCACATCACATCACAGCCTCCACATCACATCACAGCCTCCACATCACATCACAGCCTCCACATCACATCACAGCCTCATCATCACATCCTCCACATCACATCCTCCACATCACATCACATCACAGCCTCCACATCACATCACATCACAGCCTCCACATCACATCACAGCCTCCACATCACATCACATCACAGCCTCCACATCACATCACAGCCTCCACATCACATCACATCACAGCCTCCACATCACATCACATCACAGCCTCCACATCACATCACATCACAGCCTCCACATCACATCACAGCCTCCACATCACATCACATCACAGCCTCCACATCACAGCCTCCACATCACAGCCTCCACATCACAGCCTCCACATCACAGCCTCCACATCACAGCCTCCACATCACATCACATCACAGCCTCCACATCACATCACATCACAGCCTCCACATCACATCACATCACAGCCTCCACATCACATCACAGCCTCCACATCACATCACATCACAGCCTCCACATCACATCACAGCCTCCACATCACATCACATCACAGCCTCCACATCACATCACAGCCTCCACATCACATCACATCACAGCCTCCACATCACATCACATCACAGCCTCCACATCACATCACATCACAGCCTCCACATCACATCACATCACAGCCTCCACATCACATCACAGCCTCCACATCACATCACAGCCTCCACATCACAGCCTCCACATCACAGCCTCCACATCACAGCCTCCACATCACAGCCTCCACATCACAGCCTCCACATCACAGCCTCCACATCACAGCCTCCACATCACAGCCTCCACATCACAGCCTCCACATCACAGCCTCCACATCACAGCCTCCACATCACAGCCTCCACATCACAGCCTCCACATCACATCACAGCCTCCACATCACATCACAGCCTCCACATCACATCACAGCCTCCACATCACATCACAGCCTCCACATCACATCACAGCCTCCACATCACATCACAGCCTCCACATCACATCACAGCCTCCACATCACATCACAGCCTCCACATCACATCACAGCCTCCACATCACATCACAGCCTCCACATCACATCACAGCCTCCACATCACATCACAGCCTCCACATCACAGCCTCCACATCACAGCCTCCACATCACAGCCTCCACATCACAGCCTCCACATCACAGCCTCCACATCACAGCCTCCACATCACAGCCTCCACATCACAGCCTCCACATCACAGCCTCCACATCACAGCCTCCACATCACAGCCTCCACATCACAGCCTCCACATCACAGCCTCCACATCACATCACAGCCTCCACATCACATCACAGCCTCCACATCACATCACAGCCTCCACATCACATCACAGCCTCCACATCACAGCCTCCACATCACATCACAGCCTCCACATCACATCACAGCCTCCACATCACATCACAGCCTCCACATCACATCACATCACAGCCTCCACATCACATCACATCACAGCCTCCACATCACATCACAGCCTCCACATCACATCACAGCCTCCACATCACATCACAGCCTCCACATCACATCACAGCCTCCACATCACAGCCTCCACATCACATCACAGCCTCCACATCACATCACAGCCTCCACATCACATCACAGCCTCCACATCACATCACAGCCTCCACATCACATCACAGCCTCCACATCACATCACAGCCTCCACATCACATCACAGCCTCCACATCACATCACAGCCTCCACTCCAGTTTTCAACTCACTTATTACCTTGTCCACAGCATGAACACCCTTACTTCAAACAACCCCCATATTCTATGTCCACATAATCTTCTCCTTTATCCACCCCCATCCTCCCCCTCTTGTCTCCTCCACTTGCTGTTCCCCCTTTTTTCTGTCATCAGTCTGCTTTCCAACCCTCTGCTTCTTTCCCCCACCTTTCCTGTCCCTCCACTCTCACCTACCTCCCACCCTCCATGGCCTTGCTACCCCACCACTATGCCCTCCTGGTTCTGTCTGTCCTCTCCAGGGCTGCCAAGGGAAATTCTGGGCCCGGGTACTGCAATATCCTGTGGGACCACATCATGATGGGAATGGCTGCACCCGTTTGTGGGTGGCTCTAGCATGTGAGATGCACCCACTCACAGGAGCATGGAATACATAGCACCCAGCAGCTGGGACTAAAGTATACACTACTGTATTAGGATGGCGGGACAGTCCCATAATAGCTGCATTTCTTGTCAGGCTGTATATAGATGCTAAAATGTAACATACAATGATTAAAGTGCTACAACTTTATTTAGTACATCTCTCATGTAAATAACACATAAACAATCTATTTTCTGTCATAGAGATAGATGTATGAAGGACTTAATGTTTACATAACATCAGGTCATCTTATAACACACACATCCCGCAGCACATATCCTAACCCACTGCTCCATGCTCCTTCCTCACTATCTACCCCTCTGTGTCGCCCCTGTCTGTCTGCCCCTCCCCTTTAGCATGTAAGCTCTCACGAGCAGGGCCCTCATCCTCACGTGTTTCTCCTCCCCCTACATATAGTATCAATTACTCCTAACTCCCCACAACAGCACCTAACACCTGGTTGCTCATGTCCTGCTGCTTGTGTTATGCAGCTATGTTTATACACCATGTCCTTGTCCTACATTGTCTTATATTACTATTAACTGTTTTTCTTGTGTGCTCAATTCTGTACTGTGTAAGGCGCTGCGGAACCTTTGTGGCGCCACATAAATAAAGGATAATAATATAGCAATGTGCAATCACACACACACAATGTGCTACCCCAGTGCCTTATACAGATATAGCAATGTGCAGTCACACACACACACAATGTGCTATCCCAGTGCCTTATACAGATATAGCAATGTGCAGTCACACACACACACAATGTGCTATCCCAGTGCCTTATACAGATATAGCAATGTACAGTCACACACACACAATGTGCTATCCCAGTGCCTTATACAGATATAGCAATGTACAGTCACACACAATGTGCTATCCCAGTGCCATACAGATATAGCAATGTGCAGTCACACACACACACACACACAATGTGCTATCCCAGTGCCTTATACAGATATAGCAATGTGCGGTCATACACACACACACACACACACACACACACAATGTGCTATCCCAGTGCCTTATACAGATATAGCAATGTACAGTCACACACACACACAATGTGCTATCCCAGTGCCTTATACAGATATAGCAATGTGCGGTCACACACACACAATGTGCTATCCCAGTGCATTATACAGATATAGCAATGTGCAGTCACACACAGACAATGTGCTATCCCAGTGCCTTATACAGATATAGCAATGTGCGGTCACACACACACAATGTGCTATCCCAGTGCCTTATACAGATATAGCAATGTACAGTCACACACACACACAATGTGCTATCCCAGTGCCTTATACAGATATAGCAATGTGCGGTCACACACACACACACACACACAATGTGCTATCCCAGTGCCTTATACAGATATAGCAATGTACAGTCACACACACACAATGTGCTATCCCAGTGCCTTATACAGATATAGCAATGTACAGTCACACACACACACAATGTGCTATCCCAGTGCCTTATACAGATATAGCAATGTACAGTCACACACACACACACACACAATGTGCTATCCCAGTGCCTTATACAGATATAGCAATGTGCGGTCACACACACACAATGTGCTATCCCAGTGCCTTATACAGATATAGCAATGTACAGTCACACACACACAATGTGCTATCCCAGTGCCTTATACAGATATAGCAATGTGCGGTCACACACACACACACACAATGTGCTATCCCAGTGCCTTATACAGATATAGCAATGTACAGTCACACACACACAATGTGCTATCCCAGTGCCTTATACAGATATAGCAATGTACAGTCACACACACACAATGTGCTATCCCAGTGCCTTATACAGATATAGCAATGTGCGGTCACACACACACACACAATGTGCTATCCCAGTGCCTTATACAGATATAGCAATGTACAGTCACACACACACACACAATGTGCTATCCCAGTGCCTTATACAGATATAGCAATGTGCGGTCATACACACACACACACACACACACACACACACACACAATGTGCTATCCCAGTGCCTTATACAGATATAGCAATGTACAGTCACACACACACACAATGTGCTATCCCAGTGCCTTATACAGATATAGCAATGTGCGGTCACACACACACAATGTGCTATCCCAGTGCATTATACAGATATAGCAATGTGCAGTCACACACAGACAAAGTGCTATCCCAGTGCCTTATACAGATATAGCAATGTGCGGTCACACACACACAATGTGCTATCCCAGTGCCTTATACAGATATAGCAATGTACAGTCACACACACACACAATGTGCTATCCCAGTGCCTTATACAGATATAGCAATGTGCGGTCACACACACACACACACACACACACAATGTGCTATCCCAGTGCCTTATACAGATATAGCAATGTACAGTCACACACACACAATGTGCTATCCCAGTGCCTTATACAGATATAGCAATGTACAGTCACACACACACACAATGTGCTATCCCAGTGCCTTATACAGATATAGCAATGTACAGTCACACACACACACACAATGTGCTATCCCAGTGCCTTATACAGATATAGCAATGTGCGGTCACACACACACAATGTGCTATCCCAGTGCCTTATACAGATATAGCAATGTACAGTCACACACACACAATGTGCTATCCCAGTGCCTTATACAGATATAGCAATGTGCGGTCACACACACACACACACACAATGTGCTATCCCAGTGCCTTATACAGATATAGCAATGTACAGTCACACACACACAATGTGCTATCCCAGTGCCTTATACAGATATAGCAATGTACAGTCACACACACACAATGTGCTATCCCAGTGCCTTATACAGATATAGCAATGTGCGGTCACACACACACACACAATGTGCTATCCCAGTGCCTTATACAGATATAGCAATGTACAGTCACACACACACACACAATGTGCTATCCCAGTGCCTTATACAGATATAGCAATGTGCGGTCACACACACACACACAATGTGCTATCCCAGTGCCTTATACAGATATAGCAATGTGCGGTCACACACACAATGTGCTATCCCAGTGCCTTATACAGATATAGCAATGTGCGGTCACACACACACAATGTGCTATCCCAGTGCCTTATACAGATATAGCAATGTACAGTCACACACACACAATGTGCTATCCCAGTGCCTTATACAGATATAGCAATGTGCGGTCACACACACACAATATTCTATCCCAGTGCCTTATACAGATATAGCAATGTACAGTCACACACACACACAATGTGCTATCCCAGTGCCTTATACAGATATAGCAATGTGCGGTCATACACACACACACACACACACACAATGTGCTATCCCAGTGCCTTATACAGATATAGCAATGTACAGTCACACACACACACACACAATGTGCTATCCCAGTGCATTATACAGATATAGCAATGTGCAGTCACACACACACAATGTGCTATCCCAGTGCCTTATACAGATATAGCAATGTGCGGTCACACACACACAATGTGCTATCCCAGTGCCTTATACAGATATAGCAATGTACAGTCACACACACAATGTGCTATCCCAGTGCCTTATACAGATATAGCAATGTACAGTCACACACACACAATGTGCTATCCCAGTGCCTTATACAGAAATAGCAATGTGCGGTCACACACACACACACACAATGTGCTATCCCAGTGCCTTATACAGATATAGCAATGTACAGTCACACACACACAATGTGCTATCCCAGTGCCTTATACAGATATAGCAATGTACAGTCACACACACACAATGTGCTATCCCAGTGCCATACAGATATAGCAATGTGCAGTCACACACACACACACACACACACAATGTGCTATCCCAGTGCCTTATACAGATATAGCAATGTGCGGTCATACACACACACACACACACACACACACACACACACACACACACACACAATGTGCTATCCCAGTGCCATACAGATATAGCAATGTGCAGTCACACACACACACACACAATGTGCTATCCCAGTGCCTTATACAGATATAGCAATGTGCGGTCATACACACACACACACACACACACACAATGTGCTATCCCAGTGCCTTATACAGATATAGCAATGTACAGTCACACACACACACAATGTGCTATCCCAGTGCATTATACAGATATAGCAATTTGCAGTCACACACAGACAATGTGCTATCCCAGTGCCTTATACAGATATAGCAATGTGCGGTCACACACACACAATGTGCTATCCCAGTGCCTTATACAGATATAGCAATGTACAGTCACACACACAATGTGCTATCCCAGTGCCTTATACAGATATAGCAATGTACAGTCACACACACACACAATGTGCTATCCCAGTGCCTTATACAGATATAGCAATGTGCGGTCACACACACACACACACACAATGTGCTATCCCAGTGCCTTATACAGATATAGCAATGTACAGTCACACACACACAATGTGCTATCCCAGTGCCTTATACAGATATAGCAATGTGCGGTCATACACACACACACACACACAATGTGCTATCCCAGTGCCTTATACAGATATAGCAATGTACAGTCACACACACACACACACACACACAATGTGCTATCCCAGTGCCTTATACAGATATAGCAATGTACAGTCACACACACACACACAATGTGCTATCCCAGTGCCTTATACAGATATAGCAATGTGCGGTCACACACACACAATGTGCTATCCCAGTGCCTTATACAGATATAGCAATGTACAGTCACACACACACAATGTGCTATCCCAGTGCCTTATACAGATATAGCAACGTGCGGTCACACACACACACAATGTGCTATCCCAGTGCCTTATACAGATATAGCAATGTACAGTCACACACACACAATGTGCTATCCCAGTGCCTTATACAGATATAGCAATGTACAGTCACACACACACAATGTGCTATCCCAGTGCCTTATACAGATATAGCAATGTGCGGTCACACACACACACACAATGTGCTATCCCAGTGCCTTATACAGATATAGCAATGTACAGTCACACACACACACACACAATGTGCTATCCCAGTGCCTTATACAGATATAGCAATGTGCGGTCACACACACACACACAATGTGCTATCCCAGTGCCTTATACAGATATAGCAATGTGCGGTCACACACACAATGTGCTATCCCAGTGCCTTATACAGATATAGCAATGTGCGGTCACACACACACAATGTGCTATCCTAGTGCCTTATACAGATATAGCAATGTACAGTCACACACACACAATGTGCTATCCCAGTGCCTTATACAGATATAGCAATGTGCGGTCACACACACACAATGTTCTATCCCAGTGCCTTATACAGATATAGCAATGTACAGTCACACACACACACAGTGTGCTATCCCAGTGCCTTATACAGATATAGCAATGTGCGGTCATACACACACACACACAATGTGCTATCCCAGTGCCTTATACAGATATAGCAATGTACAGTCACACACACACACACACACAATGTGCTATCCCAGTGCATTATACAGATATAGCAATGTGCAGTCACACACACACAATGTGCTATCCCAGTGCCTTATACAGATATAGCAATGTGCGGTCACACACACACAATGTGCTATCCCAGTGCCTTATACAGATATAGCAATGTACAGTCACACACACAATGTGCTATCCCAGTGCCTTATACAGATATAGCAATGTGCGGTCATACACACACACACACACACGCACACACACACACACACACACACACACACACACACACACACAATCTCACTTTTATTTGTAGTCTCTCAGCATCACCTTAGAAAACGGACAGAATAATAATAATATCTTTGTACAACTCAATCCCCGGAATCCCGGGATTATAAAGATGGGTTTGGATTGGCTTCCCTAACTGTACATCATAATAGCAGCAATATCCACCGGAGCTGTCCAACTGGCCACCCCTAGGCCCCCCCAAGAACCGCCACAGGTTGTAATGCACATAACCCTGGCTGGGAGGCCATGCTGGGAGTTGTAGTTGAACAGTAGGTGTGGAGCCACATGGCTGGGAGTTAGTAGGAGTGGAACCACAGCTCGTACAGTAATGTAAATCCATACAATGCTGTGACAGAGAAGATGGAGGCTAGACGCAAAGGACGGGGATATGTCGGGTGTGCGCACCAGGTAAGGGGCTACTTACAGTCCACCTTCTCCTTAGCGCTGAGAGACGCCCAGGTTCCTTTCTCCTTTTCTTTCAGAGACTTCTGCTCCGGCGTAAGGTTCGCTACAAAGGAGACTTCCGGGAGAGGGGTCGTTCGATGGTCGTAGTATTTGGGAAGGGTGTATTCAGGAACTGCAACACTTCCTACGAAGAAAGCAAACACTATAACGATTACAGAGCAGCGTCGCCTAAGACATGAGCAGACGATTACTGCACCCAGACAGTAATAGGAGCAGGAATCCTGTGCACGCCAGCTGAGAACATATTATTTATTGAAATAACTGTATAATATAGATCATAGAACTCTAAGGTACGTTACAGTTTAATCCGAATCGCAACACTTCCCCGAGGCCCTTTCTAACCCATACGCCACCATAAAACTAAGACCCTCCGGCATTATGCCATGGGGTTATTAGGTGGCTAAGAGTGCCGACATACAGCTCTCATGTATTTATATGGTATATAGCATTTTGCCATTTAGCACTGCTCTACATAAGCTACTGATCTGCTCATACTTAGTACATAGGGCACTAATACAAGATGCACATGTAAGCAGCACACTTTACACATGCCTATAATATGCCATTATCCAGTAATCTCTTTCTAATGCCAGCTTTCTGCAAAGTATCCACAAAGTAAAGGGTCGCATCATAAAAATCTGGATTTTAAAATAAATTTTAAAAAAAAAACCTATTTAAATCAAATCCGATTTTATCATTTTTTTTTTTTTTTTAAGTAACCGGTTTAATTTTAGACGTTTACACCTTGTTTTAGTAATACATGAACAATTTTTGAAGTGAGAACAGTAACTAAATGAACACAATAGAATAAATACACACACCCTAAACAGTTGCATCAAGAAGTACAATTAGGCTCTGAATTTGAGTCCGAGTCAAACATGTAAATGTCTTTGTCCACGTCCTCAACAGAAAAGGCTCTGCAGCGTGCAACCAGCTTGGCTGCTTTTTCGTTTCCCAATCCGTTGCGCGTTTTGGATTGTACAATTCCTGCACTTGGTGAAACTGCGGTGACCATCTGCTTCAGAAGATTTACTACAGAAGTGTCTGACTGACGTTCAGCTGCGTAGGACATCCACCAGGCTAGAGGAGATACTTGGCGTAAAGTGTCCACTTCAAACAAGTATGGTGCAAATGGTTTCATGGATGCACGAAAGTTGATGATGACCGTCATAATTTGACGATTATTGGCATGAGCAAACTCTATAGCAGTCTCAATTTCAGCAGGACTAAGATTTTTTTCCCCTGTACCTAGGATCAAGTAGATTAGCCAGCAAGTGGGCATCTGTGAGTGCAATTTTAGCTCTTGCCTTTACTGTGTCCAATCTCTTCAAGATCATCGAACAGCTTCTTCCACACTTCACTGATTGTGAAGTTGCGACTTTGTGTATGATCCAGGGCTACAGCTACATCATTTGATTTAAATCGTGCAACCCCGCCACAAGCATACATTTAGTTATTTTTTTAAAGCAGGGACTGTATTTGGAGAGCGACTTGTTTGGGGAAAAACATGTACAATTTACTATGCTGAACCTATACTGTTCTTGAAATGACATTGCTGTAATGCCCCTCCTTCCCATCAGCCCCTTACAACCCGACTGTCTCCTAAACCTCAGAGCTCTGTGGCTAATGCAGTGACCGTTCCCAGCCGGGTACTTACCATGTCCTTGGAGACAGGCGGAGGTGGTCAGAGCCCTCCTCCCAAGCAAGCTAAGAACTCGTGGAGCCCACATCCTGCAAACAGCAACACAAACACGTTATAACGGATATGGGACCACAATACAGCACTGTATCGTCACAGCAGCGATCCGACCACAGGCCTCACCAGGGGTTACTTATTTTAAAGGAGAGGTGACTGATAAATAGTCCCAAAATACACATAGCCAATAGGCCCTCTGCCACCCCAGTACTACCTTCCCTGCTGCTCCCCCCAGATCCTGGGACTGAGGTATCAGGAGAGACAGCTCTGCTCATGCCCATCAGTTACACCCGGGCACAATACAGTCTCTCCTACACGTCCCGTTCTCGGGTGTCAGGAGCACGGGCGTGCAAGAGGGAAGCGTCGCTAGACCGGCACAGGGCTCGACACCTACTCCGGGACCCTCTTCTGGGGACACTGGTTAATCTTTAATAAAGCGTCACTGCCCAACGGGTGAGGGATTTGCCCCAAGCTAGCCACAGAAGCTTCCCAATGAACAGCATGGAATCCGCTGTCATCTACAAACCACATATTAGTATTTTTCACAGTATAAAAAGCATTTGAGGTAAAACAGGAGTCGCCAGATACGCAGCATACGTAGTTTTCTCGTTACTGCGCAACGGCCACAGCGAACCGACCTGGAAAAGACACGTGCGTCAGATTGTGACAGACGCGGAGGCTGGAGCCATTGTACACAACGTCACTATATCGGTAAGAAGTCAGTATAAGCTGCAGAGAGGCACAATATGCACCAAGCTGCGTATAAGCTCTCAGAAATGCCTTTGGCGTGACCTCATGTGGGAGGTGACAGCGTATAATTCACACTATACATTTACATAGAGAGCTACAGCAACAATGCCAGCTAGGAGATCATTATCACTGATGTCTGACTGAGAGGTGCACAAGGCGGAGGGAAATCACCCTTACCTAGAACATTAATATCCCCGTTATTGACCCATTATATGATGCTCCGTATTATCTTATAGTACAAGACAATGCAGGACAAGTACATGGTATATAATCATTGCTGTGGTCATAACCATCTATTAAGCAGCAGGACGTAGGTGCCGTTGTAAGGATTATGGAATAGATAATAGTATAACCACTATTGTCCTCAAATATACGCTGCTCACCAACCCCCGCTATTGTCCTCTGTTATATGACATTCTGCCACATCCCTGCTACAGTCCTGTTATATGACATTCTGCCACGTCCGTCCCCGCTACTGTCCTGTTATATGACATTCTGCCACGTCCGTCCCCGCTACTGTCCTGTTATATGACATTGCGCCACGTCCCCGCTACTGTCCTGTTATATGACATTGCGCCACGTCCCCCCTTCTGTCCTGTTATATGACATTATGCCACGTCCCCGCTACTGTCCTGTTATATGACATTCTGCCACGTCCGTCCCCGCTACTGTCCTGTTATATAACATTGCGCCACGTCCCCGCTACTGTCCTGTTATATGACATTGCGCCACGTCCCCGCTACTGTCCTGTTATATGACATTGCGCCACGTCCCCCCTTCTGTCCTGTTATATGACATTATGCCACGTCCCCGCTACTGTCCTGTTATATGACATTATGCCACGTCCGTCCCCGCTACTGTCCTGTTATATAACATTGCGCCACGTCACCGCTACTGTCCTGTTATATGACATTGCGCCACGTCCCCGCTACTGTCCTGTTATATGACATTGCGCCACGTCCCCCCTTCTGTCCTGTTATATGACATTATGCCACGTCCCCGCTACTGTCCTGTTATATGACATTATGCCACGTCCGTCCCCGCTACTGACCTGTTATATAACATTGCGCCACGTCACCGCTACTGTCCTGTTATATGACATTGCGCCACGTCCCCGCTACTGTCCTGTTATATGACATTGCGCCACGTCCCCCCTTCTGTCCTGTTATATGACATTCCGCCACGTCCCCACTATTGTCCTGTTATATGACATTCTGCCACGTCCGTCCCCGCTACTGTCCTGTTATATGACATTGCGCCACGTCCCCGCTACTGTCCTGTTATATGACATTGCGCCACGTCCCCGCTACTGTCCTGTTATATAACATTGCGCCACGTCCCCACTACTGTCCTGTTATATAACATTGCGCCACGTCCCCGCTACTGTCCTGTTATATGACATTCTGCCACGTCCGTCCCCGCTACTGTCCTGTTATATGACATTGCGCCATGTCCCCGCTACTGTCCTGTTATATGACATTGCGCCACGTCCCCGCTACTGTCCTGTTATATGACATTGCGCCACGTCCCCCCTTCTGTCCTGTTATATGACATTCCGCCACGTCCCCACTACTGTCCTGTTATATGACATTCTGCCACGTCCGTCCCCGCTACTGTCCTGTTATGACATTGCGCCATGTCCCCGCTACTGTCCTGTTATATGACATTGCGCCACGTCCCCGCTACTGTCCTGTTATATGACATTGCGCCACGTCCCCCCTTCTGTCCTGTTATATGACATTCCGCCACGTCCCCACTACTGTCCTGTTATATGACATTCTGCCACGTCCGTCCCCGCTACTGTCCTGTTATATGACATTGCGCCACATCCCCGCTACTGTCCTGTTATATGACATTGCGCCACGTCCCCGCTACTGTCCTGTTATATGACATTGCGCCACGTCCCCACTACTGTCCTGTTATATGACATTCTGCCACGTCCGTCCCCGCTACTGTCCTGTTATATGACATTGCGCCATGTCCCCGCTACTGTCCTGTTATATGACATTGCGCCACGTCCCCGCTACTGTCCTGTTATATGACATTGCGCCACGTCCCCGCTACTGTCCTGTTATATGACATTGCGCCACGTCCCCGCTACTGTCCTGTTATGACATTGCGCCACGTCCCCGCTACTGTCCTGTTATATAACATTGCGCCACGTCCCCGCTACTGTCCTGTTATATGACATTGCGCCACGTCCCCGCTACTGTCCTGTTATATGACATTGCGCCACGTCCCCCCTTCTGTCCTGTTATATGACATTGCGCCACGTCCCCGCTACTGTCCTGTTATATGACATTGCGCCACGTCCCCCCTTCTGTCCTGTTATATGACATTGCGCCACGTCCCCCCTTCTGTCCTGTTATATGACATTGCGCCACGTCCCCGCTACTGTCCTGTTATATGACATTGCGCCACGTCCCCCCTTCTGTCCTGTTATATGACATTGCGCCACGTCCCCGCTACTGTCCTGTTATATGACATTGCGCCACGTCCGTCCCCGCTACTGTCCTGTTATATGACATTGCGCCACGTCCCCCCTTCTGTCCTGTTATATGACATTGCGCCACGTCCCCGCTACTGTCCTGTTATATGACATTGCGCCACGTCCGTCCCCGCTACTGTCCTGTTATATGACATTGCGCCACGTCCCCGCTACTGTCCTGTTATATGACATTGCGCCACGTCCCCGCTACTGTCCTGTTATGACATTGCGCCACGTCCCCGCTACTGTCCTGTTATATAACATTGCGCCACGTCCCCGCTACTGTCCTGTTATATGACATTGCGCCACGTCCCCGCTACTGTCCTGTTATATGACATTGCGCCACGTCCCCCCTTCTGTCCTGTTATATGACATTGCGCCACGTCCCCGCTACTGTCCTGTTATATGACATTGCGCCACGTCCCCCCTTCTGTCCTGTTATATGACATTGCGCCACGTCCCCCCTTCTGTCCTGTTATATGACATTGCGCCACGTCCCCGCTACTGTCCTGTTATATGACATTGCGCCACGTCCCCCCTTCTGTCCTGTTATATGACATTGCGCCACGTCCCCGCTACTGTCCTGTTATATGACATTGCGCCACGTCCGTCCCCGCTACTGTCCTGTTATATGACATTGCGCCACGTCCCCGCTACTGTCCTGTTATACGACATTGCGCCACGTCCCCGCTACTGTCCTATGACGTTCCGCCACGTCGCACCTCATACGTTCTGCGGCAGAATACATCATATACAGCAGACGGCTCTAATGGCCCCATGCGCAGGAGGAAGGGGGGACTGGAAGCGTTACAGACACTAATATCACCAGTTCCTCCTATATCGCCGCCATGTAGGACAGCACAGTACAAGGGATATGTATCCCCCACATCAGACATTGCCTCATATGTGCTGGCAGAAATAGGCTATTACCCAATGAGGACAGGAACCCAAGCAGGGCAGCAGCTCAGGACACGCTGAGACTTGTAGTCCCACACCCTGATGAGATGATGCAGGAGAAGGGATATAAATGCAGGTTGTCACGGTCATACAGTAGTGCTGAGTATGACCCTCACTCCCCCATCCAGCCACCACAACTCCCCGGAGCCCGCACTCACCTCACCCAGTCACCGCCTGCCAAGAACAGAGGACACCGGAACTGGCGAGAGGACAGAGGAGACCAGACCAGCCGCTGCCGCGCTGCATGCCGGGACAGGGTGGAGGACCGTGGGCAAGGAGCGCTCCGCACCATGTATAGTCCGAGCCATCTGCCCTCGCCCAAGATGGCCGCCCGGGGCTCACTCAGCGCCACGTGACCAGGCCGAGCCCATTCACGGTCTTAGCTTGTTTCTTTGCGACCGCCGGCTGCTCGCTTTACGGCTGTGCCCGACTACCCGGGAGACCCCATCGGGACCAACCGAGAGGTGAGAGACCGGGCAGCACTGTCACCTGGTGACCCCCCCATCCACCCTCAGGCCCCCACAGGGCTTACACATAGGCTGCTGTGAGTCCTGCTGGAGGAAAGCGCTATATATATATATATATATATATATATATATATATATATATGCTCTGTTCCCCAACATTAGCCGTCTGTTCCCAACGTTATCCTATACTGCGCGTCTGTTCCCCAACATTATCCGTCTGTTCCCAACGTTATCCTATACTGCGCATCTGTTCCCCAACATTATCCTATACTGCGCGTCTGTTCCCAACGTTATCCTATACTGCGCATCTGTTCCCCAACATTATCCTATACTGCGCGTCTGTTCCCAACGGTATCCTATACTGCGCGTCTGTTCCCAACGTTATCCTATACTGCGCATCTGTTCCCCAACATTATCCTATACTGCGCGTCTGTTCCCAACGTTATCCTATACTGCGCGTCTGTTCCCAACGTTATCCTATACTGCGCATCTGTTCCCCAACATTATCCTATACTGCGCGTCTGTTCCCAACGGTATCCTATACTGCGCGTCTGTTCCCAACGTTATCCTATACTGCGCGTCTGTTCCCAACGTTATCCTATACTGCGCGTCTGTTCCCAACGTTATCCTATACTGCGCGTCTGTTCCCAACGTTATCCTATACTGCGCGTCTGTTCCCAACGTTATCCTATACTGCGCGTCTGTTCCCAACGTTATCCTATACTGCGCGTCTGTTCCCAACGTTATCCTATACTGCGCGTCTGTTCCCAACGTTATCTTATACTGCGCGTCTGTTCCCAACATTATCCTATACTGCGCGTCTGTTCCCAACGTTATCCTATACTGCGCGTCTGTTCCCAACGTTATCCTATACTGCGCGTCTGTTCCCAACGTTATCCTATACTGCGCGTCTGTTCCCAACGTTATCCTATACTGCGCGTCTGTTCCCAACGTTATCCTATACTGCGCGTCTGTTCCCAACGTTATCCTATACTGCGCGTCTGTTCCCAACGTTATCCTATACTGCGCGTCTGTTCCCAACGTTATCCTATACTGCGCGTCTGTTCCCAACGTTATCCTATACTGCGCGTCTGTTCCCAACGTTATCCTATACTGCGCTTCTGTTCCCAACATTATCCTATACTGCGCGTCTGTTCCCAACGTTATCCTATACTGCGCGTCTGTTCCCCAACATTATCCGTCTGTTCCCAACGTTATCCTATACTGCGCGTCTGTTCCCAACGTTATCCTATACTGCGCGTCTGTTCCCAACGTTATCGTATACTGCGCGTCTGTTCCCAACGTTATCGTATACTGCGCGTCTGTTCCCAACATTATCCTATACTGCGCGTCTGTTCCCAACGTTATCCTATACTGCGCGTCTGTTCCCAACGTTATCCTATACTGCGCGTCTGTTCCCAACGTTATCCTATACTGCGCGTCTGTTCCCAACGTTATCCTATACTGCGCGTCTGTTCCCAACGTTATCGTATACTGCGCGTCTGTTCCCAACATTATCCTATACTGCGCGTCTGTTCCCAACGTTATCCTATACTGCGCGTCTGTTCCCAACGTTATCGTATACTGCGCGTCTGTTCCCAACGTTATCCTATACTGCGCGTCTGTTCCCAACGTTATCCTATACTGCGCGTCTGTTCCCAACGTTATCGTATACTGCGCGTCTGTTCCCAACATTATCCTATACTGCGCGTCTGTTCCCAACGTTATCCTATACTGCGCGTCTGTTCCCAACGTTATCCTATACTGCGCGTCTGTTCCCAACGTTATCCTATACTGCGCGTCTGTTCCCAACGTTATCGTATACTGCGCGTCTGTTCCCAACGTTATCCTATACTGCGCGTCTGTTCCCAACGTTATCCTATACTGCGCGTCTGTTCCCAACGTTATCCTATACTGCGCGTCTGTTCCCAACGTTATCCTATACTGCGCGTCTGTTCCCAACATTATCCTATACTGCGCGTCTGTTCCCAACGTTATCCTATACTGCGCGTCTGTTCCCAACGTTATCCTATACTGCGCGTCTGTTCCCAACGTTATCCTATACTGCGCGTCTGTTCCCAACGTTATCGTATACTGCGCGTCTGTTCCCAACGTTATCCTATACTGCGCGTCTGTTCCCAACGTTATCCTATACTGCGCTTCTGTTCCCAACATTATTCTATACTGCGCGTCTGTTCCCAACGTTATCCTATACTGCGCGTCTGTTCCCAACGTTATCCTATACTGCGCGTCTGTTCCCAACGTTATCCTATACTGCGCGTCTGTTACCAACGTTATCCTATACTGCGCGTCTCTTCCCAACGTTATCCTATACTGCGCGTCTGTTCCCAACGTTATCCTATACTGCGCGTCTCTTCCCAACGTTATCCTATACTGCGCGTCTCTTCCCAACGTTATCCTATACTGCGCGTCTGTTCCCAACGTTATCCTATACTGCGCGTCTGTTCCCAACGTTATCCTATACTGCGCGTCTGTTCCCAACGTTATCCTATACTGCGCGTCTGTTCCCAACGTTATCGTATACTGCGCGTCTGTTCCCAACGTTATCCTATACTGCGCGTCTGTTCCCAACGTTATCCTATACTGCGCTTCTGTTCCCAACATTATCCTATACTGCGCGTCTCTTCCCAACGTTATCCTATACTGCGCGTCTCTTCCCAACGTTATCCTATTCTGCGCGTCTGTTCCCAACGTTATCCTATACTGCGCGTCTGTTCCCAACGTTATCCTATACTGCGCGTCTGTTCCCAACGTTATCCTATACTGCGCGTCTCTTCCCAACGTTATCCTATACTGCGCGTCTGTTCCCAACGTTATCCTATACTGCGCGTCTCTTCCCAACGTTATCCTATACTGCGCGTCTGTTCCCAACGTTATCCTATACTGCGCTTCTGTTCCCAACGTTATCCTATACTGCGCGTCTCTTCCCAACGTTATCCTATACTGCGCGTCTGTTCCCAACGTTATCCTATACTGCGCGTCTGTTCCCCAACATTACCCGTCTGTTCCCAACGTTATCCTATACTGCGCGTCTGTTCCCAACGTTATCCTATACTGCGCGTCTGTTCCCCATCATTACCCGTCTGTACCCAACGTTATCCTATACTGCGCGTCTGTTCCCCATCATTACCTGTCTGTTCCCAACGTTATCCTATACTGCGCGTCTGTTCCCCAACATTATCCGTCTGTTCCCAACGTTATCCTATACTGCGCATCTGTTCCCCAACATTATCCTATACTGCGCGTCTGTTCCCAACGTTATCCTATACTGCGCGTCTGTTCCCCAACATTATCCTATACTGCGCTTCTGTTCCCAACGTTATCTTATACTGCGCGTCTCTTCCCAACGTTATCCTATACTGCGCTTCTGTTCCCCATCATTACCCGTCTGTTCCCAACATTACCCGTCTGTTCCCAACGTTATCCTATACTGCGCGTCTGTTCCCAACGTTATCCTATACTGCGCGTCTGTTCCCCAACATTATCCTATACTGCGCGTCTGTTCCCAACGTTATCCTATACTGCGCGTCTGTTCCCAACGTTATCCTATACTGCGCGTCTGTTCCCAACGTTATCCTATACTGCGCGTCTGTTCCCAACGTTATCCTATACTGCGCGTCTGTTCCCAACGTTATCCTATATTGCGCGTCTGTTCCCAACGTTATCCTATACTGCGCGTCTGTTCCCAACGTTATCCTATACTGCGCGTCTGTTCCCAACGTTATCCTATACTGCGCGTCTGTTCCCAACGTTATCGTATACTGCGCGTCTGTTCCCAACGTTATCCTATACTGCGCGTCTGTTCCCAACGTTATCCGTCTGTTCCCAACGTTATCCTATACTGCGCTTACTGCGCTTCTGTTCCCCAACATTATCCTATACTGCGCATCTGTTCCCCAACATTATCCTATACTGCGCGTCTGTTCCCAACGTTATCCTATACTGCGCGTCTGTTCCCAACGTTATCCTATACTGCGCTTCTGTTCCCAACGTTATCCTATACTGCGCGTCTCTTCCCAACGTTATCCTATACTGCGCGTCTGTTCCCAACGTTATCCTATACTGCGCGTCTGTTCCCCAACATTACCCGTCTGTTCCCAACGTTATCCTATACTGCGCGTCTGTTCCCAACGTTATCCTATACTGCGCGTCTGTTCCCCATCATTACCCGTCTGTACCCAACGTTATCCTATACTGCGCGTCTGTTCCCCATCATTACCTGTCTGTTCCCAACGTTATCCTATACTGCGCATCTGTTCCCCAACATTATCCGTCTGTTCCCAACGTTATCCTATACTGCGCATCTGTTCCCCAACATTATCCTATACTGCGCGTCTGTTCCCAACGTTATCCTATACTGCGCATCTGTTCCCCAACATTATCCTATACTGCGCGTCTGTTCCCAACGTTATCCTATACTGCGCGTCTGTTCCCAACGTTATCCTATACTGCGCTTCTGTTCCCAACGTTATCTTATACTGCGCGTCTCTTCCCAACGTTATCCTATACTGCGCTTCTGTTCCCCATCATTACCCGTCTGTTCCCAACATTACCCGTCTGTTCCCAACGTTATCCTATACTGCGCGTCTGTTCCCAACATTACCCGTCTGTTCCCAACATTAGCCGTCTGTTCCCAACGTTATCCTATACTGCGCGTCTGTTCCCCATCATTACCCGTCTGTACCCAACGTTATCCTATACTGCGCGTCTGTTCCCCATCATTACCTGTCTGTTCCCAACGTTATCCTATACTGCGCGTCTGTTCCCCAACATTATCCGTCTGTCCCCAACATTATCCTATACTGCGCGTCTGTTCCCAACGTTATCCTATACTGTGCGTCTGTTCCCAACGTTATCCTATACTGCGCGTCTGTTCCCAACGTTATCCTATACTGCGCGTCTGTTCCCAACGTTATCCTATACTGCGCGTCTGTTCCCAACGTTATCCTATACTGCGCGTCTGTTCCCAACGTTATCCTATACTGCGCGTCTGTTCCCAACGTTATCCTATACTGCGCGTCTGTTCCCAACGTTATCCTATACTGCGCGTCTGTTCCCAACGTTATCCTATACTGCGCGTCTGTTCCCAACGTTATCCTATACTGCGCGTCTGTTCCCAACGTTATCCTATACTGCGCGTCTGTTCCCAACGTTATCCTATACTGCGCGTCTCTTCCCAACGTTATCCTATACTGCGCGTCTCTTCCCAACGTTATCCTATACTGCGCGTCTCTTCCCAACGTTATCCTATACTGCGCGTCTGTTCCCAACGTTATCGTATACTGCGCGTCTGTTCCCAACGTTATCCTATACTGCGCGTCTGTTCCCAACGTTATCCGTCTGTTCCCAACGTTATCCTATACTGCGCTTACTGCGCTTCTGTTCCCAACATTATCCTATACTGCGCATCTGTTCCCCAACATTATCCTATACTGCGCGTCTGTTCCCAACGTTATCCTATACTGCGCGTCTGTTCCCAACGTTATCCTATACTGCGCTTCTGTTCCCAACGTTATCCTATACTGCGCGTCTCTTCCCAACGTTATCCTATACTGCGCTTCTGTTCCCAACATTACCCGTCTGTTCCCAACGTTATCCTATACTGCGCGTCTGTTCCCAACGTTATCCTATACTGCGCGTCTGTTCCCCATCATTACCCGTCTGTACCCAACGTTATCCTATACTGCGCGTCTGTTCCCCATCATTACCTGTCTGTTCCCAACGTTATCCTATACTGCGCGTCTGTTCCCCAACATTATCCGTCTGTTCCCAACGTTATCCTATACTGCGCATCTGTTCCCCAACATTATCCTATACTGCGCGTCTGTTCCCAACGTTATCCTATACTGCGCATCTGTTCCCCAACATTATCCTATACTGCGCGTCTGTTCCCAACGTTATCCTATACTGCGCGTCTGTTCCCAACGTTATCCTATACTGCGCTTCTGTTCCCAACGTTATCTTATACTGCGCGTCTCTTCCCAACGTTATCCTATACTGCGCTTCTGTTCCCCATCATTACCCGTCTGTTCCCAACATTACCCGTCTGTTCCCAACGTTATCCTATACTGCGCGTCTGTTCCCAACATTACCCGTCTGTTCCCAACATTAGCCGTCTGTTCCCAACGTTATCCTATACTGCGCGTCTGTTCCCCATCATTACCCGTCTGTACCCAACGTTATCCTATACTGCGCGTCTGTTCCCCATCATTACCTGTCTGTTCCCAACGTTATCCTATACTGCGCGTCTGTTCCCCAACATTATCCGTCTGTTCCCAACGTTATCCTATACTGCGCGTCTGTTCCCCAACATTACCCGTCTGTTCCCAACGTTATCCTATACTGCGCTTCTGTTCCCCAACATTAGCCGTCTGTTCCCAACGTTATCCTATACTGCGCGTCTGTTCCCCAACATTATCCTATACTGCGCGTCTGTTCCCCAACATTATCCTATACTGCGCGTCTGTTCCCAACGTTATCCTATACTGCGCGTCTGTTCCCAACGTTATCCTATACTGCGCGTCTGTTCCCAACGTTATCCTATACTGCGCGTCTGTTCCCAACGTTATCCTATACTGCGCGTCTGTTCCCAACGTTATCCTATACTGCGCGTCTGTTCCCAACGTTATCCTATACTGCGCGTCTGTTCCCAACGTTATCCTATACTGCGCGTCTGTTCCCAACGTTATCCTATACTGCGCGTCTGTTCCCAACGTTATCGTATACTGCGCGTCTGTTCCCAACGTTATCCTATACTGCGCGTCTGTTCCCAACGTTATCCGTCTGTTCCCAACGTTATCCTATACTGCGCTTACTGCGCTTCTGTTCCCAACATTATCCTATACTGCGCATCTGTTCCCCAACATTATCCTATACTGCGCGTCTGTTCCCCAACATTATCCTATACTGCGCGTCTGTTCCCAACGTTATCCTATACTGCGCGTCTGTTCCCAACGTTATCCTATACTGCGCTTCTGTTCCCAACGTTATCCTATACTGCGCGTCTCTTCCCAACGTTATCCTATACTGCGCGTCTGTTCCCAACGTTATCCTATACTGCGCGTCTGTTCCCCAACATTACCCGTCTGTTCCCAACGTTATCCTATACTGCGCGTCTGTTCCCAACGTTATCCTATACTGCGCGTCTGTTCCCCATCATTACCCGTCTGTACCCAACGTTATCCTATACTGCGCGTCTGTTCCCCATCATTACCTGTCTGTTCCCAACGTTATCCTATACTGCGCGTCTGTTCCCCAACATTATCCGTCTGTTCCCAACGTTATCCTATACTGCGCATCTGTTCCCCAACATTATCCTATACTGCGCGTCTGTTCCCAACGTTATCCTATACTGCGCATCTGTTCCCCAACATTATCCTATACTGCGCGTCTGTTCCCAACGTTATCCTATACTGCGCGTCTGTTCCCAACGTTATCCTATACTGCGCTTCTGTTCCCAACGTTATCTTATACTGCGCGTCTCTTCCCAACGTTATCCTATACTGCGCTTCTGTTCCCCATCATTACCCGTCTGTTCCCAACATTACCCGTCTGTTCCCAACGTTATCCTATACTGCGCGTCTGTTCCCAACATTACCCGTCTGTTCCCAACATTAGCCGTCTGTTCCCAACGTTATCCTATACTGCGCGTCTGTTCCCCATCATTACCCGTCTGTACCCAACGTTATCCTATACTGCGCTTCTGTTCCCCATCATTACCTGTCTGTTCCCAACGTTATCCTATACTGCGCGTCTGTTCCCCAACATTATCCGTCTGTCCCCAACATTATCCTATACTGCGCGTCTGTTCCCAACGTTATCCTATACTGCGCGTCTGTTCCCAACGTTATCCTATACTGCGCGTCTGTTCCCAACGTTATCCTATACTGCGCGTCTGTTCCCAACGTTATCCTATACTGCGCGTCTGTTCCCAACGTTATCCTATACTGCGCGTCTGTTCCCAACGTTATCCTATACTGCGCGTCTGTTCCCAACGTTATCCTATACTGCGCGTCTGTTCCCAACGTTATCCTATACTGCGCGTCTGTTCCCAACGTTATCCTATACTGCGCGTCTGTTCCCAACGTTATCCTATACTGCGCGTCTGTTCCCAACGTTATCCTATACTGCGCGTCTGTTCCCAACGTTATCCTATACTGCGCGTCTCTTCCCAACGTTATCCTATACTGCGCGTCTGTTCCCAACGTTATCGTATACTGCGCGTCTGTTCCCAACGTTATCCTATACTGCGCGTCTGTTCCCAACGTTATCCGTCTGTTCCCAACGTTATCCTATACTGCGCTTACTGCGCTTCTGTTCCCAACATTATCCTATACTGCGCATCTGTTCCCCAACATTATCCTATACTGCGCGTCTGTTCCCAACGTTATCCTATACTGCGCGTCTGTTCCCAACGTTATCCTATACTGCGCTTCTGTTCCCAACGTTATCCTATACTGCGCGTCTCTTCCCAACGTTATCCTATACTGCGCTTCTGTTCCCAACATTACCCGTCTGTTCCCAACGTTATCCTATACTGCGCGTCTGTTCCCAACGTTATCCTATACTGCGCGTCTGTTCCCCATCATTACCCGTCTGTACCCAACGTTATCCTATACTGCGCGTCTGTTCCCCATCATTACCTGTCTGTTCCCAACGTTATCCTATACTGCGCGTCTGTTCCCCAACATTATCCGTCTGTTCCCAACGTTATCCTATACTGCGCATCTGTTCCCCAACATTATCCTATACTGCGCGTCTGTTCCCAACGTTATCCTATACTGCGCATCTGTTCCCCAACATTATCCTATACTGCGCGTCTGTTCCCAACGTTATCCTATACTGCGCGTCTGTTCCCAACGTTATCCTATACTGCGCTTCTGTTCCCAACGTTATCTTATACTGCGCGTCTCTTCCCAACGTTATCCTATACTGCGCTTCTGTTCCCCATCATTACCCGTCTGTTCCCAACATTACCCGTCTGTTCCCAACGTTATCCTATACTGCGCGTCTGTTCCCAACATTACCCGTCTGTTCCCAACATTAGCCGTCTGTTCCCAACGTTATCCTATACTGCGCGTCTGTTCCCCATCATTACCCGTCTGTACCCAACGTTATCCTATACTGCGCGTCTGTTCCCCATCATTTCCTGTCTGTTCCCAACGTTATCCTATACTGCGCGTCTGTTCCCCAACATTATCCGTCTGTTCCCAACGTTATCCTATACTGCGCGTCTGTTCCCCAACATTACCCGTCTGTTCCCAACGTTATCCTATGCTGCGCTTCTGTTCCCCAACATTAGCCGTCTGTTCCCAACGTTATCCTATACTGCGCGTCTGTTCCCCAACATTAGCCGTCTGTTCCCAACGTTATCCTATACTCCGCGTCTGTTCCCCAACATTAGCCGTCTGTTCCCAACGTTATCCTATACTGCGCGTCTGTTCCCCAACATTAGCCGTCTATTCCCAACGTTATCCTATACTGCGCTTCTGTTCCCAACGTTATCCTATACTGCGCGTCTGTTCCCAACGTTATCCTATACTGCGCGTCTGTTCCCAACGTTATCCTATACTGCGCGTCTGTTCCCAACGTTATCCTATACTGCGCGTCTGTTCCCAACGTTATCCTATACTGCGCGTCTGTTCCCAACGTTATCCTATACTGCGCGTCTGTTCCCAACGTTATCCTATACTGCGCGTCTGTTCCCAACGTTATCCTATACTGCGCGTCTGTTCCCCAACATTATCCTATACTGCGCGTCTGTTCCCAACGTTATCCTATACTGCGCGTCTGTTCCCAACGTTATCGTATACTGCGCGTCTGTTCCCAACGTTATCCTATACTGCGCGTCTGTTCCCAACGTTATCCGTCTGTTCCCAACGTTATCCTATACTGCGCTTACTGCGCTTCTGTTCCCAACATTATCCTATACTGCGCATCTGTTCCCCAACATTATCCTATACTGCGCGTCTGTTCCCAACGTTATCCTATACTGCGCATCTGTTCCCCAACATTATCCTATACTGCGCTTCTGTTCCCAACGTTATCCTATACTGCGCGTCTCTTCCCAACGTTATCCTATACTGCGCTTCTGTTCCCCATCATTACCCGTCTGTTCCCAACATTACCCGTCTGTTCCCAACGTTATCCTATACTGCGCGTCTGTTCCCAACGTTATCCTATACTGCGCGTCTGTTCCCCATCATTACCCGTCTGTACCCAACGTTATCCTATACTGCGCGTCTGTTCCCCATCATTACCTGTCTGTTCCCAACGTTATCCTATACTGCGCGTCTGTTCCCCAACATTATCCGTCTGTTCCCAACGTTATCCTATACTGCGCATCTGTTCCCCAACATTATCCTATACTGCGCGTCTGTTCCCAACGTTATCCTATACTGCGCATCTGTTCCCCAACATTATCCTATACTGCGCGTCTGTTCCCAACGTTATCCTATACTGCGCGTCTGTTCCCAACGTTATCCTATACTGCGCTACTGTTCCCAACGTTATCCTATACTGCGCGTCTCTTCCCAACGTTATCCTATACTGCGCTTCTGTTCCCCATCATTACCCGTCTGTTCCCAACATTACCCGTCTGTTCCCAACGTTATCCTATACTGCGCGTCTGTTCCCAACATTACCCGTCTGTTCCCAACATTAGCCGTCTGTTCCCAACGTTATCCTATACTGCGCGTCTGTTCCCCATCATTACCCGTCTGTACCCAACGTTATCCTATACTGCGCGTCTGTTCCCCATCATTACCTGTCTGTTCCCAACGTTATCCTATACTGCGCGTCTGTTCCCCAACATTATCCGTCTGTTCCCAACGTTATCCTATACTGCGCGTCTGTTCCCCAACATTACCCGTCTGTTCCCAACGTTATCCTATACTGCGCTTCTGTTCCCCAACATTAGCCGTCTGTTCCCAACGTTATCCTATACTGCGCGTCTGTTCCCCAACATTAGCCGTCTGTTCCCAACGTTATCCTATACTCCGCGTCTGTTCCCCAACATTAGCCGTCTGTTCCCAACGTTATCCTATACTGCGCGTCTGTTCCCCAACATTAGCCGTCTATTCCCAACGTTATCCTATACTGCGCTTCTGTTCCCCAACATTAGCCGTCTGTTCCCAACGTTATCCTATACTGCCTATCCTGTCTGTTCCCCAACATTATCCGTCTGTTCCCAACGTTATCTTATACTGCGCATCTGTTCCCAACATTAGCCTTCTGTTCCCAACGTTATTCTATACTGCGCTTCTGTTCCCCAACATTACCCGTCTGTTCCCAACGTTATCCTATACTGCGCGTCTGTTCCCAACGTTATCCTATACTGCGCGTCTGTTCCCCATCATTACCCGTCTGTTCCCAACGTTATCCTATACTGCGCGTCTGTTCCCCAACATTATCTGTCTGTTCCCAACGTTATCCTATACTGCCCGTCTGTTCCCCAACATTAGCCGTCTGTTCCCAACGTTATCCTATACTGCCCGTCTGTTCCCCAACATTAGCCGTCTGTTCCCAACGTTATCCTATACTGCGCGTCTGTTCCCCAACATTAGCCGTCTGTTCCCAACGTTATCCTATACTGCGCGTCTGTTCCCCAACATTAGCCGTCTATTCCCAACGTTATCCTATACTGCGCTTACTGCGCTTCTGTTCCCAACATTATCCTATACTGCGCATCTGTTCCCCAACATTATCCTATACTGCGCGTCTGTTCCCAACGTTATCCTATACTGCGCGTCTGTTCCCAACGTTATCCTATACTGCGCTTCTGTTCCCAACGTTATCCTATACTGCGCGTCTCTTCCCAACGTTATCCTATACTGCGCGTCTGTTCCCAACGTTATCCTATACTGCGCGTCTGTTCCCCAACATTACCCGTCTGTTCCCAACGTTATCCTATACTGCGCGTCTGTTCCCAACGTTATCCTATACTGCGCGTCTGTTCCCCATCATTACCCGTCTGTACCCAACGTTATCCTATACTGCGCGTCTGTTCCCCATCATTACCTGTCTGTTCCCAACGTTATCCTATACTGCGCGTCTGTTCCCCAACATTATCCGTCTGTTCCCAACGTTATCCTATACTGCGCATCTGTTCCCCAACATTATCCTATACTGCGCGTCTGTTCCCAACGTTATCCTATACTGCGCATCTGTTCCCCAACATTATCCTATACTGCGCGTCTGTTCCCAACGTTATCCTATACTGCGCGTCTGTTCCCAACGTTATCCTATACTGCGCTTCTGTTCCCAACGTTATCTTATACTGCGCGTCTCTTCCCAACGTTATCCTATACTGCGCTTCTGTTCCCCATCATTACCCGTCTGTTCCCAACATTACCCGTCTGTTCCCAACGTTATCCTATACTGCGCGTCTGTTCCCAACATTACCCGTCTGTTCCCAACATTAGCCGTCTGTTCCCAACGTTATCCTATACTGCGCGTCTGTTCCCCATCATTACCCGTCTGTACCCAACGTTATCCTATACTGCGCTTCTGTTCCCCATCATTACCTGTCTGTTCCCAACGTTATCCTATACTGCGCGTCTGTTCCCCAACATTATCCGTCTGTCCCCAACATTATCCTATACTGCGCGTCTGTTCCCAACGTTATCCTATACTGTGCGTCTGTTCCCAACGTTATCCTATACTGCGCGTCTGTTCCCAACGTTATCCTATACTGCGCGTCTGTTCCCAACGTTATCCTATACTGCGCGTCTGTTCCCAACGTTATCCTATACTGCGCGTCTGTTCCCAACGTTATCCTATACTGCGCGTCTGTTCCCAACGTTATCCTATACTGCGCGTCTGTTCCCAACGTTATCCTATACTGCGCGTCTGTTCCCAACGTTATCCTATACTGCGCGTCTGTTCCCAACGTTATCCTATACTGCGCGTCTGTTCCCAACGTTATCCTATACTGCGCGTCTCTTCCCAACGTTATCCTATACTGCGCGTCTGTTCCCAACGTTATCCTATACTGCGCGTCTGTTCCCAACGTTATCCTATACTGCGCGTCTGTTCCCAACGTTATCCGTCTGTTCCCAACGTTATCCTATACTGCGCTTACTGCGCTTCTGTTCCCAACATTATCCTATACTGCGCATCTGTTCCCCAACATTATCCTATACTGCGCGTCTGTTCCCAACGTTATCCTATACTGCGCGTCTGTTCCCAACGTTATCCTATACTGCGCTTCTGTTCCCAACGTTATCCTATACTGCGCGTCTCTTCCCAACGTTATCCTATACTGCGCTTCTGTTCCCAACATTACCCGTCTGTTCCCAACGTTATCCTATACTGCGCGTCTGTTCCCAACGTTATCCTATACTGCGCGTCTGTTCCCCATCATTACCCGTCTGTACCCAACGTTATCCTATACTGCGCGTCTGTTCCCCATCATTACCTGTCTGTTCCCAACGTTATCCTATACTGCGCGTCTGTTCCCCAACATTATCCGTCTGTTCCCAACGTTATCCTATACTGCGCATCTGTTCCCCAACATTATCCTATACTGCGCGTCTGTTCCCAACGTTATCCTATACTGCGCATCTGTTCCCCAACATTATCCTATACTGCGCGTCTGTTCCCAACGTTATCCTATACTGCGCGTCTGTTCCCAACGTTATCCTATACTGCGCTTCTGTTCCCAACGTTATCTTATACTGCGCGTCTCTTCCCAACGTTATCCTATACTGCGCTTCTGTTCCCCATCATTACCCGTCTGTTCCCTACATTACCCGTCTGTTCCCAACGTTATCCTATACTGCGCGTCTGTTCCCAACATTACCCGTCTGTTCCCAACATTAGCCGTCTGTTCCCAACGTTATCCTATACTGCGCGTCTGTTCCCCATCATTACCCGTCTGTACCCAACGTTATCCTATACTGCGCGTCTGTTCCCCATCATTACCTGTCTGTTCCCAACGTTATCCTATACTGCGCGTCTGTTCCCCAACATTATCCGTCTGTTCCCAACGTTATCCTATACTGCGCGTCTGTTCCCCAACATTACCCGTCTGTTCCCAACGTTATCCTATACTGCGCTTCTGTTCCCCAACATTAGCCGTCTGTTCCCAACGTTATCCTATACTGCGCGTCTGTTCCCCAACATTAGCCGTCTGTTCCCAACGTTATCCTATACTCCGCGTCTGTTCCCCAACATTAGCCGTCTGTTCCCAACGTTATCCTATACTGCGCGTCTGTTCCCCAACATTAGCCGTCTATTCCCAACGTTATCCTATACTGCGCTTCTGTTCCCAACGTTATCCTATACTGCGCGTCTGTTCCCAACGTTATCCTATACTGCGCGTCTGTTCCCAACGTTATCCTATACTGCGCGTCTGTTCCCAACGTTATCCTATACTGCGCGTCTGTTCCCAACGTTATCCTATACTGCGCGTCTGTTCCCAACGTTATCCTATACTGCGCGTCTGTTCCCAACGTTATCCTATACTGTGCGTCTGTTCCCAACGTTATCCTATACTGCGCGTCTGTTCCCAACGTTATCCTATACTGCGCGTCTGTTCCCCAACATTATCCTATACTGCGCGTCTGTTCCCAACGTTATCCTATACTGCGCGTCTGTTCCCAACGTTATCGTATACTGCGCGTCTGTTCCCAACGTTATCCTATACTGCGCGTCTGTTCCCAACGTTATCCGTCTGTTCCCAACGTTATCCTATACTGCGCTTACTGCGCTTCTGTTCCCAACATTATCCTATACTGCGCATCTGTTCCCCAACATTATCCTATACTGCGCGTCTGTTCCCAACGTTATCCTATACTGCGCATCTGTTCCCCAACATTATCCTATACTGCGCTTCTGTTCCCAACGTTATCCTATACTGCGCGTCTCTTCCCAACGTTATCCTATACTGCGCTTCTGTTCCCCATCATTACCCGTCTGTTCCCAACATTACCCGTCTGTTCCCAACGTTATCCTATACTGCGCGTCTGTTCCCAACGTTATCCTATACTGCGCGTCTGTTCCCCATCATTACCCGTCTGTACCCAACGTTATCCTATACTGCGCGTCTGTTCCCCATCATTACCTGTCTGTTCCCAACGTTATCCTATACTGCGCGTCTGTTCCCCAACATTATCCGTCTGTTCCCAACGTTATCCTATACTGCGCATCTGTTCCCCAACATTATCCTATACTGCGCGTCTGTTCCCAACGTTATCCTATACTGCGCATCTGTTCCCCAACATTATCCTATACTGCGCGTCTGTTCCCAACGTTATCCTATACTGCGCTACTGTTCCCAACGTTATCCTATACTGCGCGTCTCTTCCCAACGTTATCCTATACTGCGCTTCTGTTCCCCATCATTACCCGTCTGTTCCCAACATTACCCGTCTGTTCCCAACGTTATCCTATACTGCGCGTCTGTTCCCAACATTACCCGTCTGTTCCCAACATTAGCCGTCTGTTCCCAACGTTATCCTATACTGCGCGTCTGTTCCCCATCATTACCCGTCTGTACCCAACGTTATCCTATACTGCGCGTCTGTTCCCCATCATTACCTGTCTGTTCCCAACGTTATCCTATACTGCGCGTCTGTTCCCCAACATTATCCGTCTGTTCCCAACGTTATCCTATACTGCGCGTCTGTTCCCCAACATTATCCGTCTGTTCCCAACGTTATCCTATACTGCGCGTCTGTTCCCCAACATTACCCGTCTGTTCCCAACGTTATCCTATACTGCGCTTCTGTTCCCCAACATTAGCCGTCTGTTCCCAACGTTATCCTATACTGCGCGTCTGTTCCCCAACATTAGCCGTCTGTTCCCAACGTTATCCTATACTCCGCGTCTGTTCCCCAACATTAGCCGTCTGTTCCCAACGTTATCCTATACTGCGCGTCTGTTCCCCAACATTAGCCGTCTATTCCCAACGTTATCCTATACTGCGCTTCTGTTCCCCAACATTAGCCGTCTGTTCCCAACGTTATCCTATACTGCCTATCCTGTCTGTTCCCCAACATTATCCGTCTGTTCCCAACGTTATCTTATACTGCGCATCTGTTCCCAACATTAGCCTTCTGTTCCCAACGTTATTCTATACTGCGCTTCTGTTCCCCAACATTACCCGTCTGTTCCCAACGTTATCCTATACTGCGCGTCTGTTCCCAACGTTATCCTATACTGCGCGTCTGTTCCCCATCATTACCCGTCTGTTCCCAACGTTATCCTATACTGCGCGTCTGTTCCCCAACATTATCTGTCTGTTCCCAACGTTATCCTATACTGCCCGTCTGTTCCCCAACATTAGCCGTCTGTTCCCAACGTTATCCTATACTGCCCGTCTGTTCCCCAACATTAGCCGTCTGTTCCCAACGTTATCCTATACTGCGCGTCTGTTCCCCAACATTAGCCGTCTGTTCCCAACGTTATCCTATACTGCGCGTCTGTTCCCCAACATTAGCCGTCTATTCCCAACGTTATCCTATACTGCGCGTCTGTTCCCAACGTTATCCTATACTGCGCTTCTGTTCCCCAACGTTATCCTATACTGCCGTCCTGTCTGTTCCCCAACATTAGCCGTCTGTTCCCAACGTTATCCTATACTGCCCGTCCTGTCTGTTCCCCAACATTAGCCGTCTGTCTGTTCCTGACGTTATCCTGTACTGCCCGTCCTGTCTTTTCCCAACGTTATCCTATACTGCCCGTCCTGTCTGTTCCCAACGTTATCCTATACTGTGTGTCTGTTCCCCAACATTACCCGTCTGTTCCCAACGTTATCCTATACAGCGCGTCTGTTCCCAACGTTATCCTGTACTGTGCGTCTGTTCCCCAACATTAGCCGTCTGTTCCCAACGTTATCCTATACTGCGCTTCTGTTCCCCAACGTTATCCTATACTGCCCGTCCTGTCTGTTCCCCAACATTAGCCGTCTGTTCCCAACATTATCCTATACTGCGCGTCTGTTCCCAACGTTATCCTATACTGCCCATCCTGTCTGTTCCCCAACATTAGCCGTCTGTTCCCAACATTATCCTATACTGCGCGTCTGTTCCCAACGTTATCCGTCTGTTCTCAGCGTTATCCTATACTGCCCGTCCTGTCTGTTCCCCAACATTAGCCGTCTGTTCCCAGCGTTATCCTATACTGCCCGTCCTGTCTGTTCCCCAACATTAGCCGTCTGTTCCCAGCGTTATCCTATACTGCCCGTCCTGTCTGTTCCCCAACATTATCCGTCTGTCTGTTCCTGATGTTATCCTATACTGCCCGTCCTGTCTGTTCCCCAACATTAGCCGTCTGTTCCCAGCGTTATCCTATACTGCCCGTCCTGTCTGTTCCCCAACATTATCCGTCTGTCTGTTCCTGATGTTATCCTATACTGCCCATCCTGTCTGTTCCCCAACATTAGCCGTCTGTTCCCAGCGTTATCTTATACTGCGCGTCCTGTCTGTTCCCCAACATTATCCGTCTGTCTGTTACTGACGTTATCCTATACTGCCCGTCCTGTCTGTTCCCCAACATTAGCCGTCTGTTCCCAGCGTT
Source organism: Taudactylus pleione (assembly GCA_031769625.1). Classification (NCBI taxonomy): domain Eukaryota; kingdom Metazoa; phylum Chordata; class Amphibia; order Anura; family Myobatrachidae; genus Taudactylus; species Taudactylus pleione. Next base: position 4,426,599 of record JAUIMM010000446.1, on the reverse strand, counting down.
ATCTTATACTGCGCGTCCTGTCTGTTCCCCAACATTAGCCGTCTGTCTGTTCCAACGTTATCCTATACTGCCCGTCCTGTCTGTTCCCCAACATTAGCCGTCTGTTCCCAACGTTATCTTATACTGCGCGTCCTGTCTGTTCCCCAACATTATCCGTCTGTCTGTTACTGACGTTATCCTATACTGCCCGTCCTGTCTGTTCCCCAACATTAGCCGTCTGTTCCCAGCGTTATCTTATACTGCGCGTCCTGTCTGTTCCCCAACATTAGCCGTCTGTCTGTTCCCAACGTTATCCTATACTGCCCGTCCTGTCTGTTCCCCAACATTAGCCGTCTGTTCCCAGCGTTATCTTATACTGCGCGTCCTGTCTGTTCCCCAACATTAGCCGTCTGTCTGTTCCTGACGTTATCCAGTGCTGCACATTCTGTCTCTACCTCAAACTTTAGCCAGTCCCCTGTTCCCGATGTTATCCAGCACTGGGCATTTCCCTGCCGTTACCTGGGACTGTGTAATGTCTGGTATGGGAGGAGGTGGACGGTGGTGTATATTAGATATTAATATGGTGTTGGGTTTCTTCAAACGGCCACAAAGTTTTTAAAATATAATTTGAGCCTTTGTAAAATGGCGTCTCGTCACTTGTTCATCTTTTGGCCGTTTAATGTGTGTTCTGATTGTGTAAATGTTAATACATTTCCTTCTGTAACCTTATTACAGAAAATGCCCACCTTTAAGTTGACCACACAAGCGTACTGCAAAATGATGCTCCACAGCGCCAAGCATCCAGCCTGCGCGGTGAACGGCATCTTGGTGGCGGAGAAACAAAAGCGCAAAGAAAGTCACTCGCAGGTCCTGTTTGTGGACTGCGTCCCACTCTTCCACGGTGCTATAGCTCTGTCCCCGGTGCTGGAGGTAGCTCTAACCCTGGTAAGGAATAACCCTCCAGCTTGCTGTAATACAGAGTACTGATGTCACGCCTGGTTTCAGCTGTTAATTGTATTTAAACCGTGTGCGTCCTCATCGGCTTTTAGTATATTCGCCACTGTAATGTATTATTCGCCACTGTAATGTATTTATCTTAAAATATGAGGCAGTTTAGGTGATCTAGGGGTTAATATTTATAGTGTCTTCTTATTTCTACTTCAGGGTCCATAGGGGGTCCACAGGGTTGACCTTGGGGTATAGCTGGATCTGGATCCATGGGCACCACGCAGTTAAAGCTTTAGCTGCTCCCAGGATGCACTTGGGTCCGTCCTCCTCTATACCCCGCCCCCGGCCACAGCACCTCAGTTTGAGTTGGTGCCCGGCCGGAGTCGGGTCACCTGCGCAGGGGGGCTGCAGGAGCAGCCCCCAAAAGCTTTCTATTTTTATTTAAAAAAAAAAAAAAAAAAAAAAAAGAGCCTGTTAGATTTTTATTTTAAAACAGAGGCTCTAGTGTGGCAACGACGGGCTGTCTATGCAGACGCCCACGCTGCCGCTCTCCTTCCCCGCTGGCGCCGCGACGCCAGTACTGCACTGGGGATCGCGGCGGGAGGCCAGAGTCCGTACTAGCCGGACTCTGGGTCCCTCCCTGGACTGCTGCCGGAGTCGCCGGGGACAAGGTAAGCCGCGAGTCGCCGATTTTTGGCGGCTCGCGGGTTTTGCCTGCAGATGCAGTCCTTTGCCCCCGGTCCTAGGGGACAGACCGGGGGCCGCTAGCGGTGGCGGCGGGCTCCCCCTCTGAGGAGGAATAACCCGTGGGACCACTAGACCACCAGGGATATATGGCAAGCGGGATGCCGGCAAGCCCTGGGGTTAATATGCTAGCCAGGGGAGGAAGCCTTCCCTGTCAGCGGCTCCTCCCCTCAGCTCAGCGCGCCTTTCAGCACGGAGTCTGGCGTCGCTGAGCTGCAGCTACTCGGCCACTCCTCCTCTGAGGTCTCCAGCGGCCATTTTCCCAGTGGCAGTGCAGATCTTCAGGGAGCACGCGGACCGGTCCCCCTGTGTACCTCTCCCCTGATTAAGGACAGCGTACACAGCACTATAGCCCTCCCAGACACTGAATCTGGGCAGGTTGAGTGTAGTGGAAAGGTGCAGTGAGTATATCTTCCTGCATGGTATGTGACTTTTGCTAGTGCTGCCTGTCTGTGCTTATTTTCTACTTACTGTCAGCTTATACCTATCCCTTTACTTCTCCTACAAGCCCTACAGGTGTGTGGGGGAGGGGCGTTTCTACTGACCTCACTTATATAGATCACGTATTTGTGAGGTCCGTCACATACAGTTGTGTGCTACTCAGTGCCATATTGTGGGCTGTTGTTCAGCACACCGGTGAGTGCGTTTTACTTCTACCCTGGTGCCAGATATATAATATATTCTGTCATGTCAGACGAGGAGGTTGAGCGCTCAGTGGCTCCGGTGTTGGCCTCCTGCGGACGCTGTTCTGCAGGAGTAGATAGGGAGGATTTGTCACAGGATGGCCTGTGTAGTCGATGCCAGGTGGCTCCTGGCCCATCCAGACCTTCTCTGGCGCAGGAACCACCGTGGGCGATGTTTTCTCAAGTGCTGGTGTCTATTGCGGACCGTCTGTCGGTCCCGACTGCTCTCCCTACTAGGTCGTTGTCCCAGCCGACCATCCCCCATTCCCCGGGTGTCCCGCAGTTATTTCGGAGTCCTCCTGGGTCTCAGTCGGTGGGTCCCTATGCGGGGTTGCCTATGTATATACAGGCTTCCCCTGTGCCGCAGCAGCCTGTGGTACCTTTTCAGGCCCCTATGGTGACTCCTCCACCCTGGGTGGATGTGCTCTCCAACTCCGTGCAAAATTTGGCGGCCGCTTCCTCGGCTTTTCAGTCAATGTTGCAGACTGACATGCCTTCTAGGATTTCAAAACGCCCACTCATGACACGGGCTGCTCAGGTATCGGACTCAGAGGGTTCCTCAGATGATGGGGAGGTCCCTGATGACACTGACTCGGACGCCTCGGTCCAGGAAATGGATACCAAGTCGTCCATTAATGTGCGAGCACTAGTTAGGGCGGTGCGAGCTATTCTTCTTATAGAGGATGAGGCACCGGTTCCTAAGTCGAAGTTTCCTAGTTTCAAAAAAACTAAGGTGGCTTCTGCGGTGTTTCCCCTGTCGGATCAGTTGACGGATCATATGGCGGTAGCTTGGCAGGCGCCCAGTAAGAGATTCCTTCCTCAGAAGCGGTTGGCTTCTAATTACCCCTTCCCTGAGGCACATTGTAAAAAATGGGAAACTCCACCGGCGGTGGATTCCCATGTCACCCGTTTAACTCGGGGCGCCACCTTACCATTACCGTCGATATCCTCGCTGAAGGATCCCACGGACAGGAAAGTTGAGACTTGCTTAAAGTCTATTTACTCCCTCTCCGGGGCGGTGGCCCGACCGTCCATGGCCATCTCCTGGGTGGCCAAGGCCATTGAGGGGTGGGCCAATGCATTGGAAGATACCTTCCCGGACGACGCTCCGGATGTCCAGCGGGCGTTGTTGGGACAAATGAGGGACGCTGCTTCTTACATTGGAGAAGCTTCTTTAGATGCTAGTCTGCTGACCTCGCGGGTATCGGCTGCAGCGGTGTCTGCCCGCCGATCCTTATGGTTGCGGTCCTGGAGAGCGGACTCTGATTCAAAGAAAGGTCTGGAGGCCTTACCTTTCAATGGGGAATTACTATTTGGTCCGGACTTGGACAAAATAGTGGACACCCTGGCTAAATCCAAGTCGGCCTTCCTCCCTTCGGCGGCACTGCCTGCTAAGGTTCGGAGTTCGGCTTTTCGTTCCTTTCGGGTTCTGGGTAAGGCGAAAGGTCAGTCCTTCCCGAGACAGTCTGCGAGTAAGACGGCCTCTAAACCCAAGGAGCAAGCCTGGAGTGCTCGGCGCCCTTCTTCCAAGCAGGAAGATAAACCTGCGGCCTGATGGGACGGGCCTCCCTCTGGGGGACCTCAGAGTGGGAGGCCAACTTCTTCTATTTGCCCAGTGCTGGCACAATACCACCACGGATGCCTGGGTTCGAGAAGTGGTCTCCCAGGGGTACGCCCTGTCTTTTCGGCACAGACCACCCCACCAGTTTTTCTGCACAAGTCCTTCTCAGGACAAGACCAAGGCGTTACAGGTTCAGGAGGCTATAGAGTCCTTGCTGAAAGCAGGGGTCATTGTTCCCGTTCCTCTATCACAACGAGGGACGGGGTATTATTCGTCTCTGTTTCTGGTGCAGAAACCCAATGGTTCTCATCGCCCTATCCTCAACTTGAAGTCTCTGAACAAATTCCTCAGAGTTCCCAAGTTCAGGATGGAAACGTTACGTTCCATCATTCTGGCGATGGAACCGGGGGATTACATGGTGTCCCTGGACATCCAGGACGCCTACCTCCATGTTCCGATAGCATCTTCACATCAGCGGTATCTGAGGTTCGCTATCCTTCAACACCACTATCAGTTCCGGGCGCTACCCTTTGGTCTCTCCACGGCACCGAGGGTGTTCACGAAGATTATGGCGGTCATGGCCGCACATCTTCGGAACCAGAATGTACGGCTGCTGCCGTACCTGGACGACCTCCTGTTGCTGGCGAGCTCCCCGGAGGTACTGCTTCAACATCTCCACCTGACGATCGCTTGCCTGCAAGCACACGGGTGGTTGATAAATTGGAAAAAGTCCTCCCTGATTCCATCACAGCGGATGGTTCATTTGGGAGCCCTGCTGGATTCGCGTCAGCAAAGGATCTTCCTGACTCCGGAGAAGGTCGCCTCCCTACAGCTGCGGATACGCAGTTGCCTGAGCCGTTGCCGCCTGTCGGTCCATTCGGCTATGAGAGTTCTGGGGTCCATGGTGTCGACATTCGACATGGTGGAATTTGCCCAGTTCCATTCCCGGCCCCTGCAGGGGCTGATTCTATCAGAATGGAATGGGTTACCTCACCGGATCCGTTCTCAGGTGCTGGTGTTGTCTCCGGACGTTCGGCTATCTTTGGCTTGGTGGCTTCAGACAGCTCATCTGGTCGAGGGGCGCCCATTTTGGATCCCGGACTGGGTCCTGCTCACGACGGATGCCAGTCTCCGGGGTTGGGGGGCAGTGACCGGCTCTTTGTCGCTTCAGGGTCGTTGGTCAGCGGAAGAAGCACTTCTCCCCATCAACATCCTGGAACTGCGGGCAGTATACAGGGCCCTGCAGTCGTCCGGCCCCGCTCTTCACGGAAGGGCGGTACAGGTGCAGTCCGACAACGCCACCACGGTGGCGTATATCAATCACCAAGGCGGAACTCGCAGTCAGGCAGCGATGTCGGAGGTGTCTCGTATCCTGACTTGGGCGGAGGGTCACATTCCAGCGATCTCGGCGGTCTTCATCCCCGGAGTCCTCAATTGGGAGGCGGACTTCCTCAGCCGTCACGACGTGCATCCCCGGGAATGGTCGCTTCACCCAGAGGTGTTTCAGCTACTCGTGGACAGGTGGGGACTGCCGGAGCTGGACTTGATGGCCTCCCGTCACAATCACAAGTTGCCCGTTTACGGGTCAAGGACAAGAGACGCAGGTGCAAGTCTGGTGGACGCGCTGTCGGTGAAATGGACGTTTCACCTGGCGTATCTGTTTCCTCCGATATCCCTGCTTCCTCGGGTTCTGCGGAAATTCAAGCAGGACGGCGGCATGCTCGTGCTGGTAGCTCCGGCGTGGCCCAGACGTCCTTGGTACTCCGATCTCAGGAGCCTCTCCATCGACGCTCCGTACCTTCTTCCTCAGTGTCGGGACCTGTTGTCTCAGGGGCCCTGCCTTTACCCGGATCTGGGTCGGCTGTCTTTGACGGCGTGGCTCTTGAGACAGCCGTCTTGAGGTCTCGGGGCTTCTCCAGTTCGGTTATTGGTACCATGCTCAGGGCACGCAAGCCTGCTTCAGCACGGATTTATCACAGAGTGTGGCACACTTACTTTCAGTGGTGTGAGTCCAGACATTATGATCCTCAGGTGTTCCGAGTTTCTAGGATCTTGGAATTTCTTCAGTCAGGATTGGATCTCGGCTTACGCCTTGCATCTCTGAAGGTTCATGTGTCCGCCTTGTCCGTGTGGTTTCAACGGCGGATTGCAATACTACCAGACGTTCACACCTTTTTCCAAGGTGTTCTCAGGATCCAGCCTCCCTTTGTGCCTCCTGTGGCTCCTTGGGACTTGGCGGTGGTGCTACGGGTCCTGCAGGGTCCTCCGTTTGAGCCTCTTGAGGCGGTGGAGCTCAAGTGGCTGACATTTAAGACGGTTTTTCTCCTGGCAATTGCTTCGGCCAGGAGGGTGTCTGAATTGGGGGCGCTTTCCTGTCGCCCTCCTTTCCTGATTTTTCACCAGGACAGAGCGGTGCTCCGCACTCGTCCTGAGTTTTTGCCCAAAGTGGTCTCGAAGTTCCATATTAATCAGGAACTTGTTGTGCCAGCTTTTCAGTCCCCTGATCTTTCAGCTGGTGAGACTTCCTTAGATGTGGTCCGGGCGCTTAGAATTTATGTAGACCGGACGGCTTCGGTTAGGAAGTCTGATTCCTTGTTTATCCTCTTTGGTTTTCACAAGAGGGGTTGGCCTGCCAACAAACAAACGTTAGCCCGTTGGCTTCGTTCCGTTATTTGTGAGGCTTATGCACAGGAGGGCTTACCTGTGCCAGCCTCTGTTAAGGCTCATTCCACTCGTTCTGTGGGTCCCTCTTGGGCTGCTAGACGTGGCGCTTCTGCTGTTCAGCTGTGTAAGGCGGCCACTTGGTCTTCAATTCAAACGTTTTTGAGGTTCTATGCGTTTGACACCTTTGCCTCTCAGGATGCATCCTTTGGGCGCCGGGTACTCCTTTCAGCACAGGAGCGTCCCCGCCCTTAGTTGTACTGCTTTGGGACATCCCCAAGGTCAACCCTGTGGACCCCCTATGGACCCTGAAGTAGAAAACAAGAGATATGGTAAGAACTTACCTTTGTTATCTCTGTTTCTACGAAGTCCATAGGGTCCACAGGGCGCCCGCCCTGACGCACCTGGCTTCAAATGGGCTGTGTGGCTGGTCACCGGTTTTCCGTCTCCCATTTCTGTGAGTATGGTTTCTTGTGTGTTCCAGTCTTCCTTCTCTCTGTTTAGTCTCCTCCTCCGGCCTTGGCTGCTTACCAACTGAGGTGCTGTGGCCGGGGGCGGGGTATAGAGGAGGACGGACCCAAGTGCATCCTGGGAGCAGCTAAAGCTTTAACTGCGTGGTGCCCATGGATCCAGATCCAGCTATACCCCAAGGTCAACCCTGTGGACCCTATGGACTTCGTAGAAACAGAGATAACAAAGGTAAGTTCTTACCATATCTCTTGTTTTTCCTGAGATCAGACCTATGGGAGGGTAATATATGCTACTTATTACATACTCCCTGTTTCTAGATTGACACTTGGTGCAAAGAAAACAGTTATGTGATCGCAGGATACTACCAAGCCAATGAGCGCCTGAAGGACAACAGGTTGGTCGTGTTTGGTTTTATTCCCCGCTGTTGTTTGCGATTTCATATCTATGTGACTTGTCAGTGAAGGCTGCATTACGTCATTCTAAATGAAAGGTTTCAGCTGTTGCATCTCTTTGATGGGGCATCTCTCCAGGTCAGAGACTGCTCATATTTGCTGTGAAAGCCCTGCTAAGAGATCCCGTCACTCCCCGTCCCCTGAGATGGGACATCTCCCCGGTTAGAGACGGCTCATATTTGCTGAGAAAGCCCTGCTAAGAGATCCCGTCACTCTCCGTCCCCTGAGATGGGACATCTCCCCGGTTAGAGACGGCTCATGTTCACTGAGAAAGCCCTGCATCTCCCCAGGTCAGAGATGGCTCACTCGCTGAGAAAGCCCTGCTAAGAGATCCCGTCACTCTCCGTCCCCTGAGATGGGAAATCTCTCCGGTTAGAGACTGCTCATATTTGCTGAGAAAGCCCTGCTAAGAGATCCCGTCACTCCCTGTCTCCTGAGATGGGTAATCTCTTTGATGGGACATCTCCCCGGTTAGAGACAGCTCATATTTGCTGAGAAAGCCCTGCTAAGAGATCCCGTCACTCTCCGTCCCCTGAGATGGGACATCTCCCCGGGTCAGAGACGGCTCATACTCGCTGTGAAAGCCCTGCTAAGAGATCCCGTCCCCTGAGATGGGGAATTTCTACATTTTATACACTCTTGTGATAGAAATCCTGATCCATGTTGTGTCTGTCTATTTGTCCATTTGCATTTTTATTCAATTTGTTTTTTAGATAATAACTGAATATGTGCTTTAGTCCTAACCAGGTCGCTGAGAGAATCGCATCCCGGATCGCAGAGGGGTATAGTGACTCAGCTCTAATAATGGTAATTACATATTGTTTTCTCATTTCAATGCAAAGATCTAGAACCAGGCCTAGATCCTAGTGCGATCTGTCATGTAATGTGTATGGTAGCACAGACCAGTGTAGGGCAATGTATGTGGGCACAGACCAGTGTAGGGCAATGTATGTGGGCACAGACCAGTGTAGGGCAATGTATGTGGGCACAGACCAGTGTAGGGCAATGTATGTGGGCACAGACCAGTGTAGGGCAATGTATGTGGGCACAGACCAGTGTAGGGCAATGTATGTGGGCACAGACCAGTGTAGGGCAATGTACGGTGGTACAGACCAGTGTAGGGCAATGCATGGTGGCACAGACCAGGGTAGGGCAATGCATGGTGGCACAGACCAGTGTAGGGCAATGTACGGTTGTACAGACCAGTGTAGGGCAATGTACGGTTGTACAGACCAGTGTAGGGCAAGGTATGTGGGCACAGACCAGTGTAGGGCATTGCATGGTGGCACAGACCAGTGTAGGGCAATACATGGTGGCACAGACCAGTGTAGGGCAATACATGGTGGCACAGACCAGTGTAGGGCAATGTATGTGAGTGAGCACAGACCAGTGTAAGGCAATGTATGGTGGCACAGACCAGTGTAGGGCAATGTATGGTAGCACAGACCAGTGTAGGGCAATGTATGGTAGCACAGACCAGTGTAGGGCAGTGTATGGTGGCACAGACCAGTGTAGGGCAATGTATGGTGGCACAGACCAGTGTAGGGCAATGTATGGTAGCACAGACCAGTGTAGGGCAATGTATGGTAGCACAGACCAGTGTAGGGCAGTGTATGGTGGCACAGACCAGTGTAGGGCAATGTATGTGGGCACAGACCAGTGTAGGGCAATGTATGTGGGCACAGACCAGTGTAGGGCAATGTATGTGGGCACAGACCAGTGTAAGGCAGTGCACGGTGGCACAGACCAGTGTAGGGCAGTGCACGGTGGCACAGACCAGTGTAGGGCAGTGCATGGTGGCACAGACCAGTGTAGGGCAGTGCACGGTGGCACAGACCAGTGTAGGGCAGTGCACGGTGGCACAGACCAGTGTAGGGCAGTGCACGGTGGCACAGACCAGTGTAGGGCAGTGCACGGTGGCACAGACCAGTGTAGGGTAGTGCACGGTGGCACAGACCAGTGTAGGGCAGTGCACGGTGGCACAGACCAGTGTAGGGCAGTGCACGGTGGCACAGACCAGTGTAGGGCAGTGCACGGTGGCACAGACCAGTGTAGGGCAGTGCACGGTGGCACAGACTAGTGTAGGGCAGTGCACGGTGGCACAGACCAGTGTAGGGCAGTGCAGACCAGTGTAGGGCAGTGCATGGTGGCACAGACCAGTGTAGGGCAGTGCACGGTGGCACAGACCAGTGTAGGGCAGTGCACGGTGGCACAGACCAGTGTAGGGCAGTGCACGGTGGCACAGACCAGTGTGGGGCAATGTACGGTGGCACAGACCAGTGTGGGGCAGTGCATGGTGGCACAGACCAGTGTGGGGCAGTGCATGGTGGCACAGACCAGTGTAGGTACGGTGGCACAGACCAGTGTAGGGCAGTGCATGGTGGCACAGACCAGTGTGGGGCAGTGCATGGTGGCACAGACCAGTGTGGGGCAGCGCATGGTGGCACAGACCAGTGTGGGGCAATGTACGGTGGCACAGACCAGTGTGGGGCAATGTACGGTGGCACAGACCAGTGTAGGGCAGTGCATGGTGGCACAGACCAGTGTAGGGCAGTGCATGGTGGCACAGACCAGTGTAGGGCATGGTGGCACAGACCAGTGTAGGGCAGTGCACGGTGGCACAGACCAGTGTAGGGCAGTGTATGGTGGCACAGACCAGTGTGGGGCAAGGTATGTGGGCACAGACCAGTGTAGGGCAGTGCACGGTGGCACAGACCAGTGTAGGGCAGTGTATGGTGGCACAGACCAGTGTGGGGCAAGGTATGTGGGCACAGACCAGTGTAGGGCAGTGTATGGTGGCACAGACCAGTGTAGGGCAATGTACGGTGGCACAGACCAGTGTGGGGCAATGCACGGTGGCACAGACCAGTGTAGGGCTGTGCACGGTGGCACAGACCAGTGTAGGGCTGTGCACGGTGGCACAGACCAGTGTAGGGCTGTGCACGGTGGCACAGACCAGTGTAGGGCTGTGCACGGTGGCACAGACCAGTGTAGGGCAGTGCACGGTGGCACAGACCAGTGTAGGGCAGTGCACGGTGGCACAGACCAGTGTAGGGCAGTGCATGGTGGCACAGATTAGTGTAAGGCAATGTATGGTGGCACAGACCAGTGTAGGGCAGTGCACGGTGGCACAGACCAGTGTAGGGCTGTGCACGGTGGCACAGACCAGTGTAGGGCAATGTACGGTGGTCTGTTAGGGCAATGTACGGTGGCACAGACCAGTGTAAGGCAGTGCATGGTGGCACAGACCAGTGTGGGGCACTGTACGGTGGCACAGACCAGTGTAGGGCAATGTACGGTGGTCTGTTAGGGCAATGTACGGTGGCACAGACCAGTGTAAGGCAGTGCACGGTGGCACAGACCAGTGTGGGGCAGTGCACGGTGGCGCAGACCAGTGTAGGGCACTGTACGGTGGCACAGACCAGTGTAGGGCAATGTACGGTGGCACAGACCAGTGTAGGGCTGTGCACGGTGGCACAGACCAGTGTAGGGCAGTGCATGGTGGCACAGACTAGTGTAAGGCAGTGCATGGTGGCACAGACCAGTGTAGGGCTGTGCACGGTGGCACAGACCAGTGTAGGGCAGTGCATGGTGGCACAGACCAGTGTAGGGCAGTGCATGGTGGCACAGACTAGTGTAAGGCAATGTATGGTGGCACAGACCAGTGTGGGGCAGTGCATGGTGGCACAGACCAGTGTTGGGCAGTGCATGGTGGCACAGACCAGTGTAGGGCAATGTACGGTGGCACAGACCAGTGTGGGGCAGTGCATGGTGGCACAGACCAGTGTGGGGCAGGGGCAGTGCACGGTGGCACAGACCAGTGTAGGGCACTGTACGGTGGCACAGACCAGTGTAGGGCACTGTACGGTGGCACAGACCAGTGTAGGGCACTGTACGGTGGCACAGACCAGTGTAGGGCACTGTACGGTGGCACAGACCAGTGTAGGGCAGTGCATGGTGGCACAGACTAGTGTAAGGCAATGTATGGTGGCACAGACCAGTGTGGGGCAGTGCACGGTGGCACAGACCAGTGTAGGGCACTGTACGGTGGCACAGACCAGTGTAGGGCACTGTACGGTGGCACAGACCAGTGTAGGGCTGTGCACGGTGGCACAGACCAGTGTAGGGCAGTGCACGGTGGCACAGACTAGTGTAAGGCAGTGTATGGTGGCACAGACCAGTGTGGGGCAGTGCATGGTGGCACAGACCAGTGTGGGGCAGTGCACGGTGGCACAGACCAGTGTAGGGCACTGTACGGTGGCACAGACCAGTGTAGGGCACTGTACGGTGGCACAGACCAGTGTAGGGCTGTGCACGGTGGCACAGACCAGTGTAGGGCAGTGCACGGTGGCACAGACTAGTGTGGGGCAGTGCATGGTGGCACAGACCAGTGTGGGGCAGTGCATGGTGGCACAGACCAGTGTGGGGCAGTGCATGGTGGCACAGACCAGTGTGGGGCAGTGCATGGTGGCACAGACCAGTGTGGGGCAGTGCACGGTGGCACAGACCAGTGTGGGGCAGTGCATGGTGGCACAGACCAGTGTAGGGCAATGTACGGTGGCACAGACCAGTGTAGGGCTGTGCACGGTGGCACAGACCAGTGTAGGACAGTGCATGGTGGCACAGACTAGTGTAATGCAATGTATGGTGGCACAGACCAGTGTGGGGCAGTGCATGGTGGCACAGACCAGTGTGGGGCAGGGGCTGTGCACGGTGGCACAGACCAGTGTAGGGCACTGTACGGTGGCACAGACCAGTGTAGGGCAATGTACGGTGGCACAGACCAGTGTAGGGCTGTGCACGGTGGCACAGACCAGTGTAGGGCAGTGCATGGTGGCACAGACTAGTGTAAGGCAATGTATGGTGGCACAGACCAGTGTGGGGCAGTGCATGGTGGCACAGACCAGTGTGGGGCAGTGCACGGTGGCACAGACCAGTGTAGGGCACTGTACGGTGGCACAGACCAGTGTAGGGCTGTGCACGGTGGCACAGACCAGTGTGGGGCAGGGGCAGTGCACGGTGGCACAGACCAGTGTAGGGCACTGTACGGTGGCACAGACCAGTGTAGGGCAATGTACGGTGGCACAGACCAGTGTAGGGCTGTGCAGGGTGGCACAGACCAGTGTAGGGCAGTGCATGGTGGCACAGACTAGTGTAAGGCAATGTATGGTGGCACAGACCAGTGTGGGGCAGTGCATGGTGGCACAGACCAGTGTGGGGCAGTGCACGGTGGCACAGACCAGTGTAGGGCACTGTACGGTGGCACAGACCAGTGTAGGGCAATGTACGGTGGCACAGACCAGTGTAGGGCTGTGCACGGTGGCACAGACCAGTGTAGGGCAGTGCAGGGTGGCACAGACCAGTGTAGGGCAATGTATGGTGGCACAGACCAGTGTGGGGTGTATTCTTGCCTGTGGCAGTTGAGTTCCCTCCGCTGCTTTCTAGTCTGAGGAGGAAATATCATCACTGTGCCCTGGTGGGAAGAGGGCATGTGCCTGTATTGGGGCTGGGCATCGCTTGACCCCTTTAACGTTGTCCCAGATGAATAATGTTAATTTCACTAAAGGAACGTGGGAAGTAGTGTTTGGTCTATATTGTTTCTTGGGCCAGAAGATACATTCTAACTAGCTATGGCACAACTTTCTTATTCTCCAGGACACACCAATGCTTAGTACATGCCAATCCTCGTGCTGGGTATAGCGCCTGGCATTATGTGATTAATATCTTGTTTGACCTAGAACTGGAGATAGTCTGCATTAAATTTGTTTTGGGATTGTTGGCCCCATACAATTACTGTACTGCAACATATGTACATAATAAAGAGTTATTATATATCTATACCACAGTGAGACTCTGCAGCCTGCTCCCTAATACATCAGCTACGTGCTGGGGGGAGCAGACGGGAAGGTTCCTTCTTGTACAATTGCTGGAGCTCTCCCAGAATCCAGTAGTTAAGAGTGAAGATAAAACCCCTCCGCCCACCAACACCCGCCCCGCCAACACCCGCCCCACCAACACCCGCCCCGCCAACACCCGCCCCACCAACACCCGCCCCGCCAACACCCGCCCCGCCAACACCCGCCCCGCCAACACCCGCCCCGCCAACACCCGCCGCCCGCCAACACCCGCCCGCCCGCCCACACCCGCCCCGCCAACACCCGCCCACCCACCAACACCCGCCCACCCACCAACAAAACACCCGCCCACCCACCCACACCCGCCCCACCAACACCCGCCCCACCTTCCGCCTTAGGATTTTGGTCCAAAATGTATCCTGTACCCTCTTCCCTTCCCAGATATCCCCAGTTTAAAAATAAGCTCATTTACCACGCCACATGGAGCCCTGCCCTCAGGCCTTTCAATCCTCCTACTTCAACGATCATAATTTACTTATATTATTTATTCGTTTATTTTCTTTTAATTTTGCTATGGCGATTTTTTTATTCAGGCTTCCAATGTAACCCCGGACTCTGGGCCTGATTCAGAGCCGCTCGTAAGCGGCCGCTCGTTCGCTCTGAGCGATGTTCGCTCAACTGCACATGCGTATGGGTCGTAATGCGCCAACCAGTCATTGCGGTCGGAAATCGAGCGCTCGCAAAATAGCGAGTGCCTGCTAATTTGAGTGACAGGAGAAGGCGTTTGTGGGTGGTAACAGGGGAAGGTGCTTGAAAACGGGGGAGTGGTGATCCGAACGCAGGCGTGCTTAAAGGTCAAAACGGGCGTTTTAAGGGTGTGCATAATTAACAAAGCAGCGTCATCGACAACTTCACTTGGTTGTCTCTTAGCCTGAACTGCTCGCATGATTGCGGTAGGATAAACCTACCACAAGCACTGCGAGCAGTTCAGACGCCTTTCGATGTACTCGATTAATCTATTAAATAGTGGAGATGACGTATGATGCGAACGGCCAGGGGGCGTCTTTACAAAATAGCGAGCGCATGTTTCGTTCACTCGCTCAGACATAGAGACGTCAACAGACCGCAAAGAGTGAGCGCTCAATTTAAATAGCCGGCCCCTTTTTCTGACCGAGCGAGCGCAAATAGCGTCCGGCTCTGAATCAGGCCCTCTGTCTCCTCCCCCGCCATATTCTTACCCTTCTTTTTCCTTTTCCTATCTCTTTTTCTCTCTCCTAAGTGATTCTGTTTCCCGCTTATGTTTTCTTAAAATCTTATTTTTTGTATTGTTATATACGATCTATTCTAATGTGTTTCGATATATAATAGTTTTTATTTTTCTATACTATATCTATTTTTTGGATTAGTTTGTTGATCTATGTGTCAATATGATACCATGCTATTCTGTATATACTAAATACTCTTCTCTTTGCCTATGCACATATAGTTGTACTATTTTATTTTTGTAAAATCTAAAATAAACATGTTTAAAAAAAATAAAATAAGCTAATTTTACCCAGATAGATACCAGTCAGATGGCAGCTCGGGAACGTCTGCGCCTGGCGACATGTAATACATACACGGTTATATAGTACATACACATGTATACATAATCATAGGCATAGTGGTACATACAGTGATACACAGACGGGTTATTTAGTGGGCTGAACCTTTATTCTCAACGCCTGACGCACCTCATCTCCCAGCACGCCTCGTCATACTGTAACTATCATTTCATCATAAGTTTGACTTCATTAAAATATAAGAACGTGGCTTAAGATTTGCTATTTATCAATGTTATTATGTAGCTTTTTCTGGAGCTCGCTGCCGTAGCACAGTGCCCCCTGGTGGTGATGTGGAATAACTTCTTTCTTATATTTCTCTCACTGAACTCTCTGAAACGCAGCAGTGGTTTATGTTTTTGTCTTATATTAGAAGTAATGTTACAGAATAGTACTTTTATTTCTGAATTTTGCCCGGTAATGTGCCCTGGATTTTACCTTGACAGATGGACAACGCTAAATTCTCAGTGGACTGCGTAATTCCTTCAATTCACGTGTACGAGCACCACGATAATAAGTGGAAAGGCAAGGATGCGCAGGAGTGAGTATTACCGGCAGCATCGCCCAATGACCGGGCACAAGTTGGGTGGCCGCTACATCTAATGGGAAATGCAAATGCCACACTTACCTTTTACATTCAATTCACTAATGATTTGTAGCCCCTGATTCATTATAATATCTACGGAGTGTTGTTGCTGTTCACCTTTGGTAGAAAAAGCCTAGGTAAGGTCATTTCTAGCCTATCTAGTTGTGAGCTAGAGATGCAATGTGATGTGTGAATTGAGTTTGGTAAGCCTGTAGTTGGATCTCTCTGAGGCTGGCTCCGGGCTAACTACTGGTTCATTGGTTTCAGATTATTGGGCAAATATTATATATAGAAACATGGAATTTCTATGATGATTTTCAGCCAAACAGCAGTAAACTAAAATTGGTTGCAAATCATCCGTGTCCTGTAGTTGTGAAATGTAACAACAATGGCGCAGGTTGCGTAAAAGCCTTCCGGCCCTGTACAGTTATTGCACGTCGTTTGTGTGATATGTTTGCGAGCGACACTGGTCTCGTGATCATTTAGAGCCAATGGACTGAAAGCTGGCAGCTCATGACATCACGGGGGGTTTCTCCCGCAGTGATCACGTTCCTGCCAGCACATGGATGGACTGCAAACATTCTGCTTATGCAAGGACACTGGGCCTGATTCAGAGCCGCTCGTTCGCTCCGAGCGAGGTTCGCACAACTGCGTATGGGTTGTAATACGCATGCGCGAACCAGTCATTGCGGTCGGAAATTGTGTGCTCGCAAAATAGCGAATGCCTGCTATTTTGAGTGACAGGATGAGGCGTTTGTGGGTGGTAACAGGGGAAGGTGCTTGAAAACGGGGAGTGGAGATCCGAACGCAGGCGTGCCAAACGGTCAAAACGGGCGTTTTAAGGGTGTGCATAATTAACAAAGCAGCGTCATCGACCACGTCACTTCGTTGTCTTTTAGCCTGAACTGCTCGCATGATTGCGGTAGGAAAATGCTACCACAAGCACTGCGAGCAGTTCATACGCCTTTCGATGTACTTGATTAATCTAATAAATAGTGGAGATGACGTAGGATGCGAGCGGCCAGGGGGCATTTTTAAAAAAATAGCGAGCGCATGTTTCGTTCGCTCGTTCAGACATAAAGGCGTCAACAGAGCGCAAAGAGCGAGCGCTCTATTTAAATACCTGGCCCCTTTTTTTGAACGAGCGAGCGCAAATAGCGTCCGGCTCTGAATCAGGCCCAGAGTACACCGTCTTTGCTTTTCGCTTGCAGTGTTATTCAAATTCACTATTAAATGTAGTCCCTGTAATGATCTCAAAGTGGGCAACGCCATATTAAGTGCTGGCAGCCCCTGATTGGATTATCGAGGTCATGTGGTGACATATTGATGGGCCTATTAAATGCTATCCGCCATTGCTCTGTTGTCTTTCTTTTTTTTTTCTGTAAAGTGATTTTGACAGCTGTTAATATTTCCAGGGACGTCTTTGAAGACTGGCCAGAGGCTCAGAGGATTTCGGCTTCTCTCTTGGACAGCCGGTCTTACGAGACCCTTGTGGATTTTGACAGCCACCTCGATGACCTGAGAAATGATTGGGCCAACTCAGAGATCAATAAATCCATTATCCATCTGTGCTAAGGCTACACAGATCTCCGCGGGCCCAAGCTATGCAAGATGACCTCTGTACGGACAAACATTTTCTGCCGGACGCGGTCTCCTGTCTGTAGATGGCGAGGTGTCCGGTGAGCCGGGGCGTACTCTCTTCAATGCGGATGGGGTCTGCAGTTGCTGGATCCCACCCGTGTAAACGTGTGTCCCTGTCCCAGAGATTGGGGAGCAGCCTGCTAAGTTCTGCAGAGATTTCTGGGCAGATTTATCCGTTTTTCTATCATCGTAAGAGGATAATAAATCTTCGGTTCTATTTAAGTTTTTTCCAGATGGCATCTAAACAAAATTGTATGAACAGATGACTTAATATAATGTAAAATAATAGGGTGATGTTGCAGTGTGATTTTTATCTGTTTGTAAATGAAAATTTTAAGAATAATTCACGTCCGGATTGACAAGGTCGTAATATTCGATGGTTGTGGTCGCTACGCCTGAAGAGGACGCCATCTTCTTTCATTTGATTTCTGGTCATTCGTAAGTGGCGGCTGTGCTTATATTGCTGCCTACAAATAGATATTATTGTATCCAGGAAAAGTTTTTTTTTTTTCATAAACCAGATGTGGCCGTTTTCGCATGTAGTTGGACAGAAGACTCTGCGCAATGCATTGTTCAGCCGCCTTCTCCTGTGCGTTTTTCTTGTCATTATTCCCTGTTCTGCGTAGGCTTCTGCTGGGAGCGGTACGATGTCTTACACTGAAATCATGGCGTTTTTCTTTTTGTCCTAGAAATAAAACTAAACCTACACTAGTTCCCCTGATCTACAAGGATAAAATGTGGTGTTATTTATTTTCTTCATTATCTAGTTAAAGCTGAGTGGTCTTACATTTGCTCCTTGGGATGAGGGTACACGTGTCTCTGACTATCGGCGGTCTGTTAATGCAAAATATGAAACGACTTGAATGTAACTGATGCAATATTCTGCCAGCGGGCTCCCCAGACTGTGGGCAGGCTGCAAGGCTTAGAGGTGAATGGGTTTCTTTGCCGCGATATTTCCCGGATGGTTACCTGGTATTAGGTTCCACTTAGAGCTTGTGTGGATCTGCACATTGCTTAGAATGGTGGTGTTGTTTGTGTCCGTTGTAGCCGAACTCTGGCCCTGATTCAGAGCCGGACGCTCTGACAGAGCGCTCGCTCTGAATCAGGGCCGTCCCTTCTCCTTTTTGGAGCGGCCTCCTGGCCGCTCGCATAGCTGTGGGTGACCACCCACAGCTATAGCGAGCAGCCAAAATGATGGTCGCAATGGTCAAGACCATCGTGACCATCGGGCTTGCGACGAGACCCTGCGGTAGGGTCTCGCTGCCGCAAGCCCAGGAGTGCTTTTGGCTCTATCAGAGCCAAAAGCACTCCCACTGACATCACTAGTGATGTCAGTGGGGCTGGCCCCAGACGGTAGGCGTTCCCATGGGAACGCCTCGTCTGGGCAGACACGCCCCCGGCACGCTCACCAAAGGGGCGTGCTGTCAATCAACATCGACAGCATGCCCCCTTTGGTGCGAGACCCATAAAGACGGCTTGGCCGCCGTTATTCGTGTCTCGCGCATGCGCACGACGGAGCCGTCTCCGTCATGCGCACTCGGGCACCGTCGACCCGCTTGCGAGCGGGTCTGAATCAGGCCCTCTGTCCTATAACAGGTTATGTTTTCCAGATCTAGCAAGTGCACAGGTATATTCATTACTAACTGACACATTTTAAAAGATCTGCAGGTGGTCTGTAAACCATGAAATGTTAGGGATCCCTGCAGACTGAGGGCCTGATTCAGAGGCGGTCGCACGGAGCGATTTGTTGTAGCGAGCGATGTTTTTTTCAACTGCGCATGCGTGTACATGGCAGTACGCGTGCGCAAGCCTGTCTTCCCGACCGCAATCCTCTTGCTCGCTAGTCACTACGAGGTCGTAGCTGTGATTGACATTTCGTGCCGTTTGTGGGTGGTTACAGGGGAAGGTGCTTGTGAACGGGGGTGTGGTGGGGCATTTTAAGGGCGTGCATATATTACTGAGCGAGTCGTCACACACGTCATCTCGTTGCAATAACGACGCTACTGCTCGCAGAGCTAAGGGTAGCCCAGGGTCTACCTTAAGCATTGCGAGTGCTGGCGATGGTTACTGCCTCAACCGATGTTTGTAGGCAATTAACAATGTAACAGGTGTTAATAGTGCTGACGTAGGTTGCCGCCTGCGACAGGCTCTGAATTAGGACGTAGAGATAGGGGTGCGCTTTCATTGTTGTGGGTGTTTCCGCGCTTACGATGTGCGTTGCGACTGAGCGCTCATTTTGCATATTCTCGATCACTTTGGGTGCGACCTATCGCTCCCGAGCGACCGTTTCTGAATGAGGCCCTGAGTTTGGCCAGCACGGGCTTATGTTATGGGCTTGCAGTCTCCTAGGTAACCATGATCCTCCAGAGTGGTGGATTAATACACAAAGACTAGAGATGTAACGAGTGTTGCTGACCAGCAGTATTGTATCACCTTCAGGTTTTTGCTCATTACTTGTAATTAACTGTTTTCCAATCAATGAAACCTGTTTACAATAACACAGTTTTATTTGTTTTATAACTAGTCTCGCCTGAGATGTACGGATATAGAAACTGGCAGCTTTTCCATCTGTGCCCTCATTGATTGGCGAGACCTCTAACAACGTATAGGTTGTGTCAGCGGAGCGGTAGAGTTGCACTAATTATCATCTTAACGATTCGGCTACATGTCCCAGAAAACTTTTTACTGTGATGTGAGAAGCTCATTGGAGGCACCTGTTTGTTAATCTCATAAGAAGAGACTGACCGATCACTCAAGCCCGAAATTACTTTACTTTTGCCATAATATCTCTAAATAAAACGCACAGATAATTTGAATGTAGGTGGGTGCGTAGAACTCGTGTCGGTAGTCAGTCCAGTGCTGTTTTCTGACCTCTAAAGGGCATGTTATCAAATATCAAAGAGTTACAATCTCAATCCTACAAAGACCTTCAAAGCTGTTAAATTTTAACTAAATTTACCGTTCGCCAATCCCAGTATCCAGAGTTTTGTGTTGAGCGAAGCAGCTCTAAGTTATATACTGTACGTTGGTCTGGGTTACTATAAAATGCTCTGTCCAAGAGTCATGATATCAGATTTCCATACATTGACTGCTAGATAAATCACTCATCGTATGCTCTAATAGACATAGATTATTATATACCAGAGCTATGTACGTGATCATGATGCTGTTACCTGATTGGTTGTGGAGAGTTACAGAACATGGGCGCTAATTGCTTCGCGTATTGTGTGTTAATTACACCCGCAGCCTCCAGGACAGATGCGTCCCCTGCCTTCCTTGTCCATAGACTGTGTTACACCATTTTTATGCTAATCAGCCCGCACACGTACGATCGGCATCTGTGTGGCTGCGTTCATGTAGATCCATGGACAGAAATGATTTACATTCTCTGCAACACATATTTGCTCCAAACAAATATATTCTGCCATCTTTTCCTACAGAGGAACAGCTCCGTGTACTGGATGAGTTAACTGTATACTGCAATTTTTATTTTTTTTCGTCGTTGTAATCTGCTCTTTAGGGATGACTGTATCTGGGCTCAGGAGGAAGAGGTAAGTACTATGATGAGCTAGGCCCAGAAGTATGACGATCAGAGCTGATTAGTTCTATAATTGGGGCGTTGTTCCTCGCTTACAGCAAAAGAATGTTGTGTGCGCAATTTCCATACCGCACCCTGTGCTAATCACAAAACGTGCTGTACCGTGAACCTGTCCACATGATAAATCCTGGACCAGCAACTCCGTTCCAGGTCGCAGTGTCAAGCCTTATTGCACATACCCTGCCTTATTGCACATACCCTGCCTTATTGCACATACCCTACCTTATTGCACATACCCTACCTTATTGCACATACCCTGCCTTATTGCACATACCCTGCCTTATTGCACATACCATGCCTTATTGCACATACCATGCCTTATTGCACATACCATACCTTATTGCACATACCAATTCTTATTGCACATACCATATCTTATTGCACATACCCTGCCTTATTGCACATACCCTACCTTATTGCACATACCATGCCTTATTGCACATACCATACCTTATTGCACATACCATACCTTATTGCACATACCCTGCCTTATTGCACATACCATGCCTTATTGCACATACCATACCTTATTGCACATACCCTGCCTTATTGCACATACCCTGCCTTATTGCACATACCCTGCCTTATTGCACATACCCTGCCTTATTGCACATAAGGAAGTATTAGGGGCAGATTCATTTATGCGCAGGACGGGTCCCAGTGGCTTCCACGAAGGACGTTTCTGCTCGCACCCTAAAGAGCTGCAAACAGAATCTTCCTACCGTAACTGGCAGATAAACGGCCAACGCGTGCTGCTGACGGCTGGTGGTGAATTGAATCTGATGATTAGTTAGAAATATAAATGAATCCATAAATATGTGAAAAACATACTGTAGATTTAAAAATATACGTACAATGGTATATAAAATAAAAATGTGTATATAAAAGACATGGGTATATAAAACCGATATAAAGTTAATTGTGTACAATTATGTGTAAAAATAAAACTATATAATATACATATATTAAATATAAATGGTTATTTATACTATCTAGTACAGTATTATATACTTAGCCGCATCTGGTGCCATGTCTAATATGCTGGGCCATATCTGGTGTTGGATAGACCATGCTGGGCCATATCTGGTGTTGGATAGAATATGCCGATATCTGGTGTTGGATAGAATATGCCGGGCCATATCTTTTGTTGGATAGAATATGCCTATATCTGGTGTTGGATGGAATATGCTGGGCCATATCTGGTGTTGGATGGAATATGCTGGGCCATATCTGGTGTTGGATAGAACATGCCAATATCTGGTGTTGGATGGAATATGCCGATATCTGGTGTTGGATAGAATATGTCGATATCTGGTGTTGGATAGAATATGCCGGACCATATCTGGTGTTGGATAGAATATGCTGGGCCACATCTGGTGTTGGATAGAATATGCTGGGCCACATCTGGTGTTGGATAGAATATGCCGGGCCACATCTGGTGTTGGATAGAATAGGCCGGGCCACATCTGGTGTTGGATAGAATATGCCGGGCCACATCTGGTGTTGGATAGAATAGGCCGGACCATATCTGGTGTTGGATAGAATATGCTGGGCCACATCTGGTGTTGGATAGAATATGCTGGGCCACATCTGGTGTTGGATAGAATATGCTGGGCCACATCTGGTGTTGGATAGAATATGCCGGGCCACATCTGGTGTTGGATAGAATATGCCGGGCCACATCTGGTGTTGGATAGAATAGGCCGGGCCACATCTGGTGTTGGATAGAATAGGCCGGGCCACATCTGGTGTTTGGTAGAATAGGCCGGGCCACATCTGGTGTTTGGTAGAATAGGCCGGGCCACATCTGGTGTTTGGTAGAATAGGCCGGGCCACATCTGGTGTTTGGTAGAATAGGCCGGGCCACATCTGGTGTTTGGTAGAATAGGCCGGGCCACATCTGGTGTTTGGTAGAATAGGCCGGGCCACATCTGGTGTTTGGTAGAATAGGCCGGGCCACATCTGGTGTTTGGTAGAATAGGCCGGGCCACATCTGGTGTTTGGTAGAATAGGCCGGGCCACATCTGGTGTTTGGTAGAATAGGCCGGGCCACATCTGGTGTTTGGTAGAATAGGCCGGGCCACATCTGATGCCACATCTGATTTGTGAAGATGATCACTCCGTACCACTGAGTCGTAAATTAGCATTGACCACACTAATATAATATCTGCACCCATGATGTTCCAGTAAAATGGCTCCTAAAGCATTACGGAATGATCAGAGCCGTCACTCCCGTATATATGCGCTTAGGGCTGTATAATACATGATGGAGGCTGGTTCATATGACCATCTCGCCTTCCCCCAGTGCTCTGCTAGGCCATTGCCTGTGCTCTGCTGGTATAGTGAGTGTTTTATGCTCCGCTCCTGACTATCCTGCTCCCTGTTATTCTCCACCGACTTCCTGATGAAATTGGCTTCCTGCGCCGCAGGTTGAATTTGCGCTCTTAGGTCCTGGCGTAAGCGCTTTAACTCCCTGTTCTCCGTCATGAATTGGGCTCTTCCCTTGGACTTGATTTTGAAAACCGATTAAGCCGAGATGCGCTGGTCCCTTAAACGCACCCTGATGGTGATCTCTTACATACGGAGGTCTCATATTGCAGCCTGGTTAGCCGTATATATAGGGCGTCCAGCGGTTTTTATATATATGACAATGCTGAGATGATGTGCGATTCATGAATGCGTGAAAGCCTTTGCTATGCCTCCCAGCTGTCTCTAGATCACAGCCATTCTGTATGCGTGTAACTTTATAATATGCTGACCGTCCTGGCTGTAAATTACAAATGCACTTTGCAAACTTTTCAATAACGGTGAATATTAATATCCTTCCCATTACCCTCTGCGATGTGATGGAGCCGTGCGCCGCGCCCCACATCAGCAATCGCATCAGTCCCAGCTACATTTGTATACGTTCCATTAATTCTTTAAAAGTGCATTTAGCAGCTTAAAAAGAGCCATCCCTGCCAAGTTTACTGTAATGCAGCGCATGAGTGATTTGTAATTCACAGAGGCAGTACCAGGAACGGATTGCAGTCCACCTTGTACAGCTGAATGAAAAGGGGGGGGTGAAGGTGATTTTAAATTTCATCTCTTCCCAGCAGCTGTAAGCAGCTGCTGATTGGCACAGAGGACGGTCCCCTGTATATCGGGTCAGGTAAACTACGGCAGAGCGGACGGCTGTGGACATGCAGAGTCCGGACACTTACGGTAAGAGCCTGTCGGTTACTTTTAGCCATGTCTGTAAATGATCTGTTGTGTTGTGTCCATACCTGAAGCCCTTACACACACACAGAGCATTCATGCTGCACCGCAGAGAGATGTCTATTTATGGTGAGCAAGACCTGCTGTAGTATCTGGTGCTGTCTCTACATGAGTTCACTCCAGCTGTTACTGACACACAAACCTCATTATCCTCCCCACACCCAAGCCAATTATACTGTATTCCAATACTGCTTCATTATTTGCAGTAATCCTACAGTTCACTTAATATCTGTAATATTGGTTCCAATCTATGATGCATTATAGGTGGTAAATCCATATTATAGAGCATTGTATAAGGTATGTTCCCCTCTGCGGTCATCTCCACCTGACTGTCCCGTGTTCTGTATTATCCAGCGTGGGATCTAAGGTGTAAGAGGAAATGTAACGTGTAATTCTAATTCCGTTACATGATGCACAAATGAGTGTCCTGCTGATCCATGTTACCTCGCGATCTCGCAGAACTATTCGGAGCTGACTGAGGACATATAGTTGGGCGGACAGACTGATTTTAGCAAGTGACGCGATTCTGATACCAGTCATACACGAAGATGTTTAAAAGTGAATTATTTTTGTGTTATCCTCCCTTTAATGCCCTTTGCCCATTAGGTAAACGTATATTGAAACGACAAATAAACACATGAAACCGAAATGAATGTTCTTTATTGCACAACCTCCCATCCCCCTCCCCAGCAATGCAGAGACAACCAGTGGTTTGAGGTTTGTAGACTTTGTTATAACTTTATTTTTGCCCGAATTAGTGTTTTCTTTCTGTCCCTGTAGTTCTGTGTCTCTGTTGATCACCCGGATAAGTGCATGAGTTCTGTGCAGAGTTTGCCCAGACACCTCTCTGTAATACTGGGGCTCTAGAGGTCCCTCCTGCCAGTAAGTGAGTTACAGAGTGCGACAAACTCCACCGGCTGCTACATCCTGCTCTGTGCATCATATATGAGAAGCCAGATGTCACTGTGCCAGACCCCTCACTCAGTTTCCTTGTCACCGCAGATGCGCTGGGACAACCGAGGCGAGCTTTCTGACTCGGCCGAAGTGTGAAGACAGAATGACAGGATGGGGCTCCATCTCTCTTGTCTGAAAGGTAAGAACATCCTGTGTGCACTAACGGGGTGGTAGGTACTAATCATTGTATGTGCCCGCTTTATGTTTGCGTTCCGCAGCAGTGTCTTTCAGTATCATTTTGTTGACTGTATAAAAGCCTTGGGGGGGTCCTTCCACACCTTTTCCTGCCACTTAAAGCAATGTCCCAACCCCCCATGTGCCCCATGTTTACCTGATGCGCTTCTGTGTTCTAGGAGCAGCTCACGCAGTTAGGACGTCATCACCACAGCTCATTGCAATGGTATCAGGGCCGGGGAGAACCCAGCATGTTTGGGGACATCATTGGGATTTTCCTGGGAGCTTAAGTCTCTACAATTAGAAATTAGGGTGATACAGGGAATTATACGTTCAGCTCTTATATTGGAGAAGTCCATCTGGGCTGTCGGTGATAGCGGAGCAGTGATAGTAGGCGGGGGACCTGCTAAAGTAATATTTGGGAGGTCCAAAAGAGATGGGAGGGTTCCTTTAGGGCCGCTGTGTGTGTGTGCACGCGTGCGCGCTGTATGTATGACTGTTCTGGTTGTGTAGCTGTACTGAACTTCACCCGTCTGTACTAAACTTGGCCACAAGATCTCCGCAGATTAAAGCCAATAACTTTGCACCTGGAACAAACCATGCTGCACTACAAGGGGGACAAAATACATTTACCATTTTGCATGCAGGGTAAATACTGGCTGCTTTTGCATGTAGCCTACATATACTGAGCGGCTTTATTCTTACACTGCAATTTAGATTTGAGTGTGTACACGCCCCTCCCAAATCTATGGGGTTTATTTCATACTTCCAGTACCTGCCCTCCTGGAACCTGCAGGAGACTGTCAGTTTTTCAAGTAGTCCCCCGGGCTCCTGGAAGAGTGGGTACTTCCTAGTGACGTGACCAGGATGGGGGCGGATAATAATACCTAGAATCGCGGTCCGTGAGGTAAAGGCGGGGTTTAGTGAAGCAATTCTATGCTAATCACGTTGTTTTTGCACTCAAATATGTGCGATTTGCGGCATTTTGCAGCAAGAGAATGGGGCCTAATAACGCACCTAGTCCGCCCCCATTCCCTTCACCGACCACCTGCATCTCCTCTCCGGGCTCCTCCTGGAGATTAGGAAAGTAGGCAAGTATGGCTTATTTACTAAGCGTTGGGTTCTAAAATTTATGCCTGAAATTTAACGTGTAATTGTTTTACTAGTAACACACGACTAGCAAAACACGGCAAGTAACACACGACTAGCAAAACACGGCTTGCAAAACATGGGAAGTAACACGAATAGCAAAACACATCAAGTAACACACGACTAGCAAAACATGCCAAGTAACACATGTCTAGCAAAACACGGCAAGTAACACACGACTAGCAAAACACGGCAAGTAACACACGACTAGCAAAACACGGCTTGCAAAACATGGGAAGTAACACGAATAGCAAAACACATCAAGTAACATACGACTAGCAAAACATGGCAAGTAACACACGATTAGCAAAACACAGCAAGTAACATACGACAAGTAACACACGACTAGCAAAACATGGCAAGTAACACACGACTAGCAAAACATGGCAAGTAACACACGACTAGCAAAACATGGCAAGTAACACACGACTAGCAAAACATGGCAAGTAACACACGACTAGCAAAACATGACAAGTAACACACGACTAGCAAAACATGGCAAGTAACACACGACTAGCAAAACATGGCAAGTAACACACGACTAGCAAAACATGGCAAGTAACACACGACTAGCAAAACATGACAAGTAACACACGACTAGCAAAACATGGCAAGTAACACACGACTAGCAAAACATGGCAAGTAACACACGACTAGCAAAACATGACAAGTAACACACGACTAGCAAAACATGACAAGTAACACACGACTAGCAAAACATGGCAAGTAACACATGATTAGCAAAACACGCCAAGTAACAAACGACTAGCAAAACACGTCTAGTAAAATCATTACCCTTTTAAATGTTCTAGAATGTGCCGCTCAGTAAATAAACCCCTCAGTCTCTCTGTATATCCCCCACCCGCAGTGCAGCATGGGGTCACCAAGGCGCAAAGTAAATTTTTTTCTGCCTGCTCCCAACTAAGAATCAGACCCTCTATCTCTAAGGGTTATTTACCAAGTGCAAATGCTCCTAATTTTGTGCAAGTGCCACGCAGAAGATTTACAATAGCCGTTTAGTGATGTGGTCTCTATATTATAGGTAGGCACACAGGTCCTCATTCAGAGCCGCTCGCAAAATGCGAGCGCTCGCTCTGAATGAAGGCGGCCGCATCTAAAAATGATCCGGCCTCCTGACCGCTCACTAGGCTGTGGGTTACCACCCACAGCCTTAACGAGTGACCAGGATGATGGTCGCGATGGTCAAGATCATCACGACCATCGGGGCTTGCAACGAGACCTATGTGGTAGGGTCTCGTCTGCCGCAAGCCCCAGAGAGATTTCAGCTCTAATAGAGCCGGAAGCTCTCCCACTGACATCACTGGTGATGTCAGTGAGGCCGCCCACAAACGGCAAGCCTTCGCTTGGGAACGCCTCCTTTTGTGAAACCACCCCACCCGCCACGCCTACAAAACGAGGCGAGCTGTCGATCAACATCGAATTTCTCTCTCGTTCCGGGGCTTGCGCACGCGAAGTGCGGCCGCTGCGCGTGCGCACAGCCAAACATCGACTCGCTTGCGAGCGGGTCTGAATGAGACCCACATTCTTTCCTACTGACGGACTTTATTACTTTACCTCCTCCAATACCCTATACACAGAGAGAGATACATAGTGCACTTAGGCGGACGTGCAAATATAGGCAAGGTAGTAAATGTTTCTCCCACGTAGAATCCCCTTCCACTAATACCGAAGTGCATCCCATGTGATGTGTTATATACGTTTCCCAATATTATGCCTTTTTATTATTCCTTATGTATATGGCGCCACAAGGGGTCTGCCGCGTCTAACATGACGCATGGAAAGATACCGTACTTCTTACCCCCCACCAGGGCACCTAACACTTGGTGCTTACGCTCTGTTGCTTATCTGGGTGTTGTGGTTACTAATGTAGCAATGTATATTATCCATGTCCTGGTCCTGTATTGTTCTGTAAATACTGGTCACCTATGTGTCTATGTACTGTGTAAGGCGCTGCGGAACACTTGTGGCGTCATATAAATTAATAATAATGATAAAGTTCAAAATAATGTAGAACATAGAAGGATACAAGCCACACAGACACTACTGTATATCCTCACATATATGCCCACACAGGGGTCAGTGCCTGCTAGCAGAGGGGAGAAGATGGTATAAGTGAGGGGAGGAGGGCCCTGCTTGTGAGAGCTTCCAATCCATAGAGAAATTATACCTGTAAATGTCACTATGGGCTGTCTTGATAAATCCACATATTGGAGGGTAGAGAAATGATTGTATCTCCCTGTATTGTCCGGGATCGGCATAGAGGTAATATAGGTCAGACGATGCCTCCTACAAACAAGGTTGTTTGTGACGGTGTCAGGGTATGTTGGTCCTGTAACTGGTTCAGCCTGAATGTTGATACTATGGCCCGTATTCAATTTGAGGCGAAAAGTTCGGATCCGCGATACTTTTTCGCCGATGACGTCATTTTCGCCTGTTTGGATTTTACTCCGTATTCAATTTGAAAGACTTTCCGCCTAGGCAGAAAGTCAATGCAATGTAATAGGCGTTAAAGTATCGCCTAGGAATGGGAAGCGGAAAAAAGTGCAGAATTGGGGTTTTGGGGTGCAATGTTGCGGGAATCCCCGTGCAGCCTTCAGACAGTCCCCAAAGATAAATTGTGTAAAAAAAAAACAAAAAAAACCACTTAAGGACACCCCAAAAAATGACTTTGAAAAAGGGGTAAAAAAAAATAAAAAAAAATGTTGGGGTGCAATGTTGCGGGAATCCCCGTGCAGCCTTCAGACAGGCCCCCAAAGGTAATCTGTGTAAAAAAAAAAACAAAAAAAACCACTTAAGGACACCCCAAAAAATGACTTTGAAAAAGGGGTAAAAAAAAATAAAAAAAAATGTTGGGGGGCAAAGTTAAAAACTAGCGAACTTGACTCTGGGGGGGTCCCCAAGTATGCCCCAGGTGTTTTTTTATTACAGGTGTTTGCGGCAGGTGGATTTTTCAGGATTTTTTTCAAATTAACTTTAGCAACTTTTAAATATGCTG
Source organism: Taudactylus pleione (assembly GCA_031769625.1). Lineage (NCBI taxonomy): Eukaryota > Metazoa > Chordata > Amphibia > Anura > Myobatrachidae > Taudactylus > Taudactylus pleione. The sequence goes on along the minus strand of JAUIMM010000446.1, from coordinate 4,397,268 downwards.
ACCCCCATTTTCAAGTACCCCAAATTTGCTGGGATAAGTTATTTTTTGCAAAAAAACCTCCTGAATACTATTCTGCATCAGGTATAGTAAAACGCTATTTAGCAGCCCATTTTAAAACCCCAAATACCTTCAGCAAGCCAAACCGGGGGGTACCATAGCTAACCCCCATGTCAGAGCATCTTTTGGGGGGTGTCAGGCTGATTTCCCCAAATCTGACAGTACTTTCCGCTTGTTACAGTTTCGCCGGGTTCCGTTTTCGCCTACTTTCAAATTGAATATGGGGTAAAGCGGGCACGCGAGCGATACTTTTCCGCCTGCAAAACAGGCGAAAAGTCCGGGATGCGAAAAAGTATCGCGGCTCGGCTGAAATTGAATACTCCTCTATGTCTGTCTCCAGGCTCCTCCACACTAACCGGCTAATAAGATCTCCCCTACAATGGCGCCATAAGATGAGAAAAGTAGGAGTCCGTTTAAATAGATTTAAGTGGTTGTTGGGTTTAAACGGCCAAAATGTTTCCTTATTATCGGTCTTGTGTTTTAGAGCATCGGGGCGGCCGTAAATTATTGCACATGGGCTGGCGGCAGGACCATAAGTCACTGAGAGCTGTCGCCTTCTCCGTTACCCCCCCCCCCCCCCCCCCGACTTTCTATTCATTGTTACTGGGGCGAGAGGTACGGTCTCTAGTGATGTGGAACTCTCATTCCAAATATTATGAATTTTTGGTTTATACATCTCTGGAAAAGTGTTTATCGTGGTTTCATATTTTCCATTCAACTTCCTGTGACAAGAGAGGGACCCCGGCCGTGTATGAGCGCGGCTGTATTAGTTTATGTGGTGCGGCGGCTGTCACAACGTGTCTGTCTTTCCTTTTATTGTGTCTTTTTATATTCAGCTAAATGTCACTTTATTACTATTATTATTCTTGCACAGTGTTTTTTATACAATTTGTTTTACGAGTCTAATCTGAGACCGAGAGCGCAATCTCGATGTAGTAATCCCAGATCTATGCACTAAACAGAAGCCACCTGAGTGCACAGCGCTGTGTAATATGTCGCGGCGCTGTACAAGTGTAGGGGAATTATTCCTGGCAGCTGACACCGGTGACCATCTTTGTATAAATCATTGTTACTGTGTAGCGCCGACCACTTCCTGTAGCTGCATAATCTGTATTTCCTGTGCAGCGACAGCTTATATGGTGAAAGCTAACGACGTGTCTGATTATCGCTCTGCAGAATATATATCCTATTTCTAACTAAGGCCCCTCCTACAGAGCAGGAACTGAATCCGGGAGTACGTTGCGCAGAAGTAACTGAAAATGAATGCGCATATTCGCCCAGATATAGCGCTGTATGCATCTCCAGATGAGCCCGCCTCTCTGTGTGTCGCACGTGCGTCTGGTTTTGCTGCAAATCATCATGATAAATGAGCACTTGTAACCACTGTATAACTAGTGCGTCAGCCGCTTAATGCTCAGTCCGTAATAAGGTACCGAGTCGTACTGCCCAGGCGACCACCTTCTTCCTCTGTCATTAGAATAAGCAGAAGCCGTCGCGCATTTTATCAACCAAGATAATGTAAATTAAAGTCTCAGGTCATTCACAAAAGGGCAAAACCGGCAGAAACGCGCTTATAGGTCGGGTTTGGCGGCATCACGGGAACACCGATGTTGCGGTTTTGGGAACTACACATTGTAAAGCGCACAGAATATGCTTGCGCTATATAATTTAATGTTACTAAATGAATAATAAATATATCTGCGCCCAGTTTTCAGGATTTCAGGTCCATATTGAAATGCAGCTGGTGGAACGAGGGAAACCATTTCCTTCAAAGTCCAACCTACAACTAACCACGTACCAGACCCCCATAATACCAGCTTTTCCCCGTGGTGCAGGCTGTAACTGGCGCCTTAAGTTTGACATCACATCGGGGGGGACATTGGGTCTGTATTACTGTTTACTAGTTATTTTTTGAATTTAATAATATATTCATTTGCTATAGCAGAGGTTCTCAAACGCAGTCCTCAAGGTTCCCCAACAGTTCATGGTTTTTAGAGACGATGCAATTGATGGATAAGCGCTAATGATCAATTCTAGAGTTAATGTGTGAAATTAATAATGTAATGTTTGGGGGAGAGAGAGAAAAATATATAAATAAAAACTGAAAATTAAAATAACTAAAAAATAAATAAATTAATAAATGATACAAATATTAAAATCGAGTAAATAAATCAAAGTAAAAACAGAGATAAGAATAAAATAACAATAAAATTGAAATAAAATGGTAAAATATTATAAAAACGCAAATGAAATAAAAATAAGAATAAGAACACTGTGTAAAAAAGGCAATTTAAAACACTATTGCTGATAGTACCTGAAAAGGAAAAGTTAATTACGGAAATACAATATTTAATGTATATAGCTCTCTTTGAGTAATGTTGGAGGAGTCCTGGTGGAGCCAGCCGTATGGAGATGTATAACCTAACTGTCCCCAGTGGCGGGCTGGGCCGGGGGGCAGGGTGCCATGTGCCCCCCGGGCCGCAGCGTCATGCGGGCCGCGGGCCGGTGCAGTATGTGTCACTGTGACACAGACTGCACCGCGTGTGTAGCGCTGACCGGACGGAGTTCGGTCAGCGCTACACAAGTGACAAACACACAGCCTCCGGCTCCGGCAGCTGTGTGTTTGTTGTAAGCAGCAGCCAATGAGAGTCTGTCAGACTCTCTTTAGCTGCTGCTGCGCCCACTGCAGGAGCCGCTCCATCTTCCGGCTCCCGCAGTGGGCAATGGGAGAGACATCATGATGTCATATGACATCTCTCCCATAATGCAGAGCGGCCCGGCCCGGGAGGACAGACGGAGGAGCAGATGGCGGCGGATTCAGGTAAGTGTTTTTTTTTTATTTTCTTTTTTATATTATGTGTGTCTACTGGGGAGGGGGGGGTCTGGCACTACTGGGGGCACTATATAGGGGGGGACTACTACTACTGGGGGCATTACAAGGGGGAGGGGACTACTACAACTGGGGACTACTACTACTGAGGGGACTATAAGGGGACTACTACAACTACTGGGGGCACTACAAGTGGGGGACTACTACTACTGGGGGCACTACAATGGGGGTGGGGGACTACTACTACTGGGGGCACTATAAGGGGGAGGGGACTACTACTACTGGGGACTACTACTACTGGGGGCACTATAAGGGGACTACTGCCACTACTACTACTACTGGGGGCACACAAGGGAGGTGGGGGACTACTACTGGGGACACTACAAGGGGGGGACTACTACTACTGGGGACACTACAAGGGGGGACTACTACTACTGGGGACACTACAAGGGGGGACTACTACTGGGGACACTACAAGGGGGGGGACTACTACTACTGGGGGCACTACAAGGGGGAGGGGACTACTACTACTGGGGACTACTACTACTGGGGGCACTACAAGGGGGAGGGGACTACTACTACTGGGGGCACTACAAGGAGGAGGGGACTACTACTACTGGGGGCACTATAAGGGGACTACTGCTACTACTACTACCGGGGGCACACAAGGGGGGTGGGGGACTACTACTACTGGGGACACTACAAGGGGGGGACTACTACTACTGGGGACACTACAAGGGGGGGGGGACTACTACTACTGGGGACACTACAAGGAGGGGCTACTACTAATGGGGGCACTACAAAGGGGGGGGACTACTACTACTGGGGGCACTACTGGAGGCCTGCATAAGGGTGTTCTCTCCTGTGGCACATGGGGGCACTGCATATGGGCACTACGACAGGGGGCTGCCCTAATCTTTATTTTTACCTTACATTAATCCCATATGTACCCGCCTCCTCCCTGGAACACTTGAGGGGGGGGAAGGCGCCGTAGCACGCATATTCGTCGGACACCCTGGCTACACGCTACTCCTCTGCCAGGGCCGCCTGCATGCATTTGCCCCCCAGGCTAAAAGTTGCCAGCCAGCCCCTGACTGTCCCTACCTTACCGCTGTAGAAATCTTCTGCGCAGCAGGTTGGGGAGCGGTGTCTGGCCACCCTCTCATGCCTTTCTCTGCGCCGCGTCTCCGGCGTGCTTGGAGCGGGCTGGGACTCAGCAGGCGTAAGCGGCTGTGGATGAGATGTCTCTCCAGGTTCTCCTTTCTGCCTCCAACGTGTTTCGTACGGTGAACGCACTGTTTCGAGGATGGCTTGCTTGTGGAAGTTTGCGAAGGCTCCCAAACAGCTCAGGTGTTATCCATGGCTGAGCACAGGTAGTTAAATCAAATTGACAGAGGAACTAATTAAGTCACCTGTGCTCAACCAAGAATATGTCGAAAGGCCCCCATTCATCAGAGATTGCACGATTGCTGCAATCAATCGATTGTGTATAAAAATCTTTCCCTTTTTCAATTGATTGTGGCAATTCTGCAATCGATTGAAAAGGGGAAAGATTTTTATACACAATCGATTGCAAATTGCACGATTGCTGCAATCAGTCTCTGATGTATGGGGGCCTTAAAGCTGCACACACACAACGATTTTATGAACGATTTTCTGTCAGCTTTTTTAAAGTGTAATGAACGATTTTTTTGAACTACAAACGATTTTTGCAGATTCCCTTAATGAATATCGTTCAGTTGGTCAGTCTGACTGAACTACAAACGTGAACGCGCATGAACGATAATCGTTCATCGTTTTAACTCAGAAAGTGAACAATTTTTTGAACGGTATCGTTGTCGACAGTCGTTCAAAAAATTGTTGTGTGTGTGTAGATGCACCTTAAAACCTGAACTGTTGGGGACCACGTTTGGGAATCTCTGGACTATAGAATAATTCCTTTTATTTTGGGGGCGGGGGGAGATCTCCTAATGATCTATACCCTGGACCCGCTAAGATGGCGAGATGGGGGTGAATTCTTTCTTCTCCACAGCAGAGAAGCTGATACCCGGTGTTTCAGTAGTCGCCAGTTATTGTAGCGCAGTCTCCTGTCTCACAGTAATCCGATGTAATGTAATTGTCGCCCAGCATTACAGCTGGATATCGCTATATGCGCTTTCAATGTTATTAATGGAGGATTTGCTGCACAAGGTAATCCCCGGGGTTTATTTGTACAACAGTAACACATCTGATATATAGCAGATGGGAGAATACTTTATACTGTACAATAATCCATATACAAGAGAATATAGTGATGTGTGACACTAGTCCCTGCTGCACCCAGAAAGCTGTGCCCCCTCTCCAGCCAGTGTCATGCTCTATAGATACATTTCATGGGGCACTGGCGGGCAGAGGCTGCCTTGCTGGGGCATAACTAGGACACAGCAACTGCACCCACTATAGTACCACCTTTTGCTGCCACGTAAGCGGCATCGCTGGACACTAGCCAAATTTCAGGACAGGCCCAGTGGTTCCGTTTGGGGCTTTCATTGCACATGAGCTGGCTCCCGCCTGTTCCCAGATCATCGGGAGGGTGGTCCTGCCCCTTCCTCTGCCCCCTTTGTTGAACCCGTTTGTGTACTTCCTGTCCATTACTCGGTTGGTCCCTTTTAGCGCCATCCGCAGGATATAGAAAATAATACAGATTTATTAAATCGAAGTTTTGGGATTTCACCTTTTACATATGAGTTCTCCCGATTGGCGTACTAAGCGCCTGATGCACAGATGGACGGATTTACACAGCGGCACACAAGCGTCTGTACAAATCCGTCCATCTCAGGTGCTAGTGCAGGAGGAGGTGTCAGAGACCTCATTGTTACATCTGCGATCCCAGCACTGCGACCGTTGTCTCAGGCCGGGATCACCATCCGAACCATCGTGACCGATGATTGCTCCTTTGGTCAGACTGCAGGAGCTGAAGCTTCCCGCAGCCTGGTCATGCAAGAGGCCAGGAATCTGCATCCGCTGACGCAGACCCTGACCTCGTCCCTCACGGGAAATGGAGGCAGCACGGTGACAAGGCATGTCCCCCCCAAACACCGCAATATGTCATTCATGCTGCAGCTTTGGTTGGGGGGGTCTGCGAGCAAGGACCCTAAACATCGGAGATGTGCTTTTATCCTCGGATGAACGTACATCTCAAAATCCAGACCCTACTGTTCGTATACAAATGATGCTGGAATGGCCTATATGCTGGATCCATACATGTGATTTTAGCGTGTTTGTACAGTAACGGCATCCACGCAGCGTCTCAGCGATTACACTGGGGTCTAGCAGATTTATCAGCTGCAGCCCGCAAATCACATTCCTGCCCTGCATATAGAATACAAGGATATATCTACATAACCGTTATCATTCTAGCACAGCCTCAGGGCCGGTTCTCCCGTTACGCATGGTGCGCAGCTGCGTAAGGCGCCACATAGTGAAGGGCGCCTCAGCTGCATACCATGCGGGCCGCGGGCAGACTGTGTCTCTGTGACACAGCTGCACCGCGTGTGTAGCGCTGACCAGACGGAGTTCGGTCAGCGCTAAACAGCACAAACACACAGGCGCCGGAGCCGGCAGCTGTGTGTTGCTTTAGCAGCTGATAAGAGTCAGACAGACTCATCGGCTGCTGCTCCCACTGCCAGAGCCGGACATCTTCCAGCTCCCGCAGTGGGTAATGGGAGTGACGTTACTCCCATAATGCAAAGCGGCGGACGGAGGAGCTGGTATCGGCGGCGGGACCAGGAGCGGGCTTCGGGTAAGTGTTTTTTTTTAAATTTTCATTACGTCTCTACTGCGGGGGGCGGGGGAAGGTGGAATACTACTGGGGGCACTACAAGGGGGGATTATTAGGGGGGGAATACTACAGGGGGGCGCTACAAGGGGGGAATACTACTGGGGACACTACATGGGCTAATACTACTGGGGGCACTACAGGGGGTAATACTACAGGGGGTAATACTGGGGGCACTACAGGGGGGGGAATACTACTGGGGGCACTACAAGGGGGGGATTACTACTTGGGGCACTATATAAAGGGCACTGCATAGTGGGTACCACTACTGGGGGCACTGCATAGGGGGGGGGAGTACTACTGGGGCACTATATAACGGGAATACTACTGGGGACACTACAGGGGGTAATACTACTGGGGGCACTACAGGGGGTAATACTACTGGGGGCACTACAGGGGGTAATACTACTGGGGGCACTACAGGGGGTAATACTGGGGACACTACAGGGGGGGAATACTACTGGGGGCACTACAAGGGGGGGATTACTACTGGGGGCACTACAAGGGGGGAGGAATACTACTGGGGGCACTATATAAAGGGCACTGCATAGTGGGTACCACTACTGGGGGCACTGCATAGGGGGGGGGAGTACTACTGGGGCACTATATAATGGGAATACTACTGGGGGCACAAGGGGCACTGCACAGGGGGGACCACTACTGGGGGCACTGTAAAAGGGGCACTGCAAAGGGGGTACCACTACTGGGGGCACTGCATAGGGGGACTACTACTGGGGGCACTATATAAGGGGAATACTACTGGGGGCACAAGGGGCACTGCACAGGGGGGACCACTACCGGTGGCACTGTAAAAGGGGCACTGCATAGGGGGGCGCCAAAAAATATACTTGCTTACCAAAAAAGTTGGGCTAGGGCCGGTCCTGCACAGCCTGCATCATTGCTGAGGGTGATCCTGCTCCGTTACCTATCAGAGCTGAAGCTGAGTCTGGCTCCTCCCCCTAATTAGTATACTAGAACCATTGACATTAGAGGCCTGCTACTAAATGAGCATCAGTGACGTAGAGGCTGAGGAGTTGTATACTCAGTGGTCATGTTACTCTTTTATCTCATGATATATCCGGGCTCAAGATAAAAAGCTGTTTATTTTCAAAGGATTAATTGGGTAACAAAATTATCAATAAGCGCTGTTTGTTTGTGTGGTATAGTAATTAGTGGTAATATAATAGTTAAGTTGATGTATAAAACAAGTAAAAATAAATATAAAATTGTGATATAAAATATACTAAAAATGAGAAATGATAAAAATGTATTTCTGATGGTACCTGGGGAATAAAGGGGAGGGGGGTTATTAGTGCATTTTAATATCCGTTTTGTTTATAGCTCTTTTGAGTGAAAAAATTAGAGTCCCGGGTGCCAGCTGAGATCTTATTTAACTGTTCCTACCTTACCGTTGCTTGATCTTCTGAGTAGCAGGCTGGGAAGTAACTTGCAGACTTCCCCCATAGATGCCTCTGTGTGCCACTTCTCCGGCGTGCCTGGCCGGGCGGCCGATGATGATGTCACCGGAGTGGGCTGGTAGTCAGCGGGAGTTAGCGGTAAAGAGGCTTGGTGAAATTTGGATCAACTCATTGTCCTTTCCTCTTAAGTTTAAACTAACCTATCCATAAATGTTATATTACTGTGTCACCCCTGTCTGTCTGCCCCTTCCCCTTAGAATGTAAGCTCTTACGAGCAGGGCCCTCTTCCCTCATGTGCTTCTCCATCACATGATTATACTTTAATATATAACAGTACCCCACCCTTGGTTGCCGACACCATGCTGCTTATCTAAGTGTTATGAAGCAATGTATTAATCATGTATCTGTCCTGCATTGTTTGTACTGTTAATTTCTGTTTTCTTGTGTGCTCGTTTGTTTATGTACTGTGTAAGGCGCTGCGGAACCCTTGTGGCGCAATATAAATAAAGGATAATAATAATAATAATAATAAAGTGCGGCTTTGAGATGAATGAAACTCTGCTGTTGCAGCACTTATTCAAGGGAGACTTTTGTTGTGATGGTTTGTCCTTTAAATAGGATGGAAAAACCTTATTGTCCATTTAGGAAGAAACCGGAAGTGTTGAAAACAGTCGGATCCACATGTATCCTGGATCTTCTTTTTTTTTTTTAGGAAAAAATTCATTAAAAGTAATAAAACAAAACAAAACAAAAAAAAAATAGGTGCCAGCAGAATAAGTGAAAATAAGATAAAAATATGAATGATAAAAATTTAAAAAGTGTAAGTGAATGTCTTATGTGATGTAAAACAGTTATAAAAAGTGGGTGATTTTTACTTATATTGATGGAACCTATTTTTATTTGTTTAATTTTATTACTTTCAATTAATTTTTTCATAAAATAAATAAATAAATGTATATCATGATACATATGGATCCCGCTGTTTTCTAACAATTCCGTTTTTGTTTCCTAAATGGACAATAACAATTTTCATCCTAGTTAAAAGGCAAACCATCACAACAAAAGCCATCCTTGAAAAAGTGCTGCAACAGCACGAAACGCTTTGGTAGCATGGAGGAGAACCCAGAGTTTCATTCATCTACCAGCCGGCTTCGGTGACGTCAACATCGGCTGCCCGGCCAGGCACAGCGGAGATGTGGCACACACAGAGGCATCTACGGGGGAAGTCTGCAAGTCACTCCCCAGCCTGCTACTCAGAAGATCAAGCAGCGGTAAGGTAGGGACAGTTGGATAACAGCTCAGCTGGCACCCGGGACTCTATTTATTTCACTCAAAAGAGCTATAAACAAAACTAATATTAAAATGCACTATTATCCCCCCCCCTCCCCCTTTCTTCCCCAGGTACCATCAGAAACCAGTTTTTTCTTGTATCATTTCTTGTTTTTATTATATTTTGTGTCACAATTTTATATTTATTTGGCCATGTTACTCTATTGCATAAGAAGTGGCCTCAGCCTATGAAAGGTGACCTCTGTTGTTTGGCCACAACCTTAACTCATCATAACTCTTCCTTATGTCTCCAGGGCTGCAGATTTGCAACAGGAGTGAAGAGACCCCCGGCAAATTATCCAATGGTGCCCAGAGTGTCCCTGACATAATAGTCACACCCCCCACCCCGACTGGGACTATGAAGTCTAGAACTGCGGCCCAATAGCGCCGGACGGGATCTTCTGAAAACAACTGCTGCTGCCGGCCGCGATAATCTGCGCATGAATGTACGCTCTGCTCTAACATGGACAAAATGCCAATGGAAACAACACTACTTTTTACTTTTGTAAAGATTTTCCTCCACACTAAACTAATAGGATATAAATAGGAAGGTTATGTACATATTAAAGGATGCAATGTTATTAATATGAGTTCTGAGCCTTTAATGTATCACAGATAAGTGACTGGTTATTTTATGTCAATTACAATAAGAATCTTACTCTGACAATTTATAGAGCCAGTGACCTGACTGAGAATGCAGCTAATACATTTACTAGGAACCAGTGACATCACTGAGAATGCAACCTATCCAGTCACTAGGAACCAGTGACATCACTGAGAATGCAGCCTATCAAGTCACTAGGAGCCAGTGACATTACTGATAATGCAGCCTATCCAGTCACTAGGAACCAGTGACATCACTGAGAATGCAGCCTATCCATACACTAGGAACCAGTGACATCACTGAGAATGCAGCCTATCCATTAACTAGGGACCAGTGACATCACTGAGAATGTAGCCTATCCATACACTAGGAACCAGTGACATCACTTGGAATACAGCCTATCCATTAACTAGGAACCAGTGACATCACTGAGAATGCAGCCTATCCAGTCACTAGGAACCAGTAACATCACTGAGAATGCAGCCTATCCAGTCACTGGGAACCAGTGACATCACTGAGAATGCAGCCTATCCAGTCACTAGGAACCAGTGACATCACTGAGAATGCAGCCTATCCAGTCACTAGGAACCAGTGACATCACTGAGAATGCAGCCTATCCAGTCACTAGGAACCAGTGACATCACTGAGAATGCAGCCTATCCAGTCACTAGGAACCAGTGACATCACTGAGAATGCAGCCTATCCAGTCACTAGGAACCAGTGACATCACTGAGAATGCAGCCTATCCAGTCACTAGGAACCAGTGACATCACTGAGAATGCAGCCTATCCAGTCACTAGGAACCAGTGACATCACTGAGAATGCAGCCTATCCAGTCACTAGGAACCAGTAACATCACTGAGAATGCAGCCTATCCAGTCACGAGGAACCAGTTACATCACTGAAAGTGCAGCCTATCCATTAACCACTTGTTTTCATCTATAATCTACCTGATAAACATTTTCCCACATCCCTGTTGCCTCCTCAGGGCATTGATGTTATGGTGTGTTGCTGTAAGTGGACAAAAATCCACCAATAGCAAAAAACGTGAGAGCTCCAGTTGCAGAAATAACACAATAAATAAAAACAATAATCTTCATCAAATGTGTTGAAACTTAGCACTGTAACAGCCCTGGTGCGTGCGCTTAATGATCTTCTGATGGGAAGAGACAGAGGTGACTGTTCAGTCTTAATCCTTCTGGATCTCTCAGCAGGATTTGATACTGTGGACCACGGGATTCTAATTGAGCTCCTGAAAAATATCTGTGGACTGGATGGCACAGTCCTGCTCCCCTCACTGGCTGCCTGTAACATGGTGAATCTGTTTCAAGATTGGCTCACTGACCAACATAACCAGGGCACAAGGTCCCGGGCGTGGTGTCTGATTCCTTATTGCCCCGCTCGCTTACTGTGATCTGTAGATGGATTATTAGTAGTGCCTAAGTTCTCCCTTAATTCATCTGGGGGTCGAGCTTTTAGCTTTGCAGCTCTGACTCTGGAACTCGCTTCCTCACACAGTTCGAGAGGCCTCCAATCTAGAAACCTTCAACTCAAGACTGACCTGTTTACTCACGTATTTATTATTATTATCCTTTTATATGGAGGCACACGGGATCCGCAGTGCCTTACACAGTACATAAACGCAAACGGTATGAACAGATAACACAGGAACATACATGACATACATTACACAACATCGGCCCTGATTCAGAGCTGGACACTCTGACAGAGCGCTCGCTCTGAATCAGGGCCTTCCCTCCTACTGTTTGGAGCGGCCTCCTGGCCGCTTGTATAGCTGTGGGTGACCACCCACAGCTATAGCGAGCGGCCAAAATGATGGTCGCGATGGTCAAGACCATCGCGACCATTGGGCTTGCGTCGAGACCCTTGCGGTAGGGTCACGCTGCTGCAAGCCCTGGAGTGCTTTTGGCTCTATCAGAGCCAAAAGCACTCCCACTGACATCACTAGTGATGTCAGTGGGGCCGGCCCCAGGCGGTAGGCGTTCCCATGGGAACGCCTCCGTCTGGGCAGCCACCCCCACCAAAGGGGGCGTGCTGTCAATCACCATCGACAGCACGCCCCCTTTGGTGCGAGACCCATAACGACGGCTTGGCTGTCGTTATTCGGGTCTCGCGCATGCGCACGATGGAGCCGCCTCCGTCGTGTGCATGCGCACTTGGGCAACATCGACCCGCTTGCGAGCGCGTCTGAATTAGGCCCATTGTGTATAAGCATTGCTACACCAGCATTCATTGTACTCTAATAGGCAGGAGGGTGGCAGAAGCCAAAGGTTGGGTGGCGTTGTAGGCAACGGGGAGGATATGGTGGTAGAAGGAAAAGCATATCAGGAAAGAGGGCCCTGCTCGTGTGACTTTACAGTGTATAGGAGGGGGCAGACAGACAGGGGTTTCACTATTGTCCCTTTTGGTTCCTAAAAAAAATAGAACCCAAATGCTTAGTTCTCTTTCTGTTGAGCTTATTTGGGGGGGGGGGGTTATAAGCATCGCATGCGCAGTGTGGTACATACCACATCTTATTTGGTACAGACCGTGATTTACTTCCCTGGTATGTACTAAGTCACAAAGAACAACTCTCCCAATAAGAGCTGTCCTTCGTGATACCCCCGAATAGAGGGACCTGGGTTTACCACTCTGGCGTTCTGCACGCGCACCGCTGGGGGAGATCTGATTGGATCCCTCTCAGGGGGCGTCCCGGTAAGAAGCACATAGGCTTCTGTTGGGTAACGCCATCTGAAGATGGCGTTACCCACTGGGACGTAGTGTTTAGAACTTATGGGAAATACGGTAAACCCCCTAAAAACTGCATTTTCGGGGTTTTTAACGCATTGTGTTTTAGTACATACCGCCCTTTGTAACGTAAGTTGTAGGGTTTTTTTTAAATTTAAAGTTCTTTGAGCCCTATATGGAGAAAAATGCTATATATATTTTATTTAATAAATAACATTATTCTTGCCCTGTGATGGTTTGAAACCAATCATTAGTCAATGGGAATTAATAAGTGTTTGCTACATAAAATGTTAATTTGGACCCTGTACAGCCCCATTCTGACACAACTTCTGTTCCCAACTGGAGATCATCCTGCTGTAAGATATTCCTCTCCCCCACGTGTAGGTAAGCAGGGCGCTCCCCGGATTTTCTGCCTGTTTGCCTTGAATCAGTTACATCTTCAAAGTTCTGTAGCCTGATGTGAGGTTGGGAATAGCTGCCCCAGATAATGAGAGTGCGGCAGAAACACACTGCATAGGAAAATCTGTAATCAAGATAAAGACATTAGTATGTCATTGACGAAATCACAGCTCAGATGCCGCCGCGTGAACGGAAGCTACCATCATCAGTGCAATTATCTCTGTACAAAGCGGATTGCAGGATCCTTTTGTACAATCAAGGCTGCCCAGGGGTGCAATAGTCTCTCACATTAACTGCTACAGCTAAATATTCCAATGATGTGCCATAGGGGCCCAACTGGCACCAGATCATCACACTAATACCTTTGCGTAAATGTACCTGTTACATTTGCAGACCAAGATAGCCCGACAAAGATATAAGAAATGCCACGATGCAGGGCTGCAATCGGAAATTTCCGATCACCATCGGAAATTTCCGATCGCCCACCATCGATGTTCTGCGATCCGTCGTCGGATCGCAGACATTTGACATGTTAAAATGTCTGTGTTTTGACAATTGCAATAATTTTTTGATCGCAATCGTCAAATTGCTGAATCCAACATGTTGAATATCTGCGATCATCCGATGCCGGGTTGCAGCATCACGGGATCGCGGCAATCCATCTCTGATGTGTGGGGCCCCATTAGAGACATCCATGGCTGAGCACAGGTGATGTAATTAGTACCTCAGTCAATTTAATTTAACCACCTGTGCTCAATCATGGAAAGCTCTAACACCTGAACTGTTGGGGAGCCTTGAGGACCGCGTTTAGGAACCTCTGGCGCATGTAATAGTGATTACGTACGCAGTACAACTGCGATGGTATGCTAATCCATTGTGATCACAATGCCCTCGCAGCACTACACAAGGACGCCCACTTTACTTAGCACACATCCGTAATGTTTAGCAAGACTGCGAAACCATCGGTACAATCGAGGACCATCGCAAGCCTCACGTACATTTGCACAAACTCTGACCGTACTCAGGAATTGCTAACTTCCACGCACACTATGAGAACTCAGGCTGCGTAATTCATCGCAGTAGCTAATTTATGCACGCCCTGCAACTGCGTCCGAACACACTGGGATGCCTGCGCTTTGCAGAAATCCCCCCCCCGTTACCTCCCACAAACAGCACTTCCTGTCCATCACTCTGCGATGGGTCTCATTAGACACTGCGATCGCAGTCCCGATCGTAGCGGCCAGTTTGCGCACTGCGATGCAGGCGCAGAATGAAAAAATCGCAGTTGTGTACCGTAGTGAATCAGCTAAGACCTTTCCTTGGTACATGTGTGTCAGTGTTGTACTTTTTCATTGTGCTGAATGGAATTATTCGAGCTGACGGGGAAGAGAAGGTGAATTTAGGGATGCGTTCCCCGTTTTCCATGTAGCTGGACAGATTTCTCCTTCCAGCAAATGGACCTGAATCCTCTGATGGTCAGATCTGCCGAAACCCAACCCTGTCCCTATTTTTATTGGCCCTAGAACCAGGGTAATAAAAAACTTATTATTTTACAGTATGTCTTCAATGACTGTGAAACTGGCGCTCACCTTGAAATGACATGTCGGTCGAGCAGGCGCCTTTGTAACGGTAAAGCAGTGCGGCCCTGCAGTTTGGATGTCAACGTTAAGGTGCATACACACGTAAAGATTATGGGCCTGATTCAGAGCCACTCGTAAGCGGCCGCTCGTTCGCTCCGAGCGATGTTTGCCCAAATGCGCATGCGTACGGATCGTTATACGCATGCGTGAACCAGTCAGTGCGGCCGAAATTCATGTGCTCGCAAAATAGCGAATGCCTGATAATTTGAGTGACAGAAAGAGGCGTATGTGGGTGGTAACAGGGAAAGGTGCTTGAAAACGGGGAGTGGATATCCGATCGCAGGTGTGCTTAAAGGTCAAAACGGGTGTTTTATGGGTGTGTATAATTAAAACAGCAGCGTCATTGACCACGTCACTGGGTTATTTTATAGCCAGAACTGCTCGCAAAACTGTGGTAGCAAAAACCAACCACAAGAATAGCGAGCAGTTCATACCCTGTTCGATGTACTCGATTAATCTAATAAATAGCGGACATGACGTAGGATGCGAGCTGCCAGGGGGCGTAGTTTCCCAAAAAACGACCGCAAGTTTTGTTCGCTCGTTCAGACCTAAAGGCGTGATCAGACCGCAAACAGCGAACGGTTCATTTGAATAGCCACCCCTATTTTCAGAACAAGCGAGCGCAAATAGCGACCGGCTCTGAATCAGGCCCTATCTGTCCAACCAGCCAACTAGTTGATTGGTTGGAATGAAAATCTGGTAAGGGATGAAAGCAAATGACAATCAGCAATTTGCTCCCAAACGCCGGAAAATGGACTAAAAACTGTTGTTTGAACAAATTGTTTAGATCAAACATTTAACAAACTTGTCTGACGCCATTTTCATCTGTTTTCTGGCATTTAGGAGCAAATTGCTGATTATAAGTTACTCCCATACGTTACCAGATTTTCATTCCAACCGATCAACAAGTTGGATGGTTGGAAAAAAAATCTTTCGATTGTCCAGCATGCCCGTCCGATGCGATATTTATGAGGTAAACTGTCGGCCACATCAAGCAGTGTATGCCCAGCAGCGGCCGACAGACAGACAGACATTTCCTGTGTTCCTTCCCCGGGGGCGGAGCGCAGATATCGGGCTGATACACTGTGAGAGATTTCACGGTGTACGCCGGGGACATCTGCGGCTGGCATGCTGCCAGGTAAAATGTCTGTCGGTCTGACAGGCATTTTATCTGGACGTGTATGCCCAACTTAAAACTGGTTTTCCCAAAGCTAAAGTCTGGCTGGACGCTCTTGAGTTTGCCCAGACTTATCTCACCTTGCAGCACTTTAAATAAAATCTATTGTTTTCCTAACAATATCCACCTTAAGATGTAGCGTTACAAAGTAACCAAGCGTTGCCTTGCTCATGAATATGAAATATAAACACAATACAAAATGGTGTTTAATATGACCTAAAGTAATCACAGTGTTTCAGATAAAAAAATATATATATAACAAAAGTAGACACAGTAAAAGATTGCAAATGTTTTCAATAAAATAATGGATATAACCCCCCTTCCGAGAATATTGCCTTATATTATAGTGCCTGTTGTCTGAGTGTAGCATGGCCAGCTTCATCAAGTGGATGGGTTTTTAGAAACAGCAACAACTTTCCTTTAGATTTAGAATAACTGGAGTTATAAACCTATCTTTCCCCTACAGCCTCTGCTTCCCACTCACAGGAGGGTCCTGAATGCTGATTACCAGGCACGGAGCAGCTGTTCCATGGAACCTCTACAACTATCAGTACTTCATAACGTTTGAGGTGAAATTCCCTGGAATGAATGGGCATCATTTTCTGCATAACCACATATCAGATATTACTATTATAGCTGTGGGTCCGGCTGAGGGAATCGGTATGAAATACCGCCGGGCACATGGTCGGCGGTTCGATTCCCGGCAGCGGCAGCCCGACAGATGGTCAGATCACGGCAGCGGCAGCCCGATCGTCCTCAGGTAAGTAATAACTAACCTAATCCCCCTAACTCTACTTAGGGGTGCCTAACCCTAACCCCCCCTTCCCCGCTGCCTAAACCTAAGTCCCCCAGGGGGGGTACCTAACCCTCCTAGGGGGTGCCTAACCCTAAGTCCCCCCCGGGTGCGCTAAACCTAACCCTCCCCACCCTCCCCCCCCCCCCCCCCCGCAGCTGTCCGCTCGCGGCGCCCGGCATCCCTTCAATTGGGATGCTGGGCGCCTATCTCCCGGCGTCGGGAAAATGACAGGCGTCTAGATATAGACGCCTGTCATTTAATCCACGCCGGGATAAAGCAGTCGGGAAGCCGGCTGTCGGGATCACGTCAGCCGGTTTCCCGATTGCATCCCCGGCTGATAGGTAATTGGCATGAAGACATAATCCCCAGTCTGCATGAAATTTGTTATGATGCTGAGGGTTGGGGCCAGCTACTCAGGGAAGTAGAGGACTCTACAGGCTGCCTGCCTGGAGCTTCCCGTCTGCAGTAGCGCTGTTGGCTGCAGGTTGCCTCTTTTCCAGGCACCCTGCAAGTCACATGCAGGTGCGTGGGGCAGCGACATTGCCACCCCTGGGGTACTCCCCTAGTTACGGTCCTGCCCCGTCAGTCATAAATACTCTGGCCTAACAATCATCTTGTCCAAGGATCTAATTTGTCAGGAATCCCTGAGGAAGGCTTCACACCTATACTTAGAAGTCACGGAGGTTTTTTTAAATAACTGGGTTGGGTATGAAACACCGACGGCTTACAAGCCGCCGGTTCAAATCCCGATGCTGGCTCGTAAGTATGTTTAACCCTCCCCTCTCTCCCCCCCAAGCCTCCCTTGACTCGGGGTGTGGTTCCTAACACTAAATCCCCCCTGTAATGCCTAACCCTAATCCTCCCCCCCACTTCCTAACCCTCCCGGGGAGGTGCCTAACCCTAACCCCCCCCTTCCCCTAGCCAACCCCTCGGTCCCCCCGGGAGTATCTAAACCTAACCTCCTCCTCCCCCCTGCAGCTAACCTACGTTCGGTATGCCGGTCATCAGGATTTTGCCGTGGGGCTAATGGTAGACATTGGTTTTTAGACGCCTATCTTTAGTCCCATGCCGGGCTTTCAGTGTTGGGATTCTGGCGGTAGGCATTTCGACCACCGGCATCCTGACTACATCCCGAAATAACTAACCCTTTGAAATTTGCCCACATTATCTTTCCAAACTTCCTGGAGGCCTGTGACAAGACTTCTGGGACATTTAAAGCACAGACAGGGTTACCAAAAAGGTAATTCATTCATTCATTAATTGATCGGATGTACAGTATTATTGAATTTATTCCCTGCAATCAGACATGCAATATGGCACGTTAGGCATGCCAATTCTGGACACTTACATCCCAGCATCCCAATTCTGGACACTTAAATCCCAGCATCCCAATTCTGGACACTTACATCCCAGCATCCCAATTCTGGACACTTAAATCCCAGCATCCCAATTCTGGACACTTACATCCCAGCATCCCAATTCTGGACACTTAAATCTTGGTAGATTTGGGTATCAGCCCCGACTCTAGGTGACCTTTGTTTTGGAGGAGGGAAGAGGGGATTTAGGGCAGGCCTACCCACGCGGCAAATGCACTTCACAAGCACGCTCCTGCTTCCTGATCTGCACAGTGAAAATATTGGGAGGTTACAGGCGCGAGTTCCCAAAGGCAAAACCTCTTTTCCTATTATCTTCTCTGTCAGTTTGCTCTTTTGAGCCCAATAATAAAGTCCATCTCTGTGGAAATTGGATTTCATAATGTCATGTGGAAATAATTAACGTGAAACCAGCATTCTTAAATAACAGTTTGTAAAACTTCAGTAAATATCCCCCTTTTGTGTACCAATTATTTGGAAGATGAACTGCCTGTTATGTGTTTTATTGAGTCTCACTATTTGCTACCATAACAGGACCTGGGGGAGAATGGCGAGCAGATGGATGTGTTCACACTTAATAAAGCAGCAGATGGTAAAAGACAACAGAAATATTCCCGATATGTTGAGGTCATTTACAGAAGTTGTGTTGGGGTCACTGAGCACCGTGGATTGATTGGGCGATGGACACTTTTTAATTGTGCGCTGTAATATTCACACTGAGCACCAGTAAGACTATGGGCCCAGCTGTTCGGCAAACTGTTTATTGGTTTTATTTTGTACATTTCTCATTACGTGTTAGCACCAGGGACCATTCCTACCACGAAGAGAGAGGTGGGAACCTTAAGGTGCCCGTACACGGTGCGATAAATCAGCCGATCCGACGGATTGTTACGATTTGATTGCTATAGTGTACCGTGTGTGGGCATGATATTGGATAGTGCGCGCACCCGTGGTGTTGTACATCGCACCCCCAGATATTATTGCAGGTTCAGTCACTCTGGGGCTGCGATGTGCGATCCCATGCAGTGCTATGTGGGTGGGGGAGTCGGCATATCGGGCGGTCGGCCACCCGATGGGACCGTGTGTGTGGGGACTGCCCGAAATGCCGGACATCGGATCCCCCATCGCGTCACACTGTGCATATCGCACAGACCCTGCAAGCCAAATACAGGTCACCCAGCAGTGACCGTGCTCTCTCTGCCTTGTGCCCTGGGTGATGGCACAGCTCACACCCCCCAAATTACAGCAAAGACTAAAGCTGGTCACACACTAGAACAACTTAAGGCCCCCATACATCAGCAATCTGAAAACCACAATTGAACAATTTGAAGATTTATTGCCCGATCTTAGGATTTCCCAATCGAGCAATCTGCGCCCATACACTACAGATCTTTTTCAGCGATTTGCAGATCGATTGCAGCAAACACAGATCTGGCAATCTTGAAAGGCCCATCATTTTACTAGTAACGGTCTGCAAATCTGCTGATCATGTCCATACACTAGCAATCTACAGCCCCAATCGATCTGTGAAATCCAATATGTTGGACAATCTGATTAAAACAATTCCAATCACTTTTTGGTTGCAATCTGCGATCTGTGAAGCCTCATACATTGCAGATTTTTCTACACAATCGATTACAAATTGCACGATTGCTGCAATCCATCTCTGATGTATGGGGGCCTTTACATCCAACCAGCCAACTTGTTGATTGGTTGGAATGAAAATCTGGTAAGGAATGGGAGTAAATGATGATCAGAAATTTACTCCTAAATGCCAGAAAACAGATGAAAATGGTTGTCAGACAAGTTTGTTAAAGGTTTGATTTAAACTATTTGTTTATACAACAGTTTTGGTCCATTTTTCAGCGTCTGGGAGCAAGTTGCTATTTGTATTCCTTACCAGATTTTCATTCCAACCAATCTACTAGTTGGCTGGTTGGACAGATAATCTTTAGATGTGTGGCCAGCTTTAAGCTGCATACACACACACAACGATTTTTTTAATGATTATCGTTTAACGATAATTGTTTGCAAAAATCGTTCACTTTCTGAGTCAAACGATGAACGATTATCGTTCATGCGCGTTGACGTTTGTAGTTTGTCGTTCAGTCAGACTTGTCAACTCAACGATTTTCAATAAGGGAATATGTAAAAATCGTTTGTAGTTCATAAAAATCGTTCATGACATTTAGTAAATGAACAACTTTAGTAAACGATTTTAGTAAATTTTTTCAAGGGAAAAAATCGTTTACTAAAATCGTTCATTAAAAAAATCGTTGTGTGTGTATGCAGCTTACTGTTATGTACATTAACATTCTATTTCACATAATTCCCTGCCTAGGTTGGATTTAAGGTTTGGATTACACCCTGCTCACATCTTCCCTCCTCCATCTTCCCCTCTTCACTAACCTACCCCCAGTAAGCCATGCCACAGGGTGATTATCACTGATAAAGAACTGATTCTGTTTGTTCCAGTTATTTTCCTATTTCAATAACTTGTTCTGTAATGACCCCAGAGTACCCTGTCACTCTGTCTGCGCCGTCCAGCTCAAGTTAGTGCACCAGGGAAAGCAAGAGCAGAACCTTATACTCAGCTGAGCAGATACTTCCGGGTATCTGCGTTCCACGCCTCGCCTCCAGTAGCTCCAAGCCCCATGTGACTGCCAGTCCAGATCGAGTCGTGGAACTCAAACAGTCCATTGGCGTCATACCCGTCCCGCCCTGTGATTGGCCGGCGGCTGGAGCGCGGGAAAAGCGGTGTGGGCGGGGACAGCCGGGCAGATAGCGGGCGGCGGAGATGGACGCCTCTGAGGTGGAGTTCCTGGCGGAGAAGGAGCCGGTCACCGTCATCCCCAACTTCAGCCTGGACAAAGTCTATCTCATCGGGGTGAGAGAGCACGGCGTGCCGGCGCCTCCCCAGCTGCTGCGGCACTACAAGTCCCAGCATGCTCTCTGAGACAGCGGCTGTCTATGTGATGTGTACACTGGCGCAGTCCCTACTTTCCTGGGACAGCCCCTGGGGATGTGTTTCTGTTACTTACACTACTTGAATGAATGTACAATAAAATCCCTATTTCCCTGTAGGGTAGATGCATTTCCCACTGTTCCTTCACATACTCTAGCCAAATGCCATGCTGGGTATTGTAGTGCACCAAGGTACAGACACTGGCTGCGCATAGGGTAGAGATCTGTATATGGCCTGTACGGTGCTGTGGTAATTGTGTGGGGCCTTAGAAATAAATGATATTATAGAGAGCGGGATATAGAGCCGGATTCGGTTGGCTGCGGTGCTTACCGCGGGGTTGTGGCTTCAGGCTTTAACGCCCAGGTCTGTTCTGTTATAGGCCTATCTGCTTGCGTGGTAAGCCTTGATGTTAAAAACGACGAGTGGGCGCTCGCATCGCTGGTCGTTTTTAAGCTTTTACTGCCCGATTTGCGGGCGATTACCAAGCGATGGAGCTATAGTACATAACTGTAATGTTACCTCAGTATACCATAGTTACATCTGACACTTATGTAATGTTACCTCAGTATACCACAGTAACATCTGACACTTATGTAATGTTACCTCAGTATACCATAGTAACATCTGACACTTATGTAATGCTGTAATGTTACCTCAGTATACCATAGTAACATCTGACACTTATGTAATGCTGTAATGTTACCTCAGTATACCATAGTAACATCTGACACTTATGTAATGCTGTAATGTTACCTCAGTATATCATAGTAACATCTGACACTTATGTAATGTTACCTCAGTATACCATAGTAACATCTGACACTTATGTAATGCTGTAATGTTACCTCAGTATACCATAGTAACATCTGACACTTATATAATGCTGTAATGTTACCTCAGTATACCATAGTAACATCTGACACTTATGTAATGCTGTAATGTTACCTCAGTATATCATAGTAACATCTGACACTTATGTAATGTTACCTCAGTATACCATAGTAACATCTGACACTTATGTAATGCTGTAATGTTACCTCAGTATACCATAGTAACATCTCACACTTATATAATGCTGTAATGTTACCTCAGTATACCATAGTAACATCTGACACTTATGTAATGCTGTAATGTTACCTCAGTATACCATAGTAACATCTCACACTTATGTAATGCTACCTCAGTATACCATAGTAACATCTGACACTTATGTAATGCTGTAATGTTACCTCAGTATACCATAGTAACATCTGACACTTATGTAATGCTGTAATGTTACCTCAGTATATCATAGTAACATCTGACACTTATGTAATGTTACCTCAGTATACCATAGTAACATCTGACACTTATGTAATGCTGTAATGTTACCTCAGTATACCATAGTAACATCTGACACTTATATAATGCTGTAATGTTACCTCAGTATACCATAGTAACATCTGACACTTATGTAATGCTGTAATGTTACCTCAGTATACCATAGTAACATCTCACACTTATGTAATGCTACCTCAGTATACCATAGTAACATCTGACACTTATGTAATGCTGTAATGTTACCTCAGTATACCATAGTAACATCTGACACTTATGTAATGCTGTAATGTTACCTCGGTATACCATAGTAACATCTGACACTTATGTAATGCTGTAATGTTACCTCGGTATACCATAGTAACATCTGACACTTATGTAATGCTGTAATGTTACCTCGGTATACCATAGTAACATCTGTCACTTATGTCATGCTGTAATGTTACCTCGGTATACCATAGTAACATCTGACACTTATGAAATGCTGTAATGTTACCTCGGTATACCATAGTAACATCTGACACTTATGAAATGCTGTAATGTTACCTCGGTATACCATAGTAACCTCTGACACTTATGTCATGCTGTAATGTTACCTCAGTATACCATAGTAACATCTGACACTTATGTAATGTTACCTCGGTATACCATAGTAACATCTGACACTTATGTAATGCTGTAATGTTACCTCGGTATACCATAGTAACATCTGACACTTATGAAATGCTGTAATGTTACCTCAGTATAACATAGTAACCTCTGACACTTATGTCATGCTGTAATGTTACCTCAGTATACCATAGTAACATCTGACACTTATGTAATGTTACCTCGGTATACCATAGTAACATCTGACACTTATGTAATGCTGTAATGTTACCTCGGTATACCATAGTAACATCTGACACTTATGTCATGCTGTAATGTTACCTCGGTATACCATAGTAACATCTGTCACTTATGTCATGCTGTAATGTTACCTCGGTATACCATAGTAACCTCTGACACTTATGTCATGCTGTAATGTTACCTCGGTATACCATAGTAACCTCTGACACTTATGTCATGCTGTAATGTTACCTCGGTATACCATAGTAACCTCTGACACTTATGTCATGCTGTAATGTTACCTCAGTATACCATAGTAACCTCTGACACTTATGTCATGCTGTAATGTTACCTCAGTATACCATAGTAACCTCTGACACTTATGTCATGCTGTAATGTTACATCAGTATACCATAGTAACCTCTGACACTTATGTCATGCTGTAATGTTACCTCAGTATACCATAGTAACCTCTGACACTTATGTCATGCTGTAATGTCTCCTCAGTATACCATAGTAACATCTGACACTTATGTAATGCTGTAATGTCACCTCAGTATACCATAGTAACCTCTGACACTTATGAAATGCTGTAATGTTACCACAGTATACCATAGTAACATCTGACACTTATTTAATGCTGTAATGTTACCTAAGTATACCATAGTAACATCTGACACTTATGTCATGCTGTAATGTTACCTCAGTATACCATAGTAACATCTCACACTTATGTAATGCTGTAATGTTACCTCAGTATACCATAGTAACATCTGACACTTATGTAATGTTACCTCAGTATACCATAGTAACATCTGACACTTATGTAATGCTGTAATGTTACCTCAGTATACCACAGTAACATCTGACACTTATGTAATGCTGTAATGTTACCTCAGTATACCATAGTAACATCTGACACTTATGTAATGTTACCTCAGTATACCATAGTAACATCTGACACTTATGTAATGCTGTAATGTTACCTCAGTATACCATAGTAACCTCTGACACTTATGTAATGCTGTAATGTTACCTCATGATACCATAGTAACATCTGACACTTATGTAATGCTGTAATGTTACCTCAGTATATCATAGTAACATCTGACACTTATATAATGCTGTAATGTTACCTCAGTATACCATAGTAACATCTCACACTTATGTAATGCTGTAATGTTACCTCAGTATACCATAGTAACATCTCACACTTATGTAATGCTACCTCAGTATACCATAGTAACATCTGACACTTATGTAATGCTGTAATGTTACCTCAGTATACCATAGTAACATCTGACACTTATGTAATGTTACCTCAGTATACCATAGTAACATCTGACACTTATGTCATGCTGTAATGTTACCTCGGTATACCATAGTAACATCTGACACTTATGTCATGCTGTAATGTTACCTCGGTATACCATAGTAACATCTGACACTTATGAAATGCTGTAATGTTACCTCGGTATGCCATAGTAACATCTGACACTTATCAAATGCTGTAATGTTACCTCAGTATACCATAGTAACATCTGACACTTATGTCATGCTGTAATGTTACCTCAGTATACCATAGTAACCTCTGACACTTATGTCATGCTGTAATGTTACCTCAGTATACCATAGTAACCTCTGACACTTATGTCATGCTGTAATGTTACCTCAGTATACCATAGTAACCTCTGACACTTATGTCATGCTGTAATGTTACCTCAGTATACCATAGTAACCTCTGACACTTATGTCATGCTGTAATGTCACCTCAGTATACCATAGTAACATCTGACACTTATGTAATGCTGTAATGTTACCTCAGTATACCATAGTAACATCTGACACTTATATAATGCTGTAATGTTACCTCAGTATACCATAGTAACATCTGACACTTATGTAATGCTGTAATGTTACCTCAGTATACCATAGTAACATCTCACACTTATGTAATGCTACCTCAGTATACCATAGTAACATCTGACACTTATGTAATGCTGTAATGTTACCTCAGTATACCATAGTAACATCTGACACTTATGTAATGCTGTAATGTTACCTCGGTATACCATAGTAACATCTGACACTTATGTAATGCTGTAATGTTACCTCAGTATACCATAGTAACATCTGACACTTATGTAATGCTGTAATGTTACCTCAGTATATCATAGTAACATCTGACACTTATGTAATGTTACCTCAGTATACCATAGTAACATCTGACACTTATGTAATGCTGTAATGTTACCTCAGTATACCATAGTAACATCTGACACTTATATAATGCTGTAATGTTACCTCAGTATACCATAGTAACATCTGACACTTATGTAATGCTGTAATGTTACCTCAGTATACCATAGTAACATCTCACACTTATGTAATGCTACCTCAGTATACCATAGTAACATCTGACACTTATGTAATGCTGTAATGTTACCTCAGTATACCATAGTAACATCTGACACTTATGTAATGCTGTAATGTTACCTCGGTATACCATAGTAACATCTGACACTTATGTAATGCTGTAATGTTACCTCGGTATACCATAGTAACATCTGACACTTATGTCATGCTGTAATGTTACCTCGGTATACCATAGTAACATCTGTCACTTATGTCATGCTGTAATGTTACCTCGGTATACCATAGTAACATCTGACACTTATGAAATGCTGTAATGTTACCTCGGTATACCATAGTAACATCTGACACTTATGAAATGCTGTAATGTTACCTCGGTATACCATAGTAACCTCTGACACTTATGTCATGCTGTAATGTTACCTCAGTATACCATAGTAACATCTGACACTTATGTAATGTTACCTCGGTATACCATAGTAACATCTGACACTTATGTAATGCTGTAATGTTACCTCGGTATACCATAGTAACATCCGACACTTATGTAATGCTGTAATGTTACCTCAGTATAACATAGTAACCTCTGACACTTATGTCATGCTGTAATGTTACCTCAGTATACCATAGTAACATCTGACACTTATGTAATGTTACCTCGGTATACCATAGTAACATCTGACACTTATGTAATGCTGTAATGTTACCTCGGTATACCATAGTAACATCTGACACTTATGTCATGCTGTAATGTTACCTCGGTATACCATAGTAACATCTGTCACTTATGTCATGCTGTAATGTTACCTCGGTATACCATAGTAACCTCTGACACTTATGTCATGCTGTAATGTTACCTCGGTATACCATAGTAACCTCTGACACTTATGTCATGTTGTAATGTTACCTCGGTATACCATAGTAACCTCTGACACTTATGTCATGCTGTAATGTTACCTCAGTATACCATAGTAACCTCTGACACTTATGTCATGCTGTAATGTTACCTCAGTATACCATAGTAACCTCTGACACTTATGTCATGCTGTAATGTTACATCAGTATACCATAGTAACCTCTGACACTTATGTCATGCTGTAATGTTACCTCAGTATACCATAGTAACCTCTGACACTTATGTCATGCTGTAATGTCTCCTCAGTATACCATAGTAACATCTGACACTTATGTAATGCTGTAATGTCACCTCAGTATACCATAGTAACCTCTGACACTTATGAAATGCTGTAATGTTACCACAGTATACCATAGTAACATCTGACACTTATTTAATGCTGTAATGTTACCTCAGTATACCATAGTAACATCTGACACTTATGAAATGCTGTAATGTTACCTCAGTATAACATAGTAACCTCTGACACTTATGTCATGCTGTAATGTTACCTCAGTATACCATAGTAACATCTGACACTTATGTAATGTTACCTCGGTATACCATAGTAACATCTGACACTTATGTAATGCTGTAATGTTACCTCAGTATACCACAGTAACATCTGACACTTATGTAATGCTGTAATGTTACCTCAGTATACCATAGTAACATCTGACACTTATGTAATGTTACCTCAGTATACCATAGTAACATCTGACACTTATGTAATGCTGTAATGTTACCTCAGTATACCATAGTAACATCTGACACTTATGTAATGCTGTAATGTTACCTCAGTATACCATAGTAACATCTGACACTTATGTAATGCTGTAATGTTACCTCAGTATACCATAGTAACCTCTGACACTTATGTAATGCTGTAATGTTACCTCATGATACCATAGTAACATCTGACACTTATGTAATGCTGTATTGTTACCTCAGTATATCATAGTAACATCTGACACTTATATAATGCTGTAATGTTACCTCAGTATACCATAGTAACATCTCACACTTATGTAATGCTGTAATGTTACCTCAGTATACCATAGTAACATCTCACACTTATGTAATGCTACCTCAGTATACCATAGTAACATCTGACACTTATGTAATGCTGTAATGTTACCTCAGTATACCATAGTAACCTCTGACACTTATGTCATGCTGTAATGTTACCTCAGTATACCATAGTAACCTCTGACACTTATGTCATGCTGTAATGTTACCTCAGTATACCATAGTAACCTCTGACACTTATGTCATGCTGTAATGTTACCTCAGTATACCATAGTAACCTCTGACACTTATGTCATGCTGTAATGTCACCTCAGTATACCATAGTAACCTCTGACACTTATGTAATGCTGTAATGTCACCTCAGTATACCACAGTAACCTCTGACACTTATGAAATGCTGTAATGTTACCACAGTATACCATAGTAACCTCTGACACTTATTTAATGCTGTAATGTTACCACAGTATACCATAGTAACCTCTGACACTTATTTAATGCTGTAATGTTACCTCAGTATACCATAGTAACATCTGACACTTATGTCATGCTGTAATGTTACCTCAGTATACCATAGTAACATCTGACACTTATGTCATGCTGTAATGTTACCTCAGTATACCATAGTAACATCTCACACTTATGTCATGCTGTAATGTTACCTCAGTATACCATAGTAACATCTGACACTTATGTAATGTTACCTCGGTATACCATAGTAACATCTGACACTTATGTAATGCTACCTCAGTATACCATAGTAACATCTGACACTTATGTAATGCTGTAATGTTACCTCAGTATACCATAGTAACATCTGACACTTATGTAATGCTGTAATGTTACCTCAGTATACCATAGTAACCTCTGACACTTATGTAATGCTGTAATGTTACCTCATGATACCATAGTAACATCTGACACTTATGTAATGCTGTAATGTTACCTCAGTATATCATAGTAACATCTGACACTTATATAATGCTGTAATGTTACCTCAGTATACCATAGTAACATCTCACACTTATGTAATGCTGTAATGTTACCTCAGTATACCATAGTAACATCTCACACTTATGTAATGCTACCTCAGTATACCATAGTAACATCTGACACTTATGTAATGCTGTAATGTTACCTCAGTATACCATAGTAACATCTGACACTTATGTAATGTTACCTCAGTATACCATAGTAACATCTGACACTTATGTAATGCTGTAATGTTACCTCAGTATATCATAGTAACATCTGACACTGATGTAATGCTGTAATGTTACCTCAGTATACCATAGTAACATCTCACACTTATGTAATGCTACCTCAGTATACCATAGTAACATCTGACACTTATGTAATGCTGTAATGTTACCTCAGTATACCATAGTAACATCTGACACTTATGTAATGCTGTAATGTTACCTCAGTATATCATAGTAACATCTGACACTTATGTAATGTTACCTCAGTATACCATAGTAACATCTGACACTTATGTAATGCTGTAATGTTACCTCAGTATACCATAGTAACATCTGACACTTATATAATGCTGTAATGTTACCTCAGTATACCATAGTAACATCTGACACTTATGTAATGCTGTAATGTTACCTCAGTATACCATAGTAACATCTCACACTTATGTAATGCTACCTCAGTATACCATAGTAACATCTGACACTTATGTAATGCTGTAATGTTACCTCAGTATACCATAGTAACATCTGACACTTATGTAATGCTGTAATGTTACCTCGGTATACCATAGTAACATCTGACACTTATGTAATGCTGTAATGTTACCTCGGTATACCATAGTAACATCTGACACTTATGTAATGCTGTAATGTTACCTCGGTATACCATAGTAACATCTGTCACTTATGTCATGCTGTAATGTTACCTCGGTATACCATAGTAACATCTGACACTTATGAAATGCTGTAATGTTACCTCGGTATACCATAGTAACATCTGACACTTATGAAATGCTGTAATGTTACCTCGGTATACCATAGTAACCTCTGACACTTATGTCATGCTGTAATGTTACCTCAGTATACCATAGTAACATCTGACACTTATGTAATGTTACCTCGGTATACCATAGTAACATCTGACACTTATGTAATGCTGTAATGTTACCTCGGTATACCATAGTAACATCTGACACTTATGAAATGCTGTAATGTTACCTCAGTATAACATAGTAACCTCTGACACTTATGTCATGCTGTAATGTTACCTCAGTATACCATAGTAACATCTGACACTTATGTAATGTTACCTCGGTATACCATAGTAACATCTGACACTTATGTAATGCTGTAATGTTACCTCGGTATACCATAGTAACATCTGACACTTATGTCATGCTGTAATGTTACCTCGGTATACCATAGTAACATCTGTCACTTATGTCATGCTGTAATGTTACCTCGGTATACCATAGTAACCTCTGACACTTATGTCATGCTGTAATGTTACCTCGGTATACCATAGTAACCTCTGACACTTATGTCATGCTGTAATGTTACCTCGGTATACCATAGTAACCTCTGACACTTATGTCATGCTGTAATGTTACCTCAGTATACCATAGTAACCTCTGACACTTATGTCAAGCTGTAATGTTACCTCAGTATACCATAGTAACCTCTGACACTTATGTCATGCTGTAATGTTACATCAGTATACCATAGTAACCTCTGACACTTATGTCATGCTGTAATGTTACCTCAGTATACCATAGTAACCTCTGACACTTATGTCATGCTGTAATGTCTCCTCAGTATACCATAGTAACATCTGACACTTATGTAATGCTATAATGTCACCTCAGTATACCATAGTAACCTCTGACACTTATGAAATGCTGTAATGTTACCACAGTATACCATAGTAACATCTGACACTTATTTAATGCTGTAATGTTACCTAAGTATACCATAGTAACATCTGACACTTATGTCATGCTGTAATGTTACCTCAGTATACCATAGTAACATCTCACACTTATGTAATGCTGTAATGTTACCTCAGTATACCATAGTAACATCTGACACTTATGTAATGTTACCTCAGTATACCATAGTAACATCTGACACTTATGTAATGCTGTAATGTTACCTCAGTATACCACAGTAACATCTGACACTTATGTAATGCTGTAATGTTACCTCAGTATACCATAGTAACATCTGACACTTATGTAATGTTACCTCAGTATACCATAGTAACATCTGACACTTATGTAATGCTGTAATGTTACCTCAGTATACCATAGTAACCTCTGACACTTATGTAATGCTGTAATGTTACCTCATGATACCATAGTAACATCTGACACTTATGTAATGCTGTAATGTTACCTCAGTATATCATAGTAACATCTGACACTTATATAATGCTGTAATGTTACCTCAGTATACCATAGTAACATCTCACACTTATGTAATGCTGTAATGTTACCTCAGTATACCATAGTAACATCTCACACTTATGTAATGCTACCTCAGTATACCATAGTAACATCTGACACTTATGTAATGCTGTAATGTTACCTCAGTATACCATAGTAACATCTGACACTTATGTAATGTTACCTCAGTATACCATAGTAACATCTGACACTTATGTCATGCTGTAATGTTACCTCGGTATACCATAGTAACATCTGACACTTATGTCATGCTGTAATGTTACCTCGGTATACCATAGTAACATCTGACACTTATGAAATGCTGTAATGTTACCTCGGTATGCCATAGTAACATCTGACACTTATCAAATGCTGTAATGTTACCTCAGTATACCATAGTAACATCTGACACTTATGTCATGCTGTAATGTTACCTCAGTATACCATAGTAACCTCTGACACTTATGTCATGCTGTAATGTTACCTCAGTATACCATAGTAACCTCTGACACTTATGTCATGCTGTAATGTTACCTCAGTATACCATAGTAACCTCTGACACTTATGTCATGCTGTAATGTTACCTCAGTATACCATAGTAACCTCTGACACTTATGTCATGCTGTAATGTCACCTCAGTATACCATAGTAACATCTGACACTTATGTAATGCTGTAATGTTACCTCAGTATACCATAGTAACATCTGACACTTATATAATGCTGTAATGTTACCTCAGTATACCATAGTAACATCTGACACTTATATAATGCTGTAATGTTACCTCAGTATACCATAGTAACATCTCACACTTATGTAATGCTACCTCAGTATACCATAGTAACATCTGACACTTATGTAATGCTGTAATGTTACCTCAGTATACCATAGTAACATCTGACACTTATGTAATGCTGTAATGTTACCTCGGTATACCATAGTAACATCTGACACTTATGTAATGCTGTAATGTTACCTCAGTATACCATAGTAACATCTGACACTTATGTAATGCTGTAATGTTACCTCAGTATATCATAGTAACATCTGACACTTATGTAATGTTACCTCAGTATACCATAGTAACATCTGACACTTATGTAATGCTGTAATGTTACCTCAGTATACCATAGTAACATCTGACACTTATATAATGCTGTAATGTTACCTCAGTATACCATAGTAACATCTGACACTTATGTAATGCTGTAATGTTACCTCAGTATACCATAGTAACATCTCACACTTATGTAATGCTACCTCAGTATACCATAGTAACATCTGACACTTATGTAATGCTGTAATGTTACCTCAGTATACCATAGTAACATCTGACACTTATGTAATGCTGTAATGTTACCTCGGTATACCATAGTAACATCTGACACTTATGTAATGCTGTAATGTTACCTCGGTATACCATAGTAACATCTGACACTTATGTAATGCTGTAATGTTACCTCGGTATACCATAGTAACATCTGTCACTTATGTCATGCTGTAATGTTACCTCGGTATACCATAGTAACATCTGACACTTATGAAATGCTGTAATGTTACCTCGGTATACCATAGTAACATCTGACACTTATGAAATGCTGTAATGTTACCTCGGTATACCATAGTAACCTCTGACACTTATGTCATGCTGTAATGTTACCTCAGTATACCATAGTAACATCTGACACTTATGTAATGTTACCTCGGTATACCATAGTAACATCTGACACTTATGTAATGCTGTAATGTTACCTCGGTATACCATAGTAACATCCGACACTTATGAAATGCTGTAATGTTACCTCAGTATAACATAGTAACCTCTGACACTTATGTCATGCTGTAATGTTACCTCAGTATACCATAGTAACATCTGACACTTATGTAATGTTACCTCGGTATACCATAGTAACATCTGACACTTATGTAATGCTGTAATGTTACCTCGGTATACCATAGTAACATCTGACACTTATGTCATGCTGTAATGTTACCTCGGTATACCATAGTAACATCTGTCACTTATGTCATGCTGTAATGTTACCTCGGTATACCATAGTAACCTCTGACACTTATGTCATGCTGTAATGTTACCTCGGTATACCATAGTAACCTCTGACACTTATGTCATGCTGTAATGTTACCTCGGTATACCATAGTAACCTCTGACACTTATGTCATGCTGTAATGTTACCTCAGTATACCATAGTAACCTCTGACACTTATGTCATGCTGTAATGTTACCTCAGTATACCATAGTAACCTCTGACACTTATGTCATGCTGTAATGTTAC
Source organism: Taudactylus pleione (assembly GCA_031769625.1). Lineage (NCBI taxonomy): Eukaryota > Metazoa > Chordata > Amphibia > Anura > Myobatrachidae > Taudactylus > Taudactylus pleione. The sequence continues at coordinate 4,363,958 of JAUIMM010000446.1, read as the reverse complement.
ATCAGTATACCATAGTAACCTCTGACACTTATGTCATGCTGTAATGTTACCTCAGTATACCATAGTAACCTCTGACACTTATGTCATGCTGTAATGTCTCCTCAGTATACCATAGTAACATCTGACACTTATGTAATGCTGTAATGTCACCTCAGTATACCATAGTAACCTCTGACACTTATGAAATGCTGTAATGTTACCACAGTATACCATAGTAACATCTGACACTTATTTAATGCTGTAATGTTACCTCAGTATACCATAGTAACATCTGACACTTATGAAATGCTGTAATGTTACCTCAGTATAACATAGTAACCTCTGACACTTATGTCATGCTGTAATGTTACCTCAGTATACCATAGTAACATCTGACACTTATGTAATGTTACCTCGGTATACCATAGTAACATCTGACACTTATGTAATGCTGTAATGTTACCTCAGTATACCACAGTAACATCTGACACTTATGTAATGCTGTAATGTTACCTCAGTATACCATAGTAACATCTGACACTTATGTAATGTTACCTCAGTATACCATAGTAACATCTGACACTTATGTAATGCTGTAATGTTACCTCAGTATACCATAGTAACATCTGACACTTATGTAATGCTGTAATGTTACCTCAGTATACCATAGTAACATCTGACACTTATGTAATGCTGTAATGTTACCTCAGTATACCATAGTAACCTCTGACACTTATGTAATGCTGTAATGTTACCTCATGATACCATAGTAACATCTGACACTTATGTAATGCTGTAATGTTACCTCAGTATATCATAGTAACATCTGACACTTATATAATGCTGTAATGTTACCTCAGTATACCATAGTAACATCTCACACTTATGTAATGCTGTAATGTTACCTCAGTATACCATAGTAACATCTCACACTTATGTAATGCTACCTCAGTATACCATAGTAACATCTGACACTTATGTAATGCTGTAATGTTACCTCAGTATACCATAGTAACCTCTGACACTTATGTCATGCTGTAATGTTACCTCAGTATACCATAGTAACCTCTGACACTTATGTCATGCTGTAATGTTACCTCAGTATACCATAGTAACCTCTGACACTTATGTCATGCTGTAATGTTACCTCAGTATACCATAGTAACCTCTGACACTTATGTCATGCTGTAATGTCACCTCAGTATACCATAGTAACCTCTGACACTTATGTAATGCTGTAATGTCACCTCAGTATACCACAGTAACCTCTGACACTTATGAAATGCTGTAATGTTACCACAGTATACCATAGTAACATCTGACACTTATTTAATGCTGTAATGTTACCTCAGTATACCATAGTAACATCTGACACTTATGTCATGCTGTAATGTTACCTCAGTATACCATAGTAACATCTCACACTTATGTCATGCTGTAATGTTACCTCAGTATACCATAGTAACATCTGACACTTATGTAATGTTACCTCAGTATACCATAGTAACATCTGACACTTATGTAATGCTGTAATGTTACCTCAGTATACCACAGTAACATCTGACACTTATGTAATGCTGTAATGTTACCTCAGTATACCATAGTAACATCTGACACTTATGTAATGTTACCTCAGTATACCATAGTAACATCTGACACTTATGTAATGCTGTAATGTTACCTCAGTATACCATAGTAACATCTGACACTTATGTAATGCTGTAATGTTACCTCAGTATACCATAGTAACATCTGACACTTATGTAATGCTGTAATGTTACCTCAGTATACCATAGTAACCTCTGACACTTATGTAATGCTGTAATGTTACCTCATGATACCATAGTAACATCTGACACTTATGTAATGCTGTAATGTTACCTCAGTATATCATAGTAACATCTGACACTTATATAATGCTGTAATGTTACCTCAGTATACCATAGTAACATCTCACACTTATGTAATGCTGTAATGTTACCTCAGTATACCATAGTAACATCTCACACTTATGTAATGCTACCTCAGTATACCATAGTAACATCTGACACTTATGTAATGCTGTAATGTTACCTCAGTATACCATAGTAACCTCTGACACTTATGTCATGCTGTAATGTTACCTCAGTATACCATAGTAACCTCTGACACTTATGTCATGCTGTAATGTTACCTCAGTATACCATAGTAACCTCTGACACTTATGTCATGCTGTAATGTTACCTCAGTATACCATAGTAACCTCTGACACTTATGTCATGCTGTAATGTCACCTCAGTATACCATAGTAACCTCTGACACTTATGTAATGCTGTAATGTCACCTCAGTATACCACAGTAACCTCTGACACTTATGAAATGCTGTAATGTTACCACAGTATACCATAGTAACCTCTGACACTTATTTAATGCTGTAATGTTACCACAGTATACCATAGTAACCTCTGACACTTATTTAATGCTGTAATGTTACCTCAGTATACCATAGTAACATCTGACACTTATGTCATGCTGTAATGTTACCTCAGTATACCATAGTAACATCTGACACTTATGTCATGCTGTAATGTTACCTCAGTATACCATAGTAACATCTCACACTTATGTCATGCTGTAATGTTACCTCAGTATACCATAGTAACATCTGACACTTATGTAATGTTACCTCGGTATACCATAGTAACATCTGACACTTATGTAATGCTACCTCAGTATACCATAGTAACATCTGACACTTATGTAATGCTGTAATGTTACCTCAGTATACCATAGTAACATCTGACACTTATGTAATGCTGTAATGTTACCTCAGTATACCATAGTAACCTCTGACACTTATGTAATGCTGTAATGTTACCTCATGATACCATAGTAACATCTGACACTTATGTAATGCTGTAATGTTACCTCAGTATATCATAGTAACATCTGACACTTATATAATGCTGTAATGTTACCTCAGTATACCATAGTAACATCTCACACTTATGTAATGCTGTAATGTTACCTCAGTATACCATAGTAACATCTCACACTTATGTAATGCTACCTCAGTATACCATAGTAACATCTGACACTTATGTAATGCTGTAATGTTACCTCAGTATACCATAGTAACATCTGACACTTATGTAATGTTACCTCAGTATACCATAGTAACATCTGACACTTATGTAATGCTGTAATGTTACCTCGGTATACCATAGTAACATCTGACACTTATGTCATGCTGTAATGTTACCTCGGTATACCATAGTAACATCTGACACTTATGAAATGCTGTAATGTTACCTCGGTATGCCATAGTAACATCTGACACTTATCAAATGCTGTAATGTTACCTCAGTATACCATAGTAACATCTGACACTTATGTCATGCTGTAATGTTACCTCAGTATACCATAGTAACCTCTGACACTTATGTCATGCTGTAATGTTACCTCAGTATACCATAGTAACCTCTGACACTTATGTCATGCTGTAATGTTACCTCAGTATACCATAGTAACCTCTGACACTTATGTCATGCTGTAATGTTACCTCAGTATACCATAGTAACCTCTGACACTTATGTAATGCTGTAATGTCACCTCAGTATACCATAGTAACCTCTGACACTTATGTAATGCTGTAATGTCACCTCAGTATACCACAGTAACCTCTGACACTTATGAAATGCTGTAATGTTACCACAGTATACCATAGTAACCTCTGACACTTATTTAATGCTGTAATGTTACCACAGTATACCATAGTAACCTCTGACACTTATTTAATGCTGTAATGTTACCTCAGTATACCATAGTAACATCTGACACTTATGTCATGCTGTAATGTTACCTCAGTATACCATAGTAACATCTGACACTTATGTCATGCTGTAATGTTACCTCAGTATACCATAGTAACATCTCACACTTATGTCATGCTGTAATGTTACCTCAGTATACCATAGTAACATCTGACACTTATGTAATGTTACCTCGGTATACCATAGTAACATCTGACACTTATGTAATGCTGTAATGTTACCTCGGTATACCATAGTAACATCTGACACTTATGTAATGCTGTAATGTTACCTCGGTATACCATAGTAACCTCTGACACTTATGTAATGCTGTAATGTCACCTCAGTATACCATAGTAACATCTCACACTTATGTCATGCTGTAATGTTACCTCAGTATACCATAGTAACATCTCACACTTATGTCATGCTACCTCAGTATACCATAGTAACATCTGACACTTATGTAATGCTGTAATGTTACCTCAGTATACCATAGTAACATCTGACACTTATGTAATGTTACCTCAGTATACCATAGTAACATCTGACACTTATGTCATGCTGTAATGTTACCTCGGTATACCATAGTAACATCTGACACTTATGTCATGCTGTAATGTTACCTCGGTATACCATAGTAACATCTGACACTTATGTCATGCTGTAATGTTACCTCGGTATACCATAGTAACATCTGACACTTATGTCATGCTGTAATGTTACCTCGGTATACCATAGTAACATCTGACACTTATGTCATGCTGTAATGTTACCTCGGTATACCATAGTAACATCTGACACTTATGTCATGCTGTAATGTTACCTCAGTATACCATAGTAACAACTCACACTTATGTCATGCTGTAATGTTACCTCAGTATACCATAGTAACATCTGACACTTATGTAATGTTACCTCAGTATACCATAGTAACATCTGACACTTATGTAATGCTGTAATGTTACCTCAGTATACCATAGTAACATCTGACACTTATGTAATGCTGTAATGTTACCTCAGTATATCATAGTAACATCTGACACTTATGTAATGTTACCTCAGTATACCATAGTAACATCTGACACTTATATAATGCTGTAATGTTACCTCAGTATACCATAGTAACATCTGACACTTATATAATGCTGTAATGTTACCTCAGTATACCATAGTAACATCTCACACTTATGTAATGCTGTAATGTTACCTCAGTATACCATAGTAACATCTCACACTTATGTAATGCTTCCTCAGTATACCATAGTAACATCTGACACTTATGTAATGCTGTAATGTTACCTCGGTATACCATAGTAACATCTGACACTTATGTAATGCTGTAATGTTACCTCGGTATACCATAGTAACATCTGACACTTATGTAATGCTGTAATGTTACCTCGGTATACCATAGTAACATCTGACACTTATGTAATGCTGTAATGTTACCTCGGTATACCATAGTAACATCTGTCACTTATGTCATGCTGTAATGTTACCTCGGTATACCATAGTAACATCTGACACTTATGAAATGCTGTAATGTTACCTCGGTATACCATAGTAACATCTGACACTTATGAAATGCTGTAATGTTACCTCGGTATACCATAGTAACCTCTGACACTTATGTCATGCTGTAATGTTACCTCAGTATACCATAGTAACATCTGACACTTATGTAATGTTACCTCGGTATACCATAGTAACATCTGACACTTATGTAATGCTGTAATGTTACCTCGGTATACCATAGTAACATCTGACACTTATGAAATGCTGTAATGTTACCTCAGTATAACATAGTAACCTCTGACACTTATGTCATGCTGTAATGTTACCTCGGTATACCATAGTAACCTCTGACACTTATGTCATGCTGTAATGTTACCTCAGTATACCATAGTAACCTCTGACACTTATGTCATGCTGTAATGTTACCTCAGTATACCATAGTAACCTCTGACACTTATGTCATGCTGTAATGTTACCTCAGTATACCATAGTAATCTCTGACACTTATGTAATGCTGTAATGTCACCTCAGTATACCATAGTAACCTCTGACACTTATGTAATGCTGTAATGTCACCTCAGTATACCACAGTAACCTCTGACACTTATGAAATGCTGTAATGTTACCACAGTATACCATAGTAACCTCTGACACTTATTTAATGCTGTAATGTTACCACAGTATACCATAGTAACCTCTGACACTTATTTAATGCTGTAATGTTACCTCAGTATACCATAGTAACATCTGACACTTATGTCATGCTGTAATGTTACCTCAGTATACCATAGTAACATCTGACACTTATGTCATGCTGTAATGTTACCTCAGTATACCATAGTAACATCTCACACTTATGTCATGCTGTAATGTTACCTCAGTATACCATAGTAACATCTGACACTTATGTAATGTTACCTCGGTATACCATAGTAACATCTGACACTTATGTAATGCTACCTCAGTATACCATAGTAACATCTGACACTTATGTAATGCTGTAATGTTACCTCAGTATACCATAGTAACATCTGACACTTATGTAATGCTGTAATGTTACCTCAGTATACCATAGTAACCTCTGACACTTATGTAATGCTGTAATGTTACCTCATGATACCATAGTAACATCTGACACTTATGTAATGCTGTAATGTTACCTCAGTATATCATAGTAACATCTGACACTTATATAATGCTGTAATGTTACCTCAGTATACCATAGTAACATCTCACACTTATGTAATGCTGTAATGTTACCTCAGTATACCATAGTAACATCTCACACTTATGTAATGCTACCTCAGTATACCATAGTAACATCTGACACTTATGTAATGCTGTAATGTTACCTCAGTATACCATAGTAACATCTGACACTTATGTAATGTTACCTCGGTATACCATAGTAACATCTGACACTTATGTAATGCTACCTCAGTATACCATAGTAACATCTGACACTTATGTAATGCTGTAATGTTACCTCAGTATACCATAGTAACATCTGACACTTATGTAATGCTGTAATGTTACCTCAGTATACCATAGTAACCTCTGACACTTATGTAATGCTGTAATGTTACCTCATGATACCATAGTAACATCTGACACTTATGTAATGCTGTAATGTTACCTCAGTATATCATAGTAACATCTGACACTTATATAATGCTGTAATGTTACCTCAGTATACCATAGTAACATCTCACACTTATGTAATGCTGTAATGTTACCTCAGTATACCATAGTAACATCTCACACTTATGTAATGCTACCTCAGTATACCATAGTAACATCTGACACTTATGTAATGCTGTAATGTTACCTCAGTATACCATAGTAACATCTGACACTTATGTAATGTTACCTCAGTATACCATAGTAACATCTGACACTTATGTAATGCTGTAATGTTACCTCGGTATACCATAGTAACATCTGACACTTATGTCATGCTGTAATGTTACCTCGGTATACCATAGTAACATCTGACACTTATGAAATGCTGTAATGTTACCTCGGTATGCCATAGTAACATCTGACACTTATCAAATGCTGTAATGTTACCTCAGTATACCATAGTAACATCTGACACTTATGTCATGCTGTAATGTTACCTCAGTATACCATAGTAACCTCTGACACTTATGTCATGCTGTAATGTTACCTCAGTATACCATAGTAACCTCTGACACTTATGTCATGCTGTAATGTTACCTCAGTATACCATAGTAACCTCTGACACTTATGTCATGCTGTAATGTTACCTCAGTATACCATAGTAACCTCTGACACTTATGTAATGCTGTAATGTCACCTCAGTATACCATAGTAACCTCTGACACTTATGTAATGCTGTAATGTCACCTCAGTATACCACAGTAACCTCTGACACTTATGAAATGCTGTAATGTTACCACAGTATACCATAGTAACCTCTGACACTTATTTAATGCTGTAATGTTACCACAGTATACCATAGTAACCTCTGACACTTATTTAATGCTGTAATGTTACCTCAGTATACCATAGTAACATCTGACACTTATGTCATGCTGTAATGTTACCTCAGTATACCATAGTAACATCTGACACTTATGTCATGCTGTAATGTTACCTCAGTATACCATAGTAACATCTCACACTTATGTCATGCTGTAATGTTACCTCAGTATACCATAGTAACATCTGACACTTATGTAATGTTACCTCGGTATACCATAGTAACATCTGACACTTATGTAATGCTGTAATGTTACCTCGGTATACCATAGTAACATCTGACACTTATGTAATGCTGTAATGTTACCTCGGTATACCATAGTAACCTCTGACACTTATGTAATGCTGTAATGTCACCTCAGTATACCATAGTAACATCTCACACTTATGTCATGCTGTAATGTTACCTCAGTATACCATAGTAACATCTCACACTTATGTCATGCTACCTCAGTATACCATAGTAACATCTGACACTTATGTAATGCTGTAATGTCACCTCAGTATACCATAGTAACATCTCACACTTATGTAATGCTGTAATGTTACCTCGGTATACCATAGTAACATCTGACACTTATGTCATGCTGTAATGTTACCTCAGTATACCATAGTAACAACTCACACTTATGTCATGCTGTAATGTTACCTCAGTATACCATAGTAACATCTGACACTTATGTAATGCTGTAATGTTACCTCAGTATACCATAGTAACATCTGACACTTATGTAATGCTGTAATGTTACCTCAGTATATCATAGTAACATCTTACACTTATGTAATGTTACCTCAGTATACCATAGTAACATCTGACACTTATGTAATGCTGTAATGTTACCTCAGTATACCATAGTAACATCTGACACTTATATAATGCTGTAATGTTACCTCAGTATACCATAGTAACATCTCACACTTATGTCATGCTGTAATGTTACCTCAGTATACCATAGTAACCTCTGACACTTATGTCATGCTGTAATGTTACCTCAGTATACCATAGTAACCTCTGACACTTATGTAATGCTGTAATGTCACCTCAGTATACCATAGTAACCTCTGACACTTATGTAATGCTGTAATGTCACCTCAGTATACCACAGTAACCTCTGACACTTATGAAATGCTGTAATGTTACCACAGTATACCATAGTAACCTCTGACACTTATTTAATGCTGTAATGTTACCACAGTATACCATAGTAACCTCTGACACTTATTTAATGCTGTAATGTTACCTCAGTATACCATAGTAACATCTGACACTTATGTCATGCTGTAATGTTACCTCAGTATACCATAGTAACATCTGACACTTATGTCATGCTGTAATGTTACCTCAGTATACCATAGTAACATCTCACACTTATGTCATGCTGTAATGTTACCTCAGTATACCATAGTAACATCTGACACTTATGTAATGTTACCTCGGTATACCATAGTAACATCTGACACTTATGTAATGCTACCTCAGTATACCATAGTAACATCTGACACTTATGTAATGCTGTAATGTTACCTCAGTATACCATAGTAACATCTGACACTTATGTAATGCTGTAATGTTACCTCAGTATACCATAGTAACCTCTGACACTTATGTAATGCTGTAATGTTACCTCATGATACCATAGTAACATCTGACACTTATGTAATGCTGTAATGTTACCTCAGTATATCATAGTAACATCTGACACTTATATAATGCTGTAATGTTACCTCAGTATACCATAGTAACATCTCACACTTATGTAATGCTGTAATGTTACCTCAGTATACCATAGTAACATCTCACACTTATGTAATGCTACCTCAGTATACCATAGTAACATCTGACACTTATGTAATGCTGTAATGTTACCTCAGTATACCATAGTAACATCTGACACTTATGTAATGTTACCTCGGTATACCATAGTAACATCTGACACTTATGTAATGCTACCTCAGTATACCATAGTAACATCTGACACTTATGTAATGCTGTAATGTTACCTCAGTATACCATAGTAACATCTGACACTTATGTAATGCTGTAATGTTACCTCAGTATACCATAGTAACCTCTGACACTTATGTAATGCTGTAATGTTACCTCATGATACCATAGTAACATCTGACACTTATGTAATGCTGTAATGTTACCTCAGTATATCATAGTAACATCTGACACTTATATAATGCTGTAATGTTACCTCAGTATACCATAGTAACATCTCACACTTATGTAATGCTGTAATGTTACCTCAGTATACCATAGTAACATCTCACACTTATGTAATGCTACCTCAGTATACCATAGTAACATCTGACACTTATGTAATGCTGTAATGTTACCTCAGTATACCATAGTAACATCTGACACTTATGTAATGTTACCTCAGTATACCATAGTAACATCTGACACTTATGTAATGCTGTAATGTTACCTCGGTATACCATAGTAACATCTGACACTTATGTCATGCTGTAATGTTACCTCGGTATACCATAGTAACATCTGACACTTATGAAATGCTGTAATGTTACCTCGGTATGCCATAGTAACATCTGACACTTATCAAATGCTGTAATGTTACCTCAGTATACCATAGTAACATCTGACACTTATGTCATGCTGTAATGTTACCTCAGTATACCATAGTAACCTCTGACACTTATGTCATGCTGTAATGTTACCTCAGTATACCATAGTAACCTCTGACACTTATGTCATGCTGTAATGTTACCTCAGTATACCATAGTAACCTCTGACACTTATGTCATGCTGTAATGTTACCTCAGTATACCATAGTAACCTCTGACACTTATGTAATGCTGTAATGTCACCTCAGTATACCATAGTAACCTCTGACACTTATGTAATGCTGTAATGTCACCTCAGTATACCACAGTAACCTCTGACACTTATGAAATGCTGTAATGTTACCACAGTATACCATAGTAACCTCTGACACTTATTTAATGCTGTAATGTTACCACAGTATACCATAGTAACCTCTGACACTTATTTAATGCTGTAATGTTACCTCAGTATACCATAGTAACATCTGACACTTATGTCATGCTGTAATGTTACCTCAGTATACCATAGTAACATCTGACACTTATGTCATGCTGTAATGTTACCTCAGTATACCATAGTAACATCTCACACTTATGTCATGCTGTAATGTTACCTCAGTATACCATAGTAACATCTGACACTTATGTAATGTTACCTCGGTATACCATAGTAACATCTGACACTTATGTAATGCTGTAATGTTACCTCGGTATACCATAGTAACATCTGACACTTATGTAATGCTGTAATGTTACCTCGGTATACCATAGTAACCTCTGACACTTATGTAATGCTGTAATGTCACCTCAGTATACCATAGTAACATCTCACACTTATGTCATGCTGTAATGTTACCTCAGTATACCATAGTAACATCTCACACTTATGTCATGCTACCTCAGTATACCATAGTAACATCTGACACTTATGTAATGCTGTAATGTCACCTCAGTATACCATAGTAACATCTCACACTTATGTAATGCTGTAATGTTACCTCGGTATACCATAGTAACATCTGACACTTATGTCATGCTGTAATGTTACCTCAGTATACCATAGTAACAACTCACACTTATGTCATGCTGTAATGTTACCTCAGTATACCATAGTAACATCTGACACTTATGTAATGCTGTAATGTTACCTCAGTATACCATAGTAACATCTGACACTTATGTAATGCTGTAATGTTACCTCAGTATATCATAGTAACATCTTACACTTATGTAATGTTACCTCAGTATACCATAGTAACATCTGACACTTATGTAATGCTGTAATGTTACCTCAGTATACCATAGTAACATCTGACACTTATATAATGCTGTAATGTTACCTCAGTATACCATAGTAACATCTCACACTTATGTTATGCTGTAATGTTACCTCAGTATACCATAGTAACATCTCACACTTATGTAATGCTTCCTCAGTATACCATAGTAACATCTGACACTTATGTAATGCTGTAATGTTACCTCGGTATACCATAGTAACATCTGACACTTATGTAATGCTGTAATGTTACCTCGGTATACCATAGTAACATCTGACACTTATGTAATGCTGTAATGTTACCTCGGTATACCATAGTAACATCTGACACTTATGTAATGCTGTAATGTTACCTCGGTATACCATAGTAACATCTGTCACTTATGTCATGCTGTAATGTTACCTCGGTATACCATAGTAACATCTGACACTTATGAAATGCTGTAATGTTACCTCGGTATACCATAGTAACATCTGACACTTATGAAATGCTGTAATGTTACCTCGGTATACCATAGTAACCTCTGACACTTATGTCATGCTGTAATGTTACCTCAGTATACCATAGTAACATCTGACACTTATGTAATGTTACCTCGGTATACCATAGTAACATCTGACACTTATGTAATGCTGTAATGTTACCTCGGTATACCATAGTAACATCTGACACTTATGAAATGCTGTAATGTTACCTCAGTATAACATAGTAACCTCTGACACTTATGTCATGCTGTAATGTTACCTCGGTATACCATAGTAACATCTGACACTTATGTAATGCTGTAATGTTACCTCGGTATACCATAGTAACATCTGACACTTATGTAAAGCTTTAATGTTACCTCGGTATACCATAGTAACATCTGTCACTTATGTCATGCTGTAATGTTACCTCGGTATACCATAGTAACCTCTGACACTTATGTCATGCTGTAATGTTACCTCGGTATACCATAGTAACATCTGACACTTATGTCATGCTGTAATGTTACCTCGGTATACCATAGTAACATCTGACACTTATGTAATGTTACCTCAGTATACCATAGTAACATCTGACACTTATGTAATGCTGTAATGTTACCTCAGTATACCATAGTAACATCTGTCACTTATGTCATGCTGTAATGTTACCTCGGTATACCATAGTAACCTCTGACACTTATGTCATGCTGTAATGTTACCTCGGTATACCATAGTAACATCTGACACTTATGTCATGCTGTAATGTTACCTCGGTATACCATAGTAACATCTGACACTTATGTAATGTTACCTCAGTATACCATAGTAACATCTGACACTTATGTAATGCTGTAATGTTACCTCAGTATACCATAGTAACATCTGTCACTTATGTCATGCTGTAATGTTACCTCGGTATACCATAGTAACCTCTGACACTTATGTCATGCTGTAATGTTACCTCGGTATACCATAGTAACATCTGACACTTATGTAATGCTGTAATGTTACCTCAGTATACCATAGTAACATCTGACACTTATGTAATGTTACCTCAGTATACCATAGTAACATCTGACACTTATGTAATGCTGTAATGTTACCTCAGTATACCATAGTAACATCTGACACTTATGTAATGCTGTAATGTTACCTCAGTATACCATAGTAACATCTGACACTTATGTAATGCTGTAATGTTACCTCAGTATACCATAGTAACCTCTGACACTTATGTAATGCTGTAATGTTACCTCATGATACCATAGTAACATCTCACACTTATGTAATGCTGTAATGTTACCTCAGTATACCATAGTAACATCTCACACTTATGTAATGCTACCTCAGTATACCATAGTAACATCTGACACTTATGTAATGCTGTAATGTTACCTCAGTATACCATAGTAACATCTGACACTTATGTAATGTTACCTCAGTATACCATAGTAACATCTGACACTTATGTAATGCTGTAATGTTACCTCGGTATACCATAGTAACATCTGACACTTATGTCATGCTGTAATGTTACCTCGGTATACCATAGTAACATCTGACACTTATGAAATGCTGTAATGTTACCTCGGTATGCCATAGTAATATCTGACACTTATCAAATGCTGTAATGTTACCTCAGTATACCATAGTAACATCTGACACTTATGTCATGCTGTAATGTTACCTCAGTATACCATAGTAACCTCTGACACTTATGTCATGCTGTAATGTTACCTCAGTATACCATAGTAACCTCTGACACTTATGTCATGCTGTAATGTTACCTCAGTATACCATAGTAACCTCTGACACTTATGTCATGCTGTAATGTTACCTCAGTATACCATAGTAACCTCTGACACTTATGTAATGCTGTAATGTCACCTCAGTATACCATAGTAACCTCTGACACTTATGTAATGCTGTAATGTCACCTCAGTATACCACAGTAACCTCTGACACTTATGAAATGCTGTAATGTTACCACAGTATACCATAGTAACCTCTGACACTTATTTAATGCTGTAATGTTACCACAGTATACCATAGTAACCTCTGACACTTATTTAATGCTGTAATGTTACCTCAGTATACCATAGTAACATCTGACACTTATGTCATGCTGTAATGTTACCTCAGTATACCATAGTAACATCTGACACTTATGTCATGCTGTAATGTTACCTCAGTATACCATAGTAACATCTCACACTTATGTCATGCTGTAATGTTACCTCAGTATACCATAGTAACATCTGACACTTATGTAATGTTACCTCGGTATACCATAGTAACATCTGACACTTATGTAATGCTACCTCAGTATACCATAGTAACATCTGACACTTATGTAATGCTGTAATGTTACCTCAGTATACCATAGTAACATCTGACACTTATGTAATGCTGTAATGTTACCTCAGTATACCATGGTAACCTCTGACACTTATGTAATGCTGTAATGTTACCTCATGATACCATAGTAACATCTGACACTTATGTAATGCTGTAATGTTACCTCAGTATATCATAGTAACATCTGACACTTATATAATGCTGTAATGTTACCTCAGTATACCATAGTAACATCTCACACTTATGTAATGCTGTAATGTTACCTCAGTATACCATAGTAACATCTCACACTTATGTAATGCTACCTCAGTATACCATAGTAACATCTGACACTTATGTAATGCTGTAATGTTACCTCAGTATACCATAGTAACATCTGACACTTATGTAATGTTACCTCAGTATACCATAGTAACATCTGACACTTATGTAATGCTGTAATGTTACCTCGGTATACCATAGTAACATCTGACACTTATGTCATGCTGTAATGTTACCTCGGTATACCATAGTAACATCTGACACTTATGAAATGCTGTAATGTTACCTCGGTATGCCATAGTAACATCTGACACTTATCAAATGCTGTAATGTTACCTCAGTATACCATAGTAACCTCTGACACTTATGTCATGCTGTAATGTTACCTCAGTATACCATAGTAACCTCTGACACTTATGTCATGCTGTAATGTTACCTCAGTATACCATAGTAACCTCTGACACTTATGTCATGCTGTAATGTTACCTCAGTATACCATAGTAACCTCTGACACTTATGTAATGCTGTAATGTCACCTCAGTATACCATAGTAACCTCTGACACTTATGTAATGCTGTAATGTCACCTCAGTATACCATAGTAACCTCTGACACTTATGTAATGCTGTAATGTTACCTCAGTATACCATAGTAACATCTGACACTTATGTAATGCTGTAATGTTACCTCAGTATACCATAGTAACATCTCACACTTATGTAATGCTACCTCAGTATACCATAGTAACATCTGACACTTATGTAATGCTGTAATGTTACCTCAGTATACCATAGTAACATCTGACACTTATGTAATGCTGTAATGTTACCTCGGTATACCATAGTAACATCTGACACTTATGTAATGCTGTAATGTTACCTCGGTATACCATAGTAACATCTGACACTTATGTAATGCTGTAATGTTACCTCGGTATACCATAGTAACATCTGTCACTTATGTCATGCTGTAATGTTACCTCGGTATACCATAGTAACATCTGACACTTATGAAATGCTGTAATGTTACCTCGGTATACCATAGTAACATCTGACACTTATGAAATGCTGTAATGTTACCTCGGTATACCATAGTAACCTCTGACACTTATGTCATGCTGTAATGTTACCTCAGTATACCATAGTAACATCTGACACTTATGTAATGTTACCTCGGTATACCATAGTAACATCTGACACTTATGTAATGCTGTAATGTTACCTCGGTATACCATAGTAACATCCGACACTTATGAAATGCTGTAATGTTACCTCAGTATAACATAGTAACCTCTGACACTTATGTCATGCTGTAATGTTACCTCAGTATACCATAGTAACATCTGACACTTATGTAATGTTACCTCGGTATACCATAGTAACATCTGACACTTATGTAATGCTGTAATGTTACCTCGGTATACCATAGTAACATCTGACACTTATGTCATGCTGTAATGTTACCTCGGTATACCATAGTAACATCTGTCACTTATGTCATGCTGTAATGTTACCTCGGTATACCATAGTAACCTCTGACACTTATGTCATGCTGTAATGTTACCTCGGTATACCATAGTAACCTCTGACACTTATGTCATGCTGTAATGTTACCTCGGTATACCATAGTAACCTCTGACACTTATGTCATGCTGTAATGTTACCTCAGTATACCATAGTAACCTCTGACACTTATGTCATGCTGTAATGTTACCTCAGTATACCATAGTAACCTCTGACACTTATGTCATGCTGTAATGTTACATCAGTATACCATAGTAACCTCTGACACTTATGTCATGCTGTAATGTTACCTCAGTATACCATAGTAACCTCTGACACTTATGTCATGCTGTAATGTCTCCTCAGTATACCATAGTAACATCTGACACTTATGTAATGCTGTAATGTCACCTCAGTATACCATAGTAACCTCTGACACTTATGAAATGCTGTAATGTTACCACAGTATACCATAGTAACATCTGACACTTATTTAATGCTGTAATGTTACCTCAGTATACCATAGTAACATCTGACACTTATGAAATGCTGTAATGTTACCTCAGTATAACATAGTAACCTCTGACACTTATGTCATGCTGTAATGTTACCTCAGTATACCATAGTAACATCTGACACTTATGTAATGTTACCTCGGTATACCATAGTAACATCTGACACTTATGTAATGCTGTAATGTTACCTCAGTATACCACAGTAACATCTGACACTTATGTAATGCTGTAATGTTACCTCAGTATACCATAGTAACATCTGACACTTATGTAATGTTACCTCAGTATACCATAGTAACATCTGACACTTATGTAATGCTGTAATGTTACCTCAGTATACCATAGTAACATCTGACACTTATGTAATGCTGTAATGTTACCTCAGTATACCATAGTAACATCTGACACTTATGTAATGCTGTAATGTTACCTCAGTATACCATAGTAACCTCTGACACTTATGTAATGCTGTAATGTTACCTCATGATACCATAGTAACATCTGACACTTATGTAATGCTGTAATGTTACCTCAGTATATCATAGTAACATCTGACACTTATATAATGCTGTAATGTTACCTCAGTATACCATAGTAACATCTCACACTTATGTAATGCTGTAATGTTACCTCAGTATACCATAGTAACATCTCACACTTATGTAATGCTACCTCAGTATACCATAGTAACATCTGACACTTATGTAATGCTGTAATGTTACCTCAGTATACCATAGTAACCTCTGACACTTATGTCATGCTGTAATGTTACCTCAGTATACCATAGTAACCTCTGACACTTATGTCATGCTGTAATGTTACCTCAGTATACCATAGTAACCTCTGACACTTATGTCATGCTGTAATGTTACCTCAGTATACCATAGTAACCTCTGACACTTATGTCATGCTGTAATGTCACCTCAGTATACCATAGTAACCTCTGACACTTATGTAATGCTGTAATGTCACCTCAGTATACCACAGTAACCTCTGACACTTATGAAATGCTGTAATGTTACCACAGTATACCATAGTAACCTCTGACACTTATTTAATGCTGTAATGTTACCACAGTATACCATAGTAACCTCTGACACTTATTTAATGCTGTAATGTTACCTCAGTATACCATAGTAACATCTGACACTTATGTCATGCTGTAATGTTACCTCAGTATACCATAGTAACATCTGACACTTATGTCATGCTGTAATGTTACCTCAGTATACCATAGTAACATCTCACACTTATGTCATGCTGTAATGTTACCTCAGTATACCATAGTAACATCTGACACTTATGTAATGTTACCTCGGTATACCATAGTAACATCTGACACTTATGTAATGCTACCTCAGTATACCATAGTAACATCTGACACTTATGTAATGCTGTAATGTTACCTCAGTATACCATAGTAACATCTGACACTTATGTAATGCTGTAATGTTACCTCAGTATACCATAGTAACCTCTGACACTTATGTAATGCTGTAATGTTACCTCATGATACCATAGTAACATCTGACACTTATGTAATGCTGTAATGTTACCTCAGTATATCATAGTAACATCTGACACTTATATAATGCTGTAATGTTACCTCAGTATACCATAGTAACATCTCACACTTATGTAATGCTGTAATGTTACCTCAGTATACCATAGTAACATCTCACACTTATGTAATGCTACCTCAGTATACCATAGTAACATCTGACACTTATGTAATGCTGTAATGTTACCTCAGTATACCATAGTAACATCTGACACTTATGTAATGTTACCTCAGTATACCATAGTAACATCTGACACTTATGTAATGCTGTAATGTTACCTCAGTATATCATAGTAACATCTGACACTGATGTAATGCTGTAATGTTACCTCAGTATACCATAGTAACATCTGACACTTATGTAATGCTGTAATGTTACCTCAGTATACCATAGTAACATCTCACACTTATGTAATGCTACCTCAGTATACCATAGTAACATCTGACACTTATGTAATGCTGTAATGTTACCTCAGTATACCATAGTAACATCTGACACTTATGTAATGCTGTAATGTTACCTCGGTATACCATAGTAACATCTGACACTTATGTAATGCTGTAATGTTACCTCGGTATACCATAGTAACATCTGACACTTATGTAATGCTGTAATGTTACCTCGGTATACCATAGTAACATCTGTCACTTATGTCATGCTGTAATGTTACCTCGGTATACCATAGTAACATCTGACACTTATGAAATGCTGTAATGTTACCTCGGTATACCATAGTAACATCTGACACTTATGAAATGCTGTAATGTTACCTCGGTATACCATAGTAACCTCTGACACTTATGTCATGCTGTAATGTTACCTCAGTATACCATAGTAACATCTGACACTTATGTAATGTTACCTCGGTATACCATAGTAACATCTGACACTTATGTAATGCTGTAATGTTACCTCGGTATACCATAGTAACATCTGACACTTATGAAATGCTGTAATGTTACCTCAGTATAACATAGTAACCTCTGACACTTATGTCATGCTGTAATGTTACCTCAGTATACCATAGTAACATCTGACACTTATGTAATGTTACCTCGGTATACCATAGTAACATCTGACACTTATGTAATGCTGTAATGTTACCTCGGTATACCATAGTAACATCTGACACTTATGTCATGCTGTAATGTTACCTCGGTATACCATAGTAACATCTGTCACTTATGTCATGCTGTAATGTTACCTCGGTATACCATAGTAACCTCTGACACTTATGTCATGCTGTAATGTTACCTCGGTATACCATAGTAACCTCTGACACTTATGTCATGCTGTAATGTTACCTCGGTATACCATAGTAACCTCTGACACTTATGTCATGCTGTAATGTTACCTCAGTATACCATAGTAACCTCTGACACTTATGTCATGCTGTAATGTTACCTCAGTATACCATAGTAACCTCTGACACTTATGTCATGCTGTAATGTTACATCAGTATACCATAGTAACGTCTGACACTTATGTCATGCTGTAATGTTACCTCAGTATACCATAGTAACCTCTGACACTTATGTCATGCTGTAATGTCTCCTCAGTATACCATAGTAACATCTGACACTTATGTAATGCTGTAATGTCACCTCAGTATACCATAGTAACCTCTGACACTTATGAAATGCTGTAATGTTACCACAGTATACCATAGTAACATCTGACACTTATTTAATGCTGTAATGTTACCTCAGTATACCATAGTAACATCTGACACTTATGTCATGCTGTAATGTTACCTCAGTATACCATAGTAACATCTCACACTTATGTCATGCTGTAATGTTACCTCAGTATACCATAGTAACATCTGACACTTATGTAATGTTACCTCAGTATACCATAGTAACATCTGACACTTATGTAATGCTGTAATGTTACCTCAGTATACCACAGTAACATCTGACACTTATGTAATGCTGTAATGTTACCTCAGTATACCATAGTAACATCTGACACTTATGTAATGTTACCTCAGTATACCATAGTAACATCTGACACTTATGTAATGCTGTAATGTTACCTCAGTATACCATAGTAACATCTGACACTTATGTAATGCTGTAATGTTACCTCAGTATACCATAGTAACATCTGACACTTATGTAATGCTGTAATGTTACCTCAGTATACCATAGTAACCTCTGACACTTATGTAATGCTGTAATGTTACCTCATGATACCATAGTAACATCTGACACTTATGTAATGCTGTAATGTTACCTCAGTATATCATAGTAACATCTGACACTTATATAATGCTGTAATGTTACCTCAGTATACCATAGTAACATCTCACACTTATGTAATGCTGTAATGTTACCTCAGTATACCATAGTAACATCTCACACTTATGTAATGCTACCTCAGTATACCATAGTAACATCTGACACTTATGTAATGCTGTAATGTTACCTCAGTATACCATAGTAACCTCTGACACTTATGTCATGCTGTAATGTTACCTCAGTATACCATAGTAACCTCTGACACTTATGTCATGCTGTAATGTTACCTCAGTATACCATAGTAACCTCTGACACTTATGTCATGCTGTAATGTTACCTCAGTATACCATAGTAACCTCTGACACTTATGTCATGCTGTAATGTCACCTCAGTATACCATAGTAACCTCTGACACTTATGTAATGCTGTAATGTCACCTCAGTATACCACAGTAACCTCTGACACTTATGAAATGCTGTAATGTTACCACAGTATACCATAGTAACCTCTGACACTTATTTAATGCTGTAATGTTACCACAGTATACCATAGTAACCTCTGACACTTATTTAATGCTGTAATGTTACCTCAGTATACCATAGTAACATCTGACACTTATGTCATGCTGTAATGTTACCTCAGTATACCATAGTAACATCTGACACTTATGTCATGCTGTAATGTTACCTCAGTATACCATAGTAACATCTCACACTTATGTCATGCTGTAATGTTACCTCAGTATACCATAGTAACATCTGACACTTATGTAATGTTACCTCGGTATACCATAGTAACATCTGACACTTATGTAATGCTACCTCAGTATACCATAGTAACATCTGACACTTATGTAATGCTGTAATGTTACCTCAGTATACCATAGTAACATCTGACACTTATGTAATGCTGTAATGTTACCTCAGTATACCATAGTAACCTCTGACACTTATGTAATGCTGTAATGTTACCTCATGATACCATAGTAACATCTGACACTTATGTAATGCTGTAATGTTACCTCAGTATATCATAGTAACATCTGACACTTATATAATGCTGTAATGTTACCTCAGTATACCATAGTAACATCTCACACTTATGTAATGCTGTAATGTTACCTCAGTATACCATAGTAACATCTCACACTTATGTAATGCTACCTCAGTATACCATAGTAACATCTGACACTTATGTAATGCTGTAATGTTACCTCAGTATACCATAGTAACATCTGACACTTATGTAATGTTACCTCAGTATACCATAGTAACATCTGACACTTATGTAATGCTGTAATGTTACCTCGGTATACCATAGTAACATCTGACACTTATGTCATGCTGTAATGTTACCTCGGTATACCATAGTAACATCTGACACTTATGAAATGCTGTAATGTTACCTCGGTATGCCATAGTAACATCTGACACTTATCAAATGCTGTAATGTTACCTCAGTATACCATAGTAACATCTGACACTTATGTCATGCTGTAATGTTACCTCAGTATACCATAGTAACCTCTGACACTTATGTCATGCTGTAATGTTACCTCAGTATACCATAGTAACCTCTGACACTTATGTCATGCTGTAATGTTACCTCAGTATACCATAGTAACCTCTGACACTTATGTCATGCTGTAATGTTACCTCAGTATACCATAGTAACCTCTGACACTTATGTAATGCTGTAATGTCACCTCAGTATACCATAGTAACCTCTGACACTTATGTAATGCTGTAATGTCACCTCAGTATACCACAGTAACCTCTGACACTTATGAAATGCTGTAATGTTACCACAGTATACCATAGTAACCTCTGACACTTATTTAATGCTGTAATGTTACCACAGTATACCATAGTAACCTCTGACACTTATTTAATGCTGTAATGTTACCTCAGTATACCATAGTAACATCTGACACTTATGTCATGCTGTAATGTTACCTCAGTATACCATAGTAACATCTGACACTTATGTCATGCTGTAATGTTACCTCAGTATACCATAGTAACATCTCACACTTATGTCATGCTGTAATGTTACCTCAGTATACCATAGTAACATCTGACACTTATGTAATGTTACCTCGGTATACCATAGTAACATCTGACACTTATGTAATGCTGTAATGTTACCTCGGTATACCATAGTAACATCTGACACTTATGTAATGCTGTAATGTTACCTCGGTATACCATAGTAACCTCTGACACTTATGTAATGCTGTAATGTCACCTCAGTATACCATAGTAACATCTCACACTTATGTCATGCTGTAATGTTACCTCAGTATACCATAGTAACATCTCACACTTATGTCATGCTACCTCAGTATACCATAGTAACATCTGACACTTATGTAATGCTGTAATGTTACCTCAGTATACCATAGTAACATCTGACACTTATGTAATGTTACCTCAGTATACCATAGTAACATCTGACACTTATGTCATGCTGTAATGTTACCTCGGTATACCATAGTAACATCTGACACTTATGTCATGCTGTAATGTTACCTCGGTATACCATAGTAACATCTGACACTTATGTCATGCTGTAATGTTACCTCGGTATACCATAGTAACATCTGACACTTATGTCATGCTGTAATGTTACCTCGGTATACCATAGTAACATCTGACACTTATGTCATGCTGTAATGTTACCTCAGTATACCATAGTAACAACTCACACTTATGTCATGCTGTAATGTTACCTCAGTATACCATAGTAACATCTGACACTTATGTAATGTTACCTCAGTATACCATAGTAACATCTGACACTTATGTAATGCTGTAATGTTACCTCAGTATACCATAGTAACATCTGACACTTATGTAATGCTGTAATGTTACCTCAGTATATCATAGTAACATCTGACACTTATGTAATGTTACCTCAGTATACCATAGTAACATCTGACACTTATATAATGCTGTAATGTTACCTCAGTATACCATAGTAACATCTGACACTTATATAATGCTGTAATGTTACCTCAGTATACCATAGTAACATCTCACACTTATGTAATGCTGTAATGTTACCTCAGTATACCATAGTAACATCTCACACTTATGTAATGCTTCCTCAGTATACCATAGTAACATCTGACACTTATGTAATGCTGTAATGTTACCTCGGTATACCATAGTAACATCTGACACTTATGTAATGCTGTAATGTTACCTCGGTATACCATAGTAACATCTGACACTTATGTAATGCTGTAATGTTACCTCGGTATACCATAGTAACATCTGACACTTATGTAATGCTGTAATGTTACCTCGGTATACCATAGTAACATCTGT
Source organism: Taudactylus pleione (assembly GCA_031769625.1). Classification (NCBI taxonomy): domain Eukaryota; kingdom Metazoa; phylum Chordata; class Amphibia; order Anura; family Myobatrachidae; genus Taudactylus; species Taudactylus pleione. The sequence continues at coordinate 4,340,075 of JAUIMM010000446.1, read as the reverse complement.
CACTTATGTCATGCTGTAATGTTACCTCGGTATACCATAGTAACATCTGACACTTATGAAATGCTGTAATGTTACCTCGGTATACCATAGTAACATCTGACACTTATGAAATGCTGTAATGTTACCTCGGTATACCATAGTAACCTCTGACACTTATGTCATGCTGTAATGTTACCTCAGTATACCATAGTAACATCTGACACTTATGTAATGTTACCTCGGTATACCATAGTAACATCTGACACTTATGTAATGCTGTAATGTTACCTCGGTATACCATAGTAACATCTGACACTTATGAAATGCTGTAATGTTACCTCAGTATAACATAGTAACCTCTGACACTTATGTCATGCTGTAATGTTACCTCGGTATACCATAGTAACCTCTGACACTTATGTCATGCTGTAATGTTACCTCAGTATACCATAGTAACCTCTGACACTTATGTCATGCTGTAATGTTACCTCAGTATACCATAGTAACCTCTGACACTTATGTCATGCTGTAATGTTACCTCAGTATACCATAGTAACCTCTGACACTTATGTAATGCTGTAATGTCACCTCAGTATACCATAGTAACCTCTGACACTTATGTAATGCTGTAATGTCACCTCAGTATACCACAGTAACCTCTGACACTTATGAAATGCTGTAATGTTACCACAGTATACCATAGTAACCTCTGACACTTATTTAATGCTGTAATGTTACCACAGTATACCATAGTAACCTCTGACACTTATTTAATGCTGTAATGTTACCTCAGTATACCATAGTAACATCTGACACTTATGTCATGCTGTAATGTTACCTCAGTATACCATAGTAACATCTCACACTTATGTAATGCTACCTCAGTATACCATAGTAACATCTGACACTTATGTAATGCTGTAATGTTACCTCAGTATACCATAGTAACATCTGACACTTATGTAATGTTACCTCGGTATACCATAGTAACATCTGACACTTATGTAATGCTACCTCAGTATACCATAGTAACATCTGACACTTATGTAATGCTGTAATGTTACCTCAGTATACCATAGTAACATCTGACACTTATGTAATGCTGTAATGTTACCTCAGTATACCATAGTAACCTCTGACACTTATGTAATGCTGTAATGTTACCTCATGATACCATAGTAACATCTGACACTTATGTAATGCTGTAATGTTACCTCAGTATATCATAGTAACATCTGACACTTATATAATGCTGTAATGTTACCTCAGTATACCATAGTAACATCTCACACTTATGTAATGCTGTAATGTTACCTCAGTATACCATAGTAACATCTCACACTTATGTAATGCTACCTCAGTATACCATAGTAACATCTGACACTTATGTAATGCTGTAATGTTACCTCAGTATACCATAGTAACATCTGACACTTATGTAATGTTACCTCAGTATACCATAGTAACATCTGACACTTATGTAATGCTGTAATGTTACCTCGGTATACCATAGTAACATCTGACACTTATGTCATGCTGTAATGTTACCTCGGTATACCATAGTAACATCTGACACTTATGAAATGCTGTAATGTTACCTCGGTATGCCATAGTAACATCTGACACTTATCAAATGCTGTAATGTTACCTCAGTATACCATAGTAACATCTGACACTTATGTCATGCTGTAATGTTACCTCAGTATACCATAGTAACCTCTGACACTTATGTCATGCTGTAATGTTACCTCAGTATACCATAGTAACCTCTGACACTTATGTCATGCTGTAATGTTACCTCAGTATACCATAGTAACCTCTGACACTTATGTCATGCTGTAATGTTACCTCAGTATACCATAGTAACCTCTGACACTTATGTAATGCTGTAATGTCACCTCAGTATACCATAGTAACCTCTGACACTTATGTAATGCTGTAATGTCACCTCAGTATACCACAGTAACCTCTGACACTTATGAAATGCTGTAATGTTACCACAGTATACCATAGTAACCTCTGACACTTATTTAATGCTGTAATGTTACCACAGTATACCATAGTAACCTCTGACACTTATTTAATGCTGTAATGTTACCTCAGTATACCATAGTAACATCTGACACTTATGTCATGCTGTAATGTTACCTCAGTATACCATAGTAACATCTGACACTTATGTCATGCTGTAATGTTACCTCAGTATACCATAGTAACATCTCACACTTATGTCATGCTGTAATGTTACCTCAGTATACCATAGTAACATCTGACACTTATGTAATGTTACCTCGGTATACCATAGTAACATCTGACACTTATGTAATGCTGTAATGTTACCTCGGTATACCATAGTAACATCTGACACTTATGTAATGCTGTAATGTTACCTCGGTATACCATAGTAACCTCTGACACTTATGTAATGCTGTAATGTCACCTCAGTATACCATAGTAACATCTCACACTTATGTCATGCTGTAATGTTACCTCAGTATACCATAGTAACATCTCACACTTATGTCATGCTACCTCAGTATACCATAGTAACATCTGACACTTATGTAATGCTGTAATGTCACCTCAGTATACCATAGTAACATCTCACACTTATGTAATGCTGTAATGTTACCTCGGTATACCATAGTAACATCTGACACTTATGTCATGCTGTAATGTTACCTCAGTATACCATAGTAACAACTCACACTTATGTCATGCTGTAATGTTACCTCAGTATACCATAGTAACATCTGACACTTATGTAATGCTGTAATGTTACCTCAGTATACCATAGTAACATCTGACACTTATGTAATGCTGTAATGTTACCTCAGTATATCATAGTAACATCTTACACTTATGTAATGTTACCTCAGTATACCATAGTAACATCTGACACTTATGTAATGCTGTAATGTTACCTCAGTATACCATAGTAACATCTGACACTTATATAATGCTGTAATGTTACCTCAGTATACCATAGTAACATCTCACACTTATGTCATGCTGTAATGTTACCTCAGTATACCATAGTAACCTCTGACACTTATGTCATGCTGTAATGTTACCTCAGTATACCATAGTAACCTCTGACACTTATGTAATGCTGTAATGTCACCTCAGTATACCATAGTAACCTCTGACACTTATGTAATGCTGTAATGTCACCTCAGTATACCACAGTAACCTCTGACACTTATGAAATGCTGTAATGTTACCACAGTATACCATAGTAACCTCTGACACTTATTTAATGCTGTAATGTTACCACAGTATACCATAGTAACCTCTGACACTTATTTAATGCTGTAATGTTACCTCAGTATACCATAGTAACATCTGACACTTATGTCATGCTGTAATGTTACCTCAGTATACCATAGTAACATCTGACACTTATGTCATGCTGTAATGTTACCTCAGTATACCATAGTAACATCTCACACTTATGTCATGCTGTAATGTTACCTCAGTATACCATAGTAACATCTGACACTTATGTAATGTTACCTCGGTATACCATAGTAACATCTGACACTTATGTAATGCTACCTCAGTATACCATACTAACAACTGACACTTATGTAATGCTGTAATGTTACCTCAGTATACCATAGTAACATCTCACACTTATGTAATGCTGTAATGTTACCTCAGTATACCATAGTAACATCTCACACTTATGTAATGCTACCTCAGTATACCATAGTAACATCTGACACTTATGTAATGCTGTAATGTTACCTCAGTATACCATAGTAACATCTGACACTTATGTAATGTTACCTCAGTATACCATAGTAACATCTGACACTTATGTAATGCTGTAATGTTACCTCGGTATACCATAGTAACATCTGACACTTATGTCATGCTGTAATGTTACCTCGGTATACCATAGTAACATCTGACACTTATGAAATGCTGTAATGTTACCTCGGTATGCCATAGTAACATCTGACACTTATCAAATGCTGTAATGTTACCTCAGTATACCATAGTAACATCTGACACTTATGTCATGCTGTAATGTTACCTCAGTATACCATAGTAACCTCTGACACTTATGTCATGCTGTAATGTTACCTCAGTATACCATAGTAACCTCTGACACTTATGTCATGCTGTAATGTTACCTCAGTATACCATAGTAACCTCTGACACTTATGTCATGCTGTAATGTTACCTCAGTATACCATAGTAACCTCTGACACTTATGTAATGCTGTAATGTCACCTCAGTATACCATAGTAACCTCTGACACTTATGTAATGCTGTAATGTCACCTCAGTATACCACAGTAACCTCTGACACTTATGAAATGCTGTAATGTTACCACAGTATACCATAGTAACCTCTGACACTTATTTAATGCTGTAATGTTACCACAGTATACCATAGTAACCTCTGACACTTATTTAATGCTGTAATGTTACCTCAGTATACCATAGTAACATCTGACACTTATGTCATGCTGTAATGTTACCTCAGTATACCATAGTAACATCTGACACTTATGTCATGCTGTAATGTTACCTCAGTATACCATAGTAACATCTCACACTTATGTCATGCTGTAATGTTACCTCAGTATACCATAGTAACATCTGACACTTATGTAATGTTACCTCGGTATACCATAGTAACATCTGACACTTATGTAATGCTGTAATGTTACCTCGGTATACCATAGTAACATCTGACACTTATGTAATGCTGTAATGTTACCTCGGTATACCATAGTAACCTCTGACACTTATGTAATGCTGTAATGTCACCTCAGTATACCATAGTAACATCTCACACTTATGTCATGCTGTAATGTTACCTCAGTATACCATAGTAACATCTCACACTTATGTCATGCTACCTCAGTATACCATAGTAACATCTGACACTTATGTAATGCTGTAATGTCACCTCAGTATACCATAGTAACATCTCACACTTATGTAATGCTGTAATGTTACCTCGGTATACCATAGTAACATCTGACACTTATGTCATGCTGTAATGTTACCTCAGTATACCATAGTAACAACTCACACTTATGTCATGCTGTAATGTTACCTCAGTATACCATAGTAACATCTGACACTTATGTAATGCTGTAATGTTACCTCAGTATACCATAGTAACATCTGACACTTATGTAATGCTGTAATGTTACCTCAGTATATCATAGTAACATCTTACACTTATGTAATGTTACCTCAGTATACCATAGTAACATCTGACACTTATGTAATGCTGTAATGTTACCTCAGTATACCATAGTAACATCTGACACTTATATAATGCTGTAATGTTACCTCAGTATACCATAGTAACATCTCACACTTATGTCATGCTGTAATGTTACCTCAGTATACCATAGTAACCTCTGACACTTATGTCATGCTGTAATGTTACCTCAGTATACCATAGTAACCTCTGACACTTATGTAATGCTGTAATGTCACCTCAGTATACCATAGTAACCTCTGACACTTATGTAATGCTGTAATGTCACCTCAGTATACCACAGTAACCTCTGACACTTATGAAATGCTGTAATGTTACCACAGTATACCATAGTAACCTCTGACACTTATTTAATGCTGTAATGTTACCACAGTATACCATAGTAACCTCTGACACTTATTTAATGCTGTAATGTTACCTCAGTATACCATAGTAACATCTGACACTTATGTCATGCTGTAATGTTACCTCAGTATACCATAGTAACATCTGACACTTATGTCATGCTGTAATGTTACCTCAGTATACCATAGTAACATCTCACACTTATGTCATGCTGTAATGTTACCTCAGTATACCATAGTAACATCTGACACTTATGTAATGTTACCTCGGTATACCATAGTAACATCTGACACTTATGTAATGCTACCTCAGTATACCATACTAACAACTGACACTTATGTAATGCTGTAATGTTACCTCAGTATACCATAGTAACATCTGACACTTATGTAATGCTGTAATGTTACCTCAGTATACCATAGTAACCTCTGACACTTATGTAATGCTGTAATGTTACCTCATGATACCATAGTAACATCTGACACTTATGTAATGCTGTAATGTTACCTCAGTATATCATAGTAACATCTGACACTTATATAATGCTGTAATGTTACCTCAGTATACCATAGTAACATCTCACACTTATGTAATGCTGTAATGTTACCTCAGTATACCATAGTAACATCTCACACTTATGTAATGCTACCTCAGTATACCATAGTAACATCTGACACTTATGTAATGCTGTAATGTTACCTCAGTATACCATAGTAACATCTGACACTTATGTAATGTTACCTCGGTATACCATAGTAACATCTGACACTTATGTAATGCTACCTCAGTATACCATAGTAACATCTGACACTTATGTAATGCTGTAATGTTACCTCAGTATACCATAGTAACATCTGACACTTATGTAATGCTGTAATGTTACCTCAGTATACCATAGTAACCTCTGACACTTATGTAATGCTGTAATGTTACCTCATGATACCATAGTAACATCTGACACTTATGTAATGCTGTAATGTTACCTCAGTATATCATAGTAACATCTGACACTTATATAATGCTGTAATGTTACCTCAGTATACCATAGTAACATCTCACACTTATGTAATGCTGTAATGTTACCTCAGTATACCATAGTAACATCTCACACTTATGTAATGCTACCTCAGTATACCATAGTAACATCTGACACTTATGTAATGCTGTAATGTTACCTCAGTATACCATAGTAACATCTGACACTTATGTAATGTTACCTCAGTATACCATAGTAACATCTGACACTTATGTAATGCTGTAATGTTACCTCGGTATACCATAGTAACATCTGACACTTATGTCATGCTGTAATGTTACCTCGGTATACCATAGTAACATCTGACACTTATGAAATGCTGTAATGTTACCTCGGTATGCCATAGTAACATCTGACACTTATCAAATGCTGTAATGTTACCTCAGTATACCATAGTAACATCTGACACTTATGTCATGCTGTAATGTTACCTCAGTATACCATAGTAACCTCTGACACTTATGTCATGCTGTAATGTTACCTCAGTATACCATAGTAACCTCTGACACTTATGTCATGCTGTAATGTTACCTCAGTATACCATAGTAACCTCTGACACTTATGTCATGCTGTAATGTTACCTCAGTATACCATAGTAACCTCTGACACTTATGTAATGCTGTAATGTCACCTCAGTATACCATAGTAACCTCTGACACTTATGTAATGCTGTAATGTCACCTCAGTATACCACAGTAACCTCTGACACTTATGAAATGCTGTAATGTTACCACAGTATACCATAGTAACCTCTGACACTTATTTAATGCTGTAATGTTACCACAGTATACCATAGTAACCTCTGACACTTATTTAATGCTGTAATGTTACCTCAGTATACCATAGTAACATCTGACACTTATGTCATGCTGTAATGTTACCTCAGTATACCATAGTAACATCTGACACTTATGTCATGCTGTAATGTTACCTCAGTATACCATAGTAACATCTCACACTTATGTCATGCTGTAATGTTACCTCAGTATACCATAGTAACATCTGACACTTATGTAATGTTACCTCGGTATACCATAGTAACATCTGACACTTATGTAATGCTGTAATGTTACCTCGGTATACCATAGTAACATCTGACACTTATGTAATGCTGTAATGTTACCTCGGTATACCATAGTAACCTCTGACACTTATGTAATGCTGTAATGTCACCTCAGTATACCATAGTAACATCTCACACTTATGTCATGCTGTAATGTTACCTCAGTATACCATAGTAACATCTCACACTTATGTCATGCTACCTCAGTATACCATAGTAACATCTGACACTTATGTAATGCTGTAATGTCACCTCAGTATACCATAGTAACATCTCACACTTATGTAATGCTGTAATGTTACCTCGGTATACCATAGTAACATCTGACACTTATGTCATGCTGTAATGTTACCTCAGTATACCATAGTAACAACTCACACTTATGTCATGCTGTAATGTTACCTCAGTATACCATAGTAACATCTGACACTTATGTAATGCTGTAATGTTACCTCAGTATACCATAGTAACATCTGACACTTATGTAATGCTGTAATGTTACCTCAGTATATCATAGTAACATCTTACACTTATGTAATGTTACCTCAGTATACCATAGTAACATCTGACACTTATGTAATGCTGTAATGTTACCTCAGTATACCATAGTAACATCTGACACTTATATAATGCTGTAATGTTACCTCAGTATACCATAGTAACATCTCACACTTATGTTATGCTGTAATGTTACCTCAGTATACCATAGTAACATCTCACACTTATGTAATGCTTCCTCAGTATACCATAGTAACATCTGACACTTATGTAATGCTGTAATGTTACCTCGGTATACCATAGTAACATCTGACACTTATGTAATGCTGTAATGTTACCTCGGTATACCATAGTAACATCTGACACTTATGTAATGCTGTAATGTTACCTCGGTATACCATAGTAACATCTGACACTTATGTAATGCTGTAATGTTACCTCGGTATACCATAGTAACATCTGTCACTTATGTCATGCTGTAATGTTACCTCGGTATACCATAGTAACATCTGACACTTATGAAATGCTGTAATGTTACCTCGGTATACCATAGTAACATCTGACACTTATGAAATGCTGTAATGTTACCTCGGTATACCATAGTAACCTCTGACACTTATGTCATGCTGTAATGTTACCTCAGTATACCATAGTAACATCTGACACTTATGTAATGTTACCTCGGTATACCATAGTAACATCTGACACTTATGTAATGCTGTAATGTTACCTCGGTATACCATAGTAACATCTGACACTTATGAAATGCTGTAATGTTACCTCAGTATAACATAGTAACCTCTGACACTTATGTCATGCTGTAATGTTACCTCGGTATACCATAGTAACATCTGACACTTATGTAATGCTGTAATGTTACCTCGGTATACCATAGTAACATCTGACACTTATGTAAAGCTTTAATGTTACCTCGGTATACCATAGTAACATCTGTCACTTATGTCATGCTGTAATGTTACCTCGGTATACCATAGTAACCTCTGACACTTATGTCATGCTGTAATGTTACCTCGGTATACCATAGTAACATCTGACACTTATGTCATGCTGTAATGTTACCTCGGTATACCATAGTAACATCTGACACTTATGTAATGTTACCTCAGTATACCATAGTAACATCTGACACTTATGTAATGCTGTAATGTTACCTCAGTATACCATAGTAACATCTGTCACTTATGTCATGCTGTAATGTTACCTCGGTATACCATAGTAACCTCTGACACTTATGTCATGCTGTAATGTTACCTCGGTATACCATAGTAACATCTGACACTTATGTCATGCTGTAATGTTACCTCGGTATACCATAGTAACATCTGACACTTATGTAATGTTACCTCAGTATACCATAGTAACATCTGACACTTATGTAATGCTGTAATGTTACCTCAGTATACCATAGTAACATCTGTCACTTATGTCATGCTGTAATGTTACCTCGGTATACCATAGTAACCTCTGACACTTATGTCATGCTGTAATGTTACCTCGGTATACCATAGTAACATCTGACACTTATGTAATGCTGTAATGTTACCTCAGTATACCATAGTAACATCTGACACTTATGTAATGTTACCTCAGTATACCATAGTAACATCTGACACTTATGTAATGCTGTAATGTTACCTCAGTATACCATAGTAACATCTGACACTTATGTAATGCTGTAATGTTACCTCAGTATACCATAGTAACATCTGACACTTATGTAATGCTGTAATGTTACCTCAGTATACCATAGTAACCTCTGACACTTATGTAATGCTGTAATGTTACCTCATGATACCATAGTAACATCTCACACTTATGTAATGCTGTAATGTTACCTCAGTATACCATAGTAACATCTCACACTTATGTAATGCTACCTCAGTATACCATAGTAACATCTGACACTTATGTAATGCTGTAATGTTACCTCAGTATACCATAGTAACATCTGACACTTATGTAATGTTACCTCAGTATACCATAGTAACATCTGACACTTATGTAATGCTGTAATGTTACCTCGGTATACCATAGTAACATCTGACACTTATGTCATGCTGTAATGTTACCTCGGTATACCATAGTAACATCTGACACTTATGAAATGCTGTAATGTTACCTCGGTATGCCATAGTAATATCTGACACTTATCAAATGCTGTAATGTTACCTCAGTATACCATAGTAACATCTGACACTTATGTCATGCTGTAATGTTACCTCAGTATACCATAGTAACCTCTGACACTTATGTCATGCTGTAATGTTACCTCAGTATACCATAGTAACCTCTGACACTTATGTCATGCTGTAATGTTACCTCAGTATACCATAGTAACCTCTGACACTTATGTCATGCTGTAATGTTACCTCAGTATACCATAGTAACCTCTGACACTTATGTAATGCTGTAATGTCACCTCAGTATACCATAGTAACCTCTGACACTTATGTAATGCTGTAATGTCACCTCAGTATACCACAGTAACCTCTGACACTTATGAAATGCTGTAATGTTACCACAGTATACCATAGTAACCTCTGACACTTATTTAATGCTGTAATGTTACCACAGTATACCATAGTAACCTCTGACACTTATTTAATGCTGTAATGTTACCTCAGTATACCATAGTAACATCTGACACTTATGTCATGCTGTAATGTTACCTCAGTATACCATAGTAACATCTGACACTTATGTCATGCTGTAATGTTACCTCAGTATACCATAGTAACATCTCACACTTATGTCATGCTGTAATGTTACCTCAGTATACCATAGTAACATCTGACACTTATGTAATGTTACCTCGGTATACCATAGTAACATCTGACACTTATGTAATGCTACCTCAGTATACCATAGTAACATCTGACACTTATGTAATGCTGTAATGTTACCTCAGTATACCATAGTAACATCTGACACTTATGTAATGCTGTAATGTTACCTCAGTATACCATGGTAACCTCTGACACTTATGTAATGCTGTAATGTTACCTCATGATACCATAGTAACATCTGACACTTATGTAATGCTGTAATGTTACCTCAGTATATCATAGTAACATCTGACACTTATATAATGCTGTAATGTTACCTCAGTATACCATAGTAACATCTCACACTTATGTAATGCTGTAATGTTACCTCAGTATACCATAGTAACATCTCACACTTATGTAATGCTACCTCAGTATACCATAGTAACATCTGACACTTATGTAATGCTGTAATGTTACCTCAGTATACCATAGTAACATCTGACACTTATGTAATGTTACCTCAGTATACCATAGTAACATCTGACACTTATGTAATGCTGTAATGTTACCTCGGTATACCATAGTAACATCTGACACTTATGTCATGCTGTAATGTTACCTCGGTATACCATAGTAACATCTGACACTTATGAAATGCTGTAATGTTACCTCGGTATGCCATAGTAACATCTGACACTTATCAAATGCTGTAATGTTACCTCAGTATACCATAGTAACCTCTGACACTTATGTCATGCTGTAATGTTACCTCAGTATACCATAGTAACCTCTGACACTTATGTCATGCTGTAATGTTACCTCAGTATACCATAGTAACCTCTGACACTTATGTCATGCTGTAATGTTACCTCAGTATACCATAGTAACCTCTGACACTTATGTAATGCTGTAATGTCACCTCAGTATACCATAGTAACCTCTGACACTTATGTAATGCTGTAATGTCACCTCAGTATACCACAGTAACCTCTGACACTTATGAAATGCTGTAATGTTACCACAGTATACCATAGTAACCTCTGACACTTATTTAATGCTGTAATGTTACCACAGTATACCATAGTAACCTCTGACACTTATTTAATGCTGTAATGTTACCTCAGTATACCATAGTAACATCTGACACTTATGTCATGCTGTAATGTTACCTCAGTATACCATAGTAACATCTGACACTTATGTCATGCTGTAATGTTACCTCAGTATACCATAGTAACATCTCACACTTATGTCATGCTGTAATGTTACCTCAGTATACCATAGTAACATCTGACACTTATGTAATGTTACCTCGGTATACCATAGTAACATCTGACACTTATGTAATGCTGTAATGTTACCTCGGTATACCATAGTAACATCTGACACTTATGTAATGCTGTAATCTTACCTCGGTATACCATAGTAACATCTGACACTTATGTCATGCTGTAATGTTACCTCAGTATACCATAGTAACAACTCACACTTATGTCATGCTGTAATGTTACCTCAGTATACCATAGTAACATCTGACACTTATGTAATGTTACCTCAGTATACCATAGTAACATCTGACACTTATGTAATGCTGTAATGTTACCTCAGTATACCATAGTAACATCTGACACTTATGTAATGCTGTAATGTTACCTCAGTATATCATAGTAACATCTGACACTTATGTAATGTTACCTCAGTATACCATAGTAACATCTGACACTTATGTAATGCTGTAATGTTACCTCAGTATACCATAGTAACATCTGACACTTATATAATGCTGTAATGTTACCTCAGTATACCATAGTAACATCTCACACTTATGTAATGCTGTAATGTTACCTCAGTATACCATAGTAACATCTCACACTTATGTAATGCTTCCTCAGTATACCATAGTAACATCTGACACTTATGTAATGCTGTAATGTTACCTCGGTATACCATAGTAACATCTGACACTTATGTAATGCTGTAATGTTACCTCGGTATACCATAGTAACATCTGACACTTATGTAATGCTGTAATGTTACCTCGGTATACCATAGTAACATCTGACACTTATGTAATGCTGTAATGTTACCTCGGTATACCATAGTAACATCTGTCACTTATGTCATGCTGTAATGTTACCTCGGTATACCATAGTAACATCTGACACTTATGAAATGCTGTAATGTTACCTCGGTATACCATAGTAACATCTGACACTTATGAAATGCTGTAATGTTACCTCGGTTTACCATAGTAACCTCTGACACTTATGTCATGCTGTAATGTTACCTCAGTATACCATAGTAACATCTGACACTTATGTAATGTTACCTCGGTATACCATAGTAACATCTGACACTTATGTAATGCTGTAATGTTACCTCGGTATACCATAGTAACATCTGACACTTATGAAATGCTGTAATGTTACCTCAGTATAACATAGTAACCTCTGACACTTATGTCATGCTGTAATGTTACCTCGGTATACCATAGTAACATCTGACACTTATGTAATGCTGTAATGTTACCTCGGTATACCATAGTAACATCTGACACTTATGTAATGCTGTAATGTTACCTCGGTATACCATAGTAACATCTGTCACTTATGTCATGCTGTAATGTTACCTCGGTATACCATAGTAACCTCTGACACTTATGTCATGCTGTAATGTTACCTCGGTATACCATAGTAACCTCTGACACTTATGTCATGCTGTAATGTTACCTCGGTATACCATAGTAACCTCTGACACTTATGTCATGCTGTAATGTTACCTCAGTATACCATAGTAACCTCTGACACTTATGTAATGTTACCTCAGTATACCATAGTAACATCTGACACTTATGTAATGCTGTAATGTTACCTCAGTATACCACAGTAACATCTGACACTTATGTAATGCTGTAATGTTACCTCAGTATACCATAGTAACATCTGACACTTATGTAATGTTACCTCAGTATACCATAGTAACATCTGACACTTATGTAATGCTGTAATGTTACCTCAGTATACCATAGTAACATCTGACACTTATGTAATGCTGTAATGTTACCTCAGTATACCATAGTAACATCTGACACTTATGTAATGTTACCTCAGTATACCATAGTAACATCTGACACTTATGTAATGCTGTAATGTTACCTCAGTATACCATAGTAACATCTGACACTTATGTAATGCTGTAATGTTACCTCAGTATACCATAGTAACCTCTGACACTTATGTAATGCTGTAATGTTACCTCATGATACCATAGTAACATCTGACACTTATGTAATGCTGTAATGTTACCTCAGTATATCATAGTAACATCTGACACTTATATAATGCTGTAATGTTACCTCAGTATACCATAGTAACATCTCACACTTATGTAATGCTGTAATGTTACCTCAGTATACCATAGTAACATCTCACACTTATGTAATGCTACCTCAGTATACCATAGTAACATCTGAGACTTATGTAATGCTGTAATGTTACCTCAGTATACCATAGTAACATCTGACACTTATGTAATGTTACCTCAGTATACCATAGTAACATCTGACACTTATGTAATGCTGTAATGTTACCTCGGTATACCATAGTAACATCTGACACTTATGTCATGCTGTAATGTTACCTCGGTATACCATAGTAACATCTGACACTTATGAAATGCTGTAATGTTACCTCGGTATACCATAGTAACATCTGACACTTATCAAATGCTGTAATGTTACCTCAGTATGCCATAGTAACATCTGACACTTATGTCATGCTGTAATGTTACCTCAGTATACCATAGTAACCTCTGACACTTATGTCATGCTGTAATGTTACCTCAGTATACCATAGTAACCTCTGACACTTATGTCATGCTGTAATGTTACCTCAGTATACCATAGTAACCTCTGACACTTATGTCATGCTGTAATGTTACCTCAGTATACCATAGTAACCTCTGACACTTATGTAATGCTGTAATGTCACCTCAGTATACCATAGTAACCTCTGACACTTATGTAATGCTGTAATGTCACCTCAGTATACCATAGTAACCTCTGACACTTATGAAATGCTGTAATGTTACCACAGTATACCATAGTAACCTCTGACACTTATTTAATGCTGTAATGTTACCACAGTATACCATAGTAACCTCTG
The DNA here is from genome assembly GCA_031769625.1 of Taudactylus pleione. Lineage (NCBI taxonomy): Eukaryota > Metazoa > Chordata > Amphibia > Anura > Myobatrachidae > Taudactylus > Taudactylus pleione. Next base: position 4,324,952 of record JAUIMM010000446.1, on the reverse strand, counting down.
ACACTTATTTAATGCTGTAATGTTACCTCAGTATACCATAGTAACATCTGACACTTATGTCATGCTGTAATGTTACCTCAGTATACCATAGTAACATCTGACACTTATGTCATGCTGTAATGTTACCTCAGTATACCATAGTAACATCTCACACTTATGTCATGCTGTAATGTTACCTCAGTATACCATAGTAACATCTGACACTTATGTAATGTTACCTCGGTATACCATAGTAACATCTGACACTTATGTAATGCTGTAATGTTACCTCGGTATACCATAGTAACATCTGACACTTATGTAATGCTGTAATGTTACCTCGGTATACCATAGTAACATCTGACACTTATGTAATGCTGTACTGTTACCTCGGTATACCATAGTAACATCTGACACTTATGTAATGCTGTAATGTTACCTCGGTATACCATAGTAACATCTGACACTTATGTAATGCTGTAATGTTACCTCGGTATACCATAGTAACATCTGACACTTATGTCATGCTGTAATGTTACCTCGGTATACCATAGTAACATCTGTCACTTATGTCATGCTGTAATGTTACCTCGGTATACCATAGTAACATCTGACACTTATGTCATGCTGTAATGTTACCTCGGTATACCATAGTAACCTCTGACACTTATGTCATGCTGTAATGTTACCTCGGTATACCATAGTAACCTCTGACACTTATGTCATGCTGTAATGTTACCTCGGTATACCATAGTAACATCTGACACTTATGTCATGCTGTAATGTTACCTCGGTATACCATAGTAACCTCTGACACTTATGTCATGCTGTAATGTTACCTCGGTATACCATAGTAACCTCTGACACTTATGTAATGCTGTAATGTCACCTCAGTATACCATAGTAACATCTGACACTTATTTAATGCTGTAATGTTACCTCAGTATACCATAGTAACATCTGACACTTATGTCATGCTGTAATGTTACCTCAGTATACCATAGTAACATCTGACACTTATGTCATGCTGTAATGTTACCTCAGTATACCATAGTAACATCTCACACTTATGTCATGCTGTAATGTTACCTCAGTATACCATAGTAACATCTCACACTTATGTCATGCTACCTCAGTATACCATAGTAACATCTGACACTTATGTAATGCTGTAATGTTACCTCAGTATACCATAGTAACATCTGACACTTATGTAATGTTACCTCAGTATACCATAGTAACATCTGACACTTATGTCATGCTGTAATGTTACCTCAGTATACCATAGTAACATCTGACACTTATGTCATGCTGTAATGTTACCTCGGTATACCATAGTAACATCTGACACTTATGTAATGCTGTAATGTTACCTCGGTATACCATAGTAACATCTGACACTTATGTCATGCTGTAATGTTACCTCAGTATACCATAGTAACAACTCACACTTATGTCATGCTGTAATGTTACCTCAGTATACCATAGTAACATCTGACACTTAAGTCATGCTACCTCAGTATACCATAGTAACATCTGACACTTATGTCATGCTACCTCAGTATACCATAGTAACATCTGACACTTATGTAATGCTGTAATGTTACCTCAGTATACCATAGTAACATTTGTCACTTATGTCATGCTGTAATGTTACCTCGGTATACCATAGTAACATCTGACACTTATGAAATGCTGTAATGTTACCTCAGTATACCATAGTAACATCTGACACTTATGAAATGCTGTAATGTTACCTCAGTATACCATAGTAACATCTGACACTTATGTCATGCTGTAATGTTACCTCAGTATACCATAGTAACAACTCACACTTATGTCATGCTGTAATGTTACCTCAGTATACCATAGTAACAACTCACACTTATGTCATGCTGTAATGTTACCTCAGTGTACCATAGTAACATCTGACACTTATGTCATGCTACCTCAGTATACCATAGTAACATCTGACACTTATGTCATGCTACCTCAGTATACCATAGTAACATCTGACACTTATGTAATGCTGTAATGTTACCTCAGTATACCATAGTAACATCTGACACTTATGTAATGTTACCTCAGTATACCATAGTAACATCTGACACTTATGTCATGCTGTAATGTTACCTCAGTATACCATAGTAACATCTGACACTTATGTCATGCTACCTCAGTATACCATAGTAACATCTGACACTTATGTAATGCTGTACTGTTACCTCAGTATACCATAGTAACATCTGACACTTATGTAATGTTACCTCAGTATACCATAGTAACCTCTGACACTTATGAAATGCTGTAATGTTACCACAGTATACCATAGTAACATCTGACACTTATTTAATGCTGTAATGTTACCTCAGTATACCATAGTAATATCTGACACTTATGTCATGCTGTAATGTTACCTCAGTATACCATAGTAACATCTGACACTTATGTAATGTTACCTCGGTATACCATAGTAACATCTGACACTTATGTAATGCTGTAATGTTACCTCGGTATACCATAGTAACATCTGACACTTATGTAATGCTGTAATGTTACCTCGGTATACCATAGTAACATCTGTCACTTATGTCATGCTGTAATGTTACCTCGGTATACCATAGTAACATCTGACACTTATGAAATGCTGTAATGTTACCTCGGTATACCATAGTAACATCTGACACTTATGTCATGCTGTAATGTTACCTCGGTATACCATAGTAACCTCTGACACTTATGTAATGCTGTAATGTTACCTCGGTATACCATAGTAACATCTGACACTTATGTAATGCTGTAATGTTACCTCGGTATACCATAGTAACATCTGTCACTTATGTCATGCTGTAATGTTACCTCGGTATACCATAGTAACATCTGACACTTATGAAATGCTGTAATGTTACCTCGGTATACCATAGTAACATCTGACACTTATGTCATGCTGTAATGTTACCTCGGTATACCATAGTAACCTCTGACACTTATGTCATGCTGTAATGTTACCTCGGTATACCATAGTAACATCTGACACTTATGAAATGCTGTAATGTTACCTCGGTATACCATAGTAACATCTGACACTTATGTCATGCTGTAATGTTACCTCGGTATACCATAGTAACCTCTGACACTTATGTCATGCTGTAATGTTTCCTCAGTATACCATAGTAACATCTGACACTTATGTCATGCTGTAATGTTACCTCAGTATACCATAGTAACAACACACACTTATGTCATGCTGTAATGTTACCTCAGTATACCATAGTAACATCTCACACTTATGTCATGCTGTAATGTTACCTCAGTATACCATAGTAACATCTGACACTTATGTCATGCTGTAATGTTACCTCAGTATACCATAGTAACATCTCACACTTATGTCATGCTACCTCAGTATACCATAGTAACATCTGACACTTATGTCATGCTGTAATGTTACCTCAGTATACCATAGTAACATCTGACACTTATGTCATGCTGTAATGTTACCTCGGTATACCATAGTAACATCTGACACTTATGTAATGCTGTAATGTTACCTCGGTATACCATAGTAACATTTGTCACTTATGTCATGCTGTAATGTTACCTCGGTATACCATAGTAACATCTGACACTTATGAAATGCTGTAATGTTACCTCAGTATACCATAGTTACCTCTGACACTTATGTAATGCTGTAATGTTACCTCAGTATACCATAGTAACATCTGACACTTATGAAATGCTGTAATGTTACCTCAGTATACCATAGTAACATCTGACACTTATGTCATGCTGTAATGTTACCGCAGTATACCATAGTAACAACTCACACTTATGTCATGCTGTAATGTTACCTCAGTATACCATAGTAACAACTCACACTTATGTCATGCTGTAATGTTACCTCAGTATACCATAGTAACATCTGACACTTATGTCATGCTACCTCAGTATACCATAGTAACATCTGACACTTATGTCATGCTACCTCAGTATACCATAGTAACATCTGACACTTATGTAATGCTGTAATATTACCTCAGTATACCATAGTAACATCTGACACTTATGTCATGCTGTAATGTTACCTCAGTATACCATAGTAACATCTGACACTTATGTCATGCTGTAATGTTACCTCAGTATACCATAGTAACATCTGACACTTATGTAATGTTACCTCGGTATACCATAGTAACATTTGTCACTTATGTCATGCTGTAATGTTAACTCGGTATACCATAGTAACATCTGACACTTATGAAATGCTGTAATGTTACCTCAGTATACCATAGTAACATCTGACACTTATGTAATGCTGTAATGTTACCTCAGTATACCATAGTAACCTCTGACACTTATGAAATGCTGTAATGTTACCTCAGTATACCATAGTAACATCTGACACTTATGAAATGCTGTAATGTTACCTCAGTATACCATAGTAACATCTGACACTTATGTCATGCTGTAATGTTACCTCAGTTTACCATAGTAACATCTCACACTTATGTCATGCTACCTCAGTATACCATAGTAACATCTGACACTTATGTAATGCTGTAATGTTACCTCAGTATACCATAGTAACATCTGACACTTATGTAATGTTACCTCAGTATACCATAGTAACATCTGACACTTATGTCATGCTGTAATGTTACCTCAGTATACCATAGTAACATCTCACACTTATGTCATGCTGTAATGTTACCTCAGTATACCATAGTAACATCTGACACTTATGTCATGCTGTAATGTTACCTCAGTATACCATAGTAACATCTGACACTTATGAAATGCTGTAATGTTACCTCAGTATACCATAGTAACATCTGACACTTATGTAATGCTGTAATGTTACCTCAGTATACCATAGTAACCTCTGACACTTATGTAATGCTGTAATGTTACCTCAGTATACCATAGTAACATCTGACACTTATGAAATGCTGTAATGTTACCTCAGTATACCATAGTAACATCTGACACTTATGTCATGCTGTAATGTTACCTCAGTATACCATAGTAACATCTGATAAAAACGTCTAATAACTAAGAGAAAATTTCACCGCACATCGGAGCTTTTGCCGGCGAAAAAGTATCGCGCTTATCCCCGTATTCAATATGAAATTGTCTAAAACGGCACCCGGTGATACTTGGATCGACGAAGACAAAGGGCAATTTTTTGGAAATAATTGTAGGACCCCCCTAAAGATGTCCAGACCTCGGGGATCACTATGGGTACCCCCGTTTTTACCTGCAGAAGAAAGTCGGGGTTTTTAAATAGCAGCGGCAGGTGTTTTTTTTCCTGAAATGAAGAAGTGATGCAGAAGAGCATTTAGCTTTTTTTTTTTTAACTTTTAAAAGTGGTCCCATCAAACTTGGGGTACATGAAAATGGGTACTAGCATATTTTTGTGTCCATAAAGTTATTTTTAATAAATTCTGCAAAAATGCACCTGCCGCTCCTTTTTTTTTTTAGGGTGTCCCGATTTTTTTTTTTTTTTTGAACATTTCCTTTTTAAGGGGACATTCCCAAAAGTACAGGCTATTTTTTATAAGCCTGCACCCCCAAACCCCAATTCTGCACTTTTTTTTCACTTGCTGTAGTGTTTTGAAAAATTATCCCTTTTTTAAAAAAAAAAATGACCCTTGACCCCATTAACGAACAAAAAACGGGAATTTTCGGGAAATATGCCTGGGATCCCCCTAAAGATGTCCAGACATGGGGGATCACTATGGGTACCCCTATTTTTGCCTTAAAAGAAAGTCTGGTTTTTACATAGCTTTGGCAGGTGTTTTTTTCTGCCGCACTATTAGAAACCCCGACTTCCTTCAGTAGTTAAAAATGGGGGTACCCATAGTGATCCCGCCATGTCTACACATCTTTAGGGGGATCCCTAGAATATTTCCCGAAAATTCCTGTTTTTGTTGAACCTGTAAAAAAAAGTTGAAAAATTTACAAAAAAATATGACATAAGGTCCCCCCCCCAAACGCCAAACCAGTCCCAGGCTTGCCAGCCAGTGGTGGTTTCTAAAAATACGGGGAACAAAATGTGTAGGGTTCCACCGTATTTTAGAAACCAACACCAGGCTGCAGGGACTAGTGCTGGTTTTAAATATAGGGGCAAAAAAGACTTGGGGTACCCCCTATATTTAAGACCAGCACCAGACCCAACCGACCGGGGTGTAATGCCACAGCCCGGAGACCCAATCACCGGGGCTCCAGGTCCAAAGCATTACACCCCAAGTCAGTCAGCGCAAGCCGGTGATCTCGGGGGAGTCGGGTACCCCCCAAAAAAGGGTCCCCCCTCTTCCGAGCGCCACAGGCTTACGCTGAAGCCTGAGGCTCTTCCCCATACCCCTTGCTTGCTGGGTATGGGGGTAATAGGGGGGCCAAATAATGTAACACTATTGTACTTTACAGTGGAACTACAAGTGCCAGCATGCCTGCCATTTTGCACTTGTGGAACTACAAGTGCCAGCAGACATGCGGCACCTGTAATTTCACTGTAAAATAAATAGTTAAAAAAAGACAAAACACAGACAGTGTCCAGTATAAGTTTATGACACACACCTACCCATTCACACATACTTACCTATACCAGATGCTCGATCCCCTTGTCCAAGTAGAATATCCAAAAACCATGGCCCTGCAAAGAAAAAAATCATACCTCTATCCTGGCACTGGTCTCCGCAGTAATCCACGTACTTGGCAAAAAAAACCAAAAAACAAATACACGACCAACGAACGAGCTATGAATATGTGTGTTCCCACGCATACTCATAGCTCCCGAATGCCAGCTGACGGCACATCCACGGACCTGGCAGTCCTGAGAGCCAATCAGCGGCCGCGCTGACTGTAGAGCGGCCGCTGATTGGCTCCGGCTACTGACAGTTCCCACGTGGTGTGACTGGCTTTTTTTGGGGTGTCCCGATTTTTTTTTCTTTTTTTTTTTTTTCTTTTTTTTTTCTTTTTGACACAGATCGTTTCAAGGGGTCATTCTGAAGGGTGCAGGCTATTTTTTTTTTTTTTAAGCCTGCACCCCTAAACCCCAATTCTGCACTTTTTTTCGCCACCACCTATTCAGTGGTGAAAACTTATCCCCGTCTTTTTTCAAAGACTTTTCGAACCTGCGAAAAGTCTTTGAAATTGAAAACGGTGTAAAACTAACACCAGCGAAAATGACGTCATCGGTGCGACATTATCGCAAAAACGGACTTTTCGCTCCATATTGAATACCCCTGTATAGCAGCAAACTTTGTGAAAACCAATACTTGTCATTCTCAAAACTTTTGGCTGTATGCTACAGAATGTGAGACTTCAGTGTTTAGTTCCTGGAGCTTCAGTAAGGGAAATGTAACATTACCTGGAATCTGTGCTGTTACCGTGGTATGCATGTTACATTGGAAGGGGAACGTGTCAGCTGCTGGACTATGTAGGCCTGAAACCAACTTTTTCTTGTAACTAGTGCATTGCTGCATAATTAACTCATTATCACAATCATAAATGCAGACTTTTGATTATACCGGTGAGAAGTAAATAGGTTTATAGTCCAGTTAGCTGTACACAACTGCATTATAACACCACGTTAATTGGATTACAATGTGCACTTATTCATGATAAATAATCCCAATAAATCATCTAATCTCCCCAATTAATCAACTACCCAGCGACTGAAATGGTCCTAATGAGTCAGATTAAGTTAGTCTAAAATGGCGAATTATCCCACAATCTGTCTTGAATAACTCCATATTGCTATGCATATTCTGAATGCATCTTTCAGTTAATTACAAGTCCAATTGTGTACTCCCAGTTTTTCCAAATATAATTCTACCGTTACAGTCCAGGTTTTAAAGATAGATGGTTAAATCATATTGACTGAGGTACTAAGTAAGTCACCTGTGCTCAAGCAAGGATAGCCTTAAAACCTGGACTGTAATGAGATGCTGGTCACTTTTGGCTGGGAAATATGCTGTTTGGCTAGTAAGCAGTAGGGCATGATATGTTTTGTGCGTTCAATGCAAATGGTTAGTTTTGGAAATCCATAAATGCACGGGTTCACCCCTAAGATTTTGTGCTTCCTTAATTGTTCTGTGCCAGAACCTGGCTCCTGCCTTTTGGCCTTGGCTGTTACATATATAGTGTAATGTAGAAACCTAAGCTGAATCACTGTAACCTTATTTCATTGGCTTTTTAAAAGTAAGATTTGCATTAACATGACTTATTTGTCGCTTTATTTTCCAGGGGGATTTGGGTCCGTTCAACCCTGGTTTGCCTGTCCAGGTTCCTCTCTGGTTGGCCATCAACCTTAAACAGAGGCAGAAATGTCGTATTGTTCCTCCAGAGTGGATGGATGTTGGTAAGAGAGTGAATTGTATCTACACGGGTATAGCTATAGCAGACAGTACCAATAGCAGGAGGCAGGGCTGCCGCTGTGTGTGATATTACTGTACCTCTATACCAGACAGTACCAATAGCAGGAGGCAGGGCTGCCGCTGTGTGTGATATTACTGTACCTCTATACCAGACAGTACCAATAGCAGGAGGCAGGGCTGCCGCTGTGTGTGATATTACTGTAACTCTGTACCAGACAGTACCAATAGCAGGAGGCAGGGCTGCCACTGTGTGTGATATTACTGTATCTCTGTACCAGACAGTACCAATAGCAGGAGGCAGGGCTGCCACTGTGTGTGATATTACTATATCTCTATACCAGACAGTACCAATAGCAGGAGGCAGGGCTGCCACTGTGTGTGATATTACTGTATCTCTGTACCAGACAGTACCAATAGCAGGAGGCAGGGCTGCCGCTGTGTGTGATATTACTGTATCTCTATACCAATAGCAGGAGGCAGGGCTGCCACTGTGTGTGATATTACTGTATCTCTGTACCAGACAGTACCAATAGCAGGAGGCAGGGCTGCCGCTGTGTGTGATATTACTGTACCTCTATACCAGACAGTACCAATAGCAGGAGGCAGGGCTGCTGCTGTGTGTGATATTACTGTTTCTACATCAGGGTCCATAGGGTATCCACAGGATACCTTGGGGTATAGGTGTGACGTCAGTCGCAGGGCACCAAAGAGTTAAGCTTTCAGCCTCCCAGGATGCACTAGGTCCCCCTCCTATACCCCGCCCCCGGGCCAAGGCACCTCAGTATAGTTTGGTGCCCGGCCGGCGTCGGGTGCACCTGTCGGAGTGGGGGCTAGAAGAGCCCCTGAAGCCTTCTTCAGTGCAGCTGTGGCTGCACATCTGGATGTACAGCATGGACAGTCAGTCCTGACGTCCATGCTGTCTTCCCTACACCCCCGCCGGTACCGATCCGGGGATGCTGGTGAGCATCTGGGGTCACAGCTAGCGGTGACCCCAGATGTTCCGGACCATGGCCGGATCCAAGGGGGACAAAGGTAAGCAGCGGGGTCCCGCGGTGGGTCCCCGCTGGTCACATGGTCCTAAGTCCCCAGGCAGGGGGCTCCCTGGGGACTGGCTGCAGCGTGGAGCCAGGTACTGAACCTGCGCTTTCCACTACCCCCTGGGACAGCGGACCGCAGCAGAGCGGTAGCGCTGCGGCGTCCCAGGGGTTAAATGCATGCCAGGGGAGCGCGCCTTCCCTGTCTCACAGCCGGCGCCTCCCCCGCTGCACACAGCCCTCTCTGCACTGTGCTGACTGGCCCTGTGTCAGCGCTCCTCCCCCAGGCCAGCTTCTCTCTGCTCCTCGGCGGCCATCTTCTCTGCAACGCATGGTGAACGCTGCTGGAAGTCTGGAAGGAAGCATCGTGGTCTGGGTCCCCCCGCATACCTCTCCTCCGCTGTGGCTCAGGTCTGTGTATGCAGCGCTGTGTCCTACCAGGCCCTGTGTCTGTGTAGTTGAGTGATCAGCGCTGTTAGTGCAGGAATTGTTATTTCTCTGCATTGTATGTGACTGTGCTAGCGCTGCCTGTAACTTTTCTTCTCTAAACTGTCAGCTTTATTACTGTCCCTGTTCTTTCTGCTAAAGCCCTTGCGGTGCGGTGCTGCAGGGTGGTCTCTCGCCTATTTAATACTTAATTGGTGAGAGAGGTCACATACGTGGTGCCATCATGTCTGAAAGGATTTTCCCCTCCGGCTACAGTGTACCACGTGCAAAGTACCGTTAGCGGAGGGGGAGGGTAGCGCGGAGGGCCTTTGCCGGCAGTGTTTGTCCATGGCGCGGCCTATTACGGTTACAGCACCGGTACAGGAGCCGCCCTGGGCTTGTTTCGCTCAGGCGTTAACAGCTTTAGTGGGCCAGTTAGCTCCGCAGCCCGCGTTTACTCCGATGGGTTTGTCCCAGCAGTCTGTGGTGTCGTCACCCATGCAGGGGTTCCCACGACAATTGGTGGTACCCCACAGTCTCCCTATTTCCCCGCTCCCGGGTTCTCAGGAGCCAGCGTGGGTTAACTCCCTGACGAGTTCTGTACAGCACTTATCGGATGTGTTGCAAGGGGAGTCTGTGATGCGGCCTCATAAAAGGCCGGTGGCGTCTCTGTCCGCTCCTTATGAGGATGACGAAGGGACGTCTGATGATGGGGAGATTCTGGATCCTTACGATCAGGAACCTCTCCATACTAAGGACGCTGATGCTAAGTCCAAAGTATATATTCCTGGACTTATTCGGGCGGTCCGCACAGCCTTGGTGATTGAGGACGAAGTTCCCCCAGCGGCTAAATCTAAGTATGCCTTTTTCAAAGATGTGAAGGGCGATGCCACAGTCTTTCCTCTTTCGGGTCAGTTGGTGGACCATTTAGAGGAGGCGTGGAAACAACCTGGCAAAAGATACCAGCCGCAGAGACGCCTGGCGGTGGCTTATCCGTTCGCGGATAATTATTTTGCTAAGTGTGAATCCCCTCCACAGGTGGATTCTCACGTGACCCGTCTTGTCCGTAGTGCCACATTGCCGATGCCATCCATGTCCTCCCTTAAGGATGCTACGGACCGCAAGGTAGAAATCTGCCTGAAGTCCGCTTATTCCCTTGCAGGGGGGGCAGCACGGCCGGCTATGGCCATTTGCTGGGTTGCCAGAGCGATGGAGCGCTGGGCGGATTCATTAGAGGCTTCTTTTGAATCCGACTGTCCGGCCGAACAGGCGGAGTTGATTGGCAATCTCCGTGATTCGGCCACCTACATCAACGAGGCGGCTCTAGACATTAGTACTCTGGTGTCTAGAATTTCTTCAGCAGCGGTAGCTGCTCGTCGCACCTTGTGGCTGCGATCCTGGAAGGCGGACGCAGATTCCAAGAAAGGTCTGGAAGCGTTGCCGTTTACCGGAGAAGTTCTCTTCGGTCCGGATCTGGATAAGATTGTGGCCACGCTGGCGGCAGCCAAATCTGCTTGTCTTCCGTCGGCCGCTGCTCCTTCTGGTTCTGGACCATCGTCCTTTCGGTCATCTAGGGCCCAGGGCAGGCCCAAACCACAGTCGTTTCCTCGACAGGCTGGCCCTAAGAAATCGGTCAAGCCCCGGAAACAGGCATGGAGTACCAGACGACCGGCCCCCAAGCCAGATGACAAGCCTGCGGCCTGACGGTCCGGGTCTCCCCTTGGGGGATCCCAGGGTGGGAGGCCGCCTGCTGCAGTTCTCCCGGTGTTGGTCGTTCACTACGACAGACACTTGGGTTCTGGAGGTGGTCTCCCACGGGTACGCCCTCTCCTTCCAGCACAGACCCCCGGCTCGATTCTTCACCACGGGTCTACCATCAGACCGGAACAAGGCTACGGAGCTGCGGAAGGTATTGCACACTATGCTCCAGGCTGGAGTTATAGTGTCTGTTCCATTCTCCCAGAGGGGCCAGGGTTTCTATTCAAATCTATTTTTGGTACAGAAACCCAATGGGTCATATCGTCCGATTCTCAACCTCAAAGCACTCAACAAGTCTTTGCGGGTCCCGAAGTTTCAGATGGAGACCCTACGGTCCATCATTCTGGCGCTGGAACCTGGGGACTACATGGTGTCATTGGACATACAGGACGCTTACCTGCATGTCCCTATTCTTTTGCGCCATCAAGAGTTCCTTCGGTTTGCAATCCGCAGCGACCACTTCCAGTTTCGGGCGTTACCTTTTGGCCTGGCGACAGCACCACGTGTTTTCACCAAGGTGATGGCGGTCATGGCGGCTTCTCTGCGGCTGCAGGGAGTCCGCATGTTGCCGTACTTGGACGACCTGTTATTGGTGGCAGGATCTCCAGAGCTCCTGTTACACCACTTGTACCTGACCATTGCACTGCTGCAACGGCACGGCTGGCTAATCAACTGGCAGAAGTCCACTCTAATCCCGTCTCGGAGGATTCTGCATCTTGGAGCCTTATTGGACTCGGGACAGCAAAGGATCTTCGTGACGGAGGACAAGATCTCTGCTTTACAGTCAAGGGTGCGCAGTTGTCTGCACAGCCGCCGGGTGTCCTTACACTCGGCGATGAGGTTACTGGGCTCCATGGTGTCGGTGTTCGACATGGTGGAATACGCCCAGTTTCACTCCAGACCTCTGCAGCACCTGTCCAAGTGGAACGGGCTGCCTCAGTCTCTGAAGTTCCAGACGATTGTGCTCACCCCGGAGGTTCGCCTGTCCCTTGCGTGGTGGTTAAAGACGACCCACCTCAACAAGGGACGTCCGTTCTGGGTTCCAAATTGGGTCCTGTTGACAACGGATGCCAGTCTTCGGGGCTGGGGAGCAGTTTCGGGTCCACACTTGTTCCAGGGCAGGTGGACGCCGACAGAAGCGGAGCTTCCAATAAATATCTTGGAACTCCGTGCGGTCTTCAATGCTCTCCTGCAGGCACAGCGGTTTCTCCAGGGTCACCCGGTGCAGGTCCAGTCGGACAACGCTACCACCGTGGCCTACATAAACAGGCAAGGAGGAACTCGCAGTCGGGCGGCTCTCGTAGAGGTCTCTCGGATCCTGGTTTGGGCGGAGCGCAATCTTCCGGCCATATCAGCGGTCTTCATCCCGGGAGTGCTAAATTGGGAGGCGGACTTTCTAAGTCGCCAGGACGTTCATCCAGGGGAATGGTCCCTGCACCCGGACGTTTTTCAACTACTGGTGGACAGGTGGGGTCTTCCAGAAATCGACCTCATGGCGTCCCGGCACAACAACAAGTTGCCGGTGTACGGGTCTCGCACAAGAGACGAAGGGGCGTCTCTGGTGGATGCTCTGTCCGTCCGGTGGACGTTCAGGTTCGCATACCTGTTCCCTCCGGTCTCCCTTCTTCCACGGGTAATCCGGAAATTCAAACAGGAAGGAGGGACGCTCCTGTTGATAGCTCCCGCGTGGCCCAGACGGCACTGGTTCTCAGACCTTCAGGGTCTGTCCGTGGACAGTCCTCTGCGGTTGCCGCTACGACCGGACCTTCTGTCTCAGGGTCTTTGTCTTCACCCGGACCTGACTCGGCTGTCTTTGACGGCATGGCTGTTGAGACGGCCATGCTGAGGTCCCGGGGGTTTTCCAGCTCTGTGGTGCGTACCATGTTACGAGCTCGGAAACCGTCTTCCGCGAGGATATACCATCTCGTGTGGCATACGTTCTTCCAGTGGTGTCGACCGAGAGGTTATGCACCGCGGGAGTTTCGTCTGTCTCGGATTCTCGCCATCCTGCAAGCGGGACTAGATCATGGGCTTCGCCTTGCTTCTTTGAAGGTACAGGTTTCGGCCCTATCTGTCTGGTTTCACCGTAGGATTGCTACAATCCCGGATGTGCGCACCTTTATGCAAGGTGTTCTCCGTATTCAGCCGCCCTTTGTTCCACCTGTGGCGCCTTGGGATTTGGCTGTGGTCCTGAGGGCTCTCCAAGGACCGCCGTTTGAACCACTGGGCTCAGTGGATATTAAATGGCTAACAGCTAAGACTGTTTTCCTTCTGGCCATTGCTTCGGCCAGACGTGTTTCTGAGTTAGGGGCTCTTTCTTGTAGACCCCCTTTCTTGGTTTTTCATGGGAACAGGGCAGTGCTCCGCACTCGGCCCGAGTTTCTTCCCAAAGTTGTTTCCCAGTTTCATGTTAACGAGGAAATAGTTGTTCCGGCCTTTAACTCACCGGGTCTTTCCGTGGGTGAGACCTCTTTGGATGTTGTGCGGGCCTTAAGGACTTAAGTTGACCGCACTTCTTCGTTTAGGAAGTCGGACGCTTTGTTTGTCCTCTATGGCTTCCGTAAAAAGGGTTGGCCTGCTTCAAAGCAAACTTTGGCAGCCTGGATCCGTATGGCTATTTCTGAAGCTTATCTTCATGAAGGCCTACCGGTCCCTCCTTCTCTGAAGGCTCATTCCACTAGGTCTGTGGGTCCTTCGTGGGCAGCTCGACGTGGTGCCTCGGCAGTTCAGATCTGCAAGGCTGCTACGTGGTCTTCTGTCCATACCTTCGTGAGGTATTACAGGTTTGACACCTTCGCCTCTCAGGATGCTTCCTTCGGGCGGCGGATTCTCCTTTCTGCACAGGAGCGTCCCCACCCTTAAAGGATACTGCTTTGGGACATCCCCAAGGTATCCTGTGGATACCCTATGGACCCTGAAGTAGAAAATATGAGATATGGTAAGAACTTACCCTTGTTATCTCTATTTCTACGAAGTCCATAGGGTTCCACAGGACTCCCGCCCTGTCGCACCTGTGCTGCAGATGGGCTTTGCTCTGGTCACTGGTTTTCCGTCTCCCTCTGGTGAGAATGTGATTCTTGTATGTGTCCAGATCTTTGTTCTCTCTCTTCCTTCTCCTCCTCCGGCCTATGGCTTGGTAACTAACTGAGGTGCCTTGGCCCGGGGGCGGGGTATAGGAGGGGGACCTAGTGCATCCTGGGAGGCTGAAAGCTTAACTCTTTGGTGCCCTGCGACTGACGTCACACCTATACCCCAAGGTATCCTGTGGAACCCTATGGACTTCGTAGAAATAGAGATAACAAGGGTAAGTTCTTACCATATCTCATATTATCTCTGTGCCAGACAGTACCAATAGCAGGAGGCAGGGCTGCCGCTGTGTGTGATATTACTGTATCTCTGTACCAGACAGTACCAATAGCAGGAGGCAGGGCTGCTGCTGTGTGTGATATTACTGTATCTCTGTACCAGACAGTACCTATAGCAGGAGGCAGGGCTGCCGCTGTGTGTGATATTACTGTATCTCTGTACCAGACAGTACCAATAGCAGGAGGCAGGGCTGCCGCTGTGTGTGATATTACTGTATCTCTGTACCAGACAGTACCAATAGCAGGAGGCAGGGCTGCTGCTGTGTGTGATATTACTGTAGCTATACCAGACAGTACCAATAGCAGGAGGCAGGGCTGCCGCTGTGTGTGATATTACTGTATCTCTGTACCAGACAGTACCAATAGCAGGAGGCAGGGCTGCTGCTGTGTGTGATATTACTGTATCTCTGTACCAGACAGTACCAATAGCATGAGGCAGGGCTGCCGCTGTGAATGATATAAATTATTGCGTCTCCAAATGCTCAAATGTATTTATATTACTGTAAAGGTGCGTACACACTACACGATGTGCTCATGATGCAATATTGTGAGCGGTTTCCCTTGAACTCTCCAGGACACGATATGGTGCTAAAAAGTGTCAAACCTGACCAACGACCTATCGTGCGCCCTTAACGATTTCCAGTGCGTCATGTATGAGATTGGCAGATTGTGCCTGCTGTAGGAAAGAACTGAAGATGCAATGTACAACCCACGGGTACGCACATCGTGATCGTGAGTGTACAATTGCGATTTGGACACTTTACGCTATTTGTCTTTCTGATGCGTCGATATCTGGTGAATGGTGCAAAATGTCGTCTAGCGTGTACGCATCTTAACTGTAAACCAAGAAACGTATTTGTTTACACTATCATATTCATGTTATCTGGCCAGGAGAGTGCACTCTCATATCTGCGTCTTGCACAAAGTCCTCACATAACATATTTATTTTGCCCTTTATTTATCCCAACAAAATATCCAATATGTGGGCAGACGTGTGTTGACGTCATGATTGAGTGGTTTACAGAGCTTAGCAGCAATAACTTCTGTGCGAGTTCCTTACAGACCATATAGGGGATCCTGGCCTACTTACAACACCGTTTCAGTTGGTTGATTTATGAGGACATTATTCATGGAGCTCCCTTATGGTCCCATTCAGCATCTCAGTGGGGCTAAGGTGTGGACTTTGACCTTCTAACACCTCTGGGAAGACTGGTAGCTGCCATCTTACTGTAACATGATTGGAAGTGGCCTTATAACCCTCCCTGGCTTCTGAGTCTGTTCTCCTTGTGATGGAGGTAACACAAACCTGAACCACAGACTGACCTGACAAAAGTCCTGATGATATACAGCGGTAGCGGAACACCCCAGTGATCATATGATCAGCAGCACCTGGCACAAATTAATATGGAAGCAGTAAAGGTGTTCTTAAGGGCCCCATGCACTAGCCGACGGATTGCCCGATCCTGCATTTGGATCGGAAATGCTGACCGGCGGCCATTGATGTTCTGTTGGAGAATCTGTGGAATTCTACATGTTAAATTTTACCGATTTGCTAATCAAATCAATTGGATTTCAGCGATCATCCAACTCGGCATCGCAGGAACCCAGCATCGCGTCTCTAGTCTATGAGGGCCATAATGACATAATTTTATCTTCTAAATATTCCAGCCGTAAAGCTGCTTAGAAACGATGGGGGAGGGCACCTATCGTACTGCTAAAGCTGCTCCTGCTTCGTCCCTCATTGAGGCAAAGCAGCAAGCAATGATGCCGAGATGTACTAACATTTCACATTCCCCGGGGATGTCTGCAAGTCCTGTAGCATATCAGCTACAGGACTATGCAAAGTGGTTTACTATACACGAACTGCTTTAATACATGTGAATGTTTGATAAGATTATGAAATTGCATTGGATCTAGCACATCAGACACTTGCCACTATACAATGCATCTCCCCCTGCTTTTGCAGACATATAGGGAAGGTCATATGGGTGCGTCATGCTATGTGTTCTGCGCACGCTCAAACTTCTGGGTATTATGTTATATCTTATTGTGGCTCCATACCAGCAATATCCTACGGATATAGGATCTCACACTTCATTGAATCTCATTAATAGTTACTCTGATTTAATTCCTGCCTATTATTCTTTGTAACACACCTTTAAATATAGTGGTGTGACTTGTAAATGTCAGGGAGCTGATCATTAATGAGAGAACCTGGGTTACCCTGTTCTGAGTGTGTGTTCACCAGCAGTTACGTCAGGTAGAACTCTTGTGTACGTGGGACTAGTATTAGCAGATCACTGGTGTACGTGGGACTAGTATTAGCAGATCACTGGTGTACGTGGGACTAGTATTAGCAGATTACTGGCATACGTGGGACTAGTATGAGCAGATCACTGGTGTACTTCGGAGTAGTATGAGTAGATCACTGGTGTACTTCGGACTAGTATGAGTAGATCACTGGTGTATGTGGGACTAGTATGTGCAGATCACTGGTATATGTGGGACTAGTATGTGCAGATCACTGGTATATGTGGGACTAATATGTGCAGATCACTGGTGTATGTGGGACTAGTGTGAGCAGATCACTGGTGTATGTGAGACAAGTGTGAGCAGATCACTGGTGTATGTGGGACTAGAGTGAGCAGATCACTGGTGTATGTGGGACTAGTATGTGCAGATCACTGGTATATGTGGGACTAGTATGTGCAGATCACTGGTGTATGTGGGACTAGTATGTGCAGATCACTGGTATATGTGGGACTAGTATGTGCAGATCACTGGTGTATGTGGGACTAGTATGTGCAGATCACTGGTGTATGTGGGACTAGTGTGAGCAGATCACTGGTGTATGTGGGACTAGTGTGAGCAGATCACTGGTATATGTGGGACTAGTGTGAGCAAGATCACTGGTGTATGTGGGACTAGTGTGAGCAAGATCACTGGTATACGTGGGACTAGTATGAGCAGATTACTGGTATACGTGGGACTAGTATGAGCAGATTACTGGTATACATGTGACGAGTGTGAGCAGATCACTGGTGTATGTGAGACAAGTGTGAGCAGATCACTGGTATACATGTGACGAGTGTGAGCAGATCACTGGTATACATGTGACGAGTGTGAGCAGATCACTGGTGTATGTGAGACAAGTGTGAGCAGATCACTGGTGTATGTGAGACAAGTGTGAGCAGATCACTGGTGTATGTGGGACTAGTGTGAGCAGATCACTGGTGTATGTGGGACGAGTGTGAGCAGATCACTGGTGTATGTGGGACGAGTGTGAGCAGATCACTGGTGTATGTGAGACGAGTGTGAGCAGATCACTGGTGTATGTGTGACGAGTGTGAGCAGATCACTGGTGTATGTGTGACGAGTGTGAGCAGATCACTGGTGTATGTGGGACGAGTGTGAGCAGATCACTGGTGTATGTGGGACTAGTGTGAGCAGATCACTGGTGTATGTGGGACTAGTGTGAGCAGATCACTGGTGTATGTGGGACGAGTGTGAGCAGATCACTGGTGTATGTGTGACGAGTGTGAGCAGATCACTGTAAAAACTTTTTTTGTTCTGTTTATTTTTAATGTGACCATTGTAGAAAAACTGGAGGAGATGCGAGACAATGAGCGGCGAGAGGATACCTTTACCCCAATGCCAAATCCACATTACATGGAACTTACCAAGCTATTGTTGAACCAGTAAGTAGAAGGCACGCTTATTATCTATAGTACATGTGCTGAATTAAAGGCGTTTAAAGAGGCCGTTATATTGGCAATGAAATGTGTAGTTTAGGACTTCTATCTCCTATTTAGTAAATGGAGCCCCCATTGCTGAGAGGTTCTGCCCTGTTTCTAGTTGAGGGCTCCTCTTACAGGAGCAGAAACCTTCAGGCTCTGGAGCCTGTGCTAGGCTGCACTGACGGCGCTGTGGCCGTTCTGTACAGCATCTGATTGGCCAATGCCCCCCTCCTGTTCTAGCCATTATAATGCTGATGACAGATGTATGGGCTGTATTCCTGAGATATAATATGTAACCAATTAGTAGCGGCTGTTGTGGGGAATATAAATTATTTCTCGTGCATCCATTGGGGGACCCTGGAACCATGGGGTATAGAGGGGACTGTAGGAGCAATAAGCACTTCAAACATTCTCCCATCTTGGCTCCACCCTCTGTGTTCCCTAGTCGGCAGTCTGGGGAGCTTAGCCTTGCCTAGCATTTTCTGGCACTGCTAGGAGCGCTATTAGGGCTAGTGTGGCTCTCTCCTGCCTCTCTGTATCCCCTTTTCTTCTCCTGACCTATTTCACTACACTTTTTTATGTTTGTGTGGGGTCTGTATGTAGTATGACAAAAGCATCTCAAAAGTTATTTGCCTGCAAAAAGTGTGCAGATAAATTTACACAGGGGCAGTCATCTAGCTCCCGATTGTGTGACAATTGCAATACTGAACAAGAGTCTGCAGGGATGTCAGAACCAACGTCTTGGACGCAGGTTACATCCGTTATGTCCTCTCTCTGCTGAGCTGAAGGACTCTTGCAAAGAAAGAGAGGCTTCCAGGTCAGCAGCTCTAGAGGAACCAGCATGGGCGAGGTCCTTAGCTGTTTCCTTAGCTTTTTTAAAAACCATTACTCTTTCCCGTACCACTACGGGATCCTCTCCTCAGGTCTCAAAAAAGAGACACTTACCCTCGGTCCTCCAATCGGACGACTCTGAGGAAGAGGATATGCCAGATTTAGAAAAAGGTGAATATGCTGCAAATTCACCTAAAGAACTCCAAGAGGAGTCCGAGGGGATAGAAGCCTTAATTTCTGCAATCTGACAGGTATTGCAGATACAGGAGAAGCACACAGGTCCTCCTCGACGGTCTTTCTTTCTAAAGAGACAAAGACAGGCTATTGGTTTTCCAGTCTCGGAAGAGCTGGATTCTCTTCTAACGTCAGCTTGGGAACATCCGGATAAAAAATGTCAGATGTCCCGGCGGTTATTATCTTTTTATCCTTTCCAGCAGAAAACAGAAAATCTTGTGAGACTCCCCCCTACAGTAGATCCATCGGTATTGCGGCTGTCTAAGAAAACTACGCTTCCAGTTCCTGGGGCCACGTGTTTGAAAGACACATCTGACAGGAGATAAGAAAACACTCTCAAGTCCATTTACACAGCTGCAGGGGTGACACTGCGTCCTGCGATTGTTAGCTGCTGGACTAACAAAGCTATTGAACTTTGGGCAAAACATTTGGCTGATGGAATGAGAGATCAGCTGCCGGTGGAAGACCTTATTCCATTGGCATAACTTATAGGTGAAGCTGCAGCTTACCTTGGACCTTTTTCCCTCAAATGGATCAGATGTCTTTTGCTGCTCACATTTAAGTTGCAGTTTCCTATGTGGGAGTAACAACATTGGATGCCAGTCTCCTAACCTCCAGGGTTTTGGCCGCGACTGTATCTGCCCGCCATACCCATGGCTGCGCTCCTGGAAGGCAGAGGTGGACTCCAAGATAGTCATTAAAATGGATTACCCTATAATGGGGAGATCTTGTTTGGCCTTGACAAGATTGTAGCAACTTTGGCAGTATCACACATTTCCGCCTTCAGCTACTTCCACTACAAGGCCTCGGACTACATCTGTTAAGTCCTTTTTGTCGTCAAGGAAAGCCTAAAGGCCAGTCCTTTCCTAGGCTGTCGGCCTCCAGGAGGGCCGCCATACCCGGAACCAAGCAGACCTGGAACTCCGGACGCCCTGCTTCTAAAACCTGAGGATAAACCTTCAGCCTGACGGGACAGGCCTTCATCTAGGGGATTTCAGAGATACCGACTTTCTCATTTCGCCCAGTGCTGGTGTCAAGTCACTGATGCTTGGGTAAGAGATGGGGTCTCTCACAGGTACGCCCTCTAATTGCTCAGACGGCCTCCCCAAATATTTTGCTACAAGGCCCTTCTTCAGGCTCGAACAAGGCCTTAGAAATCCAGAAAGCTATACAGTCCTTGCGGTAAGCAGGGGTGATTATGCCAGCCTCACTTTCTCAGCAGGGGACTGGTTATTCTACTTTCTTTCTGGTTCAGAGGCCGAATGGTCCTCATTGGCCTATCCTCTATCTCAAATCCATGAACCAATTTCTAAAGGTGCCTAGGTTCAGGAGGGAACCCCCTATGCTCCATCATCTGAGCTATGGAACTTGGGGACTTTATGGTATCGCTGGATATTCAGGACGTGTACCTACAGGTACCTATAGAACCCGCTCATCAGCGTTCTCAGGTTTGCTGTACCACAGCAACACTTCCAATTTTCAGACTCTGCCCTTTGGACTGTCCACAGCCCCACTGGGGTTTACCAGATTTATGGCTTTTATGACCGCCCACCTGTTCGGGGTATCCGACTGCTCCTGTACCAGAACGGCCTCCTGCTCTTAGCAGGATCACCAAGGTACTTCAAAACCATTTCCAGTTAACCATTGCTTTCCTTTACAAGCGCGAATGGTTAATCAACTGGGAAAAAGTCCTCCCTGAATCCCTCACAGGGTTTAATTCATCTGGGAGCCCTGCTGGATTCTCAGAATCAAAGAATCCTACTGACGTCAGACAGGATTGCCACTCTTCAACTACGTGTGCGCGGATGTCTCTACAGTCAACGAGTGTCATTACACTCAGTAATGCGGGTTCTGGAATCCAGGGTGTCTACCTTCGGAAGGGTGGAATATGCTCAGTTCCATTCCAGGCCTTTGCAAAAAAAAAACAAAAAAACTGATCCTCTCCAGGTGGAACGGGTTTCTCCATCGGATCAATGTTCAGACGATGATGCTCTCTCCGGAGGTGCGTCTGTCTCTATCTGGGTAGCTATGGCCATCTCATCTAACCAGGGGTTGCCAATTTTTGGATCCTGGACTGGGTAATCCTTACAACGGACGCCAGTCTCTGGGGCGCAGTGACCGGTCCGCACTCCTTTCGGGGCAGTTGGATGTCTATCAATTCAACCCTGCCAATCTACTTATTGGAACTTTGAGCTGTCTTAGGGCCCTCACTCTGGCCTAACACATACCTCACAGTAAGCCTGTAAAGGTTCAGTCCGACAATGTCACAACAATGACTTACATCTTGGAGACACTCTAAGTTGGGCAGCAATGACAGGAATGTCACACATTCTGACATAGACCATAGGTCTCCTCACGGCCATCTCTGCAGTGTTCTTTCCGGGAGTTCTCCATTGGGAAGCGGACTTCCTCAGCCGTCACGACGTGCATCCCGGGGACTGGTCTCTTCTCCAAGAGAGGTTTCAACTCCTAGTGAGCAGAGGGGGCCTCCCAGAGGTGGTCCTCATGGCCTTCTGACTTTATCACGCACTGCCGGTGTTAGGGTCCAGTACTAGAGATGCCGAAGCACCCATCGGTGACGCTTTGTCAGTGAAGTGGACCTTCCAATTTGTGTACCTGTTTCCTCCGGTTTCCCTTCTTCCTCGAGTTCTTCAGAAGTTCAATCGAGACGGAGGTACTGTCTGGTGGCTTGTGGCTCCAGATTAACCCAGATGTCACTGCTGCCTCACTATCCGGACCTGTTGTCTCAGGGTCCTTGCCCTTCCCTGGACCTGGATTGTTTGTCTTTGACTGCGTCTCTGCTGTGGTCCTAAAGATTCTATGGCTCTGTCATCATCTGGATGTGTAGAGCACGTAATCCGGCTTTTACTGAGATCTGCCACAGAATGTGGCATACATAGTTCTTATGGTAT
The DNA here is from genome assembly GCA_031769625.1 of Taudactylus pleione. Taxonomy (NCBI): domain Eukaryota; kingdom Metazoa; phylum Chordata; class Amphibia; order Anura; family Myobatrachidae; genus Taudactylus; species Taudactylus pleione. The sequence goes on along the minus strand of JAUIMM010000446.1, from coordinate 4,302,298 downwards.
CATACCTGTAGCTACGATCCTCAGGTGTTTAGGATTTCCAGAAGTTCTGGCATTCCTTCAAGCTGGCTTGGGTCTAGCCCTCCGCCTGGCCTCCCTGATAGTGCGGGTCTCTGCACTGTCAGTATGGTTAGGGTGTGGAATTGCTCCACTCCTGGGTGTTATCTCTTTATCCCCCCTAGGGGCTCCTTGGGATTTGGTAGTGGTTCTTCGTGCCCTCCTGGGGCGTCCATTTGAACCACTAGCTTTGATAGCCCTTACGTGGTCTATATAATAGACTCTTTCTTATGGCGTTTGCATCTGTCAGGAGAGTGTCGGAATTGGGAGTGTTCTCATGTGGCTCCCTCTTCTGGATATTTCTCCAAGACAGGGTTGTGAGTTGCACTCGCCCTGTGTTTCTTCCTAAAGTGTTTTTTAAGTTATTCTGGAACTTATGGTACCGACATTTCAGTCACCAGTCCTCTCGGCTGGTGTGGCCTCATTGACTGTGGTCCGGCCTCTCAGGATTTACGTGGTCCATTCCAGTTCCTTCCGGAAATCAGACTCTTTATTTGTGCTCTATGGATTTCATAGGAAAGGATGGCTGGCCAATAAACTTAACATTGGCTAGATGGCTTCGTATGACTATCTCAGGGGCCTCAACATAGGAAGGCCTTTCTGTTTCAGTATCTGTTGATGCTTTTTCTACTCGGGCTGTGGGCGGCTCGCTGTGGTGCCTCGGCTGTTCAGCCTTGCAAGGGGGCCACGTGGTCTTCTGTCCAGACCTTTCTAAGGTTCTATGCATTGGATTCCTTGGCCTCTCATGATGCTTCCTTTGGGTGACTGTTTTCCTCTAAGCACAGGAGCATCCCCACCCTTACAAGGACTGCTTTGGGACATCCCCAAGGTCAACCCTGTGGACCCTGAAGAAGAAAATGAGAGAGATTGTAAGAACTTAACCTTGTTATCTCTTTCTTCTAAGTCCATAGGGTCCACAAGGCACCCGCCCTGACGCACCTGGCTTCATATGGGGGCTGTTACTGGTCACCGGTTTTCCTTCTCTGTGAGTATGGTTCTTGTGTGTTCCAGTCTTCTCTCTCTTTCCTTCCTCCTCCGGCCTTGGCTACTTACAAACTGAGGTGCCTCTGGCTTGGGGGCGGGTTTATAGGGAGAGTGTACCCAGTGCATCCTGGGAGCTGAAAGCTTTTAACTGCGTGGTGCCCAGATTTGGTTCCCAACCTATACCCCAAGGTCAACCCTGTGGACCCTATGGACTTCGAAGAAAGAGAGATAACAAGGGTAAGTTCTTACCATATCTCATTATCTTCCTTCTGCGGCTCCTCCCCCTAGAAGATCTTACTCGGGACCCTCGTTTCGGTCCTTTCGTGCCCCGGGTCGTTCACGTGGTCGGTTCAGAGGAGGACCATGATTTTCCTGTGGTTCCAGAGGTCGGGGCAGAATCGCAGCAACAACAACCTCTGCTCTGCAGGTGGTTAAGTCCACTACCAAGCCCAGTGCATGATGGGTTTCCCTCTCACCTGGGGGACCCAGAGTGGAAGCACTTCTGCGGGATTTTGGAGAAGTATGGACGGAAACTTGTATGGACGCTTGGGTCCGCGATCTCATCATTCAGAGATACAAGCTCGACTTTCAGTTTCAACCTCCACCTCGATTTTTTTCTTTTTTTTTTTTTGTTTACCACAGGTTTACCAGTTTCTAACGACAGGAGTGGTGTTCTACAAGAAGCAATAGACGAGCTTCTATCCACAAGAGTGGTGGTCATAGTTCCCGTACATCAGACTGGAAAGGGTTTTCACTCCAGTCTCTTCGGGGTGCCGAAGCCGGACAGCTTGGTCAGACCTATTCTGACGTCGAAGGATCTCAATCCATACCTAAAGATTTTCGAGTTCAAGATGGAGTCCCTTCAGTCGGTGATAGCGGGATTGGAGGAAGGCGAATTCATGGTATCTCTAGATATCAAGGACGCCTACCTTCACATCCCTATCTAGCCTCCTCGCCAGGCATTTCTGGGATTCGCAGTTCGGAATTCATATTTCCAGTTTTAGTCCTTACCCTTTGGCTTATCAGCCCTCAGGGTATTCACAAAGGTCATGGCTGTGATGATTAGTCTCCTTCGGAAACAAGAGATCACTATTATCCCTTATCTGGACAATCTACTGCTGAAGGCTCATTCCAGGGACCAATTACTGCAGAACATCACAGTGACACACAACCTTCTCATTCGTCATGGATGGACCCTGAATTTCCCCAAGTCTCATCTACAACCGACGCAGAGGTTGCATTTTGGAATGGCCATGGACACATTTTCTCGGGCGTCGAAAATTGGGAGGCAGAGTACCTCAGCCTACAGGACGTGCATTCATGTGAATGGGCACTACATCTGCAAGTTTTTCACCAGCTAGTCCAAAGCTGGGGTTTTCCGCAGATCGACCTCATGGCATCCTGACAAAATCATCAACTGCCTCTCTATTGCTCTCGGACGAGTGGCAGTGGACGCACTGTCGGCACCGTGGCAGTTCCAATTTGTCTATCTCTTCCCTCCGTTCCCTCTTCTCCCTCGAATCCTACAACGCATTAAGAAGGAGAAGGTCAAGGTTCTATTGATAGCTCCGGATTGGCCTCACAGAGCTTGGTATTCCAACATTCAACTTCTGCTGATCGAAGATCTGTGGTCCCTACCACTGAGAGCAGATCTATTACTTCAGGGTCCTTTAGTCTGTCCAGACTTAAAACTGCTACGTTTGATGGCGTGGCTGTTGAAAGGGCAATCTTAAGACTTAAGGAGATCCCATCCAGGGTAATCCCTACTATGCTCAGAGCCCAGAAGGAAGTTACTTCAAAGCATTACCACCATATTTGGAAGGCTTATGTTTCATGGTGTGAACGTAGAGGATCTCCGTCTACAGAATTCAACCTAGCCAGATTTCTGTTTTTTTTCTGCAAGCAGGTCTGCGTTTGGGTTCTCTGAAACTCCAAATTTAATCTCAGAGTTTTCTTCCCAAAAAAATTGGCCTTGATACCGGATGCGCAGACTTTTCTGCAAGGTGTGATTAGGTTACAACCACCCTTTGTTCCTCCTACAACTCCGTGGGACTTGGATCTAGTCCTTTCCTACTTACAGTCCTCCCTGTTCGAACCTTTGGGGTCTGTGGAGTTAAAATACCTTTCGTGGAAGGTTACACTTCTGCCAGGAAGGTGTCTGAAATGGGAGCTCTATCCTGTCGTCCTCCATACTTGGTATTTCATGAGGATAGAGCGGAACTCCTTACTACAATGGATTTTCTTCCTAAGATGGTTTCGGGTTTCCACATCAGCCAACCTATTGAAGCCTCCAGTGTCCCCTATGGATGAAGGAGAAAACAGGATTTTGGTATTTACCGATAAATCCCTTTCTCTGATTCCATAGGGGACACTGGACGCCCACCCTGCGCTGTTCCTTCCTGCCACGTTTGTGGTTGTTTTTACGTTATGACTGTTAGAGACCTGTTTGCCGTCTCTTGTTGTATTTCTGTTTTTTTTTTTTAACCTTTTCAAATTTTTTGTGTACTGTCGCCTCCTCCTCTTTTGTTCGTCTTTTTTTCTCTGCTCCCCTCGGGCACAGTTTCCACTGTCACCGTCTATACCCAACTGTCTTCAAACCTCCAGTGTCCCCTATGGAATCCGAGAAAGGGATTTAACAGTAAGTACCAAAATCCTGTTTTCCTGTGGCGTTTTGCCTGTTGTAGTTGCCTCTCCTCCCAGTGATTGCGTTCTACACCTGTCTGTTACTTTTCCGGTCATGTCATGGAAGAGGAGCCCTATTCTTGTAGGGCAGCTTCTATGACCGTTGTTAGACATTTCATGTCACACCAGATTGCCTTGTGGGTATTTCCGGAGCAGAGACACTTTGTGCGTCATGTGTGGTGTAGGCCTCACTGCCACGTTCCCCTGCAGATTTTATATATTGGGATAAATAGCCACATCCATTGCTGAGCTGGGGGGTGTTGGACGAGGAGAATGTTTTCTCGCTCTCCCCCTTGATTTATTCATGCACATTGGTGACCCTTAGGCTGCCTATCCCCACATAGCTGCTGCTTTGGCAAGGGCTGTAAAGGCTTCACCAAGGTTTCCTCTTCTTTGGACAGAATTTAAAATTCTCCTCCTTCGGCTACAACGGGCAGATGCTATAGCTCTGGTCCAATCATAGCATGAGGCATCAGACATAGAAGAAGCTTTCTATAGGCAATGGATCAGGGAGGGCTTTGAGTCACACTCCCAAGTGTTATGGAAAATGGGAATCTCTGCCAAAAGAAGTGATTTCCACTAGAATGCGGTTGACCAAGACCATTCCTATCTTACTGCTGCCTCCATGAAGGATCACTCATACCCCTTTCAGACATACAACCCAGGAAATTTCCTGCTCAGACCCGGGAATTTCTCCTGTGCAAATTCCCGGGTATTTGGTCGAGACCCCCCCTTTCACACTACAACGTCTACCCGGGAAATTCCCAGGTAGACCCCTTTCATACAAGAGCAGGGTTTTTTAGTTTTTAATATTCCCTGCCTCTCCTCTGCCCTTCCTAGCCTATCCCCTCTCCGGCTGCCACTGATGATGTCATCAGCAGGCAGCCAACCAATCACTACCACCATTTTATTATTATTAAATTATTTAAATCTGCCCTGGTGGTCCAGCGGGAGTGCGGGCGGCCTACTGTGACAGAGACCCGCCGGCAGGTGTCCCCAGCTTCCAGCTGGGGTTCTCTGTACACAGCCACCGGCCAGGGGGGTGGGGAGCAGCCGCTCTCGCTGCCAACTCAATGTAAAAGCTGCTTGGTGCAGCCAGGGAGTAGTAAATTCCCAGGTAGCACCATTCACACATAAGCAGGGTAATTTCCTGGGACTTAAGTCCTGGGAAATTCCCTGGTCGATTGAAGGGTCGGCTACCCAGGAACATGTTCCCGTGTGGGTACCTTTCAGACATACGCGGCAACCCGGGAATTTGGCTGAGGCAGGCCAAATTATAAACTCTCGCAGACCAGGCAGAGTCATCATTTAGACATCTATGTAAGGCACCCAAGTTCCCGTGTAATGTGGCCTGTAGTTCTGTCTTCGATGTGGACACCCTGGCTCATGGCATGAGAAGCTCACCCACAATCCAAGCTCTGGAGCTACTTCCATTTGCTGGAAATGTCCTATTTTGCCCTGGGCTATAGATTAAAGTAATCATTTAGTCCACTGGGGGAAATGGCTTTTTCATCTCTTGACAGTTCCCAAGGTTTTGATTCTCTTGGCAATATTCAGTTTTCTGTGGAGGATGGCACAGGTTTAGTCAGCTTAGAGACCAGCCAGCAAACCATCATAGAAAGCATCGGTCTGGCATAGTCGGGGTACGTGGTCCTCTTCCTGGACGTGTCCATAGATTCTAGTTTGATATAAGGATGTGTGGACAGACAAATTACAGCATTCCCCCTAGAGGCAGCTTTGGGAACTCCCCACGGTTCCAACGTCTCCCAGTGAATGGAAGAGTACATAGGGGGACACTGAATTTACTCTGCTTTATCTGTGGTGGGAGGACAATCACTCTCTGTACTGGTGTGTCACTGGTTATGTCTGTCTAAGAAACGGCTACTAGTACCAATGGTTTTACCTTTACCTTCCTTTGAAATGATTGTGTTTCCGATTTTCTCCCTCGTCTCCACGCGATTATATGACCGCTTTTACTATATCCACTGGCTGTTACTCTACTGTTCAGCATGTTTGCATGTGATTTAGGCCTAACTTCTACTCTGTATCATTGCCTACACTTCCCCCACATGTCCCAATCCCTCGCCAAAACCTCTCCTGTGCTCACTCCACCACTGGGATCCTCTCCCTTAGCCCCAGCCTGCAAAGCTTCACACGTTCCATAAAAACCCACCTGGTCATTAAAGCCTCACCGTCCAAATTGTGACGCCCACCCCCCCATTGTTTGTAGATGACTGGTGTGACCAGCTCTCACCCAAACCCCCCCACATTATGGCTGGTGTGATATACCAGTTATCTACACACATTGAGGGCAGTAACCTCCCCCCCATCGTGTGTAGATGACTCCTGTAACCCCTCCTCATTGTATGTAGATGACCCTTTGTGTGTCACCCCTCGCAAGGTGTATAGATAACTGGTGGCCAACCCCCCTAACCATTGTGTTCCGATGACTGGTGCCCCCCCCCCCCTCCCCAAATCTCCCAGTTGTGTGTAGTTGGCTGTTGTGACCCCACCCCGCATTGTGTGTAGGTGACCACCCCCTATATGCAACTCCAACTGATTGGGTTCCACCCACCCAGCATGTCAGGGGACGGGAGAGTAGGAAAAGGATTACCATCACATCTGTAAGCTGGTGAGTGGTGCTGTTCCTGTGTATGACCATCGCACCACATTATCTCATGTGACTGCTGCCGTTGTGTTTCCTCCTCTTTAGTGCCTCAGACAATATCCCAAAGGCTGACGAGATCAGGACGCTCGTTAAAGACACCTGGGACACTCGGATAGCTAAGCTCCGGCTGTCTGCGGACAGCTTTGTGCGGGAGCAGGAAGCTCACGCTAAGGTATAACCAGCTTTCTCATGTCTTACTAATAATCCACTGAATGCGGCACTGTGTACGGCGTGTGGGCGGGCATGTGACTGGGAAGGGCACAAATCCAGCTTGTGGCCAGCACTACGCAGCTGCTGCATTAAATAATGAGCATTAAAAAGGGCTAAAGCTGTGACACTGCTAAGAATAATGATCTATGTCCATGTAGAGAGCCAGTGACATTGGCCGGATTTGCAGCGCCGGAGCGATGTTGCTGTTATAGTTCTAGGTTCCAGCTGTTACTTTCTGGATCCTTGTCCAGGTTACTCAGTGACCCCCGTGGCCAGCGTCCTCTCTCCTGATTACACACCTCTAATTGTCCACCTGCTTTTTGTTAGCTCACTGCTGTTACTCCTCTCTCTTCTCATTTGCCAGCTGGATAACTTAACGCTGATGGAAATTAACACCATTGGGACTTTTTTCACCGAGTCCTTAAACCACATGTACAAACTACGCACCAGCCTGCAGTACCCGGAGGAAGGACAGTCCCAGGAATACTAGCTCGCCCACCGGGTCAGCGTCAAAGGGGGAACTGTGATTTAGCTGCTCGCTGAGGTCACTGCGGTATACTCTGCTATTCTCAGGCCAAGCGTTAGTTCCCTGGCATGCAGAGATGGCATCTGTGGTGATGGCCTGTAACAGGCGAGAGAGACGACGTTTTAATCTGCTATGATGTTGCTGGGAATTGGAGAGAGAGCACTCGATGGCCAGTGCTGTGCTGTCATAGCCTCAGGTGGGAACAGCGCCCGGATCCAGGTGTTTTCCTTGTATATAGGTTAGAACCTGTTGCCCGTTAAAGAACACTGCTGCGTTATTAGAGGACTATACAGTATAAATAGACTCCGGATTTGTGTCAGAACTCAGGACCAGACCGGCTTCTAGAACGATGAAACTGGGTTTTACCGCAATGGGTGAAGCTGAGCCTACACGACCCCGGCACCATCGCTGAAACTTACAGGAGCACAGCAGTCACTGTCTTCACACACACGTGAAATAAACATGTTTATTACAGCTGTCCTCTTTCTCCTTTATTCTGTCCATTTAACAAAGGTGTGCATGTCTCTGAGGGGGGGGGCTAATACCTTCTGTTAAAATGGTGGGGATTCTGTGGTAAGGGAGGAACTCGCCCACGGTCTCCTGCCCATCCCACAATGGCTCAGGGCGCACAGCCTGGAAGTTTCATTAGAACAGATGTAGATGTTTGATGTTGCTGTCAGGAACTTGTGTCTGCAGTTGTTTAATCCAAACCAATCATGGCCCCGTGGCATGCTCCGGTCTGTGTGAGGCCTGGCGTCCCCGTGGCATGCCCTGGTCTGTGTGAGCCCTGGAATCCCCGTGGCATGCTCTGGTCTGTGTGTGCCCTGGTGTCCCCGTGGCATGCTCAGGTCTGTGTGAGCCCCTGGTGTCTCCGTGGCATGCTCCGGTCTGTGTGAGCCCCTGGTGTCTCCGTGGCATGCTCCGTTCCGTGTGAGCCCCTGGTGTCTCCGTGGCATGCTCTGTTCCGTGTGAGCCCTGGAGTCCCCGTGGCATGCTCTGTTCCGTGTGAGCCCTGGAGTCCCCGTGGCATGCTCTGTTCCGTGTGAGCCCCTGGTGTCCCCGTGGCATGCTCTGTTCCGTGTGAGCCCCTGGTGTCCCCGTGGCATGCTCTGTTCCGTGTGAGCCCCTGGTGTCCCCGTGGCATGCTCTGTTCCGTGTGAGCCCCTGGTGTCCCCGTGGCATGCTCTGTTCCGTGTGAGCCCCTGGTGTCCCCGTGGCATGCTCTGTTCCGTGTGAGCCCCTGGTGTCCCCGTGGCATGCTCTGTTCCGTGTGAGCCCCTGGTGTCCCCGTGGCATGCTCTGTTCCGTGTGAGCCCCTGGTGTCCCCGTGGCATGCTCTGTTCCGTGTGAGCCCCTGGTGTCCCCGTGGCATGCTCTGTTCCGTGTGAGCCCCTGGTGTCCCCGTGGCATGCTCTGTTCCGTGTGAGCCCCTGGTGTCCCCGTGGCATGCTCTGTTCCGTGTGAGCCCCTGGTGTCCCCGTGGCATGCTCTGTTCCGTGTGAGCCCCTGGTGTCCCCGTGGCATGCTCTGTTCCGTGTGAGCCCCTGGTGTCCCCGTGGCATGCTCTGTTCCGTGTGAGCCCCTGGTGTCCCCGTGGCATGCTCTGTTCCGTGTGAGCCCCTGGTGTCCCCGTGGCATGCTCCGGTCTGTGTGAGCCCCTGGTGTCCCCGTGGCATGCTCCGGTCTGTGTGAGCCCCTGGTGTCCCCGTGGCATGCTCCGGTCTGTGTGAGCCCCTGGTGTCCCCGTGGCATGCTCCGGTCTGTGTGAGCCCCTGGTGTCCCCGTGGCACGCTGGTGGTGTCAGACTAGCGGGAACACTTGCTTTGTCTAAATGAAGTTAAGCTTCAAAACCTTCCATTGGTTTAAAAAAAAATTGTCTTTACACATGTTCCGAAATGGCTACAATCAGCAGATATATTACTATACAGTTTTATCTAACAGGTAAACTCCGAACGAGTAGTTTCCTCCTCCTTTATTGTATTCCTCCCCCACTCTCACAGCAGCCCAGGGGTGTCTGCGTCCCTGCTCCCTCTCCCACTCTCACGGCAGCCCAGGGGTGTCTGCATCCCTGCTCCCTCCCCCCCTCCCCCCCCCCTCCCACAGCACCCAGGGGTGTCTGCCTCCCTGCTCGCTCCCTCCCTCACTCTCACGGCAGCCCAGGGGTGTCTGCATCCCTGCTCCCTCACCTCCCCCCCCCTCTCACAGCACCCAGGGGTGTCTGCATCCCTGCTCCCTTACCCCTCCCCCTCTCTCATGGCAGCCCAGGGGTGTCTGCATCCCTGCTCCCTCACCCCCCTCCCCCCTCTCACAGCTCCCAGGGGTGTCTGCGTCCCTGCTCCCTCACCCCCTCTCACAGCAGCCCAGGGGTGTCTGCGTCCCTGCTCCCTCACCCCCTCTCACAGCAGCCCAGGGGTGTCTGCGTCCCAGCTCCTTCCCCCCCCCCCCTCTCACAGCAGCCCAGGGGTGTCTGCATCCCTGCTCTCTCACCCCTCCCCCACTCTCACAGCAGCCCAGGGGTGTCTGCATCCCTGCTCCCTCCCCCCCCCCCTCTCACAGCTCCCAGGGGTGTCTGCGTCCCTGCTCCCTCACCTCCTCTCACAGCAGCCCAGGGGTGTCTGCGTCCCTGCTCCTTCCCCCCCCCTCTCACAGCAGCCCAGGGGTGTCTGCGTCCCTGCTCCTTCCCCCCCCTCTCACAGCAGCCCAGGGGTGTCTGCGTCCCTGCTCCCTCACCCCTCCCCCACTCTCACAGCAGCCCAGGGGTGTCTGCGTCCCTGGTCCATCACCCCTCAATGAAGCAAATTTCTGTTTCTACCTCAGGGTCCTTAGGGATCCACAGGGAGACCTTGGGGTATAGGTCTTTGCTCCACAGCCATGGGCACCACAGAGTTAAAGATGTCCTCCCAGGATGCACTGGGCCCCCTCCTATACCCCGCCCCCAGGCCAAGGCACCTCAGTTTTCAGTAGGTGCCCGGCCGGGAAGCTGGGTCATCGCAGAGGGGGGCTGAAGATCTTGAAGAGCGGTAGCATAGGACTGTCCAGCGGACGTCCATGCTACCGCTCCGACACCCCCGCCGGCGCCGACCACCGGTAGTGATCCGGGGAGCTCGGCGGGCTCTTGGGGGTTCCTGCTAGCGGAACCTCCGGGGGCCTGGGACTGTGGCCGGACCTACGGGGGGCAGCAGGTAAGCAGCGGGCGTCTGCGGTAGGCGCCCGCTGAATCACAGTCCGGCGTCCCCAGGGCTGGGGGCTCCCTGGGGACGGCAGTATAGTGGAGCCAGGCGGATGCCTGCGCTCTCCACTAGACCACCAGGGATACCGGGCTGGAGCGTTGCGGAACACGCTCCAGCATCCCGGGGGGTTAATGGCCTGCCAGGGGAGGATACCTTCCCTGTAGCGCACAGGAGGCTCCTCCCCATCACTGCTGTCGGCGCCTTACATTAAGGTTTTGGCGGGCTGAGGCAGTGATCCTCCTCAGGCCCGCCTCCCTTCATCCTCCGGCGGCCATTTTATGTGACAGACGCTGTGGTGACAGGGTGCGGAGCCTGGGTGCCCCTTACATACCTCTCCTCCCAGTAAAGGTCAGCGTATGTAGCGCTATCACTGCCAGGCTGTAAGTCTGTGTAAGTGATAGTGCACTTAGTGCAGCGTTTGTGCATTGTATGTGACTTTATGCTAGCGCTGTTTGTGTGTGTGTGTGATCTTTTCTCCTGTCAGCCATTTTAGCTATCCCTATTTCTTCCTCCTGACCAGCCCTCTCAGTGCCAGTACTGTCAGGGTAGGAATTTACCTCACAGTTTATGATTTATTTCTGTGAGAGGAGAGTCACATACCACTATGTCCAGTGAGGACTCTGTTAGAGGAGCACCTCTCCTATTTTCCTGCTGCAGATGTGGGGGAGGGGCGGTACTCCAGGATGGGTTATGTGCTGCATGTTTGACCGTCCCTGGTATCTCTGCTGTACCCAGCACCTCTCAGGAACCACCTTGGGCTTGTTTTGCACAAGCCCTGACTGTTCTTGTAAATAGGCTTGCAGCCCCTCCTACGTTTCCACAATTGGGGTTTGCACAGCAGGCGGTAGTCCCGCCTCCTGTTCTGGGAGTTCCGGGACTGATAGTAATGCAGTGCCCCCCGCAACAGGTCCTTAATCAGGCTGACCCAGGTTTGTCTGATTCTGGGGTGCGGAGCACACAGCAGGATCAATCCAGACCTGCTAAAAGACCGTTATTGCCATATCCATCCGCTCAGGATGATGAGGATGACGGGTCGTCTGATGAGGGCGAAATTCTAGATTTGTCGGACACTGACACTCCTCAAGCAGAGGCTAAGTCTAGTATTTACATTCCAGGCCTCATACGGGCAGTCCGTGCCGCCATGGTAATTACTGACGACAACTTACCTGCAGCGCCTACTCATGCTTATTTTAAAGAGGTTAAAGGAGCTGCAGCAGTTTCCCCCCTATCTGGTCAGCTAGTTGATCACATGGAGGAGGCCTGGAAATCTCCAGGAAAAAGATTTCAACCTCACAAGCGTCTGGCACGTACTTATCCCTTTGCGGAAGATTATTTCACTAAATGGGAGTCTCCTCCTCAGGTGGATTCTCACGTTACGCGCTTAGTAAAGAGCGCAACTTTGCCTATGCCTATGTTTTCTCTGACGGATACTACAGACCGTGAGGTGGAGGTGTGTCTTAAGTCCATCTATTCCCTTGCTGGAGGAGCATCTAGACCAGCTATGGCTGTCTGCTGGGTGGCCCAGGCTATGGAAAGGTGGGCGGACGCTTTGGAGACATCATTCGCTTCTGAGGGTACCAGCGAACAGGTTATGTTAGTGGGTAACCTTCGGGATTCCGCTACGTACATTAACGAAGCAGCTTTGGATTTGAGCCTGCTTACTTCTAGGATTTCTGCGGAGGCTGTGGCCGCTCGACGCTCCTTGTGGTTACGTTCGTGGAGGGCGGACGCTGAATCCAAGAAAGGCTTGGAATGCTTACCCTACAATGGACAGGTCCTGTTTGGACCAGCCTTGGACAAAATAGTAGACACGTTGGCGGCTGCCAAATCTGCGTGTCTACCCTCAGCCCCGACTCCGTCTGGATCTAAAAATCCGTCCTTTCGCCCCTATCGCCCTCCGGGAAAACCTAGGGTTCAGTCCTTTCCGAGACCTTCAGGTCCCAAAAAGACCACTAAGACCAAGAAGCAAGCTTGGAGTACCAGACGTCCAGCTGCCAAGCCGGACGACAAACCCTCAGCCTGACGGGTTGGGCCTCCCCTTGGGGGATCCCAGGGTGGGAGGCTGACTTCTGCAATATGCCCAGTGTTGGTTCAAAACCACCACAGACACTTGGGTACGGGAGGTGGTATCTCAAGGATATGCCCTCTCCTTCCACAGAAGGCCTCCTCATCAGTTCTTTGTAACAGCAGGTCCTTCAGATCCAATGAAGGCTCTAGCGATCCAAGAGTCGGTGCGTTCTATGCTTCAAATGAGAGTAATAGAACCTGTTCCGTTATCCCTGAGAGGGACCGGATATTACTCCAACCTTTTTCTGGTTCAAAAACCAAATGGATCATACCGACCTATACTCAACCTCAAGTCCCTGAACAAGTTTTTAAGGGTCCCTCGGTTCCGGATGGAGACTCTGCGTTCTATTGTTTTAGCTATGCAGCCTGGGGATTTTATGGTGTCCCTGGATATTCAGGATGCTTACCTGCATATCCCCATTGCAAGGGTTCATCAGCGCTACCTTAGATTTACAGTGTTGGACCTCCATTACCAGTTTTAGGCCCTACCGTTTGGCCTTTCCACGGCTCCTCGGGTGTTCACAAAAGTAATGGCGACCATGGCAGCACACCTGCGGTTGCAGGGAGTTCGCCTGTTACCTTACTTGGACGACCTTCTGTTGTTGGCAGGGTCGCCACAAGTCCTTTGCAGCCATCTACAACTGACAATATCGGTATTGCAGGCTCACGGCTGGATAGTGAACTGGAAGAAGTCCTCTCTAATTCCTTCTCAGAGAATGGTCCATCTCGGGGCATTGTTGGACTCTCAGCAACAGAGGATCTTTTTGACGGAGGAAAAGATAGCCCTGTTGCAGTCCAAGATATGCAATGTTCTAAGCAGTCGCCGAGTGTCTCTTCTCTCGGCGATGAAGTGACTGGGATCCATGGTGTCAACGTTCGACATGGTGGAGTATGCCCAGTTCCACTCCAAGACTCTACAAATGTTGATCCTGTCCAGATGGGACAGAAATCCCCGTCGAATAAAGACGCAGATGATCAGGCTCACTCCGGAAGTGCGCCTGTCTTTGACGTGGTGGTTACAAAAGTCTCATCTCAGCAGGGGATGTCCGTTTCGGATTTCGGATTGGGTCCTTCTAACAACGAATGCTTGCCTTCAAGGCTGGGGCGCTGTGACAGGCCCACATGTCTTCCAGGGCCGGTGGACGTCGGAGGAATCGAACCTTCCAATCAATATATTGGAAATTCGAGCAGTGTTCAGGGCGCTGCAACATGCAAGACCGTTCCTGCTAGGGAAACCTGTGCAGGTTCAGTCAGACACCACCACGGTGGCTTACCTAAATCGTCAGGGAGGAACTCGAAGCCAAGCGGCTCTAAAGGAGGTGTCCCGCATTCTGACTTGGGCAGAAGGCAATCTGCCGGCCATTTCGGCCGTCTTCATTCCGGGTGTGCTGAACTGGGAGGCGGACTTCCTCAGCTGCCACGATGTACACTCGGGGGAATGGTCTCTTGACCAGGAGGTGTTTCAACTCCTGGTGGACAAGTGGGGTCTTCCCGAAATAGACCTCATGGCCTCCAGCCACAACCGCAAGCTGTGGGCGTACGGATCCTGAATAAGAGACACGGGAGCTCTCCTGGTGGACGCTCTGTCGGCACGGTGGAACTTCCAATTCGCGTACCTGTTTCCTCCATTCTCCCTGCTGCCTCGAGTAATTCGAAAGTTCAGGCAGGAAGGAGGCAAGATCCTGCTGGTGGCCCCGGCGTGGCCCAGAAGGAGTTGGTACTCGGATCCCCAGTGTCTATCCATCGACACTCCTTGGCTGTTACCTCAGAGGCCGGACCTATTGTCTCAAGGTCCTTGTCTCTACCCGGACCTGAGTCGGCTATCTTTGACGGCGTGGCTCTTGAGGCTTCCCTCTTGAGGTCCAAGGGTTTCTCTAGAGCGGTGGTCAATACCATGTTACATGCTCGTAAGCCGGCTTCAGCTAGAATTTACCACAGGGTGTGGCATACCTATTTTGAGTGGTGTCGCCCTAAAGCGTACGATCCTCGCGAGTTTAGAATATCGAGAGTGTTGGCTTTCCTTCAGGCAGGCTTGGATTTAGGTCTACGCCTTGCTTCACTGAAGGTGCATGTTTCTGCCCTGTCGGTTTTGTTTCAACGAAGGATTGCCACGCGGCCTGATATCCGTACCTTTATGCAGGGTGTCCTTCGCATCCAGCCTCCCTATGTCCATCCGGTAGCTCCATGGGATATGGCTGTGGTCCTGAAGGCGCTACAGGATCCTCCATTTGAACCTCTGGGTTCTGTGGATCTGAAATGGCTTACGGCAAAAACAGTGTTCCTTCTGGCTATTGCTTCAGCCAGAACGGTGTCGGATTTGGGGGCTCTTTCGTGTCGTCCCCCATTTCTAATTTTTCATTCGGACAGGGCGGTACTTCGTACCCGTCCCGAATTCCTTCCTAAAGTAGTGTCTAGTTTCCACATTAACGAGGAAATTGTGGTCCCAGCCTTTAATTCATCTGATCTCTCAGCTGGTGAGGCTTCTTTGGATGTGGTACGGGCTCTGCGGATTTACGTGGACCGTACCAGTTCTTTGAGAAAATCGGACTCTTTGTTCGTCCTATATGGATTTCATAGGAGGGGTTGGCCTGCCAATAAACAGACTTTGGCACGCTGGATCTGCATGGCGATCTCTGAGGCATACACTCACGAGGGACTCCCAGTGCCACCCTCTGTGAAAGCTCATTCTACAAGGTCTGTGGGACCTTCGTGGGCAGCTCGACGTGGCGCCTCAGCTCTTCAGCTTTGTAAGGCGGCCACGTGGTCCTCTGTCCATACTTTCGTCAAGCATTACGCCTTTGACACATTTGCTTCTCAGGATGTTTCCTTTGGGCGGCGGATTCTCCTCTCAGCACAGGAGCGTCCCCTCCCTTGAAGGATACTGCTTTGGGACATCCCCAAGGTATCCCTGTGGATCCCTAAGGACCCTGAGGTAGAAAACAGAAGATATGGTAAGAACTTACCTTTGTTATCTCCGTTTCTACGAAGTCCTTAGGGTCCACAGGGCGCCCCCCCTGACGCCCTGTGCTTCTGTAGGGGGGTGTTCTGGTCACCAGTTTCTGTCTCCCTTTTCTATGAGAATGTGAATCTTGTGTGTTCCAGACTTTCTTCTTCCTTTTTCCTCTCTCCCGGCCTATGGCTTGATACTAAAACTTAGGTGCCTTGGCCTGGGGGCGGGGTATAGGAGGGGGCCCAGTGCATCCTGGGAGGACATCTTTAACTCTGTGGTGCCCATGGCTGTGGAGCAAAGACCTATACCCCAAGGTATCCCTGTGGACCCTAAGGACTTCGTAGAAACGGAGATAACAAAGGTAAGTTCTTACCATATCTCCTGTTTTTTCTCTAGCAAAAAAAAAAAATTGATCTGTTACAGTAATGTGCAGAGTGTAGAAAGTGTCCATTCTGGCCCCTGCGCACAGTTCTGTGTGATTATAGCATCTATGTACAAGCATGAATATCTGGGAATGTCCGCCCGTACACGCATGGTCAGCAGATGTAATACATAAGGGGGATAGTAAATACGGATGTGTCTCACTTGGAGCCCTGAAATGACACACGGCTGTGGATCAGTGCTGCTGTTATATTTTTATTTCAGACCAAGACATATCAAATGTAAAAATAATATGAGATATGGTAAGAACTTACCCTTGTTATCTCTATTTCTACGAAGTCCATAGGGTTCCACAGGATACCTTGGGGTATAGGTGTGACGTCAGTCGCAGGGCACCAAAGAGTTAAGCTTTCAGCCTCCCAGGATGCACTAGGTCCCCCTCCTATACCCCGCCCCCGGGCCAAGGCACCTCAGTTAGTTACCAAGCCATAGGCCGGAGGAGGAGAAGGAAGAGAGAGAACAAAGATCTGGACACATACAAGAATCACATTCTCACCAGAGGGAGACGGAAAACCGGTGACCAGAGCAAAGCCCATCTGCAGCACAGGTGCGACAGGGCGGGAGTCCTGTGGAACCCTATGGACTTCGTAGAAATAGAGATAACAAGGGTAAGTTCTTACCATATCTCATATTTTCTACTTCAGGGTCCATAGGGTATCCACAGGATACCTTGGGGATGTCCCAAAGCAGTATCCTTTAAGGGTGGGGACGCTCCTGTGCAGAAAGGAGAATCCGCCGCCCGAAGGAAGCATCCTGAGAGGCGAAGGTGTCAAACCTGTAATACCTCACGAAGGTATGGACAGAAGACCACGTAGCAGCCTTGCAGATCTGAACTGCCGAGGCACCACGTCGAGCTGCCCACGAAGGACCCACAGACCTAGTGGAATGAGCCTTCAGAGAAGGAGGGACCGGTAGGCCTTCTTGAAGATAAGCTTCAGAAATAGCCATACGGATCCATGCTGCCAAAGTTTGCTTTGAAGCAGGCCAACCCTTTTTACAGAAGCCATAGAGGACAACAAAGTGTCCGACTTCCTAAACGAAGAAGTGCGGTCAACAAAAGTCCTTAAGGCCCGCACAACATCCAAAGAGGCCTCACCCACGGAAAGACCCGGTGAGTTAAAGGCCGGAACAACTATTTCCTCGTTAACATGAAACTGGGAAACAACTTTGGGAAGAAACTCGGGCCGAGTGCGGAGCACTGCCCTGTTCCCATGAAAAACCAAGAAAGGGGGTCTACAAGAAAGAGCCCCTAACTCAGAAACACGTCTGGCCGAAGCAACGGCCAGACGGAAAACAGTCTTAGCTGTTAGCCATTTAATATCCACTGAGCCCAGTGGTTCAAACGGCGGTCCTTGGAGAGCCCTCAGGACCACAGCCAAATCCCAAGGCGCCACAGGTGGAACAAAGGGCGGCTGAATACGGAGAACACCTTGCATAAAGGTGCGCACATCCGGGATTGTAGCAATCCTACGGTGAAACCAGACAGATAGGGCCGAAACCTGTACCTTCAAAGAAGCAAGGCGAAGCCCATGATCTAGTCCAGCTTGCAGGAAGGCGAGAATCCGAGACAGACGAAACTCCCGCGGTGCATAACCTCTCGGTCGACACCACTGCAAGAACGTATGCCACACGCGATGGTATATCCTCGCGGAAGACGGTTTCCGAGCTTGTAACATGGTACGCACCACAGAGCTGGAAAACCCCCGGGACCTCAGCATGGCCGTCTCAACAGCCACGCCGCCAAAGACAGCCGAGTCAGGTCCGGGTGAAGACAAGGACCCTGAGACAGAAGGTCCGGTCGTAGCGGCAACCGCAGAGGACTGTCCATGGACAGACCCTGAAGGTCTGAGAACCAGTGCCGTCTGGGCCACGCGGGAGCTATCA
The DNA here is from genome assembly GCA_031769625.1 of Taudactylus pleione. Classification (NCBI taxonomy): domain Eukaryota; kingdom Metazoa; phylum Chordata; class Amphibia; order Anura; family Myobatrachidae; genus Taudactylus; species Taudactylus pleione. The sequence goes on along the minus strand of JAUIMM010000446.1, from coordinate 4,284,602 downwards.
ACAGGAGCGTCCGTCCTTTCTGTTTGAATTTCCGGATTACCCGTGGAAGAAGGGAGACCGGAGGGAACAGGTATGCGAACCTGAACGTCCACCAGACGGACAGAGCATCCACCAGAGACGCCCCTTCGTCTCTTGTGCGAGACCCGTACACCGGCAACTTGTTGTTGTGCCGGGACGCCATGAGGTCGATTTCTGGAAGACCCCACCTGTCCACCAGTAGTTGAAAAACGTCCGGGTGCAGGGACCATTCCCCTGGATGAACGTCCTGGCGACTTAGAAAGTCCGCCTCCCAATTTAGCACTCCCGGGATGAAGACCGCTGATATGGCCGGAAGATAGCGCTCCGCCCAAACCAGGATCCGAGAGACCTCTACGAGAGCCGCCCGACTGCGAGTTCCTCCTTGCCTGTTTATGTAGGCCACGGTGGTAGCATTGTCCGACTGGACCTGCACCGGGTGACCCTGGAGAAACCGCTGTGCCTGCAGGAGAGCATTGAAGACCGCACGGAGTTCCAAGATATTTATTGGAAGCTCCGCTTCTGTCGGCGTCCACCTGCCCTGGAACAAGTGTGGACCCGAAACTGCTCCCCAGCCCCGAAGACTGGCGTCCGTTGTCAACAGGACCCAATTTGGAACCCAGAACGGACGTCCCTTGTTGAGGTGGGTCGTCTTTAACCACCACGCAAGGGACAGGCGAACCTTCGGGGTGAGCACAATCGTCTGGAACTTCAGAGACTGAGGCAGCCCGTTCCACTTGGACAGGATCAGGTGCTGCAGAGGTCTGGAGTGAAACTGGGCGTATTCCACCATGTCGAACACCGACACCATGGAGCCCAGTAACCTCATCGCCGAGTGTAAGGACACCCGGCGGCTGTGCAGACAACTGCGCACCCTTGACTGTAAAGCAGAGATCTTGTCCTCCGTTACGAAGATCCTTTGCTGTCCCGAGTCCAATAAGGCTCCAAGATGCAGAATCCTCCGAGACGGGATTAGAGTGGACTTCTGCCAGATGATTAGCCAGCCGTGCCGTTGCAGCAGTGCAATGGTCAGGTCCAAGTGGTGTAACAGGAGCTCTGGAGATCCTGCCACCAATAACAGGTCGTCCAAGTACGGCAACATGCGGACTCCTTGCAGCCGCAGAGAAGCCGCCATGACCGCCATCACCTTGGTGAAAACACGTGGTGCTGTCGCCAGGCCAAAAGGTAACGCCCGAAACTGGAAGTTGTCGCTGCGGATTGCAAACCGAAGGAACTCTTGATGGCGCAAAAGAATAGGGACATGCAGGTAAGCGTCCTGTATGTCCAATGACACCATGTAGTCCCCAGGTTCCAGCGCCAGAATGATGGACCGTAGGGTCTCCATCCGAAACTTCGGGACCCGCAAAGACTTGTTGAGTGCTTTGAGGTTGAGAATCGGACGATATGACCCATTGGGTTTCTGTACCAAAAATAGATTTGAATAGAAACCCTGGCCCCTCTGGGAGAATGGAACAGCCACTATAACTCCAGCCTGGAGCATAGTGTGCCATACCTTCCGCAGCTCCGTAGCCTTGTTCCGGTCTGATGGTAGACCCGTGGTGAAGAATCGAGCCGGGGGTCTGTGCCGGAAGGAGAGGGCGTACCCGTGGGAGACCACCTCCAGAACCCAAGTGTCTGTCGTAGTGAACGACCAACACCGGGAGAACTGCAGCAGGCAGCCTCCCACCCTGGGATCCCCCAAGGGGAGACCCGGACCGTCAGGCCGCAGGCTTGTCATCTGGCTTGGGGGCCGGACGTCTGGTACTCCATGCCTGTTTCCGGGGCTTGACCGATTTCTTAGGGCCAGCCTGTCGAGGAAACGACTGTGGTTTGGGCCTGCCCTGGGCCCTAGATGACCGAAGGACGATGGTCCAGAACCAGAAGGAGCAGCGGCCGACGGGAGACAAGCAGATTTGGCTGCCGCCAGCGTGGCCACAATCTTATCCAGATCCGGACCGAAGAGAACTTCTCCGGTAAACGGCAACGCTTCCAGACCTTTCTTGGAATCTGCGTCCGCCTTCCAGGATCGCAGCCACAAGGTGCGACGAGCAGCTACCGCTGCTGAAGAAATTCTAGACACCAGAGTA